>CM060450.1:2267577-2867577 GCA_030545235.1 Helianthus tuberosus | reverse complement strand
TTCCCGTGATATCTCGATTGCCAACGGCACCAAGAACGTACGATTGAGATTAGAAATTGCACTATCAATTAACAAGCTACAAACAATTATGCATACACCATGATATTCAAGCAACGCAAGTTATCATTCTAGAAATTCAGAAATAAACACACAAAAGTTCAAGAGAAACCTTCACCTAAGATGATCACCGAAAGTTTTAGCCACACATAGCTTGGTGAATCATCATAACAATAAGTTCAATGTTCATACAAATCAAAATCACAAACCGAATGATAGAAATTGTCTAGAACCAAGCCAAGATAGCCAAAATCGCCCCCAATGTGTTCTCTAACTGACCAATCATGAGAATAGTTGAAAAGACACCATAAAACTGATTAAATGAGGGCAGTTACGTTTTCCTCGCAGCCTCGACCGTAAATTACGGTACCACCGTAAGTTACGGTGGACCAAAAAGTGTTACGGTGGGTCTCTACTGCCTTACGGTGGACGAAAAATGCTGGGATCTACCGTAAATTACGGTACCACCGTAAGTTACGGTAGGCTTCAGCATGAAATTTTGTTTTCAGCATAACTTTTTCGTTTCAACTCCGTTTTCTTCACTGTTTTCGCCTCCGTTCTCGTAATTCCGTCCTCTATCATGCTATCTTCTTAATTCTTCAGTTCTAATAAATTATTTTCTTCATGTATTCTCCATCTTTCAATCTCTAATCAAACCGCGCCTATTCCGAAGCTTCATTTCCACACTTTTAAGCTCCGAATGTACCTGAAACATAAGCAACCGTAGTTATCTAATTCAAGATAATTACACAATTAAATGAGGGATAAACTTGTCTTTTAACATCATAAAGGGTTGTCCTACGGACCACCCGTCACATCCCCACACTTAACCGTTGCTTGTCCCAAGCAACTCATTAAATCAATTTCAAAACAAGCGATCAATGTAAACCAAGCTAAATGTGCCGTCCTTTTACTAACTTTCAATCATACCACAAGACACATCCCTCACAAAAAATCTCTCGGTTACAAGAATTATTAGCATAATGCTAAACCACTCAATGCGTGTGTGTGTGTGCGACAATAAGCTTGTATACAAATCAAGTTTCCTCCTAACAAATATCTAACATGCTTTAGAATCAAAGGGACTTGCGGGTTGTAACGGGGCTAGGTGTCAAGGTAGGAAAATGGTGGAATACATATGAAAGAGCTAATTGATTTGACCCGGTTTTTATTTCTACCACTAAACAAAGCAACCATCAAATATATACACAACTTCTTCAACATTCTCAACTACTATTGCAACCAATCACTTCTTCTTATATTTTTCTCATATTTTTCTTCTTTTTTTTTTCTTTTCTTTTCTTTCCTTTTTTTTATATATAAGATATAAGAACTCACACAATATACAAAAACATCAACATTCACAACTAGACTCCTAAACCGGGTCATCTCAAAAGGTAAAGTTTTGTAGAAAGTAGGTTCGGGTCACAACCGAATGGTATAAGGCTCAAACATGGCTTTCTAAAGACCAAACCCCCACCCCTCACAATACCAAGCTCATATATGTAAAGTATGAGGTCCAACCCACCAATCCAGCACTCTCACACATCTAGACGAGGCCTTCCTAAAAGTCCCCCTATCATTTTCAAAAGCATGCTAATTCTAGGATTTAACAAGTATTCACACACAAGTTCTATTAACACACCGCCACTCAAACAATGAAATATCAATAACAATCATGTGTGGCTCAAATCCTCACCAAGAAAAGACTAGGAATGGGTGTCAATGTGTCAAATGGCACAATATCAAGTTTTCAAATTTTAACAATTTTCGCTCGGATTTACAAAAAAATTTTAAACTCCCAAAAATTTCCCCCATCCCCACACTTGGAATACATTGTCCCAATGTATGGTTTTGGGAAGAGTTGATCGCTAAAACCCTTCAACATCAACAAAAGCTTTAAATCTCAAACCCCAAATTTCTTTTTTTTTTTATCATAAAGCAAACGAACTAACTACCAATATTTCAAAGCTAAAGAACATAACAAGACTAAGGAAAGAGTACATTGACCTGGTGAAGTTTGCTGCAACAGATGTTGTAGATAATCCGACTTCCTATCACCACCTTCACCCAAATATCCGCACATCTTCCCCACGCTTGAATGTCGCCATGGCCCTGAAACATAGAAAGATAAAAACAACAAGATCAATATAAAACCCCGGGTTGCCTCCCGAGCAGCGCTAAGTTTCGAGTCTTCAGCCAGACCGTGCCACCACCATTTATGGTGGCTCAAAGAATCGGTTCCTATCACCTCCCCCACTGTAGCTTGTCATTGGGCAAAAATGCATCCGTCTCATTTTGACTCGGTGGGTAATCAAATACACTCCTGCTTGAACCCATATGTGTTTCTTCACGGTCCGGTGGGTGCTTTTTTCTCATTCTTTGAAACACATTTTTCATACAATCACTAGACTCACCACCCTTCCTCTCAATGGACTCATAACTAATCACTTTAGTTTGAACTTCAAAGTACAACCTACGGTTCTTTTCGGTCATGGTAATAATCTCGTCTCTACAATTAATTTGAGCATTTGCTGTGTATAGAAACGGTCGACCTAAGATTACCCTTTGTTGTGCTGCCATGTTGGTAGAAGCATAGTCCAAAACTAGAAAATCCACCGGGTATTCAAACTCTCCCAACTGAATCTTAACATTCCTAACCATTCCCCGTGGACGCCTCCAACTTCCATCCGCCAAGCTCACCATGGTGTCTATACCTTCAAGCGGACCAAAGTCGTACATATCGTATAGATCGCTTGGTAGCACACTCATGCTTGCCCCGTAGTCCAACAATGCGTGAGGGATTTTTAGTTTTCCCACACCGATAGGCACGATTGGCGCTTCATACTCTTTATCATTCTCGACTTCGGCATCTTTTTTCCAAACCTGCATTCACTTGATACGAAGAAGTTAGCAATGTTTCATTAAATTTAGTATTTGGAACGGTGCTTACCACATTGATGTTAATGCTTTTTGTGTTTTTGGGATTTATCACCATGTCACTTGGTAATTGACCTTTTGCTTTCTTCAATATCGCCACGTCACTCGCAAGTTGAACCATTTGAGTGGTCAACGATTGGATAGCTTTGTCACGGATTTCATCTTTTTGCATACGAACATCATCTAATTGATTTCTTCGTTGCATCTCCGCTTGCATCGCTTTCAACATCTCCATGAACTCATTCCCACTTGATGAAGTTTGACCCGAAGGACCACTTTGACCCGTTTGTTGAAATTGCCCTTGATAACCATAGTTGCTTCCACCCCGATAATTCCCTTGATTGTATTGTTGACGAGGTGCAAAGTTACCTTGAGCTCCTTGAAAGTTTGGGTTAGCTTGGTTCGACGGATTTCCATAACGGAAATTTGGGTGGTTCCTCAAACCCGGGTGATAGGTGTTGGAATTCATGTTGTTGTAATTCCGATCACCCCCTCCTTGTCCTTGCACAACATTCACCTCTTCATATTGCCCTTCCACCATTCCTAGGCAATTTTCAGCCGCATGACCTATTTCATTACACAAAGCACACACGTCATAAATTTGGTTAGTAGTTTGAACATTACCATCATCTATTGCATGCACTTGAGGTCGGGCAATGGCCGGTCGCGCTCTCCTCGATGCTTGAGCCTTTCTCTTTGATGTAATTGCCATATTCTCTAAGAACTCCCAATCATCATTCTCATAGTTCGTGCCAAAAGTCCCACCGGTAATGGACATTAAATCACGAGCATTTTCGGCACTCAACCCCTCGTGGAAGGCATTCATCAACTCCCAAAGTTCAATCCCATGGTGAGGGCAATTTTTAATCATCATATTAAAACGTTCAAATGCCTCATGGAACATCTCACCATGTTGTTGTTGGAAGCTCCTCAACCCTTTTCTAGCATCATTAGTCTTTTGGGCGGTGTAAAATTCGTCTAGAAAAATTTGTTGCATCTCCGCCCAAGTATAAATAGATGCTGAAGGCAAAGTGTAGAACCACTTCTTTGCCTTGTCCTCCAAAGAAAATTGAAATAATACCAACTTGATATCATCGGCCGAAAAACCTTGACTCCCAAGAGTATTGCAAATTGAGTCATAGGCCTCTAAGTGGAAATACGGCTCCTCCGTTGCTAGCCCTTTGTATTTCGGCAAACTTTGTAAAGAATTAGTCCTTACTTCAAAAGTTCTTCCTTCATTGTTGTGAGGGATAACTACCGGTGAAGGGTTTTGAGTAATTATCCGCCTGAAATGCGCTTCTATTCCCCGTGCTTGTTCCCTAAGATGCCTTCTTGGAACACCCAATCGACCCCTTGGACGAATAGGACCCATAGGTCTTGATATATGCCCTTGTGGTGCGAACGGTGGTTGAAATTGTTGTTGTGGCATCGGTTGGTGTTGAATCGGCCTTTGGAATTGAGGTTGTACGTTTTGTGGCCGAACTTGTTGCAATGGAATAGGGCGTTGCACTTGTAGCCCTTGTAGTCTTGGCCGAATATGTTGTGGTAGGAGTTGTTGTTGTTGTGGCACTCCACCTACATTTGCCATTCTTTGAGATTGACTTTGCACATAACCAAACTCTCCTTGATCTCCATAACCCCCATAAGCATACCCGTCTTCATCGTAGCCCTCAAAATCTTCGTATCCTTCCTCATATCCATCTCCCCCTATACCCGGAGTTTGCCCAAAGGGAAGAGTCGAGTATTGAAAGCCCGATTGGTTCGATGGTCTAAATGTTGAAGTTGCATGAACGACCGTTGAACCTTGGGGTATTGAATAATGTGACGATGACTGACCCGAAACTGGGAAGAAATGAGTGAGTGGTGGGATTGTAGTGGAAGGGTTAAAGGAAAGATTGGGTTCACTTTGAGTAGTAATCGGTTGTGTGGTGTTAGATGGTGTAGTGTCATGAGGTGGAGTAGGAATTGTAGTGGAATTTGGTATGGTTGTGTTTGGTGATGGTTATGTGGAAGTAGGTATAAATGATGAGGTCGTTTGACCCGTTGTGGGTGGTACTTGTGTTTCGTCCATGATATTTCTTGGTGTAATGGGTGAAGTGGGTGAACCGATGATTCTGTTTTCTCGCAATAAAACTCTGTTTTGCCTTAGCGTTCGTTCAATCTCCGGATCAAATGACAATGGTGACGCTTTGTGAGAGCCTCTAGTATGAATGCACCTGTAGAACCTGCACACTAAACACACCAGTGTAAACCCGAAAATAACAAAACAAAACTAACAAACTGACACACGTTGCACACTACTCCCCGGCAACGGCGCCAAAATTTGACGTGCTTGTCGTGGTTACACGCAAATTTAATCCCAATAACTACTATAGATAGCGGTAAATGGGTAT
Source organism: Helianthus tuberosus (assembly GCA_030545235.1). Lineage (NCBI taxonomy): Eukaryota > Viridiplantae > Streptophyta > Magnoliopsida > Asterales > Asteraceae > Helianthus > Helianthus tuberosus. The sequence goes on along the minus strand of CM060450.1, from coordinate 2,862,187 downwards.
CGAACTCAGGGAGTATGTGGAAATTGTGTCGATTATGTAGCTTTGCACTTAAACTAAAATTAAACTAAAATTGCAGAAATTAAAATTCAAGAGTTGATTGTTTTGATTTTAAGAACTAATATTAACTAACTAAATTGCAAATCAAAAGTTGGTTGTAAACAGATTAGGAGAAGACAATGACCATCTTAGGATTCAGTTTCTTTAAACAATTGTGTGAAATTTCAACTAGAAAGAGTTACATAGACATAACTCGTGCATAAATAATTGAAGTGATAAAAGGGAACAAAGTACTCGGATTATATAAACGCGAGGTTGTTTCCCGATGATCAATTAATCAATAACCAACCCTAACCCATCCCGTGATATCTCGATTGCCAACGGCACCAAGAACGTACGATTGAGATTAGAAATTGCACTATCAATTAACAAGCTACAAACAATTATGCATGCACCATGATATTCAAGCAACGCAAGTTATTATTCTAGAAATTCAGAAATAAACACACAAAAGTTCAAGAGAAACCTTCACCTAAGATGATCACCGAAAGTTTTAGCCACACATAGCTTGGTGAATCATCATAACAATAAGTTCAATGTTCATACGAATCAAAATCACAAACCGAATGATAGAAATTGTCTAGAACCAAGCCAAGATAGCCAAAATCGCCCCCAATGTGTTCTCTAACCGACCAATCATGAGAATAGTTGAAAAGACACCATAAAACTGATTAAATGAGGGTAGTTATGTTTTCCTCGCAGCCTCCACCGTAAATTACGGTACCACCGTAAGTTACGGTGGACCAAAAAGTGTTACGGTGGGTCTCTACTGCCTTACGGTGGACGAAAAATGCTGGGTTCTACCGTAAATTACGGTACCACCGTAAGTTACGGTAGGCTTCAGCATGAAATTTTGTTTTCAGCATAACTTTTTCGTTTCAACTCTGTTTTCGCCTCCGTTCTCGTAATTCCGTCCTCTATCATGCTATATTCTTAATTCTTCAGTTCTAATAAATTATTTTCTTCATGTATTCTCCATCTTTCAATCTCTAATCCAACCGCGCCTATTCTGAAGCTTCATTTCCACACTTTTAAGCTCCGAATGTACCTGAAACATAAGCAACCGTAGTTATCTAATTCAAGATAATTACACAATTAAATGAGGGATAAACTTGTCTTTTAACATCATAAAGGGTTGTCCTATGGACCACCCGTCAATGAAGCGAAAGTATTCCTACTTGTCCCAGTAAATCTCGAGGACGAGATTTTAATAAGGTGGGAAGGATGTAACAACTCTCATTAAAATTACTATTTCTTATTCTATTATGTCTAATAGGAAACCCTAATTGAGACCCCCAAATAATATTGCATGACCCCTAAAATTTTCAGAACAATCAGAACTAGGATCAGGGGCCTTAAAACTCAAGGGGGGGTATTCCCTAATTGATATTATCCTTACAGTTTGTTGTAAAACGCGAATTTCTTCGAACGGTCAACTCACCTAAGCTACAAATCCACCAGGCTACCCTATGCTAAAAGTGACCAATCGCGCCACGCGCGGGAGCCAGGTGTCCCTGGTGCGCCACGCGAGGGGACCAAAAACTCAGTATAAATGCAGGGGTTTGGCACTTGAAAGGCTGTCTTGTTTCGACATTAAAATTCAATTCCTACGCCAAGATATTCATTGTTTAGTGCAAAAAACACACACAAGCATGAAATTCTTCCGCGATAACAGGGTAATAACTCGATCACTGCTACGATTCAATGTCCAATCGATAAAAACCAATCCGATGGATGTTTAAGTGCTGCCCGTATTTGGGCTATACTTTGTCATTCGTCGTGGGGGTTTTGATCTCGTGAGTTGTCGTAAAAGTTGTATTAAGTTACTGACCTAGTTTTCGTGTGCATTGTTCTTTGAATTAGGTTAACCAGGCTAAAATAAGTAGGCTAAACGCTGCCCGTCTAAACTTGCAATGTGAGTCGTTCTCTTTTTACCAAATTGTTTCCAAAACCCAATTTATTTTTTTAAAGTTATAATTACAGGGATTAAGTCTTTGTAGTCTTCAAGTACTGCCGGTATGTGGGGTTTTGTATAGATTACTTGATACCCGTCACCATTGGACAACGGGTTAGCCAATGGGTGATCTGACCATAGTCACAGATACTGTCGAGTGACAAATACCGATTTGGGGTAATTGGTAGATAGAAACAATATAATCACCCTTAATACTGTATATTATAACAATGTGTCGTTTTGTGCAACTTGAGTGACTCGCCAGTATTTCCCTGCTGATAAAACATTTTTAAAACATGTTTCAGGTGATCTGTTGTGATCAAGGAAAAAGTGCCACGTAGCACTGCAAGCTTGAAGAAGTGGCTCAATTAAATAAAGAAACACGTTTTGTAAAACCGGGAATTTCCTTGAGAAATTTCCTTTATTGTAAAATATGGGTGTTATCCCCAATTTGTGAAATAAAATAAATTGGGCATTTTCAAGTTTAAAAGATCCTGTTAAAAAATTCCGCTGCCAACATAATAATTACCACAAGTTTCTGTCCCGCAGCTCCTGAAACGGGTAAAACCGGGCCGGGGGCCGTGACATTACCCAAAAATGTATCCCTTAGTAGCCAAGTTTGAGCCTAACCCTTTCGTTTGACAACCCATTTAGCCCATAACCTTAAACCTTTTTCTTTTAAACCCGTGTGATGGAAATTCGATTATAGGAGTTAAGTTTGTATAGTTGCGAATTGTTTGTTGGTATATATGAAAAAAAATCAGAAAATGTTGCGAAAAAAAATAGAATAGAAAATCATTGAGAAAAGAACAAAAATATGTGTTTCTAGTTGTTGAATAAAAGGAGAAAATCATTGCCTCGAAGTTGATGTTTATAGTTTAGTTTTGTTTAGAGTGGTCGTTTGTAATAAAAATCGAATTTTTCATCACCTTAGCCACTTTAAAATATCTTATTTCCTACCCTTAGCCTAGCCCCGTTACAACCCTTACAAACACCTTATGACTTGTGCTTAGTATTCGTGATCGGTGGTGGAGAATGATTGAGTTGCAAGCCTATGCAGGTACGTGTTCTAGTCGGTTTTAAGTGATTACTTTTGAAAGTGCTAATACATCATGAAAATTAGCCAAATTATAAACCGAGTGGAGAGAACATTATGAGGGATGTGCATAATTTGTTGGTTTCACAGGCGGGTTAATCTTGGATAACCATTTTATATGTGATTATTCACTTTATCGTTAGATATTTTTAACTTGTAAAAAGTTTGAACTTGGATATGACAATTAACCTTAACCTTCGTCTCGGGAATGGGGAATGTATTCTTTGTTCGAACCATGTGAAAGTGAAAAACAGATTTGCTTGAGGGCAAGCAAAAGACAAGTGTGGGGATGAGATACGTGGTCGAATAACGGTGCTCGTTTGTGTTTAAGTTTGGGTTTTTTACTTGACTTTTAATCTTGAATAGCCTACTTTTAATTAAATTTGTGTTTTGCAGGTTTGACAAAGTTTAAGGAGCTTTTCGGGAGCCTTACGGGTCACCGGAGCGAAAAACGGACCACCGGGACGCGTTACGGGTCACACGGGAACTCAAGGAGCAAAAAATAGAAAATGGAAGTTGGGGAGGTCCTCGGCGACGCCCTTTAGAAAAGCCCGTCGGCCAAAAATGCACGTATCCAGGAAAACAAGGCATCAGAAAAAAACAACATCAGGAGAGCCAGTTGCCGACGGGGTCCCCTAGTCGGCGACGGGCTTTAGGTTTTGCAAACGCGAAAATTGTGGATTTGGTTGTTGGGAATGACTTAAAACACCTTGAGGCCATTCAAGTCGGGAGTTACACTTTGTTTTGAGTTTGAATATAGTTCTTGGAGCCTAATATCATCACTACATCATCTCTAATCCATATTTTCCATCCATCTTGATCCGAATCATTGGATTCAATGATCCATTTCACCTTCATCCCAATTCCACAAACCCTAAATCATTAATCCATCATTCATTACACCATCATGTTTCATCCAAACATCAACTTTCATCATTCATCTCCCACAAGCATCAAGATGATCAAGAACAAGCTTCCAACATCTGGTGATCAAGTCCGTTCGATCATGCGCGGCTAATTCTTTGGAGGTTTCACCCCGGTGTAGGTTATTGTAAGTCTAGGGTTTGAACAATGTTTCTAGTTTGATTTTGTGACAACTTGAATTATATTTGAATTGATTGACAATTGTGTTGCATTTGAACTATATTTGTGAATTGTCGAGTGAGTTATGAAATTTGACTTTGCGAAACAAGTTTGTGCAATTATGCCTTGTCATTTAAAAGGTTTTACTTGTCTGAAGTAACGAAGTGCATTGTGGTCCGTGATATGCGTTGATAGCAATTGGCACCTAAGCTTTGATGTTAGAAATCTGTTAATAACATATTCGAGTGAATCAAATTTAAAACGTGTAAGAACCCTAGGATTGCAATTACCGAACCGGGTGTGAGCCTTGTTCTCTATATCTTGTTTAAACAATCAATTACATTTCTTGCATTTCTTAATTCCTAGTAGATAATCAATCCAATTAATTTAGTTAATTTTGTTCAACATCTTTTCAATAAACAACAACCATAAAAACAATTTAGCAAGCTTCATAAAAGTGACAACTACTACAATTCATTCAAAGTCCATTCGCAAACTACATACTATTCGTGTACCTATATAACTACTAGAATCAATTGTGATTAATTCATTTAAAATCAAGTATATTACAGACAAACTACAAATTAATAGTAATACTTATATTTGAACGATTTACCATATATTATTTTAGTTATGGAAGAATAACAACTAATAATAATATGAAGCCAAAAACGACGGTAGGTGGAAGGGATCTAGAAATATGTGTGAATTGATAGGTGATGTATACTTACATAGAATATGTATAATATTAAAAATCTAACCTTGAATTCAATGTGTGTTGTACACATACTGGCACACCAAACTTAATTTCCAAGTTTTGAACTTGGGTATAAATAGGAGCACAAACCAACTTTCATAATTGCTCTTCCCTTTTCTTTTTCGTTACCCGCTCTGCTCTCGTTCACCCCCTTCTTTTCTTATATTTTTCTTTAAATATTAAATGATAATAAAGCACTGCCCCGTTTTAAGTATTGTAACCACTGATCACTGAATCAATACCCTGTCCGATTGATTTAAGACCCACCAACGCATGTCAAGGCTCTGCCCGACTAAGTACGTTGGGGTTCTGTCTCGTGACGTATGGATAAAGTTGAATTAGGTTACTATACTTAATACGAGTACATTATATATTTTATTAAATAGTTCAGGAGTTATACCCAAAATATAACAACCTCCTAAAACACCCCCGACACCCCTACACGTCCTAAAATATACCCAGTATACGAAAAACAGTCCCGAATACCTTTAATTTTATAAAAATAAAATAAAAACAAAATCCACAAGTCGCTCGCGGGCTGCGAACGAGATCACTAAGATCTCCGCGGGGAGCGACAGCTCAAACACCCGGCGTAACCTTAGGCTGACACGTGTCGATGACTCATCAACCCATTACCACCTCTAGGTCTCTGGCGGGCCGCGAAGCCTTCCCCTGTTTCCGTCGCGGGCCACGAAAAAGTGTCAGTCAGACATTATAAATAGGATCGATGAGCTTCAGTTGTTTTCGTTCAAATCTCATACGTCTCTCTCAATTTCTGAATAGAAATTATTATACCGGGTATTATACCCCCCTAAATAGCGAAGCTCTGCCTCGTTGTAAGTATTTTTAACCCCGGTTACATATTAGATACGCTGCCAGATTGATCTAGGATTCCGTAACGGCTGTCGAGTTCTGCCCGACGTAGTCGTTGGAATTCTGTCTCGGGGAGGGTATTACTAATGTAAATATGGTTATTATACTAACGCGTATGCATTGTTTATTTAACTAGATTATAACCATGAAGCCACGAAGGAAATACCGAAAGTAGCAATGTGAGTAATCTCCTTTTTGCAAAAAAAAAATTACAAAACCTCACTTAATTAATTATATATTAAACAGTTATTGAGTATTTGTAAGTATTTGTAAGTAACATTTCCACAAGTCGGGTTGACAGTACCGTGGGTGGTAATTGATATGACTTGGAAACAAATGTAATTGCGTGAACGCCCTCAATACTATACAATGGTTTTACTTAACTTGATTAAACTGAGATTCACTCACCAGTATTTCTTGCTGATAAAATGTTTTAAAAACGTGTTTCAGGAAACTTAGTGTGAAGCCAATAAAAGGCAGCTGGAGAGCACTGAAGGCTTAGAAAAGTGGCTATAAAAGTTACCTAAATAAAGAAGAAGTTTTATTTAAATAAAAGAGGGTTTATCCCTATAAAAATATTATGAATGGAAACTTGGGTGTTACCCATGTATTTATTATTATAAAAAAATGTGGTGTTTTACCCTGATAAACTATTTCCTAACTACGGTCCTGATGAAACTTTCCGCTGCCAAAATTAATAAACACCGATACCACTTGACTGGTTCACGGCTTCCGCTGCCAGGGCGGGGTCGGGGGCTGTGACAAAAGTCAATATCTTCGAATCAAGATTGTCTTTTTTTTGTCTCAAATTCGGGTGGTAATTTGTATATCAACTTAATTAATTTGGCTTTGACCCACAAAAGTCAATAAGTCGGGTCAGTGATCCGAAATCTAATGCAAGAGTCTAAGTCAACAATATTGTGTTTGGCCAAGTCAACGATTCGCATGGGTTGTATTTCTTTGGAGTCTAGTGACTGTCTACGTGCGAAAGTTAAAGGGAAGTAACAAACGTAGTCAATGCCGACCGAGGTAAAAAGTCTGTATTCAACAATGGTCAGTGGCAGCTAGTCCTGGAGTTATGCAAATAGTGGCTTAAAGTTTAAGAAAATGCACTTTGACACTAATCCCCTATACATACCACAAATGACACCTAGACTTGGAATTTAAAATTAATATTTAGTGAGTAATTCCCAATATATACAGAAAAACTGACTAACTGAGATATTGATGCAACCGACAATTAAATATAGAAAAACTGGCTAATCGAGATATTGAAGCTGTTAAAAACTAGTGTTCGTGAAGTTCTGCTAACTTCCCCGAAACTTCATCAAACTGAAGATGTGCTCCGCAACATCAAACAAAATATACACTTTCAAAACCAACATAATTTACGGTGAAGGATATGTAAGATAAAGTGTATGATGAATTTCGATATGTGTAGGATGACGACAAAGTGTTTTTAACTATTAAAAATGACACGATGCAAACAACAAAACCATGTTCTACACTTGAGTCATTACGAAATAAAGAATGTTGCTTCATCCTAATTCCTAAAATAGCTCAAGTTAACGGCACATTGTTGTTTACCATCTTGGCTCAAATCCAAAGAAATTTCGGATTACGCATTACTGTGTTGACCTAACCCATATAACCATTTTGAAACAGTTAATATAATAGCAGCTTTAGTAGCTATTATTATAACATTAATCCAAGTAGAAATAAAACAAGATTGTCAAGAAAGATATTTAAGCTTCCAACATATTAGAAATCATGACTCCTAACAGTCAATATCAAGACTGTCAAGAAAGATATTTAAGCTTCCAACATATTAGAAATCATGACTCCTAACAGTCAATATCAAGACGAATGATAATAACATTATCTTCATTATAATGAGCCAGAATGTTGCTAAACCTTATCTTTATCATAAATGCATCAGTCACATAGCTTGGAACAATAGATAAATACTACTCAGTCCACAACATAATCACGAAAAGAAAACAACAATATGAGAATTGTCAGTCTTGGCTTGGCTCTGGAAGAAGAAACAAACATAGATGATAAAAGAAATGATATACTACTCTATCTACATATTAAACACGAACAATTAACAAACATATGTTTTTCGTTCCATCAATCTTACATACTACCAAATTCATGGAGATTTACTTTTAGAGGTGACTAGGTACATGCAATAGACATGTTGAACTGAAAACTGAAATATAACAACCTAGAAAAACTGAAACTCGTTACATGAAATACGGGGTAATTGAAAGCTGAAACGCATACCAAATACCAAGTGAGGTACGTTAGAAATCAATATCATCATGAAATCAAGTCCTTTGCATCGCTTCAAGCTTTCTCTTCTCACCTTTGTCATAAATAATATCATTTGGCTGATCTAGCAGAAGTAATGTTTCCATGTAGTAACACATAAAAGATGGAACATGCTCTGTTCCCTTTATTCCAAGATTAGTGATGTGTTTTGAGAAGGGTTCATAAAGAACAAGTGATATATCATCATCAAATGATTCACAATCATCGTCTACAATTACAATTAATGATTCGCCACTCTTCCTAAACGCATGTATTTCTATTATTGATGCATGTGGTGTGTTAATAGTGAATAGCATTGTAAAGCTTCTTTCTGAAACACCATCATCATCATCCTCCATCCTCCATACAATGGTAGCATCTCCAACCTCATTGCATTCAAGCACAACTAGTGAGTCCCATAGCTTAGACACGGACAAGCTATACTCACCTTGGTAGTCTGCTAAACGAGATGGGAGGAATATTTATTCAAACGTTTCACTTGTCAAATCAAACTAAACAATCAGATTATAAGACTCAGTTCAGCATCTGTCTTAATCCAATCAGTAACAACCCAATATAAAACTCCATCTATAACTATGCTATCATAGTCCAAAAACTGAATTGATTTACGAGGAAGATTGCCGCTGCTGCCATATGGACTTCTCCAAGCCCCTGTGCTAAGCGTAAAAACTGTCAGAGAAACACTTGGTAATATATTTGAAACTGACGATTTTATTGAAGCAGATTCAAGACTTAAATAGGACTTCTGTTGGACCTTAAAACTTTCTTTGCAGCTTCGAAATGAACATCTGTTGGACTTGACATGTAACGACTTACAAGACTTACCACATATTGAACGTCGGGTCGAGTATTTGTAATATACATGAGACTACCAATTATTTGCTTAAAGAGCATCTCATCCATTTTCTTCCCTTCGTCAGATCTTAACTTGCAACCTGGTATTATTGGACAAAACTCTGAGTTGCATTCTTCCATCTTGAATCTCTTTAGTATTTCAGCAGCATATTTCCTTTGAGAAATATGTATTCCACTTGTAGTTTGTAATACTTCAATTCCCAAGAAAAACCTCATTTTCCCAAGATCTGACATCTCAAATTCTCTCTTCATAGAACACTTGAACTCTTGCATCATAGCCATATTATCACCTGTGTAAATTAAGTCATCCACATACACATTAACAAATAAAACATTTCATTTCATATTTCTCTTGATAAAGAGTGTGTGCTCGACATTGCTACTCTCGAAACCTTCATTGATAAAGTAACTTTCAATTCGACTGAACCAAGCTCGGGGAGCTTGTTTTAGTCCATATAAGGCTTTGCAACGCTTATAAACTTTATGCTCTTCATTCCGTATGGCATAACCTTGGGTTTGTTACACGTATACATCTTCGTCTAAAGTTCCATGCAAGAAAGCGGACTTAACGTCCATTTGGAAGATCTCCCAACCCAGTTGTGCAGCCACCGCTATCATGAGACGAATGGTATCCATTCTTGCTACAGGGGCGTATACTTTCGTGTAATCAACACCATGCTCTTGCCCATAACCCTTAGCTACCAATCGAGCCTTGTGTTTTTCGACTTCTCCCCGTTCATTCACCTTAGGTTTAAAAACCCATTTCACTCCTATGCACTTTGCATCTTTGGGCAGTTCAACGAGATCCCATGTACCATTTCTTTCGATAGCCTGCATCTCAACATCCATGGCTTTTTTCCACTTGCTTTCCTGTGTTGCTTCTTCATAGGTTGTGGGTTCAAGATGATTCACCTCTATTGCATTCAGCTCATCTTCACCCGTATAATAGTCTTACAAATATGATGGAGGTCGGCGGTGTCTGCCCTCCCTTGCTCTAGCGTTGCTCGACTCGGCTACTTCAGTTGCGCTTCGTGGTACTACTGTTATATCTTGATCATTTGGATCTTCATTTACACCATCAGAACTCACTTGAGTTTCTTCATTTTCTTTCCATGTTAGTGCTTCAACATCTTTTTCTTTCTGATTTGCACCCCAATCCCAGCTTCTGTTTTCTTCGAATAAAACATCTTTACTTATTACCACCTTCATGGTTTTTGGATCAGTTAACCTGTACGCCTTGGATTCCTCACTTTTGCCAACAAAGATACATTGCATGCTTTTACTGTCAAGTTTGGTAAGCTTTTCTTTTGGAATATGAGCGTAAGCCAAACATCCCCAAACCCTTAGGTCTTCAACATTTGGTTTCTCTCCATTCCATGCTTCTTGTGGAGTGATGTCTTTAAGAGCATTTGTTGGACACCGAGTGAGAATGTAGTAACTCCAAACAACAGCTTCTGCCCAGAAAACCTGAGGCATATTTTTGGCCGCCAAGAGAGTAACCACCATGTTCATCACCGTACGATTTTTTCTCTCCACCACACCGTTTTGTTGTGGCGTAAACCTGGTGGTTAATCGACGTTTGATGCCATAATCCATGCAGAACCTTTTAAATTCTTCAGACAAGTACTCTCCACCTCCTTCTGTTCTAAGCCCTTTAACTTTCTTTCACGTTTCAGTTTCCACCTTGCTTTTGAACACTTTGAAGTTTTCAAATGCTTTGGACTTTTCTTTTAATAAATAGACCCATGCTTATTGGCTATAATCATCTATGAAGCTGAGTATATATCTCTTGCCACTCTGAGATATGGGTTTGATTGGCCCACATATGTCAGAATGCATAAGCTCATGTACATCTTTAGCTCTCCAATCACTAGACTTTGGAATGGCTTTTCTACTTTGTTTACCAACACAACAATCGACACATGGAGCATCATTAATAGTAAAATAAGGCATACCTCTGACCATAGCCTTTTGTTGTGGAGCCCCATACTTGTAGTACTGATATGCCCATATCTCTCATGCCATAACCTTGAAATGTCAACATCACTACAGTACAAGCTTTGGTCCACCACCTTTTTTTTTACTTTTACTTTTTTCAGAGACATCACATGCAGATGTACTATTTGTACAATGCTTGTACACTTGTTCACATAAGGGAAACATCCTATTGGCTGTCATAAAGATTTGAAACACAAACCTCTCAGAGCATTCACATCTATTCCATCAATTTTTCACCCTAAATTACACTAAAAAACACTACATCTTCTCTCTCCTTTTCAATTAAATAATATTCTTTTATACCTTTATCATTACCTTTTCTCTCTCCTCCACTCACAACCACTTTCAAAATATATTAAAAAATTATAGGGGTGAACAGTGTCCCCTCAAATATACAGATGAACAGTAACATTTTCTCTCTCCTCCACTCACAACCACTTTTTATACTTTTTTATATTATAAAAACTCCACTCACATATTTAAGTGGGTTGGATGTGAATGCTCTAATAGATTTTGCATGTTCCATTTTTTATAACAAAAACCAATCCCCTCTCTTGAAGTTGACCCATGCTAAGTAAGGTATTCTTAAGTTTAGGCACATAATACACATCACTAATAACATAAGCAACCCCATCGAAAATGAGTTTGATTTGTCCTTTACCACCCACTTTCATGCGTGTATTATTACCTGGTTTGACTAAGTGAGAATAACCTTCATCAAGATTAGTAAACTTCTTTTTATCCCCGTACATGTGGTTCGAACAACCCGAGTCCAAGAACCACAAACAATTACTTCTTTCGTTACCAGTTTGTGCCATGAACATACTAACCTTTTTGGATGCATGTAGAACCTCATCATCACTTTCATCGGAAAGGTCCACACGAGCCATGAGCGTCACTTCCTATTCTTCATCAACACTGGCATAGTTGGCTTCCTTTGAATCTGGACATTCGTAGGAGAAGTGTCCAAGTTTGTGACACCGATAACACTCCGTGATTTGACGATTCATCGACTGTCTTGCACGTCGTCGTCCCCTTCCACGAGGACTACCACGTCATCTTCCATGTCCCCTTGTTCCCGAATTATCACCTTATTCCACCTTGAAGACTTGTTCCTCTTCCTTTTCTGGTTTCTTGAACTTCTATTCATGAACAATGAGTGTACTTTGAAGCTCGCCAATCGACATTCTTTCAATGTCCTTAGATTATTCGATAGAGAAGACTACATACATGTACTTTTCAGTAAGGGTCCTCAAAATTTTCTCCACAATCTTCAGATCTGTCATGACTTCACCATTGCTTCTCATCAGTCATCTGGTTGGCCACGGTCAGGACTCTTCCAAAGTAATCTGGTATTGACTCAGTGGTCTTCATCTCCAGAACTTCAAAATCTCGACGAAGTTTCTGAAGCATGTACTTCTTGACACGAGCATTCCCTTCATACTTTTGTTTCATGACATCCCAGATCGACTTGGCTGATCGCCGATCCAGAATCTGCTCGAAAGTAACCCGATCGATTGCTTGGTACAGGTAATGTTTCACCTATAGGTCTTTGGTGCGTAGATCTACTAACGTTTTTCTTTGTGCCTCACTCGGAGCAACACCTGTCCCCGGCTCAATGATTCCTGGTTCAATCAAGTTCCACAATTGTTTTGCTCGCAGCAAATTCTCCATCATTTCTATCCAATGATCATAATGACCATCGAACACGGGAATCTTGAGCTTCTCACTACTCATGATCACTCTTCTCACTTTGATCGTTGTTTCGCTCTGATACCAAATGTCAGAGAAACACTTGGTAATATATTTGAAACTGATGATTTTATTCAAGCAGACTCAAGACTTAAATAGGAAAAGACGTACAACGAAAATAAACGACTTATCCTAGAAATATGAAAATACCAACGGAACCGGTATACTCCAAAGGATCCTGTAAGGACCTGCACGAAAATGTCCTAAAATACCCTGTAAGTGAAAACCCGGACCCCTAAAACCCTAAAATTCATGAAAAATCAAGAAAATCAAGATTTATTAGTTGGTCGCGGGCCGCGTAAGAATTAACCAAAGCTTACGCGGGGCGCGAAAGCCAGGCGAAACTCTGGATAAGCTTGAAGGACACGTGTCATCCACATGTCACGACCATGCCATGACTCAGCAACCTTCAGTCCGACCCAGACTCCCGCGCGGGCCGCGAAGGAGAAGCTGATGAGCTTCGCGGGCCGCGACGCGCCCCAATGACAACCTATATATTGAGGCTTTCAGTTTCATTTCAAATCCTTCAATTCTTTTCTTTCTCTTGTTCTCTTGTTCTGTCGTTCTAATGTCAGAACTTCTAAACTTCGAAACTCTGCTCGTTATCAGGGTAATAAATGTAATCACGGACACGGTACTATATCCGATTGATTGAAACTGATCCAACGGATGTTTAAGTTCTGCCTGTATACGGCTATACTTTGTCATTCGTTGTGAGTTTTGATCTCATGATTATCGTTAAAGTTGAATTGAGTTGATACACTAATACGAGTTCCATTGTAGTTAGAAATTAGAACTCATAACCATGGGGCTACTAAACCAGAGTACTTAGCGATTAAGTAAACTTAGTAATTAAGATTACTTAACAGTTAAGAAAACTTAATAGCTAAGAAAACTTAATAGCTAAGTAAACTTAACAGGAAAGGAAACTTAGCAGTTAAGCAAGCTAATTAATTAATTAAGTTAAGTAAATCACTTAATTAAACAGTTCAGGAAGATTAACCAACCAAACAGTTAAGTAAGATTAAGTAACATTAATTAATCAGTTAAGCAAGATTAATTAAGTTAAATAAGATTAATTAATCAGTTAAGTAAGATTAATTAAAGTTAAGTAAGATTAATTAATCAGTTAAGTAAGATTAATTAATCAGCTAAGTAAGATTAATTAACTAAGTAAATTAAACACCTAAATAGATACACACGAAAATATATATATATATGAGGAAGGTGCAAGAGGATATATATGTAGGAAGCTTCCTAGAAAATGCATAGGTAACTTCCTAGAAAAGTATATGTAATTTCCTAGAAATTATATAGAAAACTTCCTAGAAATTTCATGTTTCCTACCTATAAATAAGAGCCTAGGATTTCATTCTTTCTTGCTCATTCCTTCTATTCTTCTCTCTATACGTTGGTGTTCTAACAATAATCACCGATACGATATTCTTTCCGATCGATTCGGGAACCAACTAACGAATGCCAAAGTGCTGTCTTAATAAGACTATACTTTGTGAATGTCATTAAGGTTCTGATCTCGTGATCATCGTTAGGTTTGATGTGGTTTTACACTAATACGTATTCCACTCTGTTAAACTAAATGTTTAACTACCAGAAACTCTGCACTATACACTTACAATCAAAATAGACGCTTAAATTAAGGGAAGATTCAGAACTATAAGTAGATGTGTAATCATCAGACGACTTAGAATCAAGATGTTTGTGTAATCAAGACTATATGCTAACAAGGTGAGTCATTCTCCTTTTTACCAAATTATTTCCAAAACCCTATTTGTTTTCAAAGTTATAATTACAGGGATTAAGTCTTTGTAATCGTCAATTACTGCCGGTATGTGGGGTTTTGTATACACTACTTGATAATCTTCACCATTGGACAACGGGTTAGCCAATGGGTGATATGACCATAGTCACAGATATGGTCGAGTGACAAATACCGATTTGGGGTAATTGGTTGATATAAACATTGTAATCGCCCTTAATACTGTAAATTATAACAAATGTGTTTTTGTAAAAAATGAATGAACTCACCAATATTTACTGCTGACCAAAATGTTTTTAAAACGCGTTTCAGGTAATTACAGTAGACTGGAACAAGAGTGGTGAGACGGCACCGAAAGGCTTAAAGAAGTGGCTTATTTTATCAAATAAATTAAATTAAATTAAACGTTGTTTTACGTATTCGGGTATCTCCCATATTAAAGCTACCTTTCAAAACATGATTTTATCCCATCTATTTAATAAATAAAATCCGGTGTTTTCTAAACTCTGATATTTTTCCTAACTCATGGTCCTGATGAACATTTTCGCTGCAATGTTTTTAAAATAACCACCGGTACCACTTGACTGCTCACGGCTCCCGTCCAGGGTGTGGTTGGGGGTCGTGACAGAAGGTGGTATCAGAGCCACTGTTTTAAGCAATTAGGTGTTGTAAATTTGTAATAATACCTAAGCTTAAACGAAAGAGTTAGGAAATTGCTATTATCTGGTAGCACACGTAATAGTATTTAGACTTGAACCTAAGAAAAATGCTTTAGTATTAGCTTCGAGATAAGCTAATTACTTGCATAAATAAAGTGTGAGGGTTGTTGGTATACCGTGAGGATGATGACTAGAATGTTGTAAGTATGGTAAATAAGCGATAACACTTGGCCACTGTTATTTCTTATTTATTGGTACTACTTGGTTCTGGAATATGATCCGTCATGAGAATACAAATTTCCTTGTTCTTTGATAAAAGCCCTAATAAAAGATTCATTTTAAATCATAAATTTAGAAAATTCTATTTATGGGAAATACAATGATAAATTACCTCTCCGGCAAGACTGGGTATGGTGTGGCAGACTCTCCAGCTTGTCCGGGTAAGATGGGGTTACCTCTCCGGCGAGAACCGGGTAAGATGGGGTATAGGATATGTCAAACAAGTGACAGAATTCCCTAAAATAGTATCATGACCTGATATCTGAAATATGAAATCTGTTAAATACATTAACCTTATGAATGGCTTGTATATTACAGTATATGAAAATATGATTGTATAGATATGTATATCTATAAGGAAATCCAAAAGTCATAAGGATTGACAATTTAGGATAAATCATAGGCATGTGTGTTAATGATAAATCTAGAATTCTTTACCAGAAACCTCTCGTACACATATGTAATTCCGATATCGAAAACTATTCCGTTTGATCATCCTTCTCATAACTCGTGCGACAAGATAAATGATGTAAACCCTTTATGTTGGGACGCCATCGAAAGTATAAGAATTTCCCTTGCGTTACCTTAGATTATTAACGCATTAGGAAACCTGTAGCTAAAGTTGTGCTAGGCACAAAACGTCTCAAAACCTACGCTAATAAGAGTAGTTCTACTTTCTTTAAGAACTCTTGCGAAGATAAGAGTAACCACGACTAGGTGCACTTACCAAGACTCTATTCACCTATAATCCTACTAAGATTACCAGTAATAAGGAAGCTATTACGAAATACATGGGCTGCAAAGGACTGAAGTTGTCCAACCCATTAGTATATATGTTAAAAAGAATGAGGTAATGGATGCTTCAAAATTTAGACATTAAGATAGTGAGACCCGATCTTCAAAACACCTGATCAAGACATATGCCATAAGATGGAAATAATGAAAAGAACTGGCAAAAAGGAAATTATGTCTGCTTCATAAAAAGGAACAAATGGAAACGATGATTCCGAAAGTGATTGCTTAATAAGGTTGAGATTTGCAAAGTCAACCAGAGAAGTGACTACAAGGAAACAAGACAGACCAGCCGACAAAGTTCGTCTCTGTGATAAAAGTTGTGAATTATGCACGGAAGTAAGACATAACGTATAGGGTCTCGGAGTTCATTAACACTAGAGGCATGGAACTGAAAGAAATTTCGACCGACGTTTTCCCAGAGGATCTATTTGGGCTATCACCCGATCGTGAGGAGAAACTCAGAATTCATCTAAGATTAGGAACAACACCGATTGTTATATCACAAAGTTAAGACTAATATAGTAGTGATGCTTTAAGTCATAAGTTTCATAAGAAACCGAAACAAGTACGTACTCTTAGATTAAATTTGCGGATAGATTTAATAGAACAATTAAAGAGTACCCAAGAAACAGCAATCAAGGATGATGCTGAAGGATTATAAAGGAAAAAATGAAGGAATCAGAAAAAGAAACTGATGGAATTTGGAAATTCCATAAGAAAAGAATTTGGATACCTATCTAAGGAAACATACATAATTCTTAGGAAAGCTCATAAAAACTAAGTATATGGTAAGGGGTATTTATGTTTGAATAAAATTACTGATAGATAGGAATGAAAAAGGATGTAGCAAGTTATGTCTCTAAGTATTTAATCGATTAGCAAGTTAAAGCTGAACATTAGAACCCTTTAGGTTTACCTCAGCAATTATAAATGCAAGTATGGATATGAGATTGATAACAATGGATATTGTTACCAAATTACCTAAAACAAGGAACGACACAATCTGGGTGATTGTGGATCGACTAACCAAGTCTGCTCAATCCCTACCAATAAAGGAAACCCTTTAGTATAAGACACTTAGTTAAGTTATATGAGGCCGAAATAGTCTCATTACATAGAATCATGTTATCTATCAAGATAGTCATTTCACTTCTCATTTCTGGGAAAATTTTTACTCGACTTATTTTAAGCAATGTGAAGGAACACTACAAACATAGAAAGACATGCTAAGTACATGTGCGATACATGTTGATAAAAGTGGGACTATCATTTATCACTCATAAGATTCTCCAATAATTGGCTTACAAGTATTAGTTATTAGTGTTACTCGTTTAAAGCACTTCACAGATGAAGATACCGTCTAGTATGCTGGGCAGAAATATGAGAAAAGCAATTATCAGGCCATAGGATGGGCAAACTATCAGAAATTCCAATTCAAATTAAGAAAGGATACTACTAAAAGTCTCTCCGGGAATAATCCGATCCGGCAAGAAAGAAAAGTATGCAACTTAAGAAATGCCTAGTTGATAAATCTTTACTAATACCTCTTCAAGATATAGAGGTAAATGAAAAGCTAAAATTTGTTGAGAAACCTCTCCAAATTGAAGACAAAAAGGTCAAACACCTCAAGCATAAACGATTGATACTGGTCAAAGTCAAGTGGGATTCAAAAAGAGGACCTGAGTACACATGGGAACTGGAATCGGAAATGAATCATAAATATCCTTATTTATTCTAGTAAATCTCGAGGACGAGATTTTAAATAAGGTGGGGAGGATGTAAGGACCTGCACGAAAATGTCCTAAAATACCCCGTAAGTGAAAACCCGGACCCCTAAAACCCCAAAATTCATGAAAAATCAAGAAAATCAAGATTTATTAGTTGGTCGCGGGCCGCGTAAGAATTAACCAAAGCTTACGCGGGGCGCGAGACAGCCAGGCGAAACTCCGGATAAGCTTGAAGGACACGTGTCGTCCACGTGTCACGACCACGCCATGACTCAGCAACCTTCAGTCCGACCCAGACTCCCTCGCGGGCCGCGAAGGAGAAGCTGATGAGCTTCGCGGGCCGCGACACGCCCCAATGACAGCCTATATATTGAGGCTTTCAGTTTCATTTAAAATCGTTCAATTCTTTTCTTTCTCTTGTTCTCTTGTTCTGTCGTTCTAATGTCAGAACTTCTAAACCCCGAAACTCTGCTCATTATCAGGGTAATAACTCTAATCACGGACACGGTACTATATCCGATTGATTGAAACTGATCTAACGGATGTTTAAGTGCTGCCTGTATACGGCTATACTTTGTCATTCGTTGTGAGTTTTGATCTCGTGATTATCGTTAAAGTTGAATTGAGTTGATACACTAATATGAGTTCCATTGTAGTTAGAAATTAGAACTCATAACCAGGGGGCTACTAAACCAGAATACTTAGCGATTAAGTAAACTTAGTAATTAAGATTACTTAACAGTTAAGAAAACTTAATAGCTAAGAAAACTTAATAGCTAAGGAAACTTAACAGGAAAGGAAACTTAGCAGTTAAGCAAGCTAATTAATTAATTAAGTTAAGTAAATCACTTAATTAAACAGTTCAGGAAGATTAACCAGCCAAATAGTTAAGTAAGATTAAGTAAGATTAATTAATCAGTTAAGCAAGATTAATAAAGTTAAATAAGATTAATTAATCAGTTAAGTAAGATTAATTAAAGTTAAGTAAGATTAATTAATCAGTTAAGTAAGATTAATTAATCAGCTAAGTAAGATTAATTAACTAAGTAAATTAAACCCCTAAATAGATACACATGAAAATAGATATATATGAGGAAGGTGCAAGAGGATATATATGTAGGAAGCTTCCTAGAAAAAGCATAGGTAACTCCCTAGAAAAGTATATGTAATTTTCTAGAAAGTATATAGGAAACTTACTAGAAATTTCATGTTTCCTACCTATAAATAAAAGCCTAGGATTTCATTCTTTCTTGCTCATTCCTTCTATTCTTCTCTCTATACGTTGGTGTTCTAACCAATAATCACCGATACGATATTCTTTCTGATCGATTCGGGAACCAACTAACGAATGCCAAAGTGTTGTCTTAATAAGACTATACTCTGTGAATGTCGTTAAGGTTCTGATCTCGTGACCATCGTTAGGTTTGATGTGGTTTTACACTAATACGTATTCCACTCTGTTAAACTAAATGTTTAACTAACAGAAACTCTGCACTATACACTTACAATCAAAATAGACGCTTAAATTACCGGAAGATTCAGAACTATAAGTAGATGTGTAATCATCAGACGACTTAGAATCAAGATGTTTGTTTAATCAAGACTATATGCTAACAAGGTGAGTCATTCTCCTTTTTACCAAATTGTTTCCAAAACCCTATTTGTTTTCAAAGTTATAATTACAGGGATTAAGTCTTTGTAATCGTCAATTACTGCCGGTATGTGGGGTTTTGTATACACTACCTGATAATCTTCACCATTGGACAACGGGTTAGCCAATGGGTGATATGACCATAGTCATAGATACGGTCGAGTGACAAATACCGATTTGGGGTAATTAGTTGATATAAACATTGTAATCGCCCTTAATACTGTAAATTATAACAAAAGTGTTTTTGTACAAAATGAATGAACTCACCAGTATTTCCTGCTGACCAAAATGTTTTTAAAACGCGTTTCAGGTAATTACAGTAGATTGGAACAAGAGTGGCGAGACGACACCGAAAGGCTTAAAGAAGTGGCTTATTTTATCAAATAAATTAAATTAAATTAAACGTTGTTTTACGTATTCAGGTATATCCCATATTAAAGCTACCTTTCAAAACATGATTTTATCCAATCTATTTAATAAATAAAATCCGGTGTTTTCTAAACTCTGATATTTTTCCTAACTCACGGTCCTGATGAACATTTCCGCTGCAATGTTTTTAAAATAACCACCGGTACCACTTGACTGCTCACGACTCCCGTCCAGGGTGTGGTCGGGGGTCGTGACAGATCCGATAAACAAGGACCCACTAACAATGACTTATTCAAAAACAATAAACAAACTCTAAAAGACTCCATGATGATGTGTTTGTGACGTGTAGGCATGCAGGCACATGAGCTATTCCAACAAATACCTCAACCTGATGAAGGATGGAAGTTATACTTTCGATATCACCATTCCACGTGTAGTGACCAACATAATTGATCTTGATAATCTTAGGGTCAAAAGTCTCAGAACAAACCCCAAAACCTAGAACAGTTGCATACATCCTACTACTAGTAGCATCTCCCCCCCCCCCCCCCCACATTAGGCACAACAACAGCAACTGCTTTACCAATTAATACATTCCAAACAACAGCCACGTCCCTACGGACACCAAAGTCCTCGAAATAACGGTTTACAAACACATCAGGTCGTGAGAGTTGCCGATATTTTGAGAACTAATAAGCATCTGAACACATCGAGGAAGAGTAAAGGAAACTCTACGGTGGGGGAAACTATCGTCGTCAACAATTGAATCATATTTTCGCTCATCATTTATACCAACCTTCTTTTGATACCTTACAAATAGATGTTGCTCTTGCAAATGCAGTTGTCCTCCGCTATAATTAGTAATGAAATGAGAGTTGTCAATGAGAGACTTCCATGACTTGGAAACAGATCGGAATTGAATCAACGATTTCACAGGAAGCATTTTCATTATTTCCTCCTGAATTTCAATCGGTATATTGTCTGACATTTTGATTAAAGGATGTTATCAATTTCTAGGGTTTTTCAACAACTAGATTTAGATTTGGGGAAAGAGGTGGAGTGGAGAGTGGAGAGTGGAGGGATGTAATAATATCTGATTATTTGATTTTTTTTTAAGGCCAACAGAATCAATCCCGAGCACTCTTGCGGTACCCATTGGACAAACGGAGTACTCCGAGAGTAACACGAGTCCACCACCAATTCCGGGGAAAACCCGGTTACCCACCCGCCCGTAAGCACAACAGTGAAATTACCAGTAAAACCCGTTTAGCTCAAGGATCCAACCCAGGTTTTCCTAGGTCTCCTATTATTGCCCACCAGTGCCTCACTCTGCACCAAGTGAGAGTTGAACCTGCATCTCTCAAGAGAAATGCAAGCACTCCACCACTTGATCCAGAGATCATTGGCGATTAGTTGATTTGTCATCAAATTGTCAGTTTGGGCCGTCTAATTGGGCTTGTTTTTATAATACATGGGTGCTGGACTGTGGATCCGCATTTGATTTTTTTATGTAGTTTTAAACAAAATCGAGTATCCATTTACATCCTTTTTAACTTCTTTATTTTTAGATTGAAAGCAAAACAAGCGATTAAACGCTTCTCATTATTTGAACAAGTTGTTTGTTGGTGACAATGATTCATGCACATACAAATGATATGGTTATTATATTATGTAAGGCGTGTCTTGTTGGTAGTGTATATTTTATAATATAACCATGGTATACCTCATTGAGGGTTGCATACTCTTATTTCCATGCTTTATGTGACTTTTAAGACTACTATTACTTATATATGAAGACTACTATTACTTATATATGACTTTGTATATTGCTTTAATTGTATATGCTAGCACTAGGCTCTACTAAAATTATAAACACAGACATGAGAGCGAACCATGACAAGATAAGTCTATGATTATTTATTTATTAACAATTGGTTTACACCTAAATACCATATAGTGCTTTTGAAGAAAAAAAAAATTCATACCAGTTTTGTTTTTTTTAACAACTTTTAAACACTAATATCATTTTTTAACGGAAAATTTCTTTTTTTCCTTATTGTCTGTGGAACTTGAACACAAGACCTCCATCTCATAAGGTGTTTAAAGGCTTTGCTAATGGACCACCACCCCATTGGTAAACCCTAATATCATTTAACCTTGCATCAACTATAACTAAAGACTAAAGTGATCCGAGTTGTTGTGATCCGGTACAAACCATGTTAAGCGTAAAAACAATGAGAACAGATATTGGCTATCTAAAATTTTAATCAAAGGAGGTATTGATTACATATCAGTCTTTTAGTATTAGTTGTGTAAATTAATAGTTTTAAAGGTATAATGGCAATTGTGCTTATTATATTAACCTAAATGAATAAAATTAAAATTGATTTTATACCCAATTCCCTCTAACGTCACCTAACCCCTCTCCCGTAATTTGTGGCAACAACGAAGAAGGAGCAAGATTACCTATCAACCCTTCTCCTGCAATCGGCGCCCCTGGAATCAGTAATCTCATATGTGTTCTTATAGTGGGAATTTGTGTTTAGTTATCTGTTTATATGCTTTTTAGGTCATTCGAGTAATTAAGAGAAAAAGCTTAATAGGGTCTCACGTTGTGCGATTCAGGGTTCTAACATGATGGTGATTTTTTATTAGAGTAAATTACAAAAATCGTCATTTATGTATATCACTTATTGCAAACTGTGTCTTTTATCTTCAAAAAGTAAAAAAAAAAAACGTACTAAATGTTTGCAAACCCTTGCAAATTATGTCATTTAACATTAACTCAATTATTTTTTATGGTTAAATTTGACTTCATTGACCTCACATGAGGGTATTTTATTCATTTTACTCTAATTATCTCTCTCTCTATTTCAACCAGCCACTCCCCTGCACCACTGTCAACATTATCACTAGCGGTCTCTTATCTCTTTCTCTATTTCAACTCTCTCTCGATCTCTCTTTAACTTATGGTGATCTGGCTGGTGGTTTCAGGCGACCACGACTGCTGACTCACCCGCGAGTGCTGACGACGACCCACAGTTACCGTATTGACGACGTTAGGGTGGTTCGGGTGGGCGGCAAGTTAGGTGACGGTGGGTGGTAGTGGTTGTGAGCGGTGGCAGCCGATAATGTTTTAGGGTTCCGACTGCAGGTGTTGGTTCAGATGGGCGACAAGTTAGGTAATGGTGGATGGTAGTGGTTGTTAGGGTTTAGCTTTTGTGAAATGATATTTATCCAAATTTTGTTCTCTGTGATGGCTTCTGATAAAACTCTAGGATGGAGTGGTGATTCCTTCGATGGAATATAGGTATGCATACTTCAATTTGGATCAATTTTGACTTTTGAAAACAAACATCGGAGAAATGTCGCTGGCATAATCAGGGTAGCGGTGTTTCTGGTCAAGGGTGACACAGTGCTTCTAGGTCGCCGCCGCTTCTCCAGCGATGGTTTTTGACGAGTGAGACGACGTTACGCCACTTCTTCTGTTGGGTTTTTAATCTTGACTTATTGGTTTTATTATTAGTTTTATTAAATGCATGGAATAAGCTTGGGATTCAGTTCACGTGATGTTGCATGAAGACCAAAAGCATTTATTTGGTATTTTATTTTATGCTTGTAAGTCAGAACTGGAGTATGCTCATTTGACCGGATCTTATGGAGATGAACGTTGAGGAGTGGGTCATGGGTTGTACCGGTTCTCTAGGTGAATTAGTAGTTTATTGCCACTTTTTATGGTTCCCACGTTTCTTTGTAAGGCTGTATATAGCCTAGCTATGAATGAATAAAGGCACCAGCAAGTTTTCCATTTCCATTTTGTTTTGTTACTGCAAATCACTTTTCATATATTTTCTGCAAGTTTCCTTTTCATTTTTGTGAGTTCTTATTTTAGTTTAGTCTGATATCCAACAATTGGTATCAGAGCCCATAGGGCTCGAGCCCATAGGGCTCGATCCTTGGAAGATAGCAGCAGTATGATAAGCGAGTTGATGTGAAGATCTCGCGAGAAAGAAACTAGAAAGAAGGCTGATATAGTTCAGCGAAGAAAGTAGAGAAAGAAGAAAGAAAGAAAGAAGCTGATTTAGATCAGCAAAGAAAGAAGAAAGAAAGTTGCAACCTGCGAGAGAAAGAAGAAAGAGAGGTGCCGTGAGAAAGAGAAAGAAGAAAGTTCGGTGCCGTGAGAAAGAAAAAAAAAACGCAGGTGCAACTCAGGAAGAAAAAATCAGGAAGAAAGAGACTGAGAAAGAAGAAATCGACAAAGAAAGAAAGAAAGGTCAGTCGATTCGAACGAAAAAAAAAGTGAAGAATGGCGATGATACAAGCAAGAGAAGCAGGCTCGATGTCTTACCAAGTTCTGACGTTGACCTCAACCAATTATCCGATATGGGCTATCAAGGTTAAGTCTATTTTGGATGCACATGGTCTTTTGGAGACAATCGAACCGAGGGCATTAGGTGAAGAGCCAGACTCGAAGAAATCAAAACAAGCGCTCGCATTCCTATTTCAAGCTATACCGGAGGAGATGGTGTTGCAAATGTCGAGTTACACGGACCCGAAGAAAGTATGGGATGGCTTAAAAACACGATACTTGGGCGTAGATTGAGTGAGGGCGGCTCGAATTGCAACGTTGAGAAGAGAGCTTGAGGGTTTGCGGTTGAAGGAAGGAGAACTAGTTGATGATGGTGCTACTAAGGTTAGCGGTTTGGTTTCGAAGTTGAGGAGCCTCGGGTATGAAGTTGCGGAAGAAGAAATGGTGAGAAGGTTACTTGATGCAATGCCAAACTCCTATCTTCAAGTTGTAACTTCGATTGAGCAATGTTTCGATTTGGATTCAATGCTCTTTGATGAAGTGGTAGGAAGGCTGAAGTCGTATGAAGAAAGAAGAAAGAGTCGTGGTGAAAAGGAAGAAGAGCAAAGCCAACTTTTGATGGCCGAACAAAAGTACGGTGAAAGTAGCGGATGAGGAAGAGGCCGCGGAAGAGGCTACGGTAGAGGTGAGAGAGGTCGAGGAAGAGGTACGGGTCGAGGTGGTGATAAAAGCAGGTTTCGGTGTTTCAATTGTGGAGCATTTGGGCATTTTGGTTACGAGTGCACTAAATGGAAGGATGAAGAGAAAGAAGCAAATTTGATCGAGGAGGAAGAACCGACATTGCTTTGATGAAGAAACGGGTCAAGATTAAAGGGGAGAATGTTGGGTTTTTAATCTTGAGTTATTGGTTTTATTATTAGTTTTATTAATTGCATGGAATAAGCATGGGATTCAGTTCACGTGATGTTGCATGAAGACCAAAAGCATTTATTTGGTATTTTATTTTATGCTTGTAAGTCAGAACTGGAATATGCTCATTTGACCGGATCTTATGGAGATGAACGTTGAGGAGTGGGTCATGGGTTGTACCGGTTCTCTAGGTGAATTAGTAGTTTATTGCCACTTTTTATGGTTCCCACGTTTCTTTGTAAGGCTATATATAGCCTAGCTATGAATGAATAAAGGCACCAGCAAGTTTTCCATTTCCATTTTGTTTTGTTACTGCAAATCACTTTTCATATATTTTCTGCAAGTTTCCTTTTCATTTTTGTGAGTTCTTATTTTAGTTTAGTCTGATATCCAACATTCTTCAACGCCGCTTTCGACAGATGTTTCGCCGGAACATCAAAATCTTTCAGGAAGTCGTCCACTTTGTACCACCACTATAAGGTAAAGGTTGTGGTAATTTTTATAGTCACGATGACAAAAGTACAGGTCTACAAATCGAAGAAATGAGGCGCAACCTTTACTTTTGATGGGTTCTTGTGGTGGTTGTTGGATTGTTGTTGTTAGGTGGTCGCCGAACTTAGTGGTTTTGGTGGTGGTTACAGGAGGTGATGGTGGTAGGAATCGGTGGTGGCTGGTAATGGCAAAAGTTAGAGAGAGAGGATTTAGAGAGAGAGAGAGAAGGAGGTTGGGCTAAAGTTAGAGAGAGGGGTTTTGTTTTGAGTAAATGGGGTAAAATGACCAAAATACCCTCATGTAGGTTTCACTTGGTCAGATTTAACCATAAAAATTAACTGAGTTAGGGTTAGAGAACATAACGTGTAAGGGTTTGTAAACATAGAGTATGTTTTCTGTAATTACTGAAGACAAAGGACAAAGTTTACAATAAGTGACATACATAAAGGACGATTTTTGTAATTTACTCTTTTTATTAAAATGAGTTCGCCTCAAAACCAGGTGCTTCAAAAAACTTATCAACTTAATCCAGTCAAAATGGATTCTTGCCAAAATGAAATCGTTTTAAAAAAAGGTAGCATACAGGATCACTCGCTTTATATTTCTTATGGTGGTTAGTGGCGACGGTGAGGTTAGAATGACTATGAGGCGGTGTCTAGTTAGCGCCGGTGGAGGCATCATCGACAATGGTGGAGACGAAAGTGATGGTGGTGATGGTGGCGGTGGGTAGTGGAAACGGTGGTGGCTGTGGATTATCGACGGGGTTGTTGTAGGTGTTGGTGCCTATTAAAAGTCATCTCAAACGCCTAAAATAAAAAAAAAAAACGTAATCATCACTACCTAATATTAGTTTAGCCGACTCCAATCCCTCGTAACACATCAAACCAATAGCTTACCAAGGGTTCATAACCACCAACAAATTCAGCTCAAAATATAAGCAACACCAAGAACATGTATAGTTACATAACCACCACAAATAGGCGTGGATGCTTGTTAAAAGTCATCTCAAATGCCTAAAATATATAAAAAAAAAAAAACGTAATCATCACTGCCTAATATTAGTTGAGCAAATCCAATTCCTCGTAACACATCAAAGCAATGGCTCACCAACGATTCACAGCCACCAACAAATTGTGTTCAAAAGATAAGCAACACCTAAAATAGGTATAGCCATATAACATATTTTTATCTTTAATTTGAGTAAGCATTGTTATATAAAAAATAAAAAAATAAAAACAAATCTTTTTAAGCGGGTTGAAATGGGTTTATTTTTTCAAATGTTGTTTTATCTTTGCACATATGGTGTATAATATATTTGCTTTCAGGTTTGTTATAGTTGTAACTGCAATGTTTTGTGTAATCTATGGTGTTTTATTTATAAATCGACGAAGAAATGAAGGAAATATATTGTGTTTTAAGAACCATAAATATTAATACATGTTTGAAAAAAAATTAATACGTGTTGTATGGAGCTATATGACATATAATATAGACCTACACGACACGTATAGTCTTTAGTGAACCTGATATGCTGCCAACTTTATGTGAAAACAAACAAGATGCTCCTAGACGCCACATATAGCACCATATAAGTGGCGTATAGGGTTAGCCGCAAGAAATAATTTGACAACATTCTATGAAATATTATGTGGGTACCAGGTTGTACCCTATAAACAACGTATAGCTCTATACCTGACGTAGAAGGTTACCAAGGTGTGTAGATAATCAATTGGATGGTTCTAGTATCTACACCTTTAATTAATACGTATCTTTTATATTGTAAGACATGTATTATGTATTTTATTATTATTATATAAAAGAAGATTTGAGTTATTAACAATATAAAATATAGATTTATGGGTTTAAATTCTTAGAGATGCATACTTGGGTTTTCCAATAGAGACTCAAGTTTAATTTCCACTTGTGTCATATTGGGGTGGATATTGGGCAATGGTGGTAACACACCCACCGAGAGGGGTTCGATCCTGAGCCACACCCCAGTTTTCATCTGGTTGTTAATTCAGCGAGGCATCTCGTGTGGAGGCAGTACAGTTTCTGGGGGAACGCCGCAACCAAGTCTGACCAATCAAGCACGGGCCCGATTAAGACAACGTAGTCTGGGCAGATATTGGCTATGGCCACCGTTTAGGCGGTGTGACATTAAGTCACTCAAAAAAAAAATTTATCGTAAAAAAAAAAAAAAAAAAATGCATAGTTAAATGATACTAGGGTTAAAAAATATATTGATAAAAACAAAACTCATAATAAATAGGGTTAAAAAATATATTGATAAAAACAAAAGAGTAAAATGCACGGATAGTTCCTGTGGTTTTGCAAAATAACACCTATAGTCCCCAACTTTTGGAAATTACACCGGTGCTCCCTGTGGTTTGACAGTTTGTTACTCGGATAGTCCCTAGAATGGATGACAATTAGTTTTCTCCGTTAAGTGGATGTGAAATGATAAATTTACCCTTCATCTTCTCCACAAACAAAACAACCCCACCCACCCCCACCTTTCTCTCTGCCCCCCCCCCCCCCCCCCCCCACCACCACCCCTACCAACCAATTAACCACCACTCACCTCCCACCTACACCAAAGTATACCACATTCACCGTTTCTTGGTTTGTTCAGTTTAATAAAAAGTAAAAGTTCTTCAGAGCATCGATGTGATTTGGAATGTTTCAGGTGTTTATAAAAACGGTTACAGATGCAAAGGAGCACAAGGTTACAGTTACCGAATCGGTTAACGGTGAAATCTCATCCAGAAGCTTCTTAAATCCGGTAAGCACGTCGAGATTCTGCCGGAGAGTTTTGCCGCTACGTCGACCACCGATAACGCGCTTCTGGACATTCAAATTCAAAGAAGAAGAAAATACAGAGCAACAAACAGTTACAGAACGCCGTCGGGCTGCTCATCTGAAGGTGTTCAGAAGTGGTGTTATTATGACCGGAAACAGGTCGTTCTTTTTGTATGTGTTGTTGGGAGTAATGGAAGGGGGATGGCGGCAGCGGTGGTGGGGAGTGGTAACAGAGGCGGTGGTAGTGATGACGGTGGTGGGGAGTACTGACAGAGGCGGTGGTGGTTGGTGGTTAATGGTGGGGGAAACATAGAGAAAGGTGGGGTTGTTTTGTTTTTATAGAAGGGAGAAGATGAAGGGTAAATTTGTCATTTCACATCCACTTAACGGAGAAAACTAACTGTCATCCACTCCAAGGACTATCCGAGTAACAAACTGTCAAACCACAGGGAGCACAGGTGTAATTTCCAAAAGTTGGGGACTATAGGTGTTATTTTGCAAAACCACATGGACTATCCATGCATTTTACTCAAAAACAAAACTCATAATAAAAAATTGTTTGTATTATTTAATCATCATATCATATATTTTTTTATTATTTTAATCTCCTTTATGTTAAATGTTGGTGCACTTGTGTCTGTACTTTGTCTGTATTTTGTCTTGTTACTGAACGATGTCTTTGTTAGTCTGTAAGTTTGACCAAGTCAACCATCCTCCGGTTTGACTTGGCCAAACAGTCAACATTATGTTTGTAATTTGTTTGGTTCGAAGGATGTGTCATCGAAGGATCACTTATATCCTTCGATGATGAGCTCGATAGATAGCTTTCGATAGATGGACCACGAAAGATCCCATCTTTCGTGGTACATGTTGATCATTCGAGCTGTTCCTGGTCGAAAGATGATCTTTCGACCGGTCTGCATGATCCTTCGACCGGACCTGCTGTGTTTGGGTATAAATACCCGTGTGTTGTGTTCATTTCGATGGATGACAGTTAGCAGAGAACACACACACACTTAGAGAGTTTACAGGACTGATTTGTAAACATTGAGCTGTAACCGGACCTTTCATACGTTTAATACAAGTGGTGTTAATCGTTGAGTCTTGTGTGTTGATTATTTGCGTGTTCTATCTCGGTTTGCTATCTCGGTTGGATTCCGCACAACCGGGTTGGTTTGTACACAAGGATTAGGCGACTAGATCCTCCCCTAGCCGGACCTACAAGTGGTATCAGAGCCTTGGCTCTTCTCCTTGTTAAAACCGAGAGTTTTCGGACTGTTTTTCGGGTTTAAAAAGTTCACTATTTTCTGAAAATCTTGTTGTTTTTGCTTGGTGTTTTTGTTAAAAACCTTGTTATTCTTCATGCTTACATGTTAGTTGTTGGTTTTTGTTAAACATTTTAGCAAAATTGTGTGTTTGGAAAGTTTCGGTTCACCGAAATTCTTGTTTTTCTGGGTAGTGTTCTTGCTATATTCATAGTGTTCTTCATAAAACTACACTTTTGATCTTAAAATTTGAATATTCAACTTGTTTGTGCATTGAAAAGTGTAATCTGATTAAAATATTGGGATCCTTACCTGGTTGGTGAAAGCCTGCATATTCAGACCTGAAAGATATGGTCTGAACATACTTTCTGCCGAAAGTTCTCACCAACCCGTCAACTTTTCACCAACCTGTCACCATTGTCAACTGTGTCAGAGCAAGTTCGAAAGATATCTTTCGAAGTCAAAAGATCATCTTTCGACCAAAGGAGGTTCGACAGATAGTCATCCTTCGAGCATCCTTCGAAGTGTGAGACTTATCTTTCGTTCCAAGGAATATTTTCGAAACATATATCTTTCGGTCTTCTGCTCATTTTCGAAAGACTAGGATCCTTCGATTGGGGAGTCTTTCGAAGTCATCTTTCAAGATCATCTTTCGGTGTACAGTCCTTTTTCGAAAGATAAGGATCCTTCGTTTTGGAGAATCTTTCGAAAACATTGTTCGAAATTCAACAGAGATCTTTCGAACCCTGTTGATCCTTCGAACAGGTGTTGATCTTTCGATCCCAGTTTGTTTATGTTTAACAAGTTTGTGTTTTTCAGATTTGTCTTTCGATCTCAGATCCTTCGGCTAGTGTAACATTATTATTCTTGATCAAAAATGAATCCAAGATGGAATAGGCCGGCGGTAAATTCTGATATATATTTTGGTACTCCGTCTCCCGCACCGGTGTCTTCTCAAGCTAATACTGGTCAATGGGCTTTCGTATCAAATCAAACTCCTAGTATTCAAAGCATTCTCTTAAGCGATAGTGAAACGGGAAGTTTGAATCGGCCTCCGAAGTTGATGCACTTATATGAATATCCAGGATGGATTGACAGATTTCATACATACGTTCTTGGTCAAAATACCGAATTGTGGTTGCGGTTCATCACAGATTTTGATCAAACTATAGAGGTTGCTGCATCATCTGCTGCTACGTTTGCAGATCTTACGGAAGATCAGAAGAAAATCTATGATTTAGAAAAGAAGGCTTATGCTATTCTCACTCAGGCGTTAAGTAAAGATATTTATCATCAGTTTGTCAGTTACAAGACAACAAAGAGATTGTGGGATGCATTGAAGACAAGGGGCGTGGGAAATGAAGCAACACGTCAATTAAGAAAAGACCTGCTAAAGAAAGAGTTTGATGGTTTTTCTTGTATGGAGAATGAATCTTTAGGAGATTTGACAAGTCGATTTAATCATTTGCTGAGTGAATTGTCAAATTTTGAGGTCGTTACACCTCAAGCAGAGATTGTGAAAAAGTTTGCTGATGCGTTGCCACCTCAATGGAATACTTTCTTGGAAATCATGAAGTATAATGGCACTCTAGCTACAACAAACTACAATGACTTTGTTCAAATCTTGGAAAACAAGAATCAGGAAGAAACTCTTAAGGCGAAAAGAGTTCCAGTGCCACAAAATCCAGAAATGTATTATGGAACTTCTAGCACTTCTACAAAACCTGCTTCACATTCTCCACTTCAAACAGCGTTTGTGTCTCACACTGACATGTTTGGCAATACCATCCAAGTTCCAGTCCCTCCAAAGACAGACATGTTTGGAAATCCGCTTGAACCAGTTTCTCAACCAGCACCACAACAGCAAAGCCAACGAACTATCAGAGCAACTGATATGTTTGGAAATCCTCTACCTGTTCGATCTACCGAAGCAACTGACATGTTTGGAAATCCATTACCTGCTCAATCTACCGGACAAACAGACATGTATGGGAATCCACTTCCTCCTCCTCCTCAACAGCAAGCGTGTTATGGAAGTACATCATCTGCTGGTCAACAATCAAAGCCAAATACAGTACAGCTCAACACCTCAAGCTTTTCTAAAGTCAGTGTGGAAGTAGCCAAGGAACACATGGAGCTGCTAAACACTGTGGTGAGCGCATACTGTGGATTAGTGGAAGGTCAGATTGGTAATATTAATCTGACACAAGAAGACTATCAGCAGATTGATAAAGAGGAGATGGAGATGATGGACATTAAGTGGGCCTTTGCCAGTGCTGTTAGGCGAGCAAAGGATTTCATGGAAAGAACAGGCCGAACCAGCTTGGAAAGCAAGAAAGACACCAAGTATGGGTTTGATAAACAGGCTGTTAAATGCTTCAACTGTGGTGAACGTGGTCATTTCAAGCGTGAATGTACAAGGCCATCTCAGCATGGGAACCAGAATCCTTTCCGAGGTCAAGGCAACAGGGCAAATCAGAACCAAGGAAGGAACAACGAACGAACACTGGTGCCTGTCAATAACCAGAGTCAAGCAGGACCATCTAATGCCAACCAGGCACTTATGGTTCAGGTAGATGAAGGTTGTGATTGGTCAATCCAGTTGGGAAATGATGCACCTGATGGAACAGCTTGTTTTGCTGAAGTGGTTAATGATCTTAAACACGCCAGTGGTAGAGAATCTTCCACCAATGGTGTTGAATCTTCTGAAGATGAAGACAGCTCCGGGTGCAGTGGAAGTTCAGATGAAGAGTCCTCTGCTTCAGGCAATGATCAGGAAGATGACACATCAACTGCATCAGTTAATGCAGACATTGATGAACTTTTGGAGGAAGCTGCAGCAGGAATTCAAAGAAGATCTATTTTGGTGGATCAAGCTGCTTATTCTTTGTCTTCTCTCCATTCAGCCTTTATGGCGAATGTCGACAGTTCATCAAGTCAGGTATGTGTCGACGAACCCACTTCTGTTAGCTGTAATAACTGTGATAGTTTGCATGTTAGATGTGCTGAGATGGAAGCAAACATGTCTGAGTTGCAAGGCAAACACGATGCTTTACAAGCTAGTTTGTTTGAATTGCAAGACAAACATGTTTCTGTGAATGATAAGTGGTGTGAATTGCAAAGCAAACACGAGGCTTTGCAGGAGAAATATGATGTGACATTCATTCACAATCAGAAATTAACAGTGGATCTTTCAAAGTGCACTGAAGCCAACATGTTTTATGAAAACCATGAAAAGGAATTTAAAAGGATGATTGAAACATTAAAGAAAGATAAAACAGAACTGACAAAAATGGTTTCCAGAAAACAAACTGACATTAATTTGTACATCACTCGTCTTGAGGTGATGCAAAAAGAAATGGCTTGTGTTAAAACAGAAAGTGAGGCGATCCGACTCAAGTTAGACAGTTATTTGAGTTCTAGCTATGTGTTGGATCACATCATTGATGTTCAGAAAGAGAAAAAGGATGTCACATGCATAGGTTACAAGAAATGTCAACCACCCGTGAGAAACAATTTTGATGCTCTGCCTGATGAGGAATATAGAACTCACTTTGAGCCATCTGTTCCTCTAGATATTAAGGAATTTGCAGCAGAATGTGCAACAGGACTCGGATACAAGAAAGAGGAATCATCAGATTCAGATGTGTCAGCAGATACATGTGTGTCTTCTGCTGAACCGAATCAGGATCCTCCAGTTGTTGTTGAGGATACTGATTCTTCTGATGATGAATCTGATGATACTGATTCAGCAAAGTCTGATGCGGTGATCAAAGAAGAGGACATACCTCTTGAGAATCATATTCTCTGTGATCCTCCCGCTAAGACTGTTGCAACTGAGTCCTCGTCTGAGAAAGAGTCGGAGAGTGTGGATTTGCTGTACACTCTTGTTGGAGATGATAAAATTTACTCAGACAAAGATTTTCCGATTAAGAATGTTAATCAATCTTTAATCAGTAAAGTCTTTGAAAATTCGACAAGTAAGTTTTTGGGAAAGACAGGACCACATGTTACAGTCACACAGTGTCCTTCTATCCCAAAGGCTGAAGTTAGAAAACAATTTGGGAACAAGAAATTACCAACAGTGGAAAAACAGCAAAATCATACCAAATCTAAAGGTAAGACACCGACTCAAAGTCAAAAGAAGCCAAATCAGAAGAAGAAGAAGAATGTGAACTTTGTGAAATCGAAGGGAACGGACAAAATTGAAAAGTTTGCAAATCAATCTAACTTAGATTTTGTCCAGAAAGTAACAGTGATGAAAAGGAATGAACCAAATAGTTCAAAACCTAGTACCTCGAAATCACAAAGTTCATCATCGGCAAGACGACCACATGATACTTCGGGGTTTGTTGAACGAAGATCATGTTTTGAATGTGGAACAATCGGGCATATTGTTCGAAATTGCCCGTATCTTCATAAACAAAAAGGCATAGTTGATGATCCCCGTGGCCCAACTGACCGCAAGCGATCTGTTTCTGTAAAACAAGATCCTCGACTCATAAGAGAAAGGGAAAAGAAACAGAAACGTCAACAGGTCAAGAAAATTGAAAAAGCAATTAAAACCGATGTGGCTAAAAAACAATCTGTTTCTGTCAAACCAAACAATTTAAAAACTTCAGACAATCATGAAGTTAAGTTTTTAAAGAATAGCACTGGTATAACAAAACAGACTTGGAAACCAAAAACGGTTACTGAATCAAGGGGACCATCACAATTTCCGAATCATCAAAAGGTGGAAGTTATTGTTGTTGATAAAAATGGAAGACCCAAGACCACAATGGCTTGGGTCCCCATCTCCAACTAATCGATTGAGTTTATGTGCAGGGTGTTCCAGGAGGAACTATCAGTAGTCATTGGATTGTTGATAGTGGGGCATCCAGGCACATGACAGGCGACATGAAGCTTCTCTACGACGTCAAATCTATTAGAGGAGGTTATGTTGCTTTTGCTGGAGATAAAGGCGGATATATTACGGGTGAAGGAATGATTTCCAACGGGGTTGTTAGCTTTGATAAGATCAACTTCGTACAACAACTTGATCACAATCTTCTTAGTGTTTCTCAAATTTGTGATAAGCAGTTCTCAGTACACT
This sequence comes from Helianthus tuberosus, assembly GCA_030545235.1. Taxonomy (NCBI): domain Eukaryota; kingdom Viridiplantae; phylum Streptophyta; class Magnoliopsida; order Asterales; family Asteraceae; genus Helianthus; species Helianthus tuberosus. Next base: position 2,827,296 of record CM060450.1, on the reverse strand, counting down.
TTGATGCAAATGGATGTTATGTGCTGAAACCCGGCTTCAAAATTCCAAAAGAATGGATTCTCTTGTCGGCTCCAAGGATAAATGATCTGTATGTCCTTGATATGAGCCAAGCTATCACAACGTCTGCACAAGCAACTTGTTTCGTTTCCAAAGCCACAGAAAAAGACACAATCTCTTGGCACAGACGAATGGGTCACATTCACTTACGTAAAATGAATCATTTGGTATCAAATGAATTGGTGAATGGTGTTCCTCTTAAAAACTTCCATCTTCAAGACGTCTGTGTTTCGTGCCAGAAAGGAAAACAAACGAAGAAGCGACACCCTACAAAGAAAGTCAACACGGTGGCTGTTCCTCTTGAACGTTTGCACATGGATTTGTTCGGTCCTGTCAAGCATAAAAGCATTAGGAATGATCAATATTGCCTCGTGATTACTGATGATTATTCAAGATTTTCTTGGGTGGCGTTCATGGCACACAAGAGTGAAACCTTCGGTATTATCAAAAACTTGATCATTCAGATTGAGAATCTTTACAACTTGAAGGTTAGGCGGATACGTAGCGACAATGGTACTGAATTCAAAAATCATGCCATGGCGGAGTTTTGCACTTCAAAAGGTATTCTTCACGAATTTAGTGCAGCTTATACTCCTCAACAGAATGGCGTCGCTGAACGTAAGAACCGCACATTGATCGAGACTGCTAGGACTATGTTGGTAGAGTCGCAGCTACCCATTCCATTCTGGACTGAAGCTGTGTCTTCTGCATGCTATACGTTGAACCGAGTCCTTACAGTCAAAAGGCACAACAAGACCTGCTTTGAGCTTATCAACAAACGGAAACCAGACTTGTCTTATCTTGAACCGTTTGGAGCTCCATGCACAATAATCGATCCTAATGGAAAGTTTGGGGCAAGAGCAATTGAGGGATACTTTCTTGGGTATTCCACCCCTAACTTAAGAGTCTGGAATTTAGAGACTAAAAGGGTCGAGGAATGGTCTGAAGTCAGAGTACAAAGGCACACTTTACCGGTTAGAAATCCTGGTCAGCCTTGGATGTTTGAGTACGATGACTTTTTCAATTCGATCAATGTCGAAGCCGTTGAAGAAAGTGCTGCGGCAAGGATGTTTTTCGAGAGTGACAACGCAACAGATTCACCGTTGGTTCGTCCCATTATTGTCAATCAAGAACCATCTTCCGTGAACAATAATGCTCTCGACAATGAGGATTTTCAAGATGCTACCGAATTGAACGAATCTTCAGAGGATGATGAATTTCTAGATGCAGATCAAGAAGCTCCAACAGCAGTTCATGGTATTTCAGAGGGTACACCTCCAGTGGATGTCCCTAGAACAGCTGAAACTTCTGCATCATCCTCTTCGTCAATTCCGGGCCTTGAATTGATTGTTGATCTGAATCTCAACAATCTGGGTACAAATATTCCAGTTCAAGATAATCCAGAAACAAGGATTCATAATACCCATCCTCAACAAAACATCATAGGAAATGTACAAAGTGGCGTTCAAACAAGAAACATGTTGCGAAACAACAACAATGCAGGCTTGTATGCAACTATCCGAGAATCTGGTCAACAAAACGATTGGTCTTTCGCGTGTTATGTCTCACAGGAAGAGCCAAGAACTTGGAAAGATGCTTTGAAAGATAGCTCATGGGTTGAGGCAATGCAGGAAGAACTGCAACAATTCCAGAAGCTTGGTGTCTGGAAACTCGTAGAGAAACCTGCTGGATACAAGAAGATTGGTACCCGTTGGGTGTTTAAATGCAAAAAGGATGACCGTGGGATCGTTATCCGGAACAAAGCAAGGCTAGTCGTTCAAGGTTTTCGTCAGATTGAAGGGATCGACTACAACGAAGTGTATGCACCTGTTGCACGTCTAGAAGCAATTCGGATTTTTCTGGCTTATGCCTCATTCAAAGGTTTCAAGGTATACCAGATGGACGTGAAAAGTGCATTCTTACATGGTGTGGTGGAAGAAGAGGTGTACGTCGAACAGCCTCCAGGTTTTGAAGATCCTATCCATCTCGATCGGGTTTGGTTGCTCAACAAAGCTCTATATGGTCTACATCAAGCACCGCGAGCTTGGTACGCAACCTTATCTAATTATCTGCTGGAGAACGGTTTTCGCAGAGGTCTTATCGACTGCACTCTTTTCATCAAAGAACAAGATGGAGATCTTCTACTGGTACAGGTATACGTTGATGATATTATTTTTGGTTCTACTAATGATGTTTTGTGTAGGAATTTCGAGCGCATTATGCAGGATAAATTCGAGATGAGTGCTATGGGGGAAATGACTTTCTTTTTGGGCCTACAAGTACAACAAACTGAGTCTGGGATATTCATCCATCAGACTAAATATGTTGGTGACATCTTGAGCCGGTTCCAGATGTCTGATGCAACGCCCATTGGTACCCCATTACCACAAAATCACGGAATTACTCCAGACTTGAAGGGTCAAGATGTTAGCCCCTCATACTATCGCGCAATGATCGGATCTCTTATGTACCTCACAGCATCAAGACCAGATATAATGTACCCAACATGCCTGCTTGCCAGATATCAAGTGAACCCGAAGGCCTCACATCTTGCAGCTGTAAAAAGGATTTTTCGTTATTTGAAGGGTTACCCTGACACCGGTCTATGGTACCCTAGGGATAATAACTTTGACTTGATCGCATTCAGTGATTCTGATTTTGGCGGATGCAAAATCGACGGCAAATCCACAACGGCTGGATGTCAGTTTTTGGGAAATCGCCTAGTCACATGGCAGTGCAAGAAGCAGACGTGTGTAGCTACATCAACATGCGAAGCTGAATACATTGCTGCCTCAAGTTGTTGCTCCCAAGTTCTATGGATCCAACAACAAATGCGCGACTACGGTTTTGAATTCCTAACTACTCCTATTTACGTTGATAATTCTGCTGCATTACAGATCACTAAAAATCCTGTGCAGCATTCAAAGACTAAGCACATCGACATTAAGTATCACTTCATACGTGATTGCTTTGAGAAAAGGCTAATCGATGTTGCTTACGTCCACACCGATGACCAACGTGCCGACCTTTTTACCAAAGCATTTGACAAATCAAGATTTGACTATTTATTATTGGTAAATGGCATTAAGGTCAAGCAAGAGTAAAACCAACATCGGAAAATCATTTTTGTAAATACCTTTGTGTTTTTAAATTTGTCTTAGTTTGTTGATTTTAGGGGGAGTAAATCCAAAATTTGAAAAATCCAAAAACATTGAAAAATTTCAAAAACACAAAAACAATAGAAAAACAAAAATGAGTTTCCTGGCGAGCAAAAGAGAAAATGATAGTACATCAGTGGTCTGTCTAAACCTCTTTAAACCTTATATGAAAAACGATAAGCAGCTCTATATAAGATGTATCGGTAGGCTCACAATCATTTTAAAGTGTGCAGGGTGATATAAACTTAAATCGACTGAAGACTGGGTGGGAACCATTCATTGGCATATGGTCTTGGTACCGAAATTTCGTTTGAGAGATTGCCGAGGTTCTGAGATATTCGGTCTTTATGCTGCTTATCATCTGGGTATCATGGTTGTATCTTTTACCGAAAAATAACGGGGACGCAAGTCTAGATCTTCCATGATACTATACATCGTGTACATATTGCATTCGACCTCAATAAGTGATAAACAATCACATGTCCAAACAAATAAGTGATAAAATATCACAAATTCTTTCCGGGAGTCAAGTTCGTCTCTCTGCTGTACGAAAGTACTGACCTGTTCACGGACTTGCTCCTGTGCCCTCATGCATCGAAAATCAAGTTCCTCATCAATAAGTGATTCTATCACATAGGGCTTGTTTTCAATCAAAATAAGTGAGAATCTCACATCATATACGGTCAAACAGATGATAATCGGTATACTCACCGGTAAGATGAACCCTCGTGCATACCTTGATACGGGAATGTGTCGTGATGTGGATGAACACCGGTCGGTAAGTATAAATCATACCTTAAAGTATCCCCTCGCCATGATTACAAATGATAAGTTGAGCTTATGTGGACAACAATACCGATAATTGTTATAGGATGCTTATCTTAAATGTTAATAAATTGAACAACAAGAGCGTTTTGACCTGACCGTACACTGATATGATTCTCTTACCCTCGAAACTCGCAAAAAGACTTTGTATATATTTATTTACTGCTTTCAGTCTTTACATTTGAGATATTCAAAAATACCAAAAAGATTTTAGGTGTGTTTTAATTTAAACTTTCTAAAAGCCAAAAAGATTTTATTTCTATCTTATTTTCGATCGTACGATGTTGGAGCTCGAGTCTTCGTTACTTGAAACCTGAACGAAAACCGAAAATGACTAAATCTTCATAAACGGTCGAAATTTGCAAGTTTTGAAAGTTAAAAACTGAATTTGATAAATTTATTAAACTTTCAAACTGTCGGACGGTGTTTGATTGAACAATGGTCACATGTGTGTCGTTTGCTTATGATATTCCAAGCAGTTGTTCTCATTACGCGTTTAGATTTCTTGCATGTGCAGATTCTAAAGGCAAGGAGAACATGGTCGATGACAAAGCCTCGGAATGAAGACACGACGTGAAGGCACTCAAGTGATGAAGATGATCGAGTTGCCGCTGAACATCATCAACACCACAAGGATCTCACTTCATAAAGAACAAGTATTTCACGAGCATAACTCAAGGGGGAGCTTATGTTAAGGGGGAGCTTGTCAACACACTTCCTACATGAAATGGGGAGTTTGTTGGTACACTTTCTGCTTTCAAGACGTGAAGACTTTAAAGATCCTCCGACATGGAAGACTTGAAAGGACGTCAAAGATCGAGACAAGGATCGAGACAAAGCTACAGCCAGACAAGGCTACAGCCAAGGGGGAGTTTGTTGGTGCACTTGTGTCTGTACTTTGTCTGTATTTTGTCTTGTTACTGAACGATGTCTTTGTTAGTCTGTAAGTTTGACCAAGTCAACCATCCTCCGGTTTGACTTGGCCAAACAGTCAACATTATGTTTGTAATTTGTTTGGTTCGAAGGATGTGTCATCGAAGGATCACTTATATCCTTCGATGATGAGCTCGATAGATAGCTTTCGATAGATGGACCACGAAAGATCCCATCTTTCGTGGTACATGTTGATCATTCGAGCTCTTCCTGGTCGAAAGATGATCTTTCGACCGGTCTGCATGATCCTTCGACCGGACCTGCTGTGTTTGGGTATAAATACCCGTGTGTTGTGTTCATTTCGATGGATGACAGTTAGCAGAGAACACACACACACTTAGAGAGTTTACAGGACTGATTTGTAAACATTGAGCTGTAACCGGACCTTTCATACGTTTAATACAAGTGGTGTTAATCGTTGAGTCTTGTGTGTTGATTATTTGCGTGTTCTATCTCGGTTTGCTATCTCGGTTGGATTCCGCACAACCGGGTTGGTTTGTACACAAGGATTAGGCGACTAGATCCTCCCCTAGCCGGACCTACATTAAACCCACTAAGTTATAACTAGTTGAACCCTATGCACCAAAGGCTGTACCATGACCAAATTTTAGTTGTATAATTATCTTGTATTTGTAAGAAAACCCTATTCTCCTTAGTTGTATGATTATCTTGGTATTTGTACGGAAACCCTATTCTTCCTAAAATATCGTAAATTATTCGCGTGAACATAGAAGATCATACAGAATCACAACAAAAAGCTGTACCGATCATTAAATATTGTATATTTAAAAAATACCGAATATATGGAAAGAGATCCCAAACTTAGAGATTATCATTAACTTCATTAATTGTCCTCTTAAAAATTCCTTTTAATATTATTCTTGTGCAAATCTATATCGTACGGAACCAGATTTTTCGTCACAAATACAACTCACTATTATAAGTACCCATCCATATTCACAACTAATTCCATACCCACAAAATTTAATCAAACCTTCGATCAATCTCCTGCATTCTTTGATTCACAAACTCAACAAGAACTCATGGCGGATGCAGTTGTGATCATGTCAGACACTGCACCCATGGTCAGAACACGTAACCCGAAAAGATTGACGACAGAAAACAGTATTTACCTGCGAAAGATCGAAGAACTTGCCAACGAGAAGTTAAGATTCTTTCGTAACAAGGAGTTACGTGGAGAAGAAACAAACAAGTCAAACCCTAAATCCACGTGTTCACGGTCAAAGCGAAACAACAACAACAAAAACAGCGTCCGTACACCCGGTAGTAAGAAAAGAAAAGTACCAAAGAAGGCCGAAGACCGTCCACCAGCGGTGGTGAACGAGATAACGGAGCGGTTGAAAGAGTTTATTGTGAATGAGATGAAGGGTACGGACGTGAGAGTTGTGATACAGAAGAAGTTGTTTGATTCGGATACTAGGAAGGTGTTAAACAGGTTGAACATGCCGGTTAACCAACTGGAGACTCATGAGTTCTTGACGGTTGATGAGAAGCAACATCTTAAGAAAGAAAAAGGAAACCAGATTGAGGTTCAGTTGTTGGGGCCAACGTTGGAGATCTACAAGGATCCGATGAATTTGAGGTTGTGGCTGTTGGTTCAGGTCCCTCACTAATTACACACTCAAACTTACTCTCGTATGTATGTAGTATTAATGTGTAAAAGAAAAGTGAACAAGAAACAGTTGTTCGATAATCACCGAAAAGGGTTGTGTTATTCCTTAAACTAAATGGCTTTAAATAGCCAACAGACATGGGAATAAAAAACGAATAAAAACTATATTCTATCCTAAACAACCGGTAAATAATAGACTAATTCTTTTACACTACATGCACCTATCATTCACCAACGTGCACCATATGAATCGGCCAAACCATTTACCCATTCTCCATTTATTCAACTTGTAGAGAAAGCAACAACCTGATCAGTTAAATGGCCCATTAAACTTCGACCCGTAATCCGTTAAACCGAGACCCGATAACGCACCGACCCGTGACCCGTAAACAAACCCGAATAATCCAACAATCACCCCCTTAATCGGTGTTTGTTTACGCCTTCACCGCAGCACCGAATCACCTCCGTTTCGAACCACTGTGACATCTAACGGACACCCGATCTTCACCTCGATCACGTCCAATGTCTTCTCGGTTCAACCCGAAACAAATCACCACACTTGTAACATGTCACATGGCATCACGTTGGAAACGCTCACTAACATCACGACTTTTCACGGATTGACGACCTCTTCCCCGGCCAAATCCAAAGCCACCCGATTTGAACTCCAACGCCATAATGTTACCCGTACCTTTTCCCGATCAAACCTGTTCCAAGAGGCCTCTCCACCGACCAAGAAAACAAAGTCACCTGCTTCTAACGTTTTCTCACCTTGCCAAACGAAGCGAATCCAAAGCCCACCTGCTTTGACAGATCCATTATGCCCGCTTTTCACGCACTACGCCGGTCTCCTCTTATCACGAACAATCCGATCAAGGCTTCCGCAAAACAGTCTGCTGTTGTCACCGTTGTATAACAGCTGCGCAAACCCACAACTAACATCCGAACAGCCCCGTTCTTCCTTCTTTCATCACCACTAACAGCCACGGAACACAAATGTTTATCACCGGTCACCCCCGTTGTCTTAACTGGTACGTCTACCACAACAACGGCCTACCGAAACACCATAACGCGTCCGTCTTCTGCTGTTAAACGATCCGAATCCTTCTTTTACGCCTGCCCTCCACCAACCGACACACCCGCCGGCGGCGGAGGCTTCCTCCGATCTTCTCGAGCCCTAAGCTCTGATACCAAATGTTGGTTCAGGTCCCTCACTAATTACACACTCAAACTTACTCTCGTATGTATGTAGTATTAATGTGTAAAAGAAAAGTGAACAAGAAATAGTTGTTCGATAATCACCGAAAAGGGTTGTGTTATTCCTTAAACTAAATGGCTTTAAATAGCCAACAGACATGGGAATAAAAAACGAATAAAAACTATATTCTATCCTAAACAACCGGTAAATAATAGACTAATTCTTTTACACTACATGCACCTATCATTCACCAACGTGCACCATATGAATCGGCCAAACCATTTACCCATTCTCCATTTATTCAACTTGTAGAGAAAGCAACAACCTGATCAGTTAAATGGCCCATTAAACTTCGACCCGTAATCCGTTAAACCGAGACCCGATAACGCACCGACCCGTGACCCGTAAACAAACCCGAATAATCCAACAGTGGCGCATGGAATCCACTGAAAATTATGTGTTGACGACTAACTGGTATAGGTTTTGGTCGACGAATAAGTTGCATCTGAAGAGAGATTCGAATGTTCAAGTCTGGTCGTTTCGTGGATCGGATCAGAAGTTGTGTTTTGCTGTTGTTTGTGTGGAGGAACCAGTTGTTGAAGTCGTGAATTCTGACTCTTGAGGATGCATGCATTATGTTTATGTTTATTTACCATTCATGTATTTTATTTGAACATTTAGATCCTCTTGATCATTTGGTTATATTGTGTGAACTTGATGCTTATATGTTAGTATTAAACTTAGATTGTGTATTTATATTGTATTTGTATGTTGGCATTGTTATTGTGTAAATAAGGGTTAAAACTATGGTTAGGAAAATTAAACAGTTAATACCACTTATTGGGTAGTTAATTACCCTGCGCTGCGAAACAAAGGGATATGACTGATGTGGTGCGGGTTTGGTTAGTATATAAAGGGTCAAAGTCTGTGTGAAACATAATGTTCATGGATGGTTAATAAATTTTGTGTCTAATCTTTGTTCTTAATATATACTCGTGTTTTTAATCACCGCAAATTTCTATAACATATTCCTGTGTTTTATCAGATTCTACATGTCAATTAATATAGATAAAAGTTTATGAATGTATGTTACGTTCAGACTAGTGAATCACAATAGCATGTCATCACATTTGGTGACTCTAATATATGGTGAACATGATTATGTGGATTTGTTGAGATGATTTGCTTAAATATTTTCCTCATCCCATCCTACTCGAACCCTACCAATAATTTGCTATAAATATGATTTATTAGGTACGTTTGCTGGTTAATTTTGTTAAGATCACTAGGGGAAAAAGTGATTATATGGGTCACAAATAGGTTATGTAGCTCATAACTGAAAATTAATGAGAATCAAAAGGTGGTTTATGTTTTTGCTTTGGTGAACTAGCTTCAACCTAATTATAACATGATCTATATGTTGTTCTCTTTTGAGTCGCATTGGTTGTAGGTAAGTTGGGGAGATGTAAATGTTTGAAGATGAATCATAGTCAATACTAATTGTAATTAGTAGGGTACCGTACGCCTATGCAGGGGCGGAACCAGAGGGGGGTCAAGAGGGTCCATTGACCCTCCGGTCACCAGAACTTTTTGAATTTTTATTTATAAATTTTAAGATTTTGAAGAACAAACTTAGAGATGGACCCCCCTAATTTGAACCAGTATAGAATATAAGCTTATGTTGACCCCCTAACTAAATCGTTCTGGTTCCGCCACTGCGCCTATGGGCATATCATATGTAGGCTTTGAGCTCCATACCTCCAATCCTCCATAGCTACCGCCATACGTTAGCTTTACGACGAGGATTGCCATACTTTTGTGAATGTGAAGGATGGAAGAGGTTGTGCTAATGTGAAAGACAGAAGTGGTATATGAAAATATAAAAATGTTGAGAGTTTTGTGGTTTGGTTGGATAGTATAGGTGGTTAAATAGAGGAAAGGTAAGTATTTAAATTTGAATAATTTTGTGTCTAATCTTTGTTCTTAATATATACTCGTGTTTTTAATCACCGCAAATTTCTATAACATATTCCTGTGTTTTATCAGATTCTACATGTCAATTAATATAGATAAAAGTTTATGAATGTATGTTATGTTGAGACTAGTGAATCACAATAGCATGTCATCACATTTGGTGACTCTAATATATGGTGAACATGATTATGTGGATTTGTTGAGATGATTTGCTGAAACATTTGCCTCATCCCATCCTACTCGAACCCTACCAATAATTTGCTATAAGTATGATTTATTAGGTACGTTTGCTGGTTAATTTCTTTGTGTTAAGATCACTAGGGGAAAAAGTGATTATATGGGTCACAAATAGGTTATGTAGCTCATAACTGAAAATTAATGAGAATCAAAAGGTGGTTTATGTTTTTGCTTTGGTGAACTAGCTTCAACCTAATTATAACATTATCTATATGTTCTCTTTTGAGTCGCATTGGTTGTAGGTAAGTTGGGGAGATGTAAATGTTTGAAGATGAATCATAGTCAATACTAATTGTAAGTAGGGTACCGTACGCCTATGGGCATATCATATGTAGGCTTTGAGCTCCATACCTCCAATCCTCCATAGCTACCGCCATACGCTAGCTATTCGACGAGGATTGCCGTACTTTTGTGAATGTGAAGGATGGAAGAGGTTTTGTTAATGTGAAAGACAGAAGAGGTATATGAAAATATAAAAATGGAGAGAGTTTTGTGGTTTGGTTGGATAGTATGGGTGGTTAAATAGAGGAAGGGTAAGTATTTGAATTTGAATATTTTTTTTTTAAATCAAACGGTCAAAAAAATCTCGAACAAAACGAATGTCAAGCGGGTTTGGCCGGTGCTGGCTAAGCCAACCCATCGGGGTGGCGGCGGTTTGCTGACTCGGGTTGGAACCAGGGGAGGCCTACCCACCCCCTTATGGCGATGATCTCAAAATTTGTAAGCCTTGATTTCGACGTATAAGAAAAAGGTTTATATACATATTAAAAAAATGTATAATGTGATCTAAAAAATAAAGTTGTGTTTTAAATTGATCGTAACCATAAAAATAAATACTGATACTATTTTTAATAACACCGATACCGGTAATGATCTTATTCAGTCGGTACCTACTTGGTTCGTCACCGTACGGTCTGTACTTCTGTCTCAAATACAAGTTCGTTTTCAATAAAACTTTATCAAAATCTTGATAAAAAAAATTATAATGTCGAGAAGAGAAGAAAATAAAATGCAACCGCGTATATAGTTTTTTAAAAAAAAAAAGACAAACGGACAAACGTTGTAAGTAAAAAATAAAACTATTATGTTAAAATGGTTACTGTTCACCAAACTTTTCCGGAAAAAAAGTACAAAACACAGGAGGAAACGAATTTATTTTGGTATTTTTAGATGTGTCATGTTTTTTAGTTAAATTTAAAGAGATAATTTTTGTTTAATGTTAGAAATGTTTTCCCCTTTTATTATCCAACTAAAACTAGCTAAAAACAACAAATCGAACACGTGTTTATACTCTTTTAGTCATATTACAACTGTATTTTTTTTAGTTTTCTCTGTTATTTAGTATAAGGAGTGCACTGAAATATAATTCCAACCAAGTCCCCGTTGCGCCATCCATGTATTGGTATTATCAAAATCGGGTTCAGTGTTTGTTTTGCTCGATGTAAAACAAGTTATTTTTACCACTGCATCAGCGTTTTCTTTTAATTTTTGTTAGAAAATGGTTCGTCCCGCAGGGAAGCGTGGGTGCAACCCACTAAGTTACAATTTAAAGGTTAAAAATTTAAAATTAAATTTATTTAAATTAAGAAGGCATAATAAATATTTCAAAATATGATAAGTAAACATATAGTTTCCTTAATTAATTAGAATCTTATTGGCAGATTTTCTTGTTATTCGATAACATTTGATACACAGTTTTGATTGAACAAACTGAATTTAACCATTTTAGTTACAATTTAATAATTAAAAATATAATAATAAATTTCAAAATTTAAATCAAGAAGTCATAATAAATATTTGGAAATAGGATAAGCATAACATATAGTTTCCATAACAATTACATTCTTGTACTCAGATTTTCTCGTTGTTAATTAGGATCTTTAAACTTGACCAACAAGGATCAAACTCCTATCCATATGTATATATATGAGCACTCAGGCGAATTGGTTATCATCATAATCACACACATTACACATTCTTCTTCTGCATATACGAAAACAACCATGAACAATCTTCTTCTGTCCCTCAACCTTCATGCTCCATTCGCCACACCAGCATTGTTCAATGATCGTAGTTTACAGTTGGAAGACGAAGATGGTCATGATCATCACCAAAAGATTAAAAAATCATATACGAAGGGGGAGTTGTTTGCTATTGCGAACGCGTTAGCAACCGACAGAGTTATGATCAAGAAACGCAAATTATGTTTGTTGATGGAGGAGGACAACAACAACAACAAGAAAAAGAAGAGGAAGATGCCAAAGAAGAAGGAGGGTGTGCCGGTGGTGAACAACGAATCAATCGTTCAGTTGAAGCGGTTGATCACGGGTGAGATGGGTGGTCTAGACATGAAGCTTGTGATCCAGAAAGTCTTGTATGAAAGTGATATGAAAAAAGATCAAAGCAGGTTAAACATGCCGATTTTGCAACTGAAAACACAACCACGTCAGTTCTTGACGGATGAGGAGATAAGAATGATTGATGAAAGTAAAGATGGTATGGAGGTTAGAGTTGTGGGTTCGAAGCTGCGAATGTATGAGCGACCGCTGTGGTTGAAGAAGTGGCATTTGAAAGAGACGGACAACTATGTGTTGAAGACAAACTGGAACAAATTTGTGGCTGATAATGAGGATCTGAAGAAAGATACGATGATTCAAGTGTGGGCGTTTCGTAAAAACCGAAAGTTATGCTTTGCCATTGTACCAGTGGAGAGACCATATGTTTTGAACAACGCGGCTTGATGGCTTATCAAGTTCTTGATTCTAGTTGAAATTAATACTAGAGTTTCTTGTTGTGTTAGAGTTGGTGAATTAAATGGATGATGATATTTGATTTGTTGATTAGATTTGATTAATGTGGATATCAGAGAATATATGGATGATAAGTTTTGTTGGTATCTCTTTTCCAAACATTATATAATGTTTGTGATTTTTACTCTAGTTTACTTATAATATATACAGGGTGATAGATAGAAAATAGAATAGAGACGTAACAGAGAGTTCTTTTGAATACATCGGGTCTGTAATTTACAGTAGGTTCTCAAATTTCCAATAAGTTGAAAACATGTTCCATTTGAAAAAAAAAAGTTGGTTGAGGAAATTGATCAAACACTTTGCGTGCATGGTTATGTTATATTTAACAAAAGATATTTGTATCAATTAGTGTTTTTGGTATGAAGCAACGTAATTTCATTTGTTGGAGTTGATTATGGTTTCCACATGAGCAAGGAGTAATAGCATTACCGGTTCAATATAGAAAAAGGCTTTTAATTTAGCTGGTAAATCTCCCAATAAAAAATGGCCCAACTTTAAGGTTCCAAGCTGTTTTTTCGGGTTTCTTTGGCACACAAAACCAACAAACCCATTACTTGTAAAAACAAAAGCCCAAATCCAAATCTGAGCCCAAAATATGATTTGCATTTAAATGAGAAATATGGTTGATTCATGTGATTAAGAATAATCTCACTCGTAGCAAAAGCTATCCGTAATGAATGACACGTTTGTAAATCCAAGCATCAACCAAGTCAAAGAAGCAAGGAATCGGAATGGAAGTTAGGCGAAATAACGAAAGAAAATTGTAGAAAAGTGATGATGCATACAATAGAAATTGTGGATGATTATAAAACACCATGGTTAGTAACATAGAAGATACGCCACGGTGGCACCAACTAAAATTGTCGCAAAACTCAAGATAGAACTCAGAGCACACTTGCAAATGGTTGGACTTCTTCACACATTTGCTTAGCCTGGTGGGTACGGGGTTCGTCCCCACCCCCGTCGAGGAACGGCGACGCGCCAACACCATCCCCTCCCCCCCCCCCCAGTCCCGTCCTCACCGGCTTCCTCTTGACGTTGGCGACGGTCCAAATTTGGTGGGGCCCTCGTCATTTTTTACCGTTAAAAAAAATAAATTCTAACTTTTATTTCAAAAACCAACGGTTATATTTCAAATAAATACCCATTTCATTCCCACTTTTATAAATATCCACCTCTTTTACACCATCTTTCACAACTTTTCACCCACTACAATCTCATATCTCTCTCACGTTTTATAACCTCTATTCCCTTTTTATAAAAACTCACATTTTATACCATTTTTTTACCACTTCCACCCCATCTCTCTCTCAAAAATTACCATGGATTCACCTTCTTCCATTTCTTCATCTTCTTCGTCTACGTGGTATTCATCATCTTCGGAAGAGGATGCAATTATGCACAACATGATTATAAACGCGGCTCAGGTCTTCATGGCGGGTGATGAAGCGTCGTCCCAACGGCTAACTAGACGAGCAAAATTAAACCGAGACCAAGAAGGTACTTTACTATTTTTTCCTTATGTTTTATATAGATTTGAAAATGTATTTTATAATTAATTTCATTTATGTTTCGTTGTAAATTTATAGCCGCCCACGATAAACTAGTAGCCGATTATTTTGCCGACGAACCCGTGTACACAGCCGAAATTTTTCGACGTCGGTTCCGCATGAGTCGTCCACTTTTTTACGTATCGCAGGCGACATGGCCCAGTCTGATCCGTTTTTGTAACACCTCGAAAATTCACGTCCTATAAATGTATTAACACGTGTCATAAGCTTGAACGTGTGAAAGAATACTCTAGAAGGACTAAAGTTGACAAACATAGAAACTATGTAAATATAAGGGTTTAAAACGTCAACAATGAATAAATATACTTTACAGTAACCCTACATGATGATTATACCCTTAAACGGATGAATCATGGATCATACGAAGCTAATTGTGAAAGAAAGTAAGAGATTACAAACTACAGGGGTTAAATGTGTCAACATGTTTAAGATATACCTCTGAGTGACCTTTTAGCAAACCCGAAGCCTTGTAACGATTAATTATGCTCACTAGAATGCGTGATAAAAATTTCACCAAGTTTCGTTATCATATGAGAAAGTTATGATAAAATTCGTATTCGAGGGGTTAGAAGCGTCAACAATGAAATGTATGACTTTGCGGGTAAACACAAAGTGATCAAGGACTTCACAAAGATGGTATAAGTCTTGAAGCCCTTATAAATCAATTTAGAGGGCTTATAATGCAATAAATAATGTGAAAACGACGTTTAGGAGGACCGGGGACTAAAACTGCAATAACTGAAAACATTGTAACCTGAAGACAGGCACCAGGCGGGCCGCGTAAGGTTGGGCCAAGTCCTTACGCGGGCCGCGTGAGGTCCCCAGATACAGAAAATACAGACAGCTGTCTGTACAGCCTTGTAACCGACTCCAATGGCCTTGATTCAATACCATGGGCTTCCTAAACTGGTATTTAGGCCTTAGGGACACTTGTGGATAATCCATGATCAATTGTAGCATTGGTTGTCAACAATCTAGTGAGTTTTAATCACTATATAAGAACCCACAATGTGCAAACTTTTGATCATTCATTCTTAATCATCTTCTGGTCATTTCTGGAGCACAAGGACCATCCTCAAGCATTCCAAATCGTTCATAGGACTTGTGTAAGTATCCTCAACCTTCCTTGTTTAAGTTTTGATTAGTTTATAGCCTTAAAGTCAAACCGTCGTAATTAACGGTTGACTTATTGATTAGTCACTAATGATCCAGCGTTTAGTCAAACTTAAGGTTGTTATAAGTTGGTAATTATGTGGGTAATAAACCCTTAAAAGGGCACTCACTGATTTTCATCCTAACTAGGTCATTTGTCGAGTCAAAGATGATTAGAAAAAGTCAACAGAAATGTAATCTTCGATTTAACGCATAATTAACAATGTAAAAGGTGTGTAACCTATTTTATCATTCATATAACCTGATAATAAGTATAAGAACTTGTCTAAGCTTGTTTGATTCGACAACTTTCTGTTTAGAACCGATTCGGAACCGAAAGTCGCAAAACTTTGACTTTTGCTTTGACTCCAGTTCTGACCCGATTTAGATAGGTTTAGACATGCCTTAAAGTTCCATTAGGACCTAGTTACATGGTTGTATAACCCTCTAAGTTTATACCACTTGAATCCTTAATTGTCCGACGTTTCCGTTAATTGCTTAAATATTGACCGTAATGCCCTTATGACCATAAAACAAGAATTTTGGAAATATGAAAGTACAATAATCTTTGTTACTGATTATTAAACATGTCCCTAAATTTTCACATCAGTTGGAGGTCTAGATTAGGAGTTATGCTTAATGACGTAATTAGAACGCTTCTTAATAATAAAACGACGTCATTAGCGTAAAGCCTATCTAAACCCAATTTTTGACACCAAACCTTTTACCCACTGATGTAATATAATATTTTGGGATTTTTGAAGATTTTTAATTATTTTTAAACTGATCATAAGATAAGATTAGTGCCTTGATTCGGTAAAGACCGAATATACCCTTTTAGGCCATAAAATGAGTTTTACAAATCCTTTTGATACCAATCCAATTGCTACTGATTTTAAATAATAAATGAAGTGTTTTGAACCTGTTTAACTGATCAGAAAACTCAGAATCCTATTTTAACCCGTACCTCGCTTAAAACGGCTTTATACGCGTATTAAACGCATAGTTTGAGTTTAAAACCATTTTGTCACATAAGACTTATTACCAACTGAGGTAACCTGTTAAAATAACTTATTCTACTGATTTATTTAGACCCGGATCACAGAAGCTTAATTAATCCCTTTTATAATCTTTAAAATGACCAAAATACCCCTACGGGGCTTAATATGAGATTAAACTCGTTTTGGGCATAATGGAAGGTATCATACTGATATCACAACATATTTAAGGCATATTAACTTAGGAAACCTGTATATGATTCATTTGGTTACCCGTTACGCTTCTTGCGCGTTCGGTTCGGTTTATGTAACTAGTTTGCATAAATTAGCCGAAACGGGTCAAACCTTATCGTTTTTATCTCAAAATCCAGAATGTGTTTAGTGTACCCATATTATACAAGTCTCCAAACTTTTCGGGTCTAAATCACATTCTATTCCGGTCTTCGCTTAATCATGCGTTTTGAACCGTATCTTTCTTTAAAACTAACCGGTCTAAGTTACGACTTAAATAAGGCCCGTTAGGAATCTAATAGGTTAATAAAACCTTCGTTCCAGATTGAGAGCCCCAATAGAAGTACTTGTGCTTGCTGATTAGAATATACGGCTGAGTATAAATTGCATTGCTAGCTCAGGTAAATACTTTTAACTTGTTTTCCCTTATACGGGCTTGGGATACGGTATTATAAAAATACCGCTTGGTCGGGTGTAGAAACCTTTTAATCGGAGATGATTAAATTGCATAATCCCGTTTTAATCTGTATTGATTGATAACAAATAACATTAGGGGTTAATGACCGTGTCCTGGATATCCTTGGCTCATTTAAAAAGTGAATGGCCATAACTTAAGCACAAGGTGTAGGCATAACACCTCCTGTTGCGTATGTAAAAGATATACTCACTCGTAAGGATGTCTTCTTGTGAGTTATATTTATGGTGTGTCGATTAATCTTGACCGGCTTGTATTGTATAATCACCGGCCCTAAATGTTGGACAACCATGTAAATCGGATACAAGATTTTTATTAATAAAATTGTCCCAAGTTATAAAAGATATTTGTGTCACGTGCATTCAAATCAATTTTCTTAAACTCTTTTTAAAATGAGTCAGTTAATTGTATTTACCAGTGTAAACTGACGTATTTTCCAAAAAGGTTAAGTGACAGGTACTGAACGTAATTGGCTGGAAGCTCAGGGCGTTAATAAGGAATCTTGCAAGTTCTAGATGCCTGAAGTCTGTTGAACAGTTTTTCTTTTATATGATCCGCCTGTGGATCCTTTACTTTCCGTTGTAATACTTGGATATTACTTTACATTCGGAATGTAATATATTTATCTTTTGATTCCGCTGTGCATTTATATATTGTGTGGTTTGACTATGATGAGATCAACTACGTCACGATACTCCCCACCGGGCCCACCGGTAATACGTGGAAATATCGGGGTGTGACAGTTTTTTAAATGCGAAACGACGCTAGGTGGAGTACATTTGGAACAACGCTCAAAACGAACCAGACGACGACATGGAGAACGAAGACTAGTAGTTTTTTTTAATATATTAGGATTTTTTTAAGTTTATGTTTTTTTAAGTTTATGTTTTTTTTAGTCTATGTTTTTTTTAGTGTATGTTTTTTTTTAAGTTTAGGTAATGTTTTTAATATTAATGAAAATATTTTGTTAATTTATTTGTTAAATGTTAAAAAAAGTAGAAGATTAAAAAAATAAAAAACATAAAAGTGGTGGGGTAGGATCATCTAAGACCATCCTCTCATACCCTCTAGTTTTGTGGGATGTACCATCCTTGGGAGGACTATGATGTGGCGCCTACGTGGCGGATCATCCTCTAAGGAAGGACCATCACCATACCCTCTAGCCTTATAATTAAGCGTTCTTATATAAGCATTTTACTTAAATGAACCAAAAAACGAGCTCATATCAGCTCGAAAATTTGTATGAGCAAGTTAATTTGAGATGATTGTACTCGAGCTTTTTTGAAACTAGTTACAAACAAGTTACTAGCCATGAACTATTCAAACATTCAAGATTTGTAAGCTTGACCGACAAGGATGTCAAATACAAATATAAGACCTTAAATGAAAATTACTTTTTCATATATATAAACACTTTTTCAATAAATAGGGCATGATCGGCTCATTCATCTTTTTATAGCATATATAAGGATATAGAGAAACATGTTAAAAAGAAGAGTTAAATGCCATTTTAGTCCCTGTGGTTTGGGTCATTTTGCCAGTTTAGTCTAATGGTTTCATTTTTAACCTGTGGGTCCAAAAAGGTTTGACAGTTGCCATTTTAGTCCACTAGGTTAACTTCATCCATTTTTTATGTTAACGAGAAGGCCAATTTGGTCATTTTGTATGTAATTCTGTTAACTAAAAGGGCAATTCAGCCATATAAAATGACCGAATTGGCCTTCTCGTTAACATAAAAAATGGATGAAGTTAACCCAGTGGACTAAAATGGCAACTGTGAAACCTTTTTGGACCCACAGGTTAAAAATGAAACCTTTGGACTAAACTGGCAAAATGACCCAAACCATAGGGACTAAAATGGCATTTAACTCTAAAAAGAAAATCCAAAGTTTATAATTTTAGATAGTTTATAATCTTGGGTGGAGTTACAATAGGAAGTTTATTTGACTAGGAAGGCTAGGAAGTGATCTTAACCATCCATTTAGTTAATCAAGGGCTAAGATTAAATGATGGAAATTGAAAGGAAGAAAAGAGGCGCGTGAGTTTGTTTAGGGGCATTCTAGTCAATCAAAGCCAATAGTTTCTCTCTCCTCCAATCCCCCCCCCCCCCCCCCCATTTTTTAAACGTTAATAACTCTTTCATACGACATTATTTTTTATAAAAATTGCACCAAAAAAACGAGCGTTTTTTTATCTTTAAAACGAGTATACTATTGCTATATTTTCAAAAAAAAAATTTAAAACCCAGTTGCGTAAAACGCAATAGAAAAACCCCCAGTTACGTAAAACGCAATGAAAAAAAAACCTAAAAAATGACATTTTTCTAAAACAGAATGCACCAAAAATACAAATAAATGACTTATTTGTAAAGCGCAATGGCCAGAAAACACAAAGAAATGTCTTATTTCTAAAACGCAATAGCCTAAAAACTCAAAAGAAAATGTACTTTCTAAAACGCAATGGACTAAAAACACATAAAATGTGTTTTACCTAAAACGCAATGCACCAAAAACACATAAAAAGTGTTTTACCTAAATCGCAATGAACAAAAAACACAAAGAAATGTCTTATTTGTAAAACGCAATGGCCAGAAAATACTTAAAATGTCTGTTTTCTAAAACGCAATGGACTGAAAACACATAAAAAAGTGTTTTACCTAAAACGCAATGCACAAAAAACACAAAGAAATGTCTTATTCGTAAAACGCAATGGCCAGAAAACACTTAAAAATGACTCATTCTAAAACGCAATAGACTGAAAACACCTAAAAATGTGTTTTACCTAAAACGCAATGACTAAAAACACTTCAAAAATGTGTTTTACCTATAACGAAATGACTAAAAGACACTTAAAATGTGTTTTTTTCTAAAACGCAATAGCCAGAAAACACATAAAACTCTCTTATTTCTAAAACGCAATGGACACATAAAACTGTCTGGGAACTGTCTGTGACTGTGAACTGTCTGAATTTTCTACGAATTACTGTCTTCGAAATGAGCCAATTTCTGGAAAATTAATTTTTTCTGAAGCATTTTATTATAGCAATTTGGACCCCGCCAGGGGCTGGCGCCCTTGGGACCCCGCTACCAGGGGCGCTGCCCCCGGACCCCCGCCATGATCGTAAAACGCAATGACTAAATCAAAAACCCAGATCGTAAAAATGAAATTAAAGAATTTCTTACATGGATCGAAGTGATTTCTTCAACAATTGACGAATTTTGAATGATTGAAACACTTATCAGCGCTCGAATCGAACGGATCGAGTGATTATCTCCAAAATCACCGGAAAAAACGAGACTTTTTATGAAATTAAACTGGGTTTTCTTCAAAAAAGCTGAAGAACACATTGATCGGGTGTTTGAATGTAACGCCCCAAAATCTGAATGTTAATATTTGTCGTAAGTTCTTATGTGACACGTCATGAAATAAATAACTAGGTTATTTAACCTAGTTAAAGGTATGGTCAAAAGTATTAAATGATAAGGGTAGTGTCAGTTATGTTTTAAAGGTAAACCCGAGGGGCTAAAGTGGAACAAATGAAAGTTAAGTTATAAAATAACTAAACACACAAACACACACATACGTGTGTGTTCGAGAAAGATCAGGAGGCTCCTATGGAGCCTCAAACCCTAAATCGTGTTTAAGCTCAAATTGGAAGGCAAGATGAAGTCGAAATCCATAACCGAGCATGGATTAATGATCACCAACACGAGGGGATCATAAGGTATGTCTTAAATATAAGATTGGTGATCATGGGTGAAGTGGGTTATGTTCTAATCCGTGAGTTAATATGAAATTGATCATGTACAAGGGTTAGAATCCTCGTGTAGAACATGGGTTATGAATGGTTTGCGTTAATTTGATGATTAGAGGTGACACCCGTTAGTTAGGGTGAAGATGATGACTAGAATCACCTCTTATGTTCAAGTCTTGTTGAATGATTGATGTATTATGTGGGTATGACGAATTATTGTTAGATGAAAGTATAGGAATATGATGATGTTATGTTTAATGTTCATTTGGAATGATATATAATGATAAGTAGAAGGATTTGATGAGTTATGTATGAGTTTAGAGGATTCATGCTTGAATTAGTTGTAAGTTATGCTTGAAAGGTAGTACTTACATCAAGTGTATGATAAAATGAATATAGTGTCGTCCGTATGGTCGATTACGATGTTACGGGTATATGTTGATAAGTCGATAGTTAAATATGGTTAATAGTTGACTTTCGAAAGTCAACTAAGTGTAAGAAACATGAATTGACACGTTGCCGTAAAGGCAGGATTATAGGAAGTCGTACGGTACATGTTATGTCAAAATGTGTTATTTGTGATTATATGATGAATTACAAGAGTTAAACGGATATGAATATAATCATATGAGTTATGTATGCTAGAAAGGACTAATGAAAGTTAAGGGTGAAATATGCGATTGATATGATTGTTAACATGTACGAATGCATATGCTAATAGGAGCATGATCTTGATGAAAAGAGAGTATAGGAAGCATGTCAAGACGGACTCACGCCTGAAAGGATAACGGGTCAAGAAAAGGCGAGGAATCGGATACGAGCACGGACGCATAAGGTAAGTGATTTCCATAATCACTTCTTAGTACAAGTAAGTAATAAAGTGTTGTAATGAATTAAACATGAGGTTTGAGGTCAAATAGGTGTTAAAGTCTTTCGTCGTAAGTGATGGGTTTAAGGTTGACCAAAATGCCCTTGATGGGTATTTTGGGGTAAACGATCTTAAAAGTAGTTTAGAAGCAAGTTATTCGATTAGAGTAATGTTTCGGACAAGTATGGAAGTGGGGATGATGGTTTGGTCAGTCATAAACCAATTAATGCGCGAATACCCTTAACGGGTCAAAGTAAGCATATGAACGATAATGTGTTAAGAGGATGCAAGACATCCAAGAATTTAGTAGGTTATGATAGACGTCACGGATATTGTAAGGTTTATAAGGTGCTATGGTAAAATAACCAAGTTATGATGATGAATGCACGAATGGGTCAAAGTTCGGGAAAAGGGTAATAAGCCGAAGAGTTAGAAGTATGAAATTTTATTATGTTGGATGTTGGTTTTTAACTCCACAAGGTAGAGGATTAAATTACGGACGCGTAGGAAAAAGAATCGGGTAAAACGGATCAAAAACGAGAGAGTTATGCTCGTTTCCGTGAAACGGGATCGTGCTGGGAATATGCAGCAAGTTGCTGCACATCTTCTGCCAAAACAGGGGCCTAGCGTGACGCCAGGGCCCTTGGCGTCACGCGAGCCCCCCTGGTTGGCGAAAGTTGCTCGTTTGCTCAGTTTTGGCTTGGGAACTCGTTTAAACGCGTTTTAAGTTGCGTATGACTAATTTAACTCATGTTTTGTGACCTTTATGGTAAGCGTATGTGTGGATAGGTATGTATGGTTGTTGTGTATCTCTTTACACGTATGTAGAAGTGTATGTAAGCGTGTATGCGCGAATGTATGTAAGATTATAGTGTGTAAGCGAGTACATAAGGATATATATGAACACGTATATGAGTAGGCAAGTATGAGTCGGGTATATTGCAATGGGTGATTGAAAATATAAATGAATGTATGTGTGTAAGTGTATACGTATGTATGTTGTATAAGTATAAGTGTATGCATGTAAGGGTGTATGTAGATGGTATGTATATGTAGTCAAGTGAGTATGTACGAAGGTATGTACGTATGTAAGTTGTGAGAAGGCATGGAATAAGTATGTACGCATGTATGTAAGTATGTATGTATGTTTGTACGTATGTATGTATGTAGGTAGGTATGTATGTATGTATGTAGGTATGTAAGTAGGTATGTATGTATGTATGTATGTATGAAGGGATGTATTTAGGTATGCACGTACGTATGTATGTAGGTACATAGGTATGTATGTTGCTATGTGTGATCGTAAGTGTATGTATAGGTTGTATGAAAGTATGCACGCATGCATCCAATGAAATTGAGTACTAACTATAATGACAGTGTGCCTGGTGATGAAAGGAAGTCTCACTACGGATCGTATGATTAGAAGGAAAGCCGGGTTGTAAAGAGTAAATGAAATGAAAAGTAAACGTCAACAAGTCTGGTATGCTTATGATACGTACTAACGTTATGAATTTAATGTGGTGAGCGCAGGTAGTACAAGCCATGATGATTGCTAAGGAGTAGAGATCGAAGATCGAGTCACAAGACGGATTGTACGGGAATGACTAAATATGTAATTTAGCGCCGATAAGTTATGTTCTTATATTATAAAATGAATGTTTAGAATGTCAAGATGTATGTCATGAAAGAAATTTTCAGACTCGAAATTCCGCTGCGTCGTTTTTAAGGTTAAACGTGTTAGGGTGTAACATTGAATCATTGATTGGTGATGAAAATCGCACTATAATGTAGTGATTATTGAGATAGAAAGTGAAGAAATGGTTGAAGATGGTGGGTTTTGAAAATGGTGGGTTTTGAAAAGGAAGAAGAAAGGGTTGGATTGACTAAAATACATTTTTTTTCTTTATTTTAAATGTTGCCACATGTCCTAATCCTATTGCTTCCTACACTTCCTAGCCAAAATAAACTTCCTATTTGATCTTTTCCCTTATAATCTTACGTTGTTCTTTTAAAAAAATAATTTGAGTTAAACAATAACATAAAACAAAATCTACACTCCAATTACAATATTAAATCCAGATTCCATACGAACATACCTAAATTTCAAATCAAATTTAAATTCATACCCAAATTCCAATTCTAATTTTATTACATTTTACAAAACAAACGCTACCTTAATATTAAAACTCACTAAAATACGGGTTCACACATTAAACATTCTTCTTCTGCATAAACGAAAACAACTATGAACAATCTTCTTCTGTCCCTCAACCTTCATGCTCCATTCACCACACCGGCATTGTTCAATGATCGTAGTTTACAGTTGGAAGATGAAGATGGTCATGATCATCACCAAAAGATAAAAAAAATCATATACGAAGGGGGAGTTGTTTGCTATTGCGAACGCGTTAGCAACCGACAAAGTAACGATCAAGAAACGCAAATTATGTTTGTTGACGGAGGAGGACAATAACAACAAAAAGAAGAGGACACTACTAGAAAATGGGACAATTTCCTACAGAAATTTCCTACACAATTTTTTTCGTCACAGATTACAACACCTTTATGACGAATTTCCTACAAAAAAATATTTCATGATTTTGTTACAAATTTTCGATGCATCCATGATGAAAAACAAGAAAACCCTAATTAATTGACAGTTGCGTCACAAATCTGTCAGAAATAACCTACAAAAGGTTAATTATTATTCTTTACCGAATAAATATTTATATAAGCCAAATAAATAAGGGAAAATAATATCATTTCCTACACATCTGTGACGAAAAATAAGAAAACGCTAATTATTTGACAGCTGCGTCACAAATCTGTCAGAAATAATATCGTTTCCTACACATTTATGACGAAACATTTATTTTTGGGTTTTTTACATATATCCCCCTCCTAAGTTCCCTTATTACATATATACCCAACTCTTAAAATTAATTACATATTTCCCCTTTTCACACTAAAATTACCCATCTACCCTTACCTATTTCTTTAACCCCTTTATGCAATAAACCCAAAATCCCTTTTTTTTCCAGCCACCACCAAATGCTAACCAACAACCACCATCTCCACCTTCTTTCTCATATCCAACGACCACAACTCCCACCTTCTTTATCCTATCTTCACCACTCAAAAGTCAACAACATCGATGGATGGGGATCTCCCTTCCTACAACATCCTCAAAGTCAGTCGTAACGTCAACGTGGAAGACCTAAAAAACGCCTACTGTTATTTCGCAATGTTCTGGCATCAAGAACAAGATTAAAGCGGAGGCAAAGTTCAAGCAGAGTTCCGAAGCTTATGTGTAAAGGTCCGTTCAACATCCGTCATCGCCGCCGTCGTCATCCGCGGTGGCGGATACAAAAATTAGGCTTAAACATATGAATAATCAATTAAACAAAGTTAAATAAAGAAAACAAGCAAAAAAGGTTTGAACATATGAAAAGGTAAGAATTCTTGTTATTCGTGGCTTTCTTCAGTGGACCTTATAGTAGCAATATGTGATGGTCAGCATGAAACAAAAAGAGGATAATTTTGATATATGATGTATTTTATATATGAAACTGTAATATATTTGATGCATTTATGGGTATATTGGTATATGATGTTTTCTTTTGTTCTTGTTCTTGGTATATTGGTATATGATGTTTGCTTTTGTTTTCGTTCTTGGTGTTTTGTATATTATAGGTATTGTGAACTAATGAGGCGCTTAATTTCTTGGTAGATAGAATTATCACGGTATTATTTTGGAACAAGTGATAGATGAGATATCATGGTACTATTTTGGAACAATGGCAACTAGAGAAATTTAGAGAAATACTGTACTGAGTTGTGAAAATAAAAGAATTATGGAAATATGTAATTTGATGTTATTAAAAAAGAGAAATATCTAGATAATCATTTAACAAGTTCATTAAGGGTAAAATAGTCATTTAATATAGGTAATTTTAATGAAAAGGGGAAATATGTAATTTATATTGTTTAGCAAGGGGAAATATGTAATTAATTTTAAAGGTTGGGTATATATGTAATAAGAGAACTTAGGAGGGGGAAATATGTAAAAATCCCTTTATTTTTTAATTAACTTAAACCATCCGTCGAAATTCCGTCACAACTTGTGACAAGTTTCCGAAAAAAAAACCCCTATTTAGTTGACAGTTGCGTCACAAATCTCTCACAAATAATCTACAAAAGTTTAATTATAATTGTCTACCGAATAAATATTAATATATGCAAAATAAATAAGGGAAAATGATAGCATTTCCTACACAATTCTGACAAAATATTTATTTATCAATTAAATAAACCATCCGTCGGGATTGCGTCACAACTTGTGACACATTTCTGATAAATATCCTTGTATCAATACAATTTCCTACGGATTTATGACAAAATACTTAAATCCATTGCAAATTGTCATAAAGGCGTAGGAAACAATCCATGTATCAATACAATTTCCTACGAATTTATGACAAAATATATATTCATAAACCATCCGTCGGGATTACGTCACAACTTGTGACACATTTCTGATAAATATCCTTGTATCAATACAATTTCCTACGCATTTATGACAAAATGCTTAAATCCATTGCAAATTGTCACAAATGCGTAGGAAACAATCAATGTATCAATACAACTGCCTACGGATTTATGACAAAATGCTTAAATGGTTGGAAAGTGTCACAACATAAAAAGCTTTTGTCGGAAAACGGTCAAAAATAGTAGACCTTTTTTCTTTATTTTGTAATAAATTTGTCACAAAACATACTCAGTTTTCGTAGGAAATTTGTAACAACACTTCTTATTTATTTGTTGAAAATGGGTCACAAAAAATACTCAGTTTCCTCGGAAATTTGTAACAACACTTCTAATTTATTTGTAGAAAATGGGTCACAAAAAATACTCAGTTTCCTCGGAAATTTGTAAGAACACTTCTAATTTATTTGTAGGAAGTGGGTCACAAAAAATACTCAGTTTACTCGCAAATTTGTAACAACACTTCTAATTTATTTGTAGGAAGTGGGTCACAAAAAATACTCAGTTTCCTAGGAAATTTGTAACAACACTTCAAATTTATTTGTAGGAAATGGGTCACAAATAATGTTGTATTAAAATTTGTTAATTTTTTTGGTTTTTTTTTTTTTTTTTTTTTTTTGTCAGAAATGTGTAGCCAAAAAAATAAGTCCTAAAAGATAATAATTAAATATATTGTAGGAGATTCGTAGCAATTTGCAACGTAGTAGTTTCGTAGAAAATGTGTAGGAAGTTGCGTAGAAAATGCGTTGAAAACGGGTTTCCTACGAGCTGTTTTCCTACATCAGGTGTTTGTCATAAATGCGTAGAAAAACCAGTTTTATGACGCATTTCCTTGGAAAACTGGTGTAAGAAGTTTCAGATTTTCTAGTAGTGGGAAGATGCCAAAGAAGAAGGAGCATGTGCCGGTTGTGAACAACGAATCAATCGTTCAGTTGAAGCGGTTCATCACGGGTGAGATGGGTGGTCTAGACATACTTCATGTTCGATCGCTAACAGGGAATCCCCGAAATATATAGGATGAGTATTCGAGTATGGGATTAACTTATATACCCGCATACCCGAAAACATATACCCCTATACCTGGACATATATACCCCTATACAGGGGCGGTTCTTAGAAGGTCACTGGCAGGGCCACGGCCGGGCAAGTTTTTCGGCCGTAGTGCTAATTTTCCGCATTTCGATCGAAATTTTTTATATATACTATGTTTGGCCCGGGCTTGCCCGGGCTTTTTTTAGTGCCCGTGTCTTTCGGCCCTAGCACGTTCAACTGGCAAGATCCGCCACTGCCCCTATACCTAAACATATATACCCGAAACTATTTCTTTTTATGCATCTAGCACTAATCATAAAGCGTAGGCAAGAAGTTAAACACATTCGCTATCATACGAAAATATACGCATGGAATTATAGTTTCTTATAATGTAGAAGTTAACTACTCTTCAGTATTATAACCTACTGGTATATTTTTTTATCATGCGTATTTTTGTAATATATGGTCTTAATGTAAAATCGATTTCTTTGGATTCGTAACATATGTGATTATCCCTCCTAAATGAATTTGGAATTTTTTGGGGAAATTTTTGTCTTGCCCATGGCATTACAGCCTAGTGACATTTTGGTGATGGTTAGGGACCATTAGGTCCTGAGTTCGGTTCTTTCAAAGGAGATTTTTGTCAGATTTATTGAATTTCCTTATGAATTGATGTATAGGCATTATAGTCTAGTGGAAGATGGATTTGATTATGTGATTCCATTGGTGATACAATGATACTCCACTAATTCGGTTTTTTTTTTTCGTTAGTAATTCAATTTTTTCGTTAAAAAAATGAATTAGGAAATATAATGTTTGTACCGCCATAAGTGTTCACAAAACGAGGATTCTTGGGCTCCGCTAAAATCAAGGACGGTCCAACCGCCCGTTATGTTTAAAACTATTTTTTTTTTGAACGGCAAATTTGGATCATTGACGGACCACTGGAGTATCATCGTGCCACCAGCGGAACCACCCGATCATATCCATCTCCACTAGGCAATAATGCCTATACACCAATTCAGGAGGAAACCCAATAAATCTGGGAAAAACCCCCCTTGTGGGAATCGAACTCATGACCTAATGGTCATAAGTCTTATCCCACCCCCAAGATACCACTAGGCTATAACGCCATGGGTTATGTTTAAAACTATTAGGGGCTGTTTGGCAACATCTGAACCAATAAGTGCTGAATGAATAAGAGGTCTGAATGGGTAAGATGGTCTGAATGGGTAAGTGCTGAACCAGTAAAGTGCTGTTTGGTTCCATATCTGAATGACAGTGTAAAATGACATTTTTACCCCTCCCCACAAAATAAACCCATTATAGAAATTTTTTCTATAAAACCCTATCATCATCATCATCATTCATCAGCATTCATCTTCGTTCAACAACACCCACCACCGCCACCAATCTGAGTTCAACAACAACACCCACCACCGCCACCGATCTGAGTTCAACAACACCCACCACCGCCACCGATCTGAGTTCAACAACAACACCCACCCATCTTCGTGCTCGTCAATCGCCTCAATCGTCGCCATCATCATCATCATCTCCGCCACCGCCATCATCATCATCATCTCCGCCACCGCCATCATCATCATCAAACCCAAATCAAGAACAAAGTGTTGTTTGATTCGAATCAAACCCAAATCAAATTCAACAAATACAAAACCTGTTTGATTCACCTGTAACTGTGTCGAGGAGAGAGAGAAGAGCGGCTGTTCGGTGGTGAGGAGAGGGAGGAGGAGGGCGGCGGTCTTGGCTGATGAAGTAGGGTGGAGGCGTTCGGTGGTGAGGAGAGGGAGGAGGCGGCGGGAGGTGGTGAGGGAGGAGGAGGGCGGCGGGAGGCTTCGGTGGTGAGGACAGGAGTGGGGTGGAGGTCTTGGCTGATGATGGTGATGGCGACGAGAGAACAGAAGGAGAAGAGAGGTGAAAGGGGGTACCATTGGTCTTTTTTTTCATTCAGCATGTTGTGAACTCTGAATGATTCAGCACTGAATCATTAAGAGGTTTGCCATTAAGAGGCACAACCAAACACCTTCACCTCTGACCGAATCAGAGGTGAACCTCTGAATGGTGTCATTCAGAGCTAACCAAACAGCCCCTTAGTTGAAATGCATGTTATGTTATCTTGGATTTCACCTAAAATCAATAAAGGTATTAATTGGAGCATAAACGAAATATTGGGGTTTGAGTTTTTCATTGACCCAACAAAACAAAATTGTAATAAACAAAATGTATATGATCACACACACAAATGACTTTAGTTGTGTATATGTGTATGTGTATACAAACGAATGATCTTTGTTCCTAATACTAATAATAAATAGGTACCATGATTAATCATATCATTTTGTAAGTGTATGAAAAAAGTCCATGCTTAGAGTTTAATAAATAATAACAACGAGTTTTGACACCAACTCACGCTTTGGAGCGATTGTTAATTATCAATATTTTTCTATTACCATATAAGATGCCCAATATTCTTAATTTTATGCGTTCATTCCATTTGCTTTGGTAAATACGGTGGAGGGGTTGTCATATGGGCAGGGGGCTGGAAATTTTCTCGGGGAACGCCTTAGCCAAACTCTGATGCACCAAGCGTGGGCCCGGTTAAGACAACATAGTCTTGGCTGCCGGAGTGGGGCGGAGGGGCCTACCCGAATTATAGGGTTAGGTGCGATCTCTATCGCCTGTTGTAGAAATATCGCCGTTCAAAAAAAAAATACGGTGTAGGGGTGTAGGGCAAACACCTAACGATCAAATAGGTGTCATGAATCGAGGAAAGTCTTCAACTAAAATGCATAGAATTATGTTAAGTTGAAAGAGGATTTAGCAAGCGTTGACGTCAAACGATCAATAGGACATCCCTTGTTTGTACTAAGCAAACCCAAATATCACACGAAAACAAAAGCCCTCTACAATAGCATATCCTTTTTCACCACATATGCATTGTATATTTTTTCACTTCAATACACCAAAAGAATGTTGAAATAGTATCCTTCCATTTACAAATATTAGTTATTTGAATAATGTTATCTATAGCCCTTACAAAGACTATTTGGATCATCAGAAGCTAAACAAAAATTAATAAACTCTTCATGTAAAATCTCATCTGAATTGACCAATGATGTTGCCCCAGCGGTAACGGAGTGTAAAGGTTTACTACCTAGTACGTTCCTGCCATATATAGCCCTGGCCGAGATGCTGTTAATAAAAGAAAACTCATTTGAATTCCATGAGATCCACGTAACGCTTACGTAAAGACATCATACTGAATCAGCAAACCTAATCCGATCGATTATCAAGAATTTACATAATCATACATGTAATTCCTCAAAATTCTAAATAGATCTATACAATCATTATGTTAAATCTCATCCGTATTCAATCATATTCGTATAATGCTCTAGCAAACAAAATCACACTAAATCAACAAAATTAATCCGATCGATTATCAACAAATTATACATTCATACACCCAATTGGTTAAAATCGTACAATAACAAACTATAATCAGAAACCACTTATCTAAAATTTGATAGACTGGAACAGAATCACAGAATGTAGTTCTATTATCCACTTTGGGAATACAAAAATTGAGCCTCCCGACTATGCATCATTAAAAAGAAAACAATCAAAACATAAACATGTAGTCTAACATCCTTTATATATATTTACTAAGGGGCTGTTTGGTTAGCTCTGAATGACACCATTCAGAGGTTCACCTCTGATTCGGTCAGAGGTGAAGGTGTTTGGTTGTGCCTCTTAATGGCAAACCTCTTAATGATTCAGTGCTGAATCATTCAGAGTTCACAACATGCTGAATGAAAAAAAAGACCAATGGTACCCCCTTTCACCTCTCTTCTCCTTCTGTTCTCTCGTCGCCATCACCATCATCAGCCAAGACCTCCACCCCACTCCTGTCCTCACCACCGAAGCCTCCCGCCGCCCTCCTCCTCCCTCACCACCTCCCGCCGCCTCCTCCCTCTCCTCACCACCGAACGCCTCCACCCTACTTCATCAGCCAAGACCGCCGCCCTCCTCCTCCCTCTCCTCACCACCGAACAGCCGCTCTTCTCTCTCTCCTCGACACAGTTACAGGTGAATCAAACAGGTTTTGTATTTGTTGAATTTGATTTGGGTTTGATTCGAATCAAACAACACTTTGTTCTTGATTTGGGTTTGATGATGATGATGGCGGTGGCGGAGATGATGATGATGATGGCGGTGGCGGAGATGATGATGATGATGGCGACGATTGAGGCGATTGACGAGCACGAAGATGGGTGGGTGTTGTTGTTGAACTCAGATCGGTGGCGGTGGTGGGTGTTGTTGAACTCAGATCGGTGGCGGTGGTGGGTGTTGTTGTTGAACTCAGATTGGTGGCGGTGGTGGGTGTTGTTGAACGAAGATGAATGCTGATGAATGATGATGATGATGATAGGGTTTTATAGAAAAAATTTCTATAATGGGTTTATTTTGTGGGGAGGGGTAAAAATGTCATTTTACACTGTCATTCAGATATGGAACCAAACAGCACTTTACTGGTTCAGCACTTACCCATTCAGACCATCTTACCCATTCAGACCTCTTATTCATTCAGCACTTATTGGTTCAGATGTTGCCAAACAGCCCCTAAGAGTCTTTATATTTGATTTAAACACATACTAAAAGAAATAAG
Organism: Helianthus tuberosus; assembly: GCA_030545235.1. Taxonomy (NCBI): domain Eukaryota; kingdom Viridiplantae; phylum Streptophyta; class Magnoliopsida; order Asterales; family Asteraceae; genus Helianthus; species Helianthus tuberosus. Next base: position 2,795,152 of record CM060450.1, on the reverse strand, counting down.
TGGACATATTATGGAGAAACGGTGGTTACGTCGTAGCTATGGGAAAGATCACTTGTTATGCACGGGTCGTCTTTTTCTCACGGGAGAGTAATCCATAGTGAACATGCGAGATGGGTCGGATCCTTGTTGGGTTGTAGCTTTTAATGCCGATAAATCTTCATCGTCTGATACGTCCTCAGAGCCTTCAACCTATCAATGAATTGGAACGAACTAGTTAACAGTTGGCCATCAAACCCTTTTAAAAACAAGTAAGCTTGCCTTTGGATTGGGCATCAACTTTCTTGGCATTGCATGGTCATGAGCTGAAAAACATGTAAAAATGATCATTAAAATTTCAAAACAATGAAGTGTGTTTCAAATTGAAATGTGTATGTATACTGGTAGTTGTACCTAGATCATGAGAAGATGAGACCTGGTGACCATTGAGAGAAACAACATTGGTGAACAGTAAAAGGGAAAGAAACACTAAGAAGAGAATTTTGATCTCCATAATCAAGTTGCTCGATAATCAAATTAAGAGATTGGTAGCATTGATCAGGTCTATGTAATATATATAGCATGAAAAAGATATTTTTTTTGTGGAAACTTATGGCAATCAGGTGACTTAGACAAGATTCTGTCGGTAAAAATGTGTGTGGGAGAGAGAGACGGTATACACAAAACACAAAGTGGTGAGTTTCAAAAAGAAACCAGTGGAGCAATCCATTTTATTCAATCTTCATTGTTAGGGGGAAGGGGCACCCTCACGGGCTCGGAAGCACGGAAACGGCTACTAGGTGCCGTCTCCCGTCCCGGGGACTGCATGGGGACGGAAACGGCACTGGGACGCCGTGGAAACGTTTCCGGCAGGCTGGGGACGGCATGGATACGCGTTGAAGATGGGGACGGATTATGGGGACGGCATGGATACGTTTCCGCCTCCTATTGAAACAAACCAAGCGACGTTCAAGTTTCCAAACCCTACAAGATCATCTTCTTCGGTTCTTCTTCAGTTCTTCTTCAGTTCTTCTTCAGCCGATCCTCTTCTTCAGCAAGGTGATAAACAATGTGTCCAGGAAGAAGGTGAAGAAAGAAGGGGGAAGAAACTAGAAAAGCGGCTGCTTATGGTGTGTTTAGGGTTTTTTTGGTTTAAATAAGTTTAGTTTTTTCAACATTTAACCCCTCTATTTTTACTAGTGTATATTTAAACACTAAAACTTGTAGCTTTCTACATAAAAAGTGTAAAAGTAGTTTATTTATTTAAACATTTAACCCCCTCCATCTTCACTAGTTTACATTTGGTCCTTAAACTTATAAACTTATCTATACATCTACATAAAAAGTATAAATTAACATTATATTCACATAAATATAACTATTTTGTGGTTTTGTGTTACATTATCTTTAATATATATTTATTTTTTTATATGTTTTTATTCCCGTACCCGTCCCGTCCCCGCTTCTTGAATTTTTTAGTTTTGCCGTTTCCCGTTCCCATACCTGTCCCCGTACCCCGTTCCCGTACCCGTCCCAGTGCAACATAGCTCACGGGTACCCTCTTTGGGTTGGTTCTTGTGCCACAATTCCGCTGCTAACCACAAAGTGTAGGCAAGGTGAGTTGGTTCAGCCTTAAGGAGTACCTGCATGGTTTGAGGAGGGCGTTGATCTTGAGATTGGTTGTGGGTTTTGATTGGTTGGGGCATCTGATTTTATTAATATTAAAAATTAGTTTATGTACTACTAGAAAAAAGACCTTCAATGAAGCGCAATGCGTGTCATTAAAGGGTAGATATGACACACAAAAGAGTGTCAAGAAAGCCCCTGTCATTAATTGAAGATGACATGCTCTTGTGTGTCATCCTTTTATGACCCACCTTTACGACACGCTTTAATAACACACCTTTATGACACACACTCATGACACGCGTTTATGATACATCTTAATGACACATTTATGACATGCATTGCGTGTCATGGTTTTAAATTTTTAATTTTTTTATTATTTTTTATTGGTAGAATTTCTAATTTTCCTCATAGAACTAAAACAATATATAAATCCAAATCATAACAAAATACACATATACCAAAACAATTCATGTCATAGTCATACGTAAAAAATAATACAAATATCTTAAGTTAACAAAAAATATTGTTTGGCGTACATACTTCGACATCTAAAATAGTCGCTTAAAAACAAACACTGCCTCATAACTCGAACACCCTTCACGTATCCCATCAATATCCTCATCCATGTATACCGCTTTGCCTCTCCCAACCTGAGAACAAAATTAAAGAACCTAAATACATGCACTTTTATATAAAAAAACAATTTATGACATAAACAAAATTAGAAAACCTAAATACATGCACTTTGATATGATAAACAAAGATGATATCCACACAATTATATTCCCATTCCATCATGTTATTTAGTTATCTTATTTACCTCGTTTCTTTTATATGCAAATCAAACACACGTCTCATCAAAATCCCCAATATTATAAACTAAATTTAGTGATCTAATAAAAGTTTTGCATAATAAAAGTTTTGCAGCCAGTTAACTAACAAACTAATAATACTCCAAAAGTAATCATTTGAAAAATAGTACTTACATTGTCATTGGCAAGTATTTCAATTTCTTCGTCAACCACCTCTTTCATAAACTTCAATACGTAGTAGCCACATTTACCTCCCGTTTGATAGGGACACTACAAAATTAAAAATTTTGATTTAGTCGATGGAATTGAAGCTAAAATTTGAACACATGGACACAACTAAAAATTTTGATATGTTTCCATCAATAAGAATTAAGTGCTCACCTTAGCGTTAACCCAATTGACTTTACCCAATTAACTTTAACCCTGGTCTTGGTTCCACTTTGTACAGCATACAAGGCCATTGCCCTACAAAAGAAAAATTAAAAAATATATCATAATAATATAATATAATTTATAATTAAAAAAATAAATCGTAATTAACCATCTAAATGAAAGAAATAAAAAGCAGTGCTGTAAGAATCGCTAGGCGCTAGTCGGGCGGCGGGGTACATATTATATGTAGATTTTTAAAGTATACATGTTTTAACCACTCATTGACCCATTTTTTAAGTAATTGGAAGGAATTTATAAGGTTTAGTCGAAATTTGGCCGGCATCAGGCCAAAATTTGGCCAAAATATGACCGCCATTGACCGCCTAGCGATTAAACGGCCACTAATCGGTGACTAATCGGAGACTAGTCGGGATTTGTACAACCATGATAAAAAGAACAAAAAACAAAAAAACAACTTTCCGATGTCATTTTCCTCCAGGACGTTGTATGCAATCTTCACCTAGGTTTCCCAATGTCTGACCAAAATCTCCATTCTTCTTCTTCAAACAGAGTTATGTGGTTTTCTTTTTAAAGTTGGTAATTGAGTTGTGTTATCGACCCTATATGGTATGTTTTTTTTAACACCTTTAAACTACCAGTTTTCATATATATCTGAAGGGTATGGTCCCAAATATCGCGTCAGCACGACCGCGAATGTCCATTACCCTCATTAAAAACCCCCAACAGCAATTAACTATCCAGTGTCCGCGTAAGATACACGCGAACACTGCGGTCCAATCTGTCCAGTGATGAGAAGACTTACCTTAAGGACGGAAACTAATGTTACGCATAGCGATGCGGCCTCGCACCGCATCCTATGAACATTTTCGTCACGACAAGGGATCTGGACGAACAGTAACAGTCACTCAACAGGTGATGCGGCACAACACCGCATCCCTCACAAATCATGGATGGAACAACCAATGCGGGAACAACATCAATAACCGCAAGCAGCGATGCGGCCTGGCACCGCATCCTGCCTACAAAGCAAGTGGGTCTGACACCACAGTGCAAATGGCACTGGGAACAGTCACCTACTAGCCCACGTAAGAACAACAGTCTGACACCACAGCCGGACGTGGCATCACCACAGCATCCGACAGGTCTGACACACCTGCAAATAGCTGTGCGATGTCAGACTAGCTACTCAACTACCCTCCTTCACTCCTCGGCTATAAATACTCACCCCAAACCAGGTTTGAGGTATCACTTTCTAACTCTCTCACTACTACTACTATCATACTTTGCTTCTCAAGCAAATTACTGATTCTCACGCCGGAGAGTGGTAACAAGGAGCACCCCCCACCCCATCCTCCTTGTTACGAGTCACGGTTTGTTTCCTTGTGCAGGAAACCCACCACCAGACGATCCAGCCAACGATCCTCGGAAAGAAGGGATTAACCCTCTTGACGAGACCAGTGAGTTAACCCTGCCCGGTTAACCATTGTTTCATCATTGGCGCCCACCGCTACTCTTAGCACTTTTTTCCAATCATCCTTTTCTTTCCAAAGATGTCTGATCGTCAAAACAACACTACCGGGGATAACCTAAACCCCGCAAACCAAGGACCTGCGGGTACCATTCCCCTAGGCCCAAATGCCGAACACATTGGCCCATCAACGCAAGGGGGCGTATCCCTTACGTTTGGGCATGATCTTTCACAATACGCTACGGTCATACCTCCAGGCATGAACCCTCATACCTGGTATGACCAACAAGCGGCCCTTCTAGCCGCAACGTACAACAGGGCTTGCGCCGACGAACAAGGAGGTATCGGACCTACCCCGATACCGCGTACACCTGCCGGTCGTATTTTACGATACGACGACAGGGCACCAACACATCCAGCCTCCAGAAGCAGGCAAGAGGACCACGGCTCCTCCTATTGTGATGTCCGCACAATCAATGAGGACGATTCCTCATACGGGTCCCGCCGCAGGGACTCCGTACATAGCCGTTTAGGCTCTCAAGATGAAAGAAGGCGGCAGTCTACAATACGCCGCAACACAAACATTCATAGCCGTTTGGGACCACAGTCCCACCATGAAGGGTATGGCCATACTGATCCAGATGACAGTACATACCGCGGGGAGTCCCATGCCACTAACAGCAGACCAGGAGGACGCGATTATGTCCCTCCCACTCAACCCCGCACTACATACCTCCGCGCTGCGAAGCGCAACCAGGGCAAACCTTACAGGCCGAAATCTGCGGCCGAAAACTCTAAATTTGTCCCAGAGATCGCCAACGCCGATGTCACAACCACAAAATTCCCATTAAACATTGGGAAATACAACGGCTCGACCGACCCAGATGATCACAACAACATCTTCGTCGGTGCCGGATGTAACGGTCGGTGGGACGAACCTACCTGGTGCCATTTTTTCCCACAGACCCTAACGGGTCTGGCCAGGGCATGGTTCGATTCTCTCCCACCAGCGTCACTGACCTCATTCGAGGACCTACAACAAAAGTTCCTCGCACACTTCAGCCAGCAACGACGCCATGAACGTGATTCAATGGACGTCATGAACATCTGGCGTAGAGACAACGAATCGCTCGACGCGTTCGTTATCCGTTACAATAAAGAAATCCTAGAGATAGGCGACGTTGACAACCAGATGGCACGTAACCATTTCATTGTTGCAGTCAAAGACGAACAAATGGTTATGAACATTTCAGGCGGCAACGGCTTGCCTAAGAAGTGGGAAGATGTCATGGCTAAGGTCAAAACCTATGCCCAAACGCAACGGTCTCTCAGACCGCACATGTCAAAGGCACAACCCCCGGCGGAAGGCCAGTCTTCCCGACAAGAATCCAAGCGCAACAATAAGCGCAACAGGGACACATGGAATCGCGGCAGCGATCCCAAACCATATGTCCCCCGGAACAACCAGCCCGACGCAAGGGCTACAATCAACGCCCAACGAGAAAACCGGGCGTCCAAGAAAGAGTCTCGGGACCGCAACTGGACCGAGATCAACCAGTCGCCAAGCGACGTTCTCCTCGCGGATGCACAGTTCCTGAGACCGGCCCAACCAATGAAGTCCAAAAAGAACCAAGATCCCGCACTCTGGTGCGAGTATCACAAGGACTCGGGCCACACCACGAACAACTGCATCAGTCTCCGACTGGAGATTGAGCGAGCCCTAAAGGAGGGGAAACTGCAACACCTTTTGACAGGCGCACAAAAAGCCACAAAGCGCATCACTCCCCACAACGAGGGCACCTCCTCGGGTAAAAGGGCCATGTACGTGGCCTCTACCCACATGATCAATGGAGGGAAAGGAAGACCGCGTAAGGCGGCGAGAAGACCGGACAATGACTGGAAGGACGAGCAGGTTGTCTTTCCAAAAGTCCGAGGCGGACCGCGCGATAGGCGCGCCGTGGTTATCACTGGGCACCTGGCTCACTACTGCACCGAGCGATTGTTCATCGATCCGGGTAGTACGTCCGATATTATATACGAGCAGTGCTTCAACCAGTTCGATCAAGAAGACAAAGATCGACTGCAGCCAGCAGACTACCCGCTGGCTGGATTTTCAGGGGAAACCGTGTTCCCCCTGGGACAAATTACTTTCCCTGTGCGCCTCACCAACGGAAGGCACACAAGGACGGAGGAGGTAAACTTCATGGTTTTACCTCACACCTCAAAGTATGACGTGATTCTCGGGAGGGAGTCCCAAGGTGACTTCAACATGATAACATCCGTCCCCCACTCTGCCATCGGTTTTCCAACCGAAACGGGGATCGCGATAATATACGCCCAAAGAGAAGTCATGTCTACGGACGAACTGCGTCCGACAAAGGTAGCAAGGCCTACCCCCAACACTCAACCAGAAAAATGGGTCCTTAATGCAAGACACCCAGAACAAACAGTCACGTTGGGCCATGCCTTGACACCTACCATCAGAGCGCGCCTGAAGCAACTCCTCTTCAGAAACCAAGATATTTTCGCGTGGAAACCCGCAGATATGACAGGGGTACCACGCGAAATTGCGCAACACTTCTTGAATACCATGCCAGGTATCAAGCCCGTGATCCAAGGCCAACGCCACCTTGGATCAGCAAAAAACGCGGCGATGGAAGAGCAGGTACAGGAACTGCTCTCCGCAGGCATCCTGCGGGAAGTGAAGTACCAGACTTGGCTGTCCAACCCAGTCATGGTGGAAAAACCAAGCGGGGGCTGGCGCATGTGTGTCGATTACAAAGACCTCAATAAGGCCTGCCCCAAAGATTGTTACGCACTTCCAGAGATCGACGAGAAGGTCGATAACCTCGCACCATTTCGATGGAAGTGCTTCCTCGATTGTTACAAAGGCTATCACCAAGTACAAATGGCAATCGACGATGAAGATAAAACGGCATTCCGCACCCCCATCGGGAATTACTGCTACACCAAAATGCCGTTCGGGTTGCGCAATGCGGGCGCAACCTATCAAAAATTGATGAACGACACCTTTCGCGGTCAAATCAGCAAAAGTGTCGAAATCTATATGGACGACTTGGTCGTCATGAGCATGGAGGAAAACACCATGCTCGACGACATCGAAAGAACATTCCAAACTCTGCGAAGCGTTAACATGAAGCTCAATCCAGGGAAATGCTCGTTTGGAATGGAAGAAGGCAAATTCCTTGGATTCATTGTAACCAAAGATGGATTCAAGGTAAACCCGGAAAAAGTTCAGGCGATCGAGCGCATGCCATCGCCTTCTACGATGAAGGAAATGCAACGACTAGCCGGTAGGCTAGCCGCACTCAATAGATTCTTAGCCAACCATGCAGCTAAGTCTTACCCTTTCATCAAGACACTGCGGAGCTGTCTAAAAAAGGAACAATTCCAATGGACCGCAGAGGCCGAAAAAGCTTTCCGAGAAATGAAAGAGTGTTTGATCCAACTCCCAACCTTAACCGCACCACGAAAAGATGAGCCACTTATCTTATACCTGTCTGCCGCGGACAACGCGGTAGGCGCGGTACTTATAGTGGAGCGGGAAGGAGTCCAAACACCCATCTACTACATCAGCAAAATGCTCAACGACCCAGAGACAAGGTACTCCATCATGGAAAAATTGGTACTAGCACTAGTGCACGCATCGAGACGTTTACGACGTTACTTTGCAAACCACGTCATCACAGTGTTAACCAACTATAGGATCGGCCCGATCCTATCAAAACCCGACATCTCTGGGAGGTTAGCAAAATGGGCAATCGAGCTGGGCGCGCTTTCACTGAACTATAAGCCGCGCCCCGCAATCAAAGGCCAGGTCTTGGCTGACTTTGTCGCTGAAATACCAGCTAACCGCATCCAGGAATGCGAAGAAGAACAAAACCCTGTTTCACAACCATCACCCACAGAAACCTGGGCACTATTCACAGATGGTGCATCCAACGAAGATGGTTCCGGCGCAGGTTTGCGACTTGTCAGTCCCGATGGCCAAGAGCTAACCTACGCAATACGCCTCGATTTCGAAAGTACAAATAATGAAGCGGAGTATGAGGCTCTACTGGCAGGGTTGCGTTTAGCAGTTAAACTCGACGTCAAACATTTGGAAGCACACGTCGATTCACTACTAGTTGCAGGGCAGATACGCGGTGACTATACCGCAAAGGGGGATACCATGATCCTCTATCTCGAACAAGCCCTGCAACTGAAGTCAAAGTTTACCTCCTTCAATATTCGCCACATCAACAGGAGTGAAAATAAACCCGCGGACGCACTATCAAAACTTGCGTCCACCAGCTTCCAACACCTGGCAAAAGAGGTACGCATCGAAGTCCTGCAAAATCCTTCAGTACCCCTGCGCCAAGTCAATGTCATCCAATACGGTACATCATCCTGGATGACACCACTCATTGCATACTTACAATCAGGGGTTACTCCCGAAAGCAAAGCAGAGGCACGCAAGTTGCAATACAAAGCGTGTCATTACCAAATGGCAGACGGTATCTTATACCGTAAATCGTACCTGGGGCCACTCCTACGATGCGTCAACCCCCAAGATGCCACATACCTTATCAAAGAAATTCACGAGGGTATATGCGGCATTCACGCAGGACCACGCATGGTGGTGGCCAAAATCATGAATGCCGGCTACTATTGGCCGGGCATGCACCTAGATGCAGTCACAGTCTTACGCAAGTGTTTCAATTGTCAGCGACATGCTCCCAAGACCTTGCGTCCCAAGAACAACTTGATCCCCGTCACCACCGCATGGCCATTCCAAAAATGGGCAATCGACGTGGTGGGACCATTTCCAGACGCACCAGGAGCAGTGAAATTTATCATAGTAGCGGTTGATTACTTTACAAAATGGGTAGAAGCAAAGCCACTTGCATCAACTACCGCTATGATAACAAGGAAATTCGTGTGGGAACATATCATCTGCCGTTTCGGTCTACCAATGTGTATCGTCACCGACAACGGTACCAACTTCGCTGCCGACGACTTTCAAAAATGGCTAAAAGAGCTCAATATTGAACACATATTCTCGTCTGTGGCACATCCGCAAGGGAACGGCCAAGTCGAGAGTATCAATAAAAGCTTAGTCGAAGGCATCAAAGCACGGTTGGGAACAGCCAGACGCGGCTGGGTTGATGAACTCCCAAGTATTCTATGGGCTCACAGAACAAGCCCAAAAACAAGCAATGGCGAGACCCCCTTCAGCTTAGTCTACGGTACTGAAGCAGTGATTCCCGCGGAAGTAGGCCTCCCCTCACCTAGAATGTTGGCCATCAACAAGATGGACAACAATACGGAACGCAGGGTTGACTTAGACCTCTTGGAAGAAAGGCGCGAAAACGCTGCCATCAACGAAGCCAAGTACAAAACTAAATTAGAAAAGTACTACAATACACGCGTTCGCATTTGTACTTTCAACCCTGGAGACTACGTCTTTCGTGACAACGAAGCATCCAACGCAGAACGCCCAGGGAAGCTTGCCCCCAAGTGGGAAGGACCGTACCTCATCCAAGAGGTCCTGGGCAAAGGCGCGTATAAACTACAAACATTAGAAGGTGAAACTATCGCACGCACATGGAACGCACAGCAACTTCGACGCTGTTATATGTAAGCCATGTTTACTGCGTGTAATCTATTGGGCCGCAGGCCATTTGCAAATAAATAAATAGACGATTCAATGCAATATTGTTTATTTATTTCTATTACAAATGCGTGTTACACTCTGAGGTATACACAAAAACAGATTAGCAAAATCTTCATTCGTGATACCCACACAGAATGGTAACCACACGCAACTATTGTAATAGGCCAACAATGGCAATACTATTTAGCCAGAAACAAATCTTTATACTTGCATATCACCTAGATATGCAAAAGGCAATTACAGATTTAGTATTACTCACAGTAATACTAAACGCGTACAAATTCAAACATGCAAGTACTAAAAACACTTGTAAAAATTGAAACAACAATTCTTTATATTCAAAAAATTCCTACACCAGCGCGGTGCACAAGGACTTTACATAAAGTTTTATAACGATTACATAAGGGACCAAAAGAGGCACGCGGGCCAAACCTAATTTTCCTTTGTGCCACTGGGGCCCGCACCATCCGTGCCCTCCGTGCCCACAACATCTGGTTTTTCCTCGTCATCTTCATCAGCGTATAAGACGCGCAAGCGGTCCACATAATCCTCCGCCTCCAGACACTTTTCAAGTTCTTCAAGGTCTGTGAGGGTTGTATCATTAAACTCCTGAACCGCAGCAGCAAGAAGCGCTTCAGTATCCACGCCATGAAACCCGGACCGCTCATCAACAAGCCCGCCACTCGATGCAAGGTTCAAATGACTAATACAACGGTTGTAGCCAGCCTTGAAACCAGCATCACGGGCACGATCCCTGATCTCGTTAATACCTGCTACGGTCTCGGGTGCGTCAAGAATGGCAGTAACAATCTGGGAAACAGGAATACAATGGTTAGCAAAGGCAAACCTACAGCAAAAATAACAAGGCAACGGATACTTACATTCCCGATCCCGTGCATACGCATCCATTCATGGTCAGCCTTGAGCAACGCAAGTGAAGAAGCGTGGCTATCTCTAGCCTCTTCAGCCTCTCTTGCCCGCACTTCAGCTTCAGCAGCACGGGCAGAGACTTCTTCAATAGCGGCTCCCCGGGTCCGCACTTCAGCCTTTTAAAACAAAGAATCAGAAGTATGCAAAAAGAATCAACAAACTTGTGAAACACAATTTTCAAAGTTAGGGAAAACTTACCTGAAGGTCCAAGATAGTTTTGCTTAACCTGCTGCGGTCAACATTCGCCCCTTCAAGAGATTTTGCAGCACGAGCTTCCGCTTCCTTGGCCTCTTCCAGAGCCTTGGCAAGACGAACCTCTGTTTCCTTGGCCCCTTGGGCAGCCGCAACAGCCTCAGCTTTCTCTTTAGCCAACGCAGAAACTGCTGCCTTGGCATTGATAAGCTCCTGACGAACATGAAAGAGAGTTTCATTCTGTTTACCCCAAGATTCTTTCCAAGTCTTGCGTTCATCAGATAGCGTCTTGCGCTCATTAGAAAGAGTTTCTTTCCAACGCTTACGCTCATCAGACAGCAGTTTTGCAAGAGTACGAACCTGTTTAAGCTCAGCAGTTGCAGCCCATTCTTCAGTCTGCTTATGCTTCTCAAACGCAGCTCTATCCCTCTCAAGCTGCTCTCTATCCCTCTCAAGCTGCGTTGCACCCTCACGTGCAACCTTCACCAACTCCTCGGCCTCGGCCCGTAAACGCGCATTCTCCTCCCCCTCGCGCCCCAGCACCTTGCACTTCTCCATAAGTGCATTCGCCATTATGGAGCCCCCCACAAGCATGGAGGAGAGTTGGTTCATCTGGACCTCAGTCGGTAAAGAACGGGCCCGGTTCACCTCAAAAGGGGTGCCCAAACCATTCAAAACCTCCCTACAAGCGGAGGGGTCAACGGTAATGTCATCCCCTTGCAATACGGCCCACGGGGGGCGGTGATAGGCCGTAGCCCGCGCTTCTGTGTAGGAGCGATAATAATACTCCAATTCAGTCTCGTCAGGCTGAATAGGAGTCTCTACAAAACCCGCACCACCAGAAGCAGAACCGGAAGCCTTCTTAGCAACAGGAGACTTCGGCTTTCCGCCATAACCAAACTTCAAATCCATATCAACAGTATCCTCTGGGGTGATAACATTATCACTCGAATCAACCGTGTCATGGATTTGAGCCGCAGGACCTTTTCCAGTATCCACCCCCCGCACGGAGGCTTCAGGAGTAACAACCTTATGAACCCCCGCACCCGCAGCAGTGTCGTGCGGGGGAGGGGGAGGAGGAGCATCAAAGTCGAAGAACCCTTCATCTTGAGGCTCTGAAATCAACACAGAAATACTTTACAGAACAAGTATAAACACGAAATATTTGTTAGCCATACGTTACATACCAGACACAACCGCAGGCTGGCTTGGTATGACAAAAGGCTTACGCCTGGTCTGAATCTTCGGTTTCTTTCTCCCACCAGCATCACCAACTTCACCCGTTTTCCTCTTCTTCTCGTCACCTGGTTTGGAACCCGCAGTGGTTCCCCCTGTGGCCGCACCAGCACCTGGAACACCCAAGCCCTCTAGGGTGTCAGATACTACCACGTAATCGGTATATCTGCGGAAATGAGAACAAGAGATACCTGCTGTTTGCTTCACCAAAGGCGGAACAACAGAAACATGTTTCTTCACACCGCGACCCCGCCCAGGTTTGTCCACTGGTTTTTTCTCCGCATGTTTTTTGGGGGCGCCCTTTGGCTCAAATTTACCAAGGTCCCCAAGTGTACCTGCGTATAGAATGTCAGCAACAAACCTAGTAAAGCAATAAAGGTTATGAGTTATTACCTTTGCCCTGCGGCAGGGGTGCAGTCATCACCGCACGCGAAGCAATGCGGAAGAGAGGGACAATCGTCAAGTTAAAACCTTTACCCTCCGCAGTCGGAATAAGATCAACTTTGCCAGCAAAAGTAGGATCAAAAATCTTCCACACTTCCACAATTTCTGACAATACATGTCCAAATTAATAACAAACACGGGAATAAAGAAACCGCAAAAGGGTGGCAACACTTACCACCAGTTTTCTCCCGCACAACAGGCGTAAAATTCCTATTAGGCCGGGTCAACATCATCCGCAGCACCCACAACTCATTATTGGTCAGCTGCCTATGCTCAATCGATCTCAGCTTTGAGAACCACTCCGCAGTCTCTGCGGTAGGCATAGCAATATCCTCCGCAGGGATAGGATCATTGACGTTCCGCATATTCATGTCCACAACAACTGCGGCGGCTTTAACGTAGAAGAATTTACACTTCCACTTCGTAATACCCTTCGGAGGGGTCATCAGCTTGATGCTTCCATACCGTTCTCTAAAGGAAAAGAAACCGGTGTTCACCGTCAACTGGAAAAACCCCCGGAAGTTTTCAACGGTAACCGGCAGACCAAGAGCTCGAAAAGTTGATTCAAAATGTCTAATACGGATCATCCCAAAAGGACTCATCTGGGAGATATGGATCTTGTAATATTCCAAGACCTGAGCAACAAAAACTGTTAATGGTAAACGAAGGTTACCATCAGTAAAACACTCCGCCCACATGGTGATGTAACCGGCCGGAGCACTGGCACCAGTATCACCAGGTTGGGGATATTCCGCCCCAAACTCGTGAGGCATCTCAATCTTGGCCATCAGTTGGTCGAATAAAGCTTTCGACCACTTCAATGGTGGTAGACCACCACCTGGAACACTGCCACCATCATCTTCTTCTTCTCCGGCCACCGGAGAGGATGCTTCAGGGTTTTCACCCTCCACATTATGTGGGTTAGATGGATCAGCCATCAGAAAATATGTGGAACAGAAGTTTTGAGTGGAAGGAAAACTCAAAAAACTCAAAAGATTGCCGGAATAAAAGACAGATTGATCGGAGAAGACGAAGAGAAAGAACTCTCTATCAACAGAGATTTTTTGAAAATTTTGAACAGTGAGGAGAAACCAAACGGTTCCCCCTTTATATACTTATCGCAATAAATGCGATACAGTAACCGCCTCAACACGTTCGAAATAGGCGAGTTACAAGGCGACACGTGGTCAGCGACCTTTCCGCTGACGGTTATCACGCGCGCGTGGCCGTCCACGCGCCTGACAACGAAGACTTTTTCACTTCCTGCTACAGTGCAGTTATGACCTCGGTCAGTGTAAACGTCTTTTCAAATCAGCACATGTCAGAATCCTACCAACTTCAACAACCCACACGTGCAAGCATGACGTAAGCAACAGAAAGCGACAACCTTATCCAAACACAGGCGGCATGCGGTTTCTCTGGTTACCGCACCATAACCCATACCGCATGTCGTTTTTTACATACCCCTCAAAAAAGGCAAAAATATATATCTTTAAATTATATAAAGGGGTATAAGTCATAAACCGCACATATCCACGAGCACACGCGGAATATGCGGAGATGACGCACACCAACCCGCACAGGTGTGTCAGATACTCAGAACCAGCACGGTTCTTTGGACTGCGAAAACCGCTTCCCAAGACGCGGTAAACCGCGCCCCATGAAAGCTTCTTCAAGCTTCAAAACCCTCATTTCCGGTTAACAACCACAGAGGGCACGCAAACAGCTTCTCCTTAAGGAACAGGACAAGTATGCTGAACAACCGCACATCAGCAACCCTGTCCCCTGAACCTTCAAGAGCCACATCCAGGCTACAAGACTTCTAGAAGCGAGTTCTTTGATGCAAACCGCAACCATTCCTACGTAGTTACTGCAAACCGCAACTATGCGAACGGTAGCTACGGAAGAGCCACAACTAAGCCACCACGCAGAAGAGCAGAGCTATTTCAAGAAAAACTATTTTCCAAATAAACGAAAGGAAAGTGGCTACAAAACGAATGCGGAAGAGTTTCAACCAACTTCCCAAGCATCTAAAACGATCTCTTCCGGCAACGCCACTTACAGGGAAACTACTTTCCACCAAAGGGTGAAGAAAAGTGGCTCTAGAACAGTGGTAACAAGTCTGCCTATGACTAGTTACCCACCTATGGACCGCATAGAATAAACAATGGTGGGCACAACCCTGCCTATGATCATGTTTATTTGCCCATAGTCCAGATTCACATTGTTCGACCAAACACGGCCAACAATGACGCAACTACCCCACGATCCTCAAAGAAACATGGCAAACAAGGTTCGGCAACGAGGTAACCGCAAAGAACGAACGGTTACCAAAAGAGCTACACCTCTGAGGATGTGCGGTTACTTGAGAGATAAACCGCAAAAGACGTGCGGTTACTAGAAAGCTTAACTGGAGAACACGAACACCCCACAAAACAGGGATCATCGTTACATGTCCAGTTGCTGAACATAGAGCTTGAGCAAAGTACTTACAACTTTGCACCAACTGACGCAGAGATTCCAACTACACTGAAGAAGACATCTTCAGTCACGATCTCAAAGGTTGGTTCGAAATCTGCTCAAACCATCAGTCACCATCTCAAAGGTTGGTCCGAAACACCAACAGGTGGCTGATGACATCAGCAAAACGTAGACAGAGTCAAGTCTTTGGCTGAGAATTCCGCATCAGACGGAACTTGCTCACCACGCACCCTTCTCAAAGGAAGAAACAATCCACTAGAAAGGGCCTACTGCTAAAGAAGATGCCATCTGCATGGCATAATATTAACCTTCTAGACAACATAGTCCAGTATCCCTCCCACATGCGACTCGCATACGGAAGGAACACTAGACTAGGGGGACTTGAAGGGGTATGGTCCCAAATATCGCGTCAGCACGACCGCGAATGTCCATTACCCTCATTAAAAACCCCCAACAGCAATTAACTATCCAGTGTCCGCGTAAGATACACGCGAACACTGCGGTCCAATCTGTCCAGTGATGAGAAGACTTACCTTAAGGACGGAAACTAATGTTACGCATAGCGATGCGGCCTCGCACCGCATCCTATGAACATTTTCGTCACGACAAGGGATCTGGACGAACAGTAACAGTCACTCAACAGGTGATGCGGCACAACACCGCATCCCTCACAAATCATGGATGGAACAACCAATGCGGGAACAACATCAATAACCGCAAGCAGCGATGCGGCCTGGCACCGCATCCTGCCTACAAAGCAAGTGGGTCTGACACCACAGTGCAAATGGCACTGGGAACAGTCACCTACTAGCCCACGTAAGAACAACAGTCTGACACCACAGCCGGACGTGGCATCACCACAGCATCCGACAGGTCTGACACACCTGCAAATAGCTGTGCGATGTCAGACTAGCTACTCAACTACCCTCCTTCACTCCTCGGCTATAAATACTCACCCCAAACCAGGTTTGAGGTATCACTTTCTAACTCTCTCACTACTACTACTATCATACTTTGCTTCTCAAGCAAATTACTGATTCTCACGCCGGAGAGTGGTAACAAGGAGCACCCCCCACCCCATCCTCCTTGTTACGAGTCACGGTTTGTTTCCTTGTGCAGGAAACCCACCACCAGACGATCCAGCCAACGATCCTCGGAAAGAAGGGATTAACCCTCTTGACGAGACCAGTGAGTTAACCCTGCCCGGTTAACCATTGTTTCATCAATATCTTTTACTGGGATTTAGTTCTTGTTTCATGCATGGGTTGTGTTATATAAATATCCACATACGAGAACAGTACTAAATTTACAAGAGAGTAACTATTGACTACAAAATAATGTCTAGCTCTTTTGAAGCTAAGGGCTTGGCTCATTTGGAACATAAATCTGTATAGTAATCACTTTGAATTTGAAACAATGAAAAAGTATACAGTAACTTCTTTATTCAGAAAGGTTTATTTGTTTTTTTAACAGAGGTAGACTGTTTATAATAATTAAACCAATACACCCCATAAATGATTATATTAATGTATGAATATAAACAACAACATGTAGAAAAATAAATTATTTGATATATGATTCATTTTATAAAAAAAATGATTTGATATATGTAAAACACTTAAGACTGCTGCTGCTGAATCTGTTAACACACAACAGCGGTAGCATCAGTTTAACTTGTCGATTAACTATTTCATCCTTAAATCAAACGTCGGGTCATCATCTATCTACTCATACCCAATTGCATTTGTGAGTCCCACCAATTTAAAGGTTCTTGAATTTATACACAACACCAGTTAACAACAGCATGTTTCAAACACTTAGAAAACTCGCTTTTGACCTGATACGCAACGCACCAGTTTAACAACTGGAATGTGGTTTAGCTGTTTCATCCATTTTTATCGCAGATCAGTAGCAATTTATGTACAACATATCAGTTACCTACACCAGTTAAACAATTACAATGGTCCAGTTTAACAAATGGCCTAACCCAAAAACCATTCCAACACGGACCCGTTTCAATCCAAACCGGTCCTGACCCAAACTCTCTCCGGCCCAGACCCGTTTTGACCCAAACCAAAACAACCTTTTTTTTTATGAATCGACCCATTCCAAGCCGAACCCAATTTGACCCGCCACCCGACCTAACCCGACCGGCCCGTTTTGCCATGTATAAGTATCATATATATATTCAAGAAGTGAATTTGTGTAACCCTAACCAAGTAAGTTCTACCAGTTACTCTATACAAGGTTCCTAAAACAGTAAAATGACATAAATGTCACCCGAAATCGATTCATAGACAACAATACTCTAACAAGAGATTCATTAAACGACAAAGGAATTCCACCCGAAATATGATAATAGACAGTTTCAAAGTTTTTTTTATATCCAATTAACAAATTCTACTGAGACATTTCATCAAACACCTAGAGTGTGTCTCTAATGACCCGACAAATCACAAAGACTTCGTTTCACTTCACATACTACATGCTTATATGTTATATCTATACACATAATAATAATAAGAAGAACAAAATAATTTTGATAAATATGTGTAATTCACTATGCCGATACATCAATACATACAGTAAAGTAAAAAACATAAAATAACATTGATATTTTATGAAGTATAACTAAATTTCAAACCTGAAAGCAGATGTTCAGCAGATTATCAGATACATAAACCCTAGAATTTAAGATGCTTTGTTAACAAATTATTGGGCAAGGTTTATTACCTGGAAGGAGATGAACAGTAGGAAACTTGTTTGGATTTGGGATGAATCGATGATGAAGCGGCTGAGGGTTTGGGTTTTTGAGAGGGAATTGGGAATTTGGTGTTGTAACACCTCGAAAATTCACGTCCTATAATGTGTTGACACGTGTCATAAAGTCAAACGTCATCATCATCATCATCATCATACTCAGTAAATCCCACCAATAGCAAAGCAAAGGTAGGGTCTGAGGAGGGTAAGATGTAGACAGCCTTACCTCTACCCCGTAGGAATAGAGAGGCTGCTTCCAGTGAGACCCCCAGCTCGATAGTAGTTTTGCATCAAGCCTTGGACATAAGGCACATAACACTCGGCAATCGGGACAAAGACCGATTAGTGCATGTACCCTTTTGTCTTTCAGCTATCAACGCCACCACATGATGCATGATTAACCGTCCTCCACTTTTAACGTTATTTTCACGAAATTAGTAAAATAACGTTAAAATTAGTGCACTTTTACTTTTGCCCCCCGATGGCCCACACATATATACATTATATGCGCATACCGCAAGCGAGGCGTCATAAAGTCAAACGTGTGAAAGAA
Organism: Helianthus tuberosus; assembly: GCA_030545235.1. Classification (NCBI taxonomy): domain Eukaryota; kingdom Viridiplantae; phylum Streptophyta; class Magnoliopsida; order Asterales; family Asteraceae; genus Helianthus; species Helianthus tuberosus. The sequence continues at coordinate 2,776,601 of CM060450.1, read as the reverse complement.
ATATTATGGAAGGACTAAAGTTGACAAACATGGAAAGTATGTGAATATACGTATTCTAAGTGTCGACTGTGAATAAAAATAATGTATATTAACCCTACACGATGCTCATACCTTCAAACGAATAAATCATGGATCATACGAAGCTAAAAGTGGGAGATTTCAAACTACAGGGACCAAATGTGTCAACATGTTTAAATTATACCTCTGAGTGACCTTTTGACGAACCCGAAGCTTTGTAAATATTAATTATGCTCATAAGAATGCACCACTAAAATTTCATAACGTTTCGTTATCGTATGAGAAAGTTATGATCAAATTCGTGTGCGAAGGGTTAAAGTGCAAACGTTGAAAGTTAAGACTTTTCGGGTTAATCGGAAGTGTTCAGGGACTTGGCAAAGTGGGTATAAGTCCTAAAGCCTATGTAGGTATAGTATAAGGGGTCAAAATGCAAGTTAAAATCCCAATTACCCTTTCAAATTAGCCAAAGGTCAACTGCAAAACAAAAGAAATCGAAATTCAGATTTCAGCAGGCCAGGCGGCCCGCCTTGGATGTGGTTAAATGGGACGAGGGCCGCGTCCAAGGCCCAGATGCAGAAAACGGGGACAGGCCCCTGAATACGCGGGAAATCGACTTTAAACCGGATTTTTCACATGGTGGGCGACCCCTAACTGCACTAGAGCTCTAGTGACACATGTTGGATGGTTGTGGTTGATCCTAGAGTTGGTTGTCAACATGTTATGGTGAGTGATCTTGCTATAAAAGGCCAAGAAATGCAACAATCATCCTCACACCAATTTCTCTGCATTCTGATTGATTCTGGAGCTCAAGCTTGCTTCCTAGTGATCATATCTCGTGCATAGAACTTCAGTAAGTATTCTTGTCTTTCTATAATTGAGTTTAGCTAGGTTAATTAGCTAAAAGTCAAACCATCGTAATTACGGTTTGACTTCGAGATTAGTCAATAATGGCTCAGTCATATCTCGAATTAAAAGTAGTTATGAGTTGGTATTTAAGTGGGTAATAAAACATCAAAAGGGTTTCCCCTGATCACCACTCTAACCAGGTCTAATGTCGGGTCAAACTTTTAATTAAAAAGCCAACATAATGCTTAAGATGTTATTTATGCATAATTAGCTATCTAGAACATGTATAACCTGTTTGATCATTGTTATAACTTAGTAATTAGTGTAAGAACATGTCCAAACATGTTCAACCCGACTATTTCCTGTTTAGACCCGGTTCGGAACCGAAAGTCGCATAGTTTGACTTTCACTTTGACTTTCAGTTCTGACCCGTTTAGGCATATTTTAGAAATGCCTCAGAGCTTTAATTGGACTAGGTTACATGTTAGAACAACCCTCTGTGATTATACACCTTGGTTCATTAGTTACCCAATTATTATGCATGTTTCCGTTAATTGCTCATATGTTGACCGTTATGCCCTTATTACCTTAAAACATGATTTATGAAAATGTAAAAGTGTAGAAACCTTTGTTACTGATATATAGACTTGTGTGCAAAGTTTGACATCAGTTTCACTTGTAGATTAAGAGTTATGCTCATTATCGCTAAACTAATGCTTTATGTTAATAAAATGGCGTAATTAGCGTATAGCTTAGTTAAACATACTTTTTGGTATCAAATCTTTTACCCACTGATGTAATATATTATTTTGGGATTTTTAAAGATTTTTAATTAATTTTAGGAGGAGCATAACTCCTAGTCGTAGGCTTAATTCGGTAATTGTCGGTTTTGCCCTCACGGGCCATAAAATGAGTTTTACACATCTAAACGACTCCAAACCTTTTGCTACTGATTAGTTATGATAAATAAATTATTTTAAGCCTTCTGGAAATATAAAAATATCAGATTTAAGTATCGAACCCGGTAATGGCCTTTAATCGCCTTATTTAGCATTCTTAGCGCATAGTATGTTTTTAAAATCATATTGGACATGCCCGGGTTGATACCTACTGATATAAGAGGCAAATTATAATATTCTAACAGTAAGCAAAGGTTGATAAACTCAGACTTCGGTTTTGAGCTTTTCGGCTTATGAGAAATTACCAAAATACCCCTACGGGGCCTAGTTTGGTTAAAAATGATAAGTTTCACATACATGCTTTAACCTACTGATGTAACTTAGCAAATTGAGTATATTTACTGATTACATCAGACCTGTAACTCAGAATGTCACTTAAACTCTTCTATAAACTTTTAAATGACTAAACTACCCCTACGGGGCCTAGTTTGTGTTTAAACACGTTTCGGGCATAACGAAAGACACCTTACTGATGTCACAACATATTAGAGACATAATTAACTTAGGAAACCTGTATATAGCTCTCATGACTACCCGTCACGCTTATTACGCGTACGGTTCGGTTTATGTAACAAGTTTACATAAATTAGCCGAAACGGGTCAAACCTCAACGGTTTTATCTCAAAATCCAGAATGTGAACAATAAACCCATATTAAACAAGTCTTCAAACTTGTCGGGTCTAAATCACATTCTATCCGGTCTTCGCTTAATTGTGCGTACGAACCGTATCTTGAAACTAGCCGGTCTAAGCTTAAGCTTAATAAAAGACCCGTTAGAATTCTAATAGGTTATTATAAACCTTCGTTCCAGATTAGGAGAACCAGTAAAAGCTACGTGCATTTTGCTTGTTGTGATAAATACTTATTCAGGTAAATACTTTTAACTTATTTTCCCTATACGGGCTTGGGTTACGGTACATAGCGTACCGCTTGATCGAGCATCAAATCTCCACATTAAGTGGGTAGTTGAATAATTTGATCGGCTCGTTTAAACAGTCTTGTTTACTTTACAGCCTTTGGGGGGTTAATGACCATGTCCCGGATATCCTTGGCATCATCTTACGAGATGGCCACGACCTGAGCACGGGGTGTAGGCGTACACCGTCCGTGTATAACTCTATGATGTGGTGTGTCTATTGATCTTTAACCCGGACTAGATCCGGGCTACTGAACGCATAAGTAACATGTAATTCGTTCACAAGATTATAATATTAAATAATTCTCCCAAGTTAAACATAAATGTTTATGCCATGTGCATCCAAACCAATTTTTAATCACTTTCCAAAATGAGTCAGTTGAATGTATTTACCAGTGTAAACTGACGTATTTTCCCAAAAAGACTGAATGCAGGTACTAAACGAAATTTGGCTGGATTGTCTCCTAAGCATCAATAAAAAGTCTCGCAAGCTTAGGATGCCAGAAGTCTGTTGAACCATTAATATTATTTTGTTTCGATCCGTTCTGTGGATAAACTTCCGGATATTGTTACATTGATAAACAATATTAAATTCGGTTGTATCATATTTCTTTTAATTTGCTTCCGCTGTGCTTAATAAAATTGTGTTGTTTGACAATTACGTTGCCAACCACGTCATGATACTCCCCCACCGGGCCCACCGGTGACACGTGGAAATCGGGGTGTGACAGGTTGGTATCAGAGCCAACACTAAGTGAATTAAACACTAGCCTTTTGTGTTTAATCTCAGTTACAAAATTGCACATATCTAAACCTTCGAGTCTAGACATATAACATAGGACAAATTCCACCTTTTCGGTTTTTATTTTGTCCTTTAATTTTTATATTTGTTATTGTTATCTCATGCTTTATTGACAGGAATATCAAAATGCCTCCAAGATTTTTCCGGAGACGAGGACGAGGCAAGGGACTAGTCACCGCCCCCAATGACCATGAAGCTGGACCGTCCAATGTACGAGCTCCAACTGCTACGGAGAGCGAAGATCCACGACAGCACAGGAGAAACATGTTCGAGCCGGCGAGACGATCCGTTTCGCACAGCTCTACACCTCCGGTCCACAATGCATACGGACCACATTCGGAAGACGAGCCCAACAACCCTCTGCCTTCCTACATACCACTTCAGCGATCTTTGTCCCATCATTCCTATGGAGACCCTACACCTGTTTTTCGGGGACAGTTTAACCCGGTAGGATTCATACCAGAACCCGTGGGTTTCAACCCACTAGGGCCAGACGATCACTTCTCCGGTGATAATGCGGAGGACATGGACGAGGATACGGACCCCGTCATGCCTGCTAGTGGTACTCCAAACCATCCGATCGAGATCTCCGACGGATCGTCTTTTCACGGATCACCCTATGGTGGTCCAGACAGTTTCCAAGCCTTGTTTAATCAGCACGAGTGGTACTATACTCCTTCTCACCACTCGTCGTCTCATGGGCAGCAACAGCAGCAGCAGCAGGAGCCACAACCGCATCATCAAGATTCATCCGAGGATCACCGATTTGTGGCAGTTACGCCACCACCTCCACCGCCACCAGTTCAACCGGCACCTCCTCAACCGCCAAGGCGTAGGAGAACCGGTTCCCGCATGTCGGTACGACCGGGGGGCTTCAATTTCAGTTCCCCACGGCAGTCAAGTGCTAGTCACTACCTGCCATACCAGGAGGACCCACAAATGGGTGGACCCTCCAACCCTGCTGTACTACAACCACCGCCGATGGGATTTGATAACCCAATCCCGGCATATACGGGTGGCATGGCTTACAACCCGTTTGAACCCCCAACGCATCATAACTATGGGTACGCGGAGGCTGATCCGTACATGGTAGCAGTGAACTACAACACCCAAGGACCCTATGGGGATCCATGGGGGGTGAGTTACCCGACTCAGGGATACGCGATACCTCCTAGACCCATCATCCGGGCTCAATCGCAGCCACCTAGATTCTCACCACCTAAACATGAAGAACTCCTTCAGAGGTTGAATCAAGTTGAACGGGTAGTTCACGAGGACCGCCGGGAGAGGCAAACATTCTTCCAGGGATTAGTGGGCTTGATCAAGGGGAAGAACAAGAAGGATCATTGAATCCTTCTATTTTCTGTAAGCCCCTGCGTGGGTGTATTTGGTTGTTAAGCCCCTATGTGGGTATGTGTGTTGTATGTTTGACTTGAGCCCCTGCGTGGGCCTATCTTTCTATTTTCCGTTAACCCCTGCGTGGGTATGATGTTTAGTTGTTAAGGTCCCTGCGTGGACTAGTTTGTTGCTTAAAGCCCCTGCGTGGGCAAGTACTTGTTGAGGACCCCTACGCGGGTAATGGATTGTATGGAAAAGACCCGTTTAGGGCAATATGTAACATATGTATAATTAATGGAATGTTGTTTTTATAAATTTCATGTTGCCATTATGTGCATAAATAATTTATAAATGAAATAAATAAATTAAAATCATTCCTTTTAAATTTATCTGCCTATTTAATTATTTAATTAAGAATCTTAAAGTGTGAAACCTAGCCTCGTGTCAAATATAAGACCGGGCCAAAATGGTAAGACCTGTTTAAAAGATTCAACTCCCTGTTAACATCTTAAAACATGTTAGCATTCCTGGCAGAAGTAATTCGTTAAAATCACATGTCATTCTTATATGAATAAGGATTCTTTAGAAGATTCCAAACCCAGTTATATGATCTCTGAATCATGGGTTAAGATCATCAATTAAGACAATCATATTTTACCATACGTGGTAATATGATGACTACGGGCCCAGCTCACTCCCATATGAGCCAAAAGACAGTGGTAGCTATGACTCCCTGCCTGATAAGGGTAATGAACTAGGTTCAAACCTTAAAAGTCTTGATTCTCTGAAATCATAGCTTATATATTTTAAATTGTCCATGTGACCAAGCCTTATGAGCTAATATATATTGTTATTGTTTAAGCTTAGGATAAATTTTAATTGAAATCCTAAATTAATACGATTAATAAGTTAACCAAATATGGTCTCTGCTTACCATGGTTAACGAGTTACCCTAATGGGTAATTCCATAATAAACTCCCAATTAAAATATTGACCTTGTTTTCTGCAACAGTTCAATACACATGGCTAACTCAAGTGAAGTCAATAGTCATCCAGCGGAGCCAAATGAGAACGCCCAGATTACGTTAACGGGTGCCGAATTAAAAGCGATCATAGACGGCGCTGTTACTCAGGCTTTGGATAGGCAGTATGAGGAATACAGTGGTACTCGAAGTAGGACCCACTCTGCATCACATTCAAAGCCCAGGACACATTCTGAGGCTCATAGCAAGCCCCCTCCCAAAAAGAATGGACCCAAGAAAGATGGTGATGACCGTCAGTCCACCAACCATCAAAGTGTCCCATCTCAGCATAAAATACTGCATCAAGAACCCCGTAACAAGGGTTGCTCCTATAAGTACTTCGTGTCTTGTAAGCCCAGGGATTTTACTGGGGAAAAAGGAGCCGTCGACTGTATGACTTGGCTGGACGAAATGGACACGGTGGTAGATATCAGCGGGTGCGCTGAAAGGGATGTAGTTAAGTTTGTGTCACAGTCCTTCAAGGGTGAAGCGTTAGCAAGGTGGAGATCTCTGATGGAGGCCTCCGGAAAGATCCCATTGTATAATATGTCGTGGGATCAATTCATTGCCCTAATCAAGGAAAATTTCTGCCCTCAACATGAGGTGGAGAAGATAGAATCTGACTTTCTATCGTTAGTGATGACGAACCTCGACTGTCAGGCTTACCTGACAAGCTTCAATACGCTGTCCCGGTTGGTTCCCTACCTGGTAACCCCGGAGCCAAAAAGAATCGCTCGATTTATTGGTGGTTTAGCCCCCGAGATTAAGGCAAGCGTAAAAGCTTCTCGGCCAGCTACCTTCAGGTCTTTAACTGACATTTCCTTATCCCTCACTCTGGATGCGGTCAGGCAGAGATCGCTGAGGAATAAGGAGGCCGAGAAAAGGAAGTGTGAAGATGATGGTTCGCGAAGGTCGAACAAGAAACACCGTGGGAACGGTGATAACAAGAAGGGATCTGAGTCGAGGAAGGATGGGCATAAGTCTGATGAGAAGCCCAAGTGTAAAATTTGCAAGAAGCAGCACTATGGAAAGTGCAGACTGGAGTCAAACTCTCAGACTCAGTCAAAACCCTTTGCTTGTGGAATTTGCAAGTCCACGGATCACAAAACCCTGGATTGCAAAAAGATAAAAGACGCAACGTGCTACCGTTGCAATGAAAAGGGGCACATCAAGACCAACTGCCCGAAATACAACAAGAAGCCTGAGGAGGCTAAGAAGACTAATGCCAGAGTCTTCAGAATGGACGCGAAAGAAGCTGTGCAAGACGATAATGTCATAACAGGTACATTCCTTGTAAATGATGTCTTTGCAAGAGTACTTTTTGATTCAGGCGCAGATAAGTCTTTCGTAGATCATAAGTTTTGTAAATTGTTGAATTTACCTGTCAAAACCTTAAGCGTAAACTATGAGGTAGAATTAGCAGATGGTACCATAGAAACCGTCTCTACTGTGTTAGATGGATGTGTAATATCCATTAAGAACCATTCTTTTCCTCTATCTCTACTCCCGTTTAAATTGGCTGGTTTTGACATAGTTCTGGGTATGGACTGGTTATCTCATAACCAGGCCCAAATTGTCTGCAACCAGAAACAAGTGGTAATAAAGACTCCGTCTGGTGAATCACTTACCATTCGGGGAGATACCCAGTATGGGCTGCCTGAGCAGGTGACTATGCTCAAGGCTTCCAAGTGTTTGAAGAAGGGGTGTGTCATTTACATGGCGCAAGTGATTATTGATGAGCCTAAACCGAAGATAGAAGACATCCCTGTCATTTCTGAATTCCCAGAAGTGTTTCCTGAAGATCTACCTGGGTTACCACCAGATAGGCAAGTGGAGTTCAGGATCGATATCATCCCGGGATCGGCACCAGTTGCTAGAGCTCCATACAGATTGGCACCCACAGAAATGAAGGAGTTGCGGACGCAGCTAGATGAATTGCTGGCTAAAGGTTTCATTAGACCTAGCTCATCTCCTTGGGGAGCGCCAATCTTGTTTGTTAAGAAGAAGGATGGGTCGATGCGTCTGTGCATCGACTATCGCGAGCTTAATAAAGTCACGATCAAGAATAGGTATCCTCTGCCCAGAATCGACGATTTGTTCGATCAGCTTCAAGGGGCAAGTTACTTCTCGAAGATTGATCTGAGGTCAGGCTACCATCAGTTGAAGGTCAAAGATGAAGACGTGCACAAGACTGCATTTAGGACTCGTTATGGCCACTACGAGTTCCTAGTGATGCCTTTTGGGCTCACTAATGCACCGGCCGCGTTCATGGATCTCATGAATCGCGTTTGTAAGCCATATTAAGATAAATTCGTCATCGTTTTCATCGACGACATTCTAATATATTCTAAGAACCAAGCTGACCATGAGAAACACCTTCGTTGTATTCTCAAACTTCTACGTCAGGAGAAGCTCTACGCCAAATTCTCTAAGTGTGAATTTTGGCTACGAGAAGTCCAATTTCTTGGACACGTGGTTAGTGAGCGTGGTATCCAGGTGGATCCTGCTAAGGTTGAAGCCGTAATGAACTGGCAAGAGCCAAAGACGCCTACAGAAATTCGTAGCTTCCTGGGATTGGCAGGATATTACAGGCGTTTCATTGAAAACTTTTCAAGGATTGCTGCACCCCTAACCTCCTTAACTAAGAAGAAGGTTAAGTTTGTTTGGGGCCCTAAGCAGCAAGAATCCTTTGATATTCTGAAGCAAAAGTTAAGCAACGCCCCGGTACTGACACTGCCAGATGGAATTGAAGACTTTGTGGTTTATTGTGATGCTTCGGACACTGGCATGGGGTGTGTGCTTATGCAGAAAGGAAAAGTTATTGCCTATGCTTCAAGACAATTGAAAGTGCATGAAAAGAATTACACCACCCATGACTTGGAGCTGGGTGCCGTTGTATTCGCACTAAAGCTATGGAGGCACTATCTTTATGGTGTCAAATGTGTGATTTATTCTGATCACAAGAGCCTCCAACATCTGTTTAATCAGAAGGAATTAAACATGAGGCAACGCCGTTGGATGGAAACTTTAAATGATTATGATTGTGAAATCAAATACCATCCCGGCAAGGCGAATGTAGTCGCCGATGCCTTGAGTCGGAAGGAAAGGGTTAAGCCCATCCGAATTAACGCCAAGCGTATGGAGATAAAGAACAATTTGATGGAAAGGTTGTTAGCTGCACAGAAAGAAGCTGTGTTGGAAGCTAACTATCCTAATGAAAAGTTAGGAGTAACTGAGGAGCAGTTAACTCTTAGCAAGGACGGAATTTTACGGTTAAACGGACGAATATGGGTTCCAATTCATGGTGGACTTCGAGATGTCATCCTCCAGGAAGCCCATAGTTCCAAATACTCCGTTCATCCTGGAGCTGATAAGATGTACCAGGATTTAAAGGCAAATTATTGGTGGATAGGCTTGAAAAAGTCTGTAGCCACCCACGTAGCTAAATGCTTGACATGTGCGCAAGTCAAAGCCGAGCATCAAAAGCCGTCAGGCTTGCTACAACAGCCTGAACTTCCTACATGGAAGTGGGAGATGGTAACTATGGATTTTATTACCAAGTTACCCAAGACAAGGAAAGGCAATGATACAATATGGGTTATAGTTGACCGACTAACTAAGTCAGCTCATTTCTTACCCATCAAGGAGACTTATAGCTCCGATATGTTAGCCCAGTTATACGTTGATAAGATTGTAGCCTTACATGGCATACCTGTGGCTATTATCTCTGATAGGGATACTAGGTACACGTCACACTTTTGGAAGAGCTTCCAACAATCTTTGGGCACACGTTTGAACTTTAGTACGGCTTACCATCCTCAGACAGACGGTCAGAGTGAGCGTACTATTCAAACGTTGGAAGACATGCTACGTGCATGTGCGATCGATTTGGGTGGTAGCTGGGATAAGAACCTACCATTAATCGAATTCTCCTACAACAATAGCTACCATACCAGCATTAAGGTTGCGCCTTTTGAGGCATTATACGGTAGAAAGTGTAGATCGCCAGTTTGTTGGGCGGAAGTTGTAGAAGTCCAGTTATCAGGACCAGAGATCGTGTTCGAAACGACGGACAAGATTGTCCAGATTCGTGAAAATCTCAAAGCTGCCCGAGATAGGCAGAAGAGTTACGCTGATCCAAATCGCAAGGATTTTCACTTCGAAGTAGGTGACAAAGTCCTACTTAAGGTCTCGCCCTGGAAGGGAGTGATGCGATTTGGTAAGAAAGGCAAGCTAAGCCCGAGATACATAGGACCTTTCGAGGTTATCGAACGTGTCGGGTCAGTTGCCTACAAGTTGAACTTACCAGAAGAGCTCAGTGGAATTCACAATGTGTGCCACATCTGCAATCTGAAGAAGTGTTTCGCTGACGAATCACTGGTTATACCACATATAGATGTGCATATAGACGCGAGCTTAAAATTTGTTGAAAAACCTTTGTCGATCGAAGATCGACAGGTAAGGAAGCTTCAAAGGAAGCATATACCTTTCGTAAAGGTCAAATGGGATGCCCGTCGAGGTCCCGAATACACGTGGGAGGTTGAATCCACGATGAAAGAAAAGTACCCTTACTTATTTCAGTAAATCTCGGGTCGAGATTTATTTTAAGGGGGGTGAGGATGTAACACCTCGAAAATTCACGTCCTATAATGTGTTGACACGTGTCATAAAGTCAAACGTGTGAAAGAAATATTATGGAAGGACTAAAGTTGACAAACATGGAAAGTATGTGAATATACGTATTCTAAGTGTCGACTGTGAATAAAAATAATGTATATTAACCCTACACGATGCTCATACCTTCAAACGAATAAATCATGGATCATACGAAGCTAAAAGTGGGAGATTTCAAACTACAGGGACCAAATGTGTCAACATGTTTAAATTATACCTCTGAGTGACCTTTTGACGAACCCGGAGCTTTGTAAATATTAATTATGCTCATAAGAATGCACCACTAAAATTTCATAACGTTTCGTTATCGTATGAGAAAGTTATGATCAAATTTGTGTACGAAGGGTTAAAGTGCAAACGTTGAAAGTTAAGACTTTTCGGGTTAATCGGAAGTGTTCAGGGACTTGGCAAAGTGGGTATAAGTCCTAAAGCCTATGTACGTATAGTATAAGGGGTCAAAATGCAAGTTAAAAGCCCAATTACCCTTTCAAATTAGCCAAAGGTCAACTGCAAAACAAAAGAAATCGAAATTCAGATTTCAGCAGGCCAGGCGGCCCGCCTTGGATGTGGTTAAACGGGACGCGGGCCGCGTCCAAGGCCCAGATGCAGAAAACGGGGACATGCCTCTGAATACGCGGGAAATCGACTTTAAACCGGATTTTTCACATGGTGGGCGACCCCTAACTGCACTAGAGCTCTAGTGACACATGTTGGATGGTTGTGGTTGATCCTAGAGTTGGTTGTCAACATGTTATGGTGAGTGATCTTGCTATAAAAGGCCAAGAAATGCAACAATCATCCTCACACCAATTTCTCTGCATTCTGATTGATTCTGGAGCTCAAGCTTGCTTCCTAGTGATCATATCTCGTGCATAGAACTTCAGTAAGTATTCTTGTCTTTCTATAATTGAGTTTAGCTAGGTTAATTAGCTAAAAGTCAAACCATCGTAATTACGGTTTGACTTCGAGATTAGTCAATAATGGCTCAGTCATATCTCGAATTAAAAGTAGTTATGAGTTGGTATTTAAGTGGGTAATAAAACATCAAAAGGGTTTCCCCTGATCACCACTCTAACCAGGTCTAATGTCGGGTCAAACTTTTAATTAAAAAGCCAACATAATGCTTAAGATGTTATTTATGCATAATTAGCTATCTAGAACATGTATAACCTGTTTGATCATTGTTATAACTTAGTAATTAGTGTAAGAACATGTCCAAACATGTTCAACCCGACTATTTCCTGTTTAGACCCGGTTCGGAACCGAAAGTCGCATAGTTTGACTTTCACTTTGACTTTCAGTTCTGACCCGTTTAGGCATATTTTAGAAATGCCTCAGAGCTTTAATTGGACTAGGTTACATGTTAGAACAACCCTCTGTGATTATACACCTTGGTTCATTAGTTACCCAATTATTATGCATGTTTCCGTTAATTGCTCATATGTTGACCGTTATGCCCTTATTACCTTAAAACATGATTTATGAAAATGTAAAAGTGTAGAAACCTTTGTTACTGATATATAGACTTGTGTGCAAAGTTTGACATCAGTTTCACTTGTAGATTAAGAGTTATTCTCATTATCGCTAAACTAATGCTTTATGTTAATAAAATGGCGTAATTAGCGTATAGCTTAGTTAAACATACTTTTTGGTATCAAATATTTTACCCACTGATGTAATATATTATTTTGGGATTTTTAAAGATTTTTAATTAATTTTAGGAGGAGCATAACTCCTAGTCGTAGGCTTAATTCGGTAATTGTCGGTTTTGCCCTTACGGGCCATAAAATGAGTTTTACACATCTAAACGACTCCAAACCTTTTGCTACTGATTAGTTATGATAAATAAATTATTTTAAGCCTTCTGGAAATATAAAAATATCAGATTTAAGTATCGAACCCGGTAATGGCCTTTAATCGCCTTATTTAACATTCTTAGCGCATAGTATGTTTTTAAAATCATATTGGACATGCCCGGGTTGATACCTACTGATATAAGAGGCAAATTATAATATTCTAACAGTAAGCAAAGGTTGATAAACTCAGACTTCGGTTTTGAGCTTTTCGGCTTATGAGAAATTACCAAAATACCCCTACGGGGCCTAGTTTGGTTAAAAATGATAAGTTTCACATACATGCTTTAACCTACTGATGTAACTTAGCAAATTGAGTATATTTACTGATTACATCAGACCTGTAACTCAGAATGTCACTTAAACTCTTCTATAAACTTTTAAATGACCAAACTACCCCTACGGGGCCTAGTTTGTGTTTAAACACGTTTCGGGCATAACGAAAGACACCTTACTGATGTCACAACATATTAGAGACATAATTAACTTAGGAAACCTGTATATAGCTCTCATGACTACCCGTCACGCTTATTACGCGTACGGTTCGGTTTATGTAACAAGTTTACATAAATTAGCCGAAACGGGTCAAACCTCAACGGTTTTATCTCAAAATCCAGAATGTGAACAATAAACCCATATTAAACAAGTCTTCAAACTTGTCGGGTCTAAATCACATTCTATCCGGTCTTCGCTTAATTGTGCGTACGAACCGTATCTTGAAACTAGCCGGTCTAAGCTTAAGCTTAATAAAAGACCCGTTAGAATTCTAATAGGTTATTATAAACCTTCGTTCCAGATTAGGAGAACCAGTAAAAACTACGTGCATTTTGCTTGTTGTGATAAATACTTATTCAGGTAAATACTTTTAACTTATTTTCCCTATACGGGCTTGGGTTACGGTACATAGCGTACCGCTTGATCGAGCATCAAATCTCCACATTAAGTGGGTAGTTGAATAATTTGATCGGCTCGTTTAAACAGTCTTGTTTACTTTACAGCCTTTGGGGGGTTAATGACCATGTCCCGGATATCCTTGGCATCATCTTACGAGATGGCCACGACCTGAGCACGGGGTGTAGGCGTACACCGTCCGTGTATAACTCTATGATGTGGTGTGTCTATTGATCTTTAACCCGGACTAGATCCGGGCTACTGAACGCATAAGTAACATGTAATTCGTTCACAAGATTATAATATTAAATAATTCTCCTAAGTTAAACATAAATGTTTATGCCATGTGCATCCAAACCAATTTTTAATCACTTTCCAAAATGAGTCAGTTGAATGTATTTACCAGTGTAAACTGACGTATTTTCCCAAAAAGACTGAATGCAGGTACTAAACGAAATTTGGCTGGATTGTCTCCTAAGCATCAATAAAAAGTCTCGCAAGCTTAGGATGCCAGAAGTCTGTTGAACCATTAATATTATTTTGTTTCGATCCGTTCTGTGGATAAACTTCCGGATATTGTTACATTGATAAACAATATTAAATTCGGTTGTATCATATTTCTTTTAATTTGCTTCCGTTGTGCTTAATAAAATTGTGTTGTTTGACTATTACGTTGCCAACCACGTCACGATACTCCCCCACCGGGCCCACCGGTGACACGTGGAAATCGGGGTGTGACAGGTGTGTTGAATTTTTAGAGGGATTTGGGATGATGAAGCCTATGAGGGTTTGGGTTTTTGAGAGGGAATTTTGGGGAGATAAAATATTGTTCAAATTTTTTATAAGCGGGAATTGCTAGATAGATTGATGATTAAATTAATTAAAAATTAAAAGATGACACACAACGATGACACGCATATTGGTGACACACACGTTTTGTTTAACTATTAAAAGTTAAAAGATGACACAAAACTATGACACACATATTTTTATGTGTTTTATTATTTTGTAAATGACATTTAAACGATGACACGCAAGAATAAATGTCATAAAATATTCAGATTTTACCAATGATGACATTTTTTCTATGACACTAGCGTTTGTGTGTCATAAATTTAGTGTGTGTCATTATTCTTGTGTCATTAAAGGTATCTTTTCTAGTATCAAGGGTAAGACACTGCCAACCAATGTTTTGTGGCTTAAGGGGTAATTTTTTTTTAAGATTTTTGACATGGCGGGATTTGATTTGTTGGGGGCAAGGGTACTACCATTGGGTGTCTCTTCCCCCTTAAGATCACTATTTTTTAACTTTAGTCTCATCATCATCATCATACTCAGTAAATCCCCCCCAATAGCAAAGCTAAGGTAGGGTCTGAGCAGGGTAAGATGTAGACAGCCTTACCTCTATCCCGTAGAAATAGAGAGGCTGCTTCCAGTGAGACCCTCGGCTTGATGGTAGTTTTGCATCAAACCTTGGACATAAGGTACATAACATTCGGCAATTAAGACAAAAGCCAATTAGTGCATGTACTCCCTTGTCTTTCGGCTATCAACTCCACAACATGATGCATGATTAACCATCACCCTCTTTTAACATTATTTTCACGAAATTAGTAAAATAACGTTAAAATTAATGCACATTCACTTTTGCCCCCCAAAGCGCCCACAAATATATACTACATTATATGCGCCCACACATTTTTTTAACTTTAGTCTAAAGAGCTTAATTGCAATATACTACTTTGTGTATATATATTGTGTCGATCCAGCATATGATTCATACAAATATAAGATCATACATGACTAACATCTCGTTACTTACAGTAAGACCACCTGCTGTGCCTTAACGCCACCCTTCACATTAGCCGGTAACGCTTAGGAACACCTCCTCGGTGACATTAAAGACGTGAAAGACATTGGATAGTGGAGCCCATGCAAAAACTATATGTTGGATACCATTTCAAACCACACCATACTATATCCCCCAACTCCAATTTCTCCCGGTTTCAACTTTTTCAAGATTTTACTTTCACCATGTTCTGGAACACCATGCACTCATGGAATTCGAACCACCCATAATATTATGCAAAAACCAGTTGATCCATACAACTCATATTATCTCAATCAAAGCATGCACGAGGTTTATCGACCGATAATATCACAAACCCCACAACCCCACAAATGTACACCCGACTTCTTCTCATCCACACAAATGTCACAACCCTTACCGAAACCCAACCATCAACGAGACATTTAATCTAACACAAGCAACCACCTCCAAACATAAACATCAAAAAACAAGGGGATAAAGGAATAAGTCAAAAGACCATCGAGCAATAACCAAGTGAGGATGAGTTTAAATTCTCACAAGGGGGACTTGACTTGTCAAAGATCCCATCATCGATAATTATTTCTTTTACAGGGTGGGGTTCGACTACAAAGTCCATTTTTCCTACAAAGTGTACAAAGTCATAAAACACTACAATTTCAGCCATAAAACAGACTCAAAACCCACAAATAACATAGCGAAGATCACTAAAACACAATATCCAAACCCTAACAGTCCTTAAATACTTCAAACACACCATCATACAACTATAAATATAAAACACAACATGATAATCAACATAAAACACACACTAATGTTAGTCATTCGATAATCAAAGGCTTATCATTCAAAACACAACACAAAACCCACAGACATGATGTTTTGGTAATCTCTACTATGTTATTTGTGGGTTTTGAGTGTGTTTTATTTTTGACATTACGGTGTTTTATGACTTCTTACACTTTGTAGGAAAAATGGACTTTGTAGCCAACTCCCACCATTCTTTTACAAATGTTAAATATATTTAATAACATATATTATTTTTTCTCCATTAAACTAACTTTTATTTTTAAAGGTATACTTATTTGCACACCAACATGGCTATTTGCACACACCAAACCCTACCTTTACCTACGCTGCGTATAGAGCTATACGCAGCGTATAGGGTTACACCTATACGCTGCGTATAGAGCTATACGCAACGTATAAGTTGCATGGAATTCAGAACCTGCCCAACAATCATTGGCACAGACAACTAGGATTTATATACGCTGCGTATAGAGCTATACGCAATGTATATAACCGATCAGATTTTTTTCGGTTATTTTGATATATTTGTGGTATAAATTCTCACTTGGTTCCAACGTTAAATCGCTTAAAATATATAACCGTTAACGTTATACCATTAATATTATATACCGTTAAATTTTTTTGAAAAACGTATATACGGTTCGAATATATTGTGATCGTTTAAATTAAATTATTATACCATGTCTAGTGCGGTTCGAATGCTATAAATGTTTAAATATCGAACTGTATATACATTTTCCAAAAAAATTTAACGGTATATAATATTAATGGTATAACATTAACGGTTATATATTTTAAGCGATTTAACGTTGGAACCGGGTGAGAATTTATACCACATATACATCAAAACAACCAAAAAACATCTGATGAGTTATATACGCTGCGTATAGCTCTATACGCAGCGTATATAAACCCTGGTTGTCTGTGCCAATGATTCCTGGGCAGGCTCTGAATTCCATGCAACTTATACGCTGCGTATAGCTCTATACGCAGCGTACGCAGCGTATATAAACCCTAAGTGTGCAAATAGGCAGCCTTGGTGTGTGAATAGTGTGTGCCATTTTTAATAGGTGATGATCAAAACGGACCCACATTTTGGAGTCGTGTTTGTGAATAATTTCATGCTGCAATGGGTTGAATTTATACCGTGGTCCCGCCGCCTGATGTGTGTAAAATGCAACATATAAATTACATCAAATGAGGCATAAAACTAACCCTTTTTTAGTACTAATATTGGAAAAAGAGTGTTTTTGTCTTCCTTTTGTATTTTCAGGATTAAATGAGCTAAAAAACGCAAAAGAAGCAAAAAGACAGCTAAATCCAACATAAATACAAGAAAAGGAACATTAGTGGATTGCCCGAACCCTCAACGGCACCTTCCAAAGCAAAATAGAGAAAACAGAAGGCTGAACACGCCCCGTGCTCAGCCAGCACGGGGCCGTGCCCAAGAAGCAGCAGAAAAGACAAACCTATAGAAGCTTCTATTGCCCACCACGGGCCGTGCTCAGCGGACACGGGGGGCGTGCCGAAAGTACTGCAGGCGCATTAATTGTAATTGCGAATTACAATTAATGAAGAGAGAGAGTGTCAGACAGGCACGGGGCCGTGCCCAGGCCTCTGTTCAGCCTATAAATAGGAGTGCTTGGTTTCATTGCAACTCATCCCTTGGCACACCACCTCTCTCACACTTCATCCACCACCCACCACCATCACAACACCATCATCCACCACCATCATCCATTGTCCATCATAGAGTGTGTGAGTCGTCTCGGGATCCAAGATTGATCGTAAGAGTTCTTGACAATCAAGGCCATGTTTGCCTAAGTCTCTTACATCACTTGGTGAAGACAAAGTGTCTAGTATAATACTTTTTATTTCTAATCTTTTGCACTTTTTATTTGGTTTTGTATTAATGACTTTAATAACTAGTTACTTATGTTGAAGGTGATCTTTCCTTATCGTTTGTCCGTGGTGTCTTGGCATTATTTTACTGTCTATATAAAATAAAGGATTTTCACCATTCATATCTCCACGGTCTATATGGAGGTATGTTGGCTACCTGGTAGGGGGTTAAGGGAACGGTTTGGTAAAGGTCTTGCCATTGTTCAGCGTTTAGAGGTCCTGCAATGGACCTGGGTCAAATTTAGTAGGACCTCCTTCAATACTTCACGGTATTGGATGGCGGGGGTCCAAACTCTTTGATCCCCTCATAAGTTAACTACTATTAATACTATAACCCGGCTATTTAGGACTGTATCCCTGCTGACTCAGACTACTTAGTCGAGGGTAACGTCACCGCCAAAAGCGGGGCCTACCACAATACTGCATTAATAACTTAATTCATTATCTTCCAATAATCCACCCCTTTAGGATTGTATCCCTGCTGACTCAAACTACTGGGGTGAGGGTAACGTCACCTTCAAAAGAGGGGCCTACTACAATAACTAAGATAATCTCTTAATTATGTGCAAAAGTGCGGAAATAATCAAAGGTTATACTAGATACGAGTCGGAACCAAGTGATTCATCTTGTCTATCTGTTTTTATTTTATTTTTATTTTCAGCATTTTAGTTAGTTTTTACTTTTCTTATTTTAAAACATTTTTCCAAACTTTTATTTTGGTTAGACGTTGAGGATAAACCGGTACTAAAAGCTCTTGTGTCCTTGGACGACCTCGGTATCTTACCAACGCTATACTACACTCAACGATGGGTGCACTTGCCCATATGTGTGTCTAGTGTTAGTGAAATATCGTGTTTTATAAATTTAAAACTTGGCTAAAATAAGTGTTAAAAAGGGCTTAAAATATACACCTAAAATACAACACTTTCACGCACATCAAGTTTTTGGCGCCGCTGCCGGGGACACAAGGATTTTAAGAAAGTTAGGAATCAACGGCCTAATCATCTTTTATTTTTCTTTTTATTTTTTTTTAGGATTTTTTTCTTAGTTTTTCAGCTTCTGCAGAGCTCAGCACGGGCCGTGCCCGGTCAGACACGGGCCGTGCCCAGCATCATCACTGGCAGTTTTTATTTTCTGAGTTACAGAGAGTTGAACACGGGGACGTGTCGGTGCAACACGGGGTCATGTCCAACTCCCAGTAGCTGGGAATCCAGAAAACAATTACTGTATCTCTCAACACGGGCCGTGCTCACTGAGCACGGGGCCGTGGTAAACATTCTGACCAGTGTTCTTTTCTGTTTTTGTTGCAGGACTCGGAACCCAGGCGCCACATTTGAACCTCCTACGTAGTGCATGAGCTCCAGTTCTAGTAGAGACATAAAAGAACCCCTAGAAGAACCCGAGCGCTTTCTCAGAAAAAGACTAAAAGCTAAAAATCAAGAGAAAGCTTCGGGGGACCCACTTCCAATGGCGGACCAACGTACCCTCATGGATTACCTACGGCCTACCGTAGGCAATCTTGGCGCTGCTATCAATGCACCGAATGTCGAGGCCAACAACTTCGAACTTCGGCCGCATTTGATACAAATGCTCCAAAACTCCGCAACCTTCCACGGGCTTGCGGACGAGGATCCCCATCTACATATTACTAACTTTTTAGAAATATGTGATACCTTTCGGATCAATGGAGCATCAAATGACGCCATCCGCCTTCGAATGTTTCCTTTCTCACTAAAAGACCGGGCCAAGGCTTGGCTTAACACCCTCCCAGTTGGATCGGTAAACACCTGGGATGAACTCGCCCAAAAGTTTTTGTATAAGTATTTCCCTCCTGCTAAAACGGCTAAATTAATGACTGAAATTAATACATACTCACAAGAGGATGGGGAATCCTTATATGAAACTTGGGAAAGGTTCAAGGAGCTTCTAAGAAAGTGTCCTCACCATGGTCTAGCGGTATGGCAACAAGTATCCACTTTCTACAATGGATTGTTGCCACACACAAGACAAACACTTGATTCAAGCTCCGGGGGACTCTTAGGTAATCGTCGCCCAAATGAAATATATAACCAAATTGAGGAAATTGCTCAAACCAATTTTCAATGGCACACTCCCCGAGGTAATAAATCTATTGCCCCGGGCGCCCATAAGGTTGATGAAAGCACCTCTTTACAAGCCCAAATCGAGGCCCTCTCTTCAAAAATCAAAAGGCTAGAAATGACAAAAACGGCCTCGGTTATGGCTTGTGAAGGGTGTGGTGGGTCACATGAAAATTGGAGTTGTATGAAAGAAGTAGATGAACAAACTGAAACGGTAAACTACATGGATAATAGACCTAGGCCGTCGGGTCCTCCAACGGGTACCTACAACCAAGGATGGCGTAACCACCCAAATCTTGGTTGGAGAGATCCCGGCAATAGTAGTAACCAACAAAATCAACGAACTAATTTTCAACAACCGCAAAATTTTCCTCAACAACAAGGTGGAAGAGAAAGGCTTGAAGATACTGTATCTCGCCTCATCTCTGACACTGAAAAGAAAAACGCGGATCGATTTCAACAATTGGAATCAAATTTCAGAAATCAACAAGCTAGCATTCAAAACGTTGAAAAACAATTAAATCAGCTAGCTCAAAATTTCTCCGAGAGACCGCAAGGCGCATTACCCAGTAATACCGAAACGAACCCAAAAGCACAAGTACATCTCATCACATTAAGAAATCGAACCGTGGGTCCCGAGGATGCTCCATTGACGCCAAATGAAAGAAGCCATTCTAGTCAGCCTGTAACTCCTCCTGCACCAGAAAAAGCTTCTTCACCAAATCAAGGGCCCACCAAGACTCCTCCAATCCCGTACCCCGGTAGGTTAAATCGTCAAAAGACCGATGAGCAATTCGCAAAGTTCGAAAGCTTACTAAAACAATTGCATGTCAATATTCCTTTTATTGAGGTCCTAACCCAAATGCCTAAATATGCCAAATTCATGAGGGATTTCCTCACTCACAAAAAGAAAATTGAATCATTGCAATTAGTTAACTTAGGCGAAGAATGCTCAGCTCTAGTACTCAACAAACTTCCACAAAAGAAAATCGATCCCGGGAGCTTCACAATCCCTTGTTCGATTGGGAAATCCCCCGTCCGAAATGCTTTAGCCGATCTTGGAGCTAGCATCAACCTCATGCCCACATCAATGTTCAAGCGACTCGGCCTAGGAACAACAAGCCCCACAAAGATGAGCATACAACTCGCCGACAGGTCCGTCAAGTTCCCACATGGTGTCGCCGAAAATCTGCTAGTCAAGGTTGACAAATTCGTCTTTCCAACCGACTTTGTCATCCTAGACATGGAAGAAGACACCGAGGTCCCCCTCATCCTCGGGAGGCCATTCCTAGCCACCGCCCAAGCATTGGTGGATATGAATGAGGGAACTCTAACATTGAAGTTTGGGAATGAGGAGGTGAAATTTGAATGTGGAAGGCGAGTAGAGGAAGAAGATCCGGTCAACTACATGAAGGTCATAGACTCAAGTTTGGATGACGCTCTCCGACGGTGTAACATGGGATGCAACACATCCCACTTGGGAAGCATATGACCAGGCTTTGGGTCTAGCCAAGGACCCTTATAAACGTGGCGCACCATGGAGGCATTCCACGAAACTATCCTTAGTTTAATTTAGATTAATTTTTATGTTTTCTAGTTAGTTTAATTTTCAGGAATAAAACACGCTCATGGTGGTAAAGGATGAAAAGGGGAACGAGAAAAATGATCCCATGCACAAGAACAAGGCAACCCGACAATTTTTCTCCCTTTCAGAAGGTTCAACACGGGCCGTGCCCAACCAACACGGCCCCGTGTTGAACCACCTGCAGAAAACGCCCAGTACAGGTAACTGGACACGGGCCGTGTTCACCCAGCACGCCCCCGTGTCCAGACTTCTGTTTCTCTTATTTCAATTTTGTTACTGGCACTTGAACACGGGGCCGTGCCCGGATAACACGGGGCCGTGCTCAGTGCCCAGTAACACAAATTTTTGCTTTTTAAACACTATTTTACACATCTAATCAACCTAAAAATTTATTTTTAGGACACATTGAGGACAATGTGTAATTTAAGTGTGGGGGGGATGCTAAAACCTTGAATTTTGCAAGTCCTAAATACAAGCCTTACACAAAACTCTATTGGAACCGCTAATCACCCCAAAATTTTTTTCAAAAATTTCATTTTTTTTACTTGTCTAGGTTTAACTCGGGAAATTCAAGCTCTCAAAAAGGTTATATTTTTACAAATTTACAACCGATAGCGTAGTGATAAAAAGAACCAACATAAGAAAATTATGAAAAGGCATGACAAACTTATTTAAAATTTGATTATATATACTTGATCACATAAAAACCCATTCCCACAAAAGTGAGTTTTGAGCCTTTATTGAGCACTCAATTTCATACCATTTGACTAAATGCTCATTTTTCGTTTCTTGTGTGAATAGCCGCTTGGTTCTTACGACTCTAGAACTTGCCATGACAATACATTCCCGGTCCTTATCAACTTAAACCCGAGTAAGTAAATGATAGAGGCATTAGGACTAACCTTTTTTATTTCCACACCATTATTTTTCTTTTCTTTTACCACCTACCCAAAAATCCCCATAGTTAGCCCCTTTGAGCCTAAACCTTTTCGTTTCATCACCCAAAACAAAAACCATTTCACCCACCAAAACCTTTTTCATTTTTACCCTTTATTTTAGTAACAAGTTCGGTTCTTCGAAAAAAAAAAAAAAAATATGAAGCAAAAAGAAAATAAACAAACAAAGTAATCAAAAATAACTTTGTTTGAATAAAAGCTTCATCAAAAATAAAAGGTTGCAAAAAAAAAAATAAAAAAATAAATAAAAAAAAAAAATAAAAAAAAAAATACGAAAACCGACACTTGTTACGCTTTTTAGCCCTTTTTCTACTAACCACTAACCCAACCACCTACCTTTAACCCTAGCCAACCCTTAACCCACAAAGTCCTCTTGATATCTACAAAGGTATAAAAGTTAAAAAGGAGGAGGATTGATTTCTTGGCAAGCCTATGGTAGGAATAAGTTCCATGCCGCTCTCGAGTGATTCACTAAAAATACACCTTCGGCCGAGTGTGAGTGATTTCCCCGCGAGGTATGTGAACTTGTATATAAATAGAATTTTAAAAAGGCATGTTATGCCCAAATAAGTAATTTCTTTTATGAACAGTTCTAAATAAATCATTACGAATAGGAGTGTAAATAAATAAAAATAAAACCCTAAAAAGATCTTTGAAATCCCGACACTCTATGACAAGCCCAAAACCTTCTCTTCTACCTATTCCATTTGGGAGTGTAAGCCAAATATTAAAGAGTTTTGCTTGAGGACAAGCAAAAGTTCAAGTGTGGGGGTATTTGATGTGTGTAAAATGCAACATATAAATTACATCAAATGAGGCATAAAACTAACCCTTTTTTAGTACTAATATTGGAAAAAGAGTGTTTTTGTCTTCCTTTTGTATTTTCAGGATTAAATGAGCTCAAAAACGCAAAAGAAGCAAAAAGACAGCTAAATCCAACATAAATACAAGAAAAGGAACATTAGTGGATTGCCCGAACCCTCAACGGCACCTTCCAAAGCAAAATAGAGAAAACAGAAGGCTGAACACGCCCCGTGCTCAGCCAGCACGGGGCCGTGCCCAAGAAGCAGCAGAAAAGACAAACCTATAGAAGCTTCTATTGCCCACCACGGGCCGTGCTCAGCGGACACGGGGGGCGTGCCGAAAGTACTGCAGGCGCATTAATTGTAATTGCGAATTACAATTAATGAAGAGAGAGAGTGTCAGACAGGCACGGGGCCGTGCCCAGCGGACACGGGGCCGTGCCCAGGCCTCTGTTCAGCCTATAAATAGGAGTGCTTGGTTTCATTGCAACTCATCCCTTGGCACACCACCTCTCTCACACTTCATCCACCACCCACCACCATCACAACACCATCATCCACCACCATCATCCATTGTCCATCATAGAGTGTGTGAGTCGTCTCGGGATCCAAGATTGATCGTAAGAGTTCTTGACAATCAAGGCCATGTTTGCCTAAGTCTCTTACATCACTTGGTGAAGACAAAGTGTCTAGTATAATACTTTTTATTTCTAATCTTTTGCACTTTTTATTTGGTTTTGTATTAATGACTTTAATAACTAGTTACTTATGTTGAAGGTGATCTTTCCTTATCGTTTGTCCGTGGTGTCTTGGCATTATTTTACTGTCTATATAAAATAAAGGATTTTCACCATTCATATCTCCACGGTCTATATGGAGGTATGTTGGCTACCTGGTAGGGGGTTAAGGGAACGGTTTGGTAAAGGTCTTGCCATTGTTCAGCGTTTAGAGGTCCTGCAATGGACCTGGGTCAAATTTAGTAGGACCTCCTTCAATACTTCACGGTATTGGATGGCGGGGGTCCAAACTCTTTGATCCCCTCATAAGTTAACTACTATTAATACTATAACCCGGCTATTTAGGACTGTATCCCTGCTGACTCAGACTACTTAGTCGAGGGTAACGTCACCGCCAAAAGCGGGGCCTACCACAATACTGCATTAATAACTTAATTCATTATCTTCCAATAATCCACCCCTTTAGGATTGTATCCCTGCTGACTCAAACTACTGGGGTGAGGGTAACGTCACCTTCAAAAGAGGGGCCTACTACAATAACTAAGATAATCTCTTAATTATGTGCAAAAGTGCGGAAATAATCAAAGGTTATACTAGATACGAGTCGGAACCAAGTGATTCATCTTGTCTATCTGTTTTTATTTTATTTTTATTTTCAGCATTTTAGTTAGTTTTTACTTTTCTTATTTTAAAACATTTTTCCAAACTTTTATTTTGGTTAGACGTTGAGGATAAACCGGTACTAAAAGCTCTTGTGTCCTTGGACGACCTCGGTATCTTACCAACGCTATACTACACTCAACGATGGGTGCACTTGCCCATATGTGTGTCTAGTGTTAGTGAAATATCGTGTTTTATAAATTTAAAACTTGGCTAAAATAAGTGTTAAAAAGGGCTTAAAATATACACCTAAAATACAACACTTTCACGCACATCACCGCCATATTCGACAAATGGACGGTAATCTCAGGGAAAGTCAACAATCATAATAGAGCAAGTGGTTAAACTGATGCGGACGTCATGATGGAGGCCTATAAACAATATAAAGTGAGTAACGGTTTCACGTTTTTTATGGTAGAATCTTGGGATCTACTTAGGAAATCATCAAAGTGGCATCTTGTACTGCCAATGAAAATCGGTCGAGCGTCTAATTAAACGGTCCAAGTCACTGCCAAGGACGAATGAACTGAATTCGTCTCAAGGTGCATCGGCTGCTCGTTCCCATATAACCTTAAACGACACTGACATCGACTTAGATTGTGACGAAACAGATGAGCTACCTCACATTTCCGGTAGAGATAAGAGCAAGTTGGCAGAAGGAGCCCAATGAACCTCCTCCTCGTCTATATCTATAATGAATCCTGAGGTAAAATCTCACATCGAAAGCTTGGACGACAAAATTTCTCAATTAAAAACGTTAAAAAAATAAGCACAAATGAAAAAAAGGAAAATAAATTGAAATGAATAAATAAATTGAAAAAGATACAAAGTTCCTCGAGAAAGAATTATTTCATCTACCTCCGGCGGATCAGGTAATTTTTGGAAGAACGGAAAGAAAGAAGCAATCCGAGCCGACTAGGGGTGTAAATGATGCACAACGGCTCGAGAGCTACCCGGGATCGGATCGGTAAAAAGCTCAAACGAGTCGAGCTTTAACGAGTCCGAGCCTGAGCCTGAAATATGACTCGTTTAGCTATCGATCCGAAGCTCGAATTTTGCATACAAAGATCATTTAAGCTCGCGAGCCTAAACTAGCCTAAACATAATTTTATATTAATTTTATATATATATATATTATATAACATTGGTGGGCCGAGCTCGAGCCGAGCTTTGACTCGTTTAAGCTATATTGAAGTGATGACTGTCGTCAGAGTCAGTCAAAAACCTAATTAAACTACGTAGATAGCGTAAGTAGGGTATCGTATCCACGGGGAATATGTGGTTATTGTTTAACTAGAGAATTATTATATATTAAAGGAAAGCAGCTCACACCCAAAATCTCGATTGCAAGTTTAACACAAAAACCCGTTTACAGATTCATAACACCACATAGACATGGCCTCGGAATTAATGAATTTGATTAATTATTAGGGATAGTTTTTAAGATTTACCATACAACCTAATAATCCATTTATTTATATCAACTACCCACCAATTTACCAACCCGCTAACGATGCAAGTATATCGCCAATACGCTTGATAAACGACAAATAATTCAAATATAAAAAACGTTTACCAAGAATTCAACACAAGTGGTCAAGCTTTACCAGTTAAAAAGAATCCGTGAACAAAGTTTAATGAAAAACAAAGTAATCGTTCATCCGGGCAGAAGCCACAAACAAAAAGACAAAGGTAACGTCCTCCAAGTTACAGATTCTAGGTTCACACCAAACTCAATCTAATCATTAATTGGACAGCACATAGACATGGTGCTGAAAAGTCGGTTAATTTAAGTGGTAATCAAAAATAGGTCTTTGTCATCAGATCTTTTACACTTCAATTACCCTATTTACTAGTGTGAGTCAACCTACACTATGTCACCCAACGAGCTACAAAGTTTTGTCATCAACCGAGCAAGTTGTAAAGTAAGAACTCAAAACACATAAAAATAGTTCAAAGAAACCAACACATCAAATTGTTTAACAAAGTTGTCAATGTCAAAAACAAATCCAATAATGAATAAAACTAAGAAAAGTAATAAACCCTACAAACCGTTCACTTGGAGAAAGCCACCTAGCCAATCATCTCTTAAACCGTGTACAGCCGCCCGAAGGCGGGGGCGGCTGCCTTCTCCGTGCGTACCCCCTCTTCAGCCGTCAAAACCCCCCCAATTTATTCAACGAATGTTTTTTTTTTTCTCTTGCAACCCTTCTGCTTTAGTACTTCTCCATCATTGGCCCACCAAATTAAATGTCAATGAGCCCTTTTTCTTATTCCACTCGTGAGCCAGCCTTATTTAACTCTAAAGCCACATATATAAATTTTGAATCCATATTCTCTTGAGCCCATATTTATATCTTGAATACCGAGTAAATTGTTTCTCAATTCTCATATATAATTTTCAAAATCTCAAAGTTCCATGTCACCATTTGGCTTCACGATCTAACCTGCAACAAAGTGTAAAGTAATATGATTTTTATTTTTTCTTTTAATTCTCAAATCAATAACACTTGCTACAGATAATAATAAAAAGAGTTAACTTCCGTTTTAACCCATGTTAGATAAAAACACCAATACACACTTAAGTAAATAATAACACACAACTTAATACATTTAATATACTAAAACCGACGCGAACTGATGTAATATACGACTCATTTTAACCCGACATCATGAAGCGAGCTCTAACCGAGCTTAGAACTCATTTAAAATTGTTCTCAAATAATCTCGAGGCGAGCCGGACTCGAGCTTTGGATTTTACTTACGAGCCGAGCTCGAGCTCAAAATTTTAGGCTCGAACTCGAGCTTCACAAAAACATCACAGGCCGAGCTCGAGTAGTGAAAGGCTCGGGCTCGGCCCGCTCGTTGACACCCCTAGAGCCAACTATCACAAAAATTAAATTTAGTAGTTTCTTAATATTTTTTTCGACTGTAGTAGTTTTTTTATTAGTCACAAAAATTAAATTTAGTAGTTTCTTAATATTTTTTTCAACTGTAGTAGTTTTTTTATTAGAAATTTGGTTGGTAACTTTTCTATGTAATTTCAATTTAAATAGTTTTTTTTCTATTGGATTTTGTTGTTTTTAATAAATAAAAAAGGAAAAAAACAATGATTAGGAAACTCTTTCATGTTAAACCGAAACACATCTTCTTATATTATAGGATCCAATCTCATCAAATATTATATTATTGGATTAGAACTTTGTGTATTACACGGGTTGAATAAATATAATTTTATATACCAAATAATATAAAAATATATTTATCTTTAAAAATCTCGTTTATTACATGGGTTGAATAAATGTAATTTTATATATCAAATAATAAAACAATATATATTTAAAAATCTCGTTTATTACATTGTTGAATAAAAATAATTTTATATATTAAATAATAATAAAAAATTGTATTTTTAAGAAACCCCGTGTATTGTACGGGTTGACTAAATTTAACTTTATATATTAAATAATAAAAAAAATTACATTTTTAACAACATCATGTGTTATACGGGTTGAGCACATGAAATTTAATATACCAAACAATAAAAAGTTATATCTTTATAAACCCTATGTTATATGGATTGAATAAATCTAATTTTATATACTACATAATAAAAAAGAGTTGTATTTTTAAAAACCTCGTGTATTACACGAGTTGCATAAATGTAATTTTGTGTAGTAAAAAATAAAAATGTTATATCTTTAAAAAACCTCGTTTATTACACGGGTTGAATGAATCTAATAAAAATTTATATCTTCAAAAAAAAAAAACCTAACGGATATACTTGATATACGATGGATGGGTGATTGCACTGATGGTTCTTATAAATGTCACGTAAACATAGTGATTACCATGTTTGAGTTGAGAGTTGAACACGAAAATAAAAGTATATAAACAATAAACATTGATTAATATTTTTGTTTACGGTCTATAGAATAGCGAACGGAGTTTGGAATAGCTCGCGATACTATTCCAAACTCCGTTCGTTATTCTATAGACCGTAAACAAATGGTCAGCACTTTCATCACTTTCTTCGCAAAAAGCACACAAACACTCCCCACTGATTATGTTTCTTCTTTGCAAGTTGACTTTGGTTGGAATCCTATCCAATAACAAGCTCCACATAAACACATTAAACTTTATTGGTAACCATTTGCACCATTGATAAACTTGAATACTGTCTTCCAATCGTTCACTTTCCAGCTACTTTTTGACCTCCTGCACCGAAAAACCGTTCGACCCATTACTATCCCAGGCCCAAGAATCATTAGAGCTATCCAACCTTTGATCCGCTAATAGCCGATGACAAGCAATCAATTCTTGAACCTCCTGATCGGAACTCGGGTACCTCTTCCAATTCCAAACCATCGCCCCAGCCATATTATCATTCCCGATTCTATCCGCAACAGCGCACCACTTCTCTTTCTCAAAGGACTCCGGCTGATCCATGGATCGGTCCAGAATTTGATATCAGCCCCGTTTCCGACTTGACCACGAATCATGCTAACACTGCTCGCAGCTCCCACCTTTAGCCTACATCCGTTAGAGACCAGTTTAGTCCATGTTCCCGTAAATCTCGAGCTGTGTGGATAAATTTCCCACCTCCTCCTGGACCCATGAATCGCATCAATAACTCTCCTCCACAAAGAACCACCTTCCTGGCGATAACGCCAAAGCCATTTTACCAAAAACGCATTATTACACTATCCAAGTCTACTAACACCCAACCCACCTTGTTTTTTCGATCTAGCAACTTTATCCCATTCAACCCAGTGAACCTTCTTACTGTCCACATTTCCTCCCCATAGAAATTTCTTGATCAAAGCTTCAAGAGTATTGATAACCGCAACTGGCGCTTTAAACAAGGAAAAATAATATGTCGGCAAACTTTCCAACACCGACTTGATAAGAGTCAATCGACCACCAATAGACAATGCCTTCGATTTCCACTTAGTTAATCTATTTTTAAACACTTTCAACACGGGATCCCAATTACTTATTATACTCATGTTAGCACCAACTTGAATCCCTAAATATATAAGCGGGGTCGTGCACGGACGAAATCCCATCCCAATCGCCTTATCACTGACCTCGTCTAAACTCTTCCCCACACCAAAGAGCGTAGATTTATGAATATTAATCCGGAGCCCCGAGCACAAATGAAAGACCCTAAGCAATCGCCTAAGATTAACAAAATTATTTTCCGACCATTCACCCATAACCATTGCATCGTCCGCATATAATAAGTGAGAGAGAACCGATCCACCATTCGGAAGAACCTCACTTGATAGAAAGTTATATCTTAGAGGGGAGATTCTAGATTCAAATCGAGGCAAATGTGTAATATAGATTTATTGTTGTAATTTATAATAGGAGTAACATTTGCCATAAAAAATGTAAGAGCATTCACATCCTAACCATCAAATTATGTGAGGAGGGGTTTTTATATTATAAAGGGTATAAAAAGTGGTTGTGAGTAGAGGAGAGAGAAAATGTTACTGTTCATCTGTATATTTGGGGGGACACTGTTCACCCGTTATAATTTTTTAATATATTTTGAAAGTGGTTGTGAGTGGAAGTGAGAGAAAAATGTAATGATAATATTATTTAATTTAAATGAGAGAGAAAAAGTATTTGTTTTTAGTGGAAATATATTGATATATGAGTTGTTTTTTAGTGGAATGTATGTATAATTTGATGGATTGGATGTGAATGCTCTAAGTAAAATAAAATACTAATTGACTAAGTGTTATAAGCAGTGGTGGGCCTACCAAATTTTTTTTATACCAGTCATAACTAGACCATTGGGTGTGGTTTGGTTAGTCCCTAAAGGGACTACCCGCCACGTAGGTAGGGGTGTTCAAAAAAATCCGAATCCGAAACCGAATCCGAAATATCCGAAAATCCGTATCCGAAATATCCGAATTTTCGGATATCCGAAAATCGGATAATCCGAAAATTCGGATTCGGATTCGGATAGTGATTTTGAGAATTTTCGGATAATCGGATTATCCGAAAATATCCGAAAATTTAATTTTTATTTTTTTCGGATATCCGAATATCCGAAAATATCCGAACTACCCGAAAAATATCCGAAGTATCCGAAATATCCGAAAAAATATCCGAAATATCCGAAAAATATCCGAAGTATCCGAAAAAATATCCGAAAAATATCCGAAATTTATATTCGGATATCCGAAACTATCCGAAAAATCTGGTTCCAAATATTAAAAAATAAGAAAAAAATAAAAATTAAATAAAAAATTGGATATTCGGATATCCGATTAGATATCCGAACCCGAATCCGAAATTTCGGATATCCGAAAATCGGATATCCGAAATTTCGGATTCGGGTTCGGATGTCAATATTTCACTATCCGAAATTTCGGATATCCGATTTTCGGATATCCGAAAACCGGATTATCCGATCTTGAACACCCCTACACGTAGGTGCCACCTCAGCAAGAGTGGAGGACCATCCCCTTGGGGACTACCCAAGGGTGTGGAGGGGAAGCAATGACTACCCAAGAGTTGTACCTTGTACTGATTCACTTGTACCCTGCAAGGAGAGAGAGAGAGCAAATTTGAGGGGCCCACCAAAATATAAGCAGCCAATCACCAAGCTCATCCCCAACGTCTGAAGAGTGCCGCTTGCGCCGCGACGATCCGAAGAGGGGCGGTGTGGGACGACGCCGACGACCCAAAAACGGGGGACGTTCCCCACACCCTTCCGTCTTATTTGTGAGTTGGGCGTATACTGCCAAATATTAAAAAAAAAATTAGTCTGGCACTGGACTAGTCAAGTCGGCTAACATCGAAACTCGAAAGCATGCAATGTTAGAAATGCATAATAGAAATACGAATATTGTAACAATTGCTTTATTTTAATTATTTTTTTGTATTAATTGTAAAAATCTATTGATCATCGAGAGATACTTGTAAATAATTCAATTAAAACAAACCTTCACTAACATTATATTAGTAGGGAAAAGATCAAATAGGAAGTATGTTTTGGGTAGGAAGGATAGGAAGCAATAGGAGGAGGACACGTGGCAAAGAATAAAAATCAAAAGGAAGGGCAATTTTGTCAACCAAAATTTAATCTCAAATAACCCTAGATTTAAAAAATACCCAGTATATCTTTATCGTTCATCCCACCCCCACACCATCACCACCATCACCACCACCACCACTCCACCACCCATCGCCACCGTTACCGCCACCACTCCATCGCCCACCTCCACTACAACTGTCAGACTAATGGGTATGGGGGTCGGCTAGCCCCGGCTAGCTCCGGCGCCGAGCCCCCACACCGCCCCCCTTAGCCCCGGCCCGGCCCAAACGACTCACCCACGCCGATTCAGTCGAGGCCCCACTTGAATATTTTATTTTACTTTTTCAATTTAAATACCCTCTCTCTCATCCTTTTTCAATTTAAATACCCTCTCTCTCATTCATTTTCAATTTAAACACTCAGAAAATTATAAAATAATGCGGTGGGGTCGGCCCATCCTCCATCCCTCTCAAATATGAAGGAGGCCCATCCCCCACGAGCCGCCTACGTGTCGCCTACGTGGCGGCTCATCCCCTCCAAGCCCATCCTCTCCATACCCTTTAGTCTCACCCCATTCCCCACATGGTCACCGTCCACAAATCACAACCGAACCCTTGCCCAAGATCTCTCAATCGCATTTCAAACTTGACACATTCACCTGCAAAAGAAATTAACAGATCTGCATCGCTGGAGTTTGCTCCTGATGCGTCGTTCATCGTCACCGACACCATGGCTGGAGCATCGACGAATCGATTGCGTTTTACGTTAGTCGTTGAATGAATTGCGTTTTATTGAAATCGTTGCGTCGTTCATCGTCACCGACACCATGGCTGGAGCATCGACGAATCGATTGCGTTTTACGTTAGTCGTTGAATGAATTGCGTTTTATTGAAATCGTTAAATGAGTTGCGTTTTTCAGAAGTCATTGAAACAAAAGAATCGTTGAATGAATTGCGATGTATTCTGTATTCATTTAACCAAAAGAAACAGAGGTTAGTTTGACTTGGTGCATAAGTTTTTATGATTGCGTTTTACAACTGAAACAATTATTCAAATTTCTAAATTTATTCAAAAGTCAAATGTGCTATTTTATGTTGGATAAAATACATTTTTATGTGTTTTTTGGTCTATTGCGTTTTAGAAAAACACATTTTAAAGTGTTTTTAATCCATTGCGTTTTAGGTAAAACACATTTTTATGTGTTTTTAGTCCATTGCGTTTTAGAAAAAACAATTTCTTTTGTATTTTCAGTCCATTGCGTTTTATGAAAAACACATTTTTATGTGTTTTTAGTCCATTGCGTTTTAGAAAAATGTCATTTTTTAGTGTTTTTTTTCCATTGCGTTTTACGCAACTGGGTTTTTTTCCATTGCGTTTTACGCAACTGGGTTTTCGAATTTTTTTTTCGAAAATATAGCAATAGTATACTCGTTTTAAAGATAAAAAAACGCTCGTTTTTTGGTGCAATTTTTATAAAAAAATAATGTCGTATGAAAGAATTATTAACGTTTAAAAAATGGGGGGGAATTGGAGGAGAGAGAAACTATTGCCTTGGATTGACTAGAATGCCCCTAAACAAACTCACACGCCTCTTTTCTTCCCTTCAATTTCCATCATTTAATCTTAGCCCTTGATTAACTAAATGGATGGTCAAGATCACTTCCTAGCCTTCCTAGCCAAATAAACTTTCTATTGTATCTCCACCCTATATTAGTATCACTATCTATTAAAAACAGCTAATTACGTAAAGAGTTAATTACACAAATGGGTCCTGTGGTTTATAGTTAATTTCGCCTTTGGGTACTAACTTTTTTTTTTAACATGTTTAGGTCTCATGGTTTCAGTTTTGTAACACCTTTGGGTACTAACACCAAAATTTGTTAATTAATGACCAAAATGCCCTTGCATTTTTTTAAGTTTATCAATGTAACACATTTGGGTACTAACACCTAATTTTATTTAAGTTTAAATCAATTTTATAAAATCTATTTATTTTCATCTTTTTATTATATTTCTTTATTAACATAATGTCTATTTATTTTTTATTTTCATATTTTTATTAAATTTCTTATTTAACATAAAATCTACTAGTTACACCAGTAAAATCTACTAGCTATATAGTTTTATGTAAATTAAATATCTTACTCGTTTTAAATAATCGAAACCTTACTCGTTTTCAATTTTGGATAGATAATAATAAATATAGAAACTGTATAAGTTCTAAAATAGTAAAATGTAAATGAACAAAAAAGCAAGTTAAAAAAAGGTTTAATTATATGAAAGATATTAATTATTATCAATTATATCTATCCAAAATTTATTATTATCAAAAATATTTATTATCAATTATTTTGGATAGTAATAAATAATAAATATCTTTGATAATAATAAATTTTGGATAGATATGATTGATAATAATAAATATCTTTCATGAAAAAAAATTAAGCCTAATTAAGCCTTTACAATTAAGCCTTTACAAAATTTACATAAAACTATATAGCTAGTAGTTTTACTGGTGTAACTAGTAGATTTTATGTTAAATAAGAAATTTAATAAAAATATGAAAATAAAAAAATAAATAGACTTTATGTTAATAAAGAAATATAATAAAAAGATGAAAATAAATAGATTTTATAAAATTGATTTAAACTTAAATAAAATTAGGTGTTAGTACCCAAATGTGTTACATTGATAAACTTAAAAAAATGCAAGGGCATTTTGGTCATTAATTAACTAATTTTGGTGTTAGTACCCAAAGGTGTTACAAAACTGAAACCATGAGACCTAAACATGTTAAAAAAAAAAGTTAGTACCCAAAGGCGAAATTAACTATAAACCACAGGACCCATTTGTGTAATTAACTCTTACGTAAATAAGTTAATTAAGACCGTACAAATTGTTTTACGATAATTTAATGGTTAATGATTTGTTGTTGTCATTATTATTATTATTATTATTATTATTACTACTATTATTATTATTATTATTATTATTATTATTATTATTATTTTTAACTGTACACTAGCATTATATTTAACGCTCTGTTTGCGGTATGGGCATATAATGTATATATGTGTGGGCCATCGGCCGGGGGGGGGGGGGGGAATGAAAGTGCATTAATTTTAATGTTATTTTACTAATTTCGTGAAAATAACGTTAAAAGCTACATCATGTGGTGGTGTTGATAGCTCAAAAGACAAAAGAGTACATGCACTAATCGGTCTTTGACTCGATTGCTGAGTGTTATGTGCCTTATATCCAAGGCTTGATTCAAAACTACTATGGAGCCGGGGGTCTCACTGGAAGCAGCCTCTCTATTCCTACGGGGTAGAGATAAGGCTGTCTACATCTTACCCTCCTCAACCCTATCTTTGCTTTGGTATTGATGGGATTTTCTTAGTGTGATGATGACTAGCATTATATTTAGACCGGTCAAATGATCGTAGTGCATGAACTTCAACTCTTCAAGTAAGCAACCGTGAGATGAGAACTTGAGAAGTAGAGGAAAGACTGAAGCATTTCTCGCTAGGCCCAAAACCTCTATCTCACTTGTTAATGGCTTAAAGCCCAACAAGCCCAATTTTACGGTTTTCTCCCAGGTTAAGGAACACAATAAAGAGAACAATGTCACAAATTTTCAGTTTAAATATATAGAAAATTACACCTTAATTACATGAAAATGACAACTTCTGGTACCACACACAAGTATGTGAACTAAAAATAGATAATGTAAACACCTCGTTTCAACCTTAACCGCGGACCAAACTCACAACATGCCTAAAAGTCGAAAACCACACTGATCGATAGATATTGCGTTTTTACATATTTACCATAATAACTAGTGTAGAATTTTGATTGTGTATGCATAACTTAGAATCTACAGCACATAAGGCTTTGCCTCCATCCCCTGTGTTTTGCCTCCTGTCTCTCGTCCATTCTTTCCATCCTTACGGGACTGCTGTTCCACTCGTTGTGTAATCTGCAAACACAAAGTATTATTAAAGGGTGCTTATCTGCTTTGAAAGTAACCGCGTTGGTATCTGCTTATATTGTAAACAAGCAGATACCAAGAAAGTGTTTGGGATGGCTAAGAAAATATGCGATCTCAAACACTTTTTGAAATACGAAAAGGAAGTGTGGTTGTTATTACATGGGAAATGCAAAGGATCTGACACTACTGTTGCTGCCATCTGATCGATGAGATATGCTGCCAGAAGTTGTAATAGGCCCGGAGTATGTTATTAGTCCTAAAGCGCAGGAGAAACTTGCCTCTCCACCGCCACGTGGCGCCACTGTGATGTCATTTGAATTTATGTCATGGTGGTTAGGTGCAATGGGTGCTTCTAGCAGTGGCTCAAGAGGGACGTCAACGGTTGCTAGTTTCACATCGTCAGAATTTGAAATGGTGTTTTCCTCTGACTTGATTTCATTTGATATGTCAATGGTTTGTCTGGTTTTGTTTGGTTCTTTAGCTTCAGATCCAATGCTTTGTACCTAAACAAAATAAATAGAGTACATAAATTAGAGACGTTATAAAAACTTCATTGAAGAAAATAACGCCTTGCTAGAGGTGGCAGTTTTGACTCATTTACTTAATGGGTTGATTCAGGTTGTTATTAACAGGGTCATACACAAAAAAAAAAAAAAAAAAAAAAAAAAAAAAAAAAAACCTTAGCTTGAGAGGGAACATGGCAAACGGGTTGAAAGTCACCTAAAGTATACCTTTTTAACGCATACAGTCTATCAAATCATTTTGTTCAAAGATTTAGATTACTACTCTAAATAATATATCTTTTTGCGCAATAATTATCTATACAAAAGGTTAAAAATAAAAAGATGGATAAAAAGGAGCTAGCGGGCCAACCCAATCTGGCCCGGCCCGTTGCGACCAATACTACATGTTTTGACCCATTACCCAATTCTTCAATCAAGACAGATGTAATACTAACATTATATTCATAAAATCTTGCAACTCAGACTCTAATAGTAAATACATACCTCAGAAAGTTGTTGATCAACATCATTGATATCGTTGATAGGCGACTCAGGGATTTTGATGGAGTTATTCGATGAATTGGAACTCGAATCTAATTTCTCTTCAACATTCTGCATTGCATTCTCAGGACCGCAACTTTCTCTGCTATCGACGATATAAGTTTCTACAAACGTCGTTATCTTATCAGAGGCACAGTTGGAAGGTATCAAGTTAGCTCCAACATCATCAATAATCTTGGCATCATGTTTATCTTCATTAACAGCAATAGGGCTGCATGATAACTCATGGTGTTCCTTACCACACTTAATCTTTTCCTCATGAGATAGTCCCTCATCTACACATATATCCTTAATAACATGCAGTTGACATTCTGTCACATTTTTATCAATGTACAATTCTTCCACCTTCTCTAAGGACCCTGCTGGAACAATAGACGGTTCTACAGAATTTTCGAACTTTTCATCTTCAGGATTAGTAGCGAAGTTGACTTTATCGCAGTTCCACAAGTTGACTTTGTCGTTCTCCTTATCCGATAAGAAGGGGTCGGTATATCTTCTAGGATTCGCTTTCATGGTCGATTTCAGTTCTTTTGTGTCAAATAGCACTGTTGTCAGATTCAAATAAATGTAAATACTACAAGTATACAAAAAACAAGTTCTGTGCTAATAAGTAATAACATGGTAAAAACCGGAAATAAAATCATTACTGTTCTAAAATCAGCTAGAAGATCAGGGGTGGACCCACATGTACACGCGACACACGGGTAAAAAAAACTTTTTCTTATGTGTTCTATAGTATATTATAACCGTTTTTATGTATTATTTATGTATCTGAAACTCGAGTAACACCAACTCATATGACACATAAATGGAAGGTGTGAAGAGAAATGGGACAATGCTGATTTTATATAGAAAAAACAGATGTAGATCAACTGACCAAATTAATTGCTCAAAAACAAAATATGTAGGGACAAAATGGCTCTTATTCTCCTACCAAACAATTATAATAAAGATTTGGTCACTAGTTCTATATGACATTCTACAACTTTCCAAAAAGCCAAATGGAAATAAATCCTGATGTAGCCAATAACTAATTAACAAATAAAGCTGCCAATGATACCTTTTCTTACCAAAAAAAATTTTTTTAACCAACTCAAATGATACATAAGCAGGAAAGAGACATGAAGATTAAGCTGAAAAATAATATAAATAAATATTATATCTTTAAAACGTTCCACTAGCATTGAGTGGCTAAAACAAAAACACAAATAAAAAACTAATAAAATAATTGGAAATTCAAATGCTTTCATTCTAGGGAGGAGATGAGTGTAGGGCCGTTCAAATCGCTCGACGCTCGTCGCTCGCTCGACGCTTGTTCGGAAATTGCTCAGAAAATGCTCGTTCGATTTGACGCCCGGTTGTAAACGAGCCGCTCTGCTCAGTTCGATTGGTAAACGAGCCAAGCATGAGCAAAGGTCCGCTCGGCTCGGTTCGGCTCGAATTATTATTTTTTAATTAGTATATATATACATATACACATACATATATAAGCATGTATATACACATATATATATACACAAATATAAATTATACGTATATACAGACACCTATATATATACACACGTTACACATACATATATACTTAAATATAAATTAAATTTATAGTTTTATATATATCATTTTATTAGATTTTGGTCCACTGTATACAAATTTATAACTACATCTATACGCACTAGCCCAAACACGCAAAAAAAAAATTAATATAAAATCTAAAAGTTAAACCTTAAACTAATAAACGACAGTCTGGTCATCGCCTTAATGTTTCATGTTGTTACCCTAAGTCGGTCATCTCTTGCTCTCAACGTCATTGTTTGTGCAATATGATCATCGCCTCGTCGGCCACAACATTGTTATTCATAAGAAAAATATTATGCCATGAAATGTGCCTGTTTTTAAAAACAAAAACTTGAGACCCAACATTGTCACTATCTCTCTCAGCAAATTTAAATTGGGCGACACAGTTGTCCAAATCGCTCGAACTTCGCTCGACGCTTGCTCGAAATATTTGCTGCTCGGAAAATGCTCGCTTGATTTGAGGCTCGGTTTTAAATGAGCCGCTTCGCTCGGTTCGGTTTGTAAACGAGCCAAGCACGAGCAAAGGTCCGCTCGGTTCGGCTCGGCTCGTGAACAGCCCTAGATGAGTGATGGTATCGAACCGGATCGGACCGGTACTGTATTGTATAGAATATAGTAGCGATACCAAAATATAGTTAAAATCAAAATTGAATACCATATCGTATGTGTTCCATTAGTACCGGTAAGAAAATACTAATATAGATATTTGGAAATTAAAATGCTTTCGTTTTAGGGACGAGATCGGTACTGGTACCGAACCGGTACTGTATCGCATAGTACCGATACTAAAATATAGTTAAAATCAAAACTGAATACCGTATCGTATGTGTTCGATTAGTACCGGTAAGAAAATACTAATATAACATTTGGAAATTAAAATGCTTTCGTTTTAGGGACGAGATTGGTACTGGTACTGAACCGGTACTGTATCGCATAGTATCGATACTAAAATTTAGTTAAAATCAAAATTGAACACCGTATCGTATGTGTTCGATTGGTACCAGTATGGTATCGTTAAAAGTCTGAAACTGGTACCGTATTGCATATTACAGATACCGAAATTAATCTACATTCAAAACCGAGTACCGAAAAAAGTTTGTACCAAAACGCTTATAACATATCAGTGTCATAGTGTGATGTAAACATGTCCTTTTTTGGCGGATAAAAAATGTATAAACTAACAATAAAATTAGAGTATGTGTGAGGTAGGTGCAATCTGCAAACAATCGTTATTATTTTTTTTTTGTCAGTTTCCCTATTTGTAATACATCCCCATTTTATTATACCGTTTGGCAACCAAACGAAATACAACTTTCCAATTATCCAACAAATCCCAACAGATTTACACATGGTAACTGTCATTCAAAACTAAAATTTGCAAAAACTAATTAAACCATTACGTTACCTTGGACATAATTAAACTCTTTTGTCTCCATTTTATCTCCAAATCAGAAAACTCTCTCTGCAAACCAAATACTATTTGTTAAAATTAAAAAAATTAAAAAAATTAAAACCACGTAACAAGAACTTAAATAAACATTTACATGCAGATCCAAACTTTTCGGAAATCAAACGATATACAAATTTTACCGCAAATGAATTGCATATATTAACATAATTACTGTGATTCTTTTAACTTGTGTCTACATTAAATAACAGAAACAGGGTAAATTATATGTAACTTTGGTTAATGATCTTCAGTTTTGTTAAAATAATAATAATAAACACTTAAACAATTGCTGACCTTATGAAGAATTGCCTTATGAAGAGTTGCCTGTGGGTATAGTATAGCTCTGTTTTGATGAGATTAATGAAGCTGTGTATGTAACTAGTTATATGGGTGAATTTGACAAAAAAAAAAAAAAAAAAAAACTGATGAGAAACCTGCAGTGTATTGTCGTTTGTGAAGAACAGAGGAGACAGGAGGACAAAAAAGAAGTGCCGGAAAAGTGACGAGTGATTTCGTTTAAAACAGAGGTAAGAGTCAGAGGAGAAGTGGAGGTTTAAATATGAGAATCATAAAATAATAGGAGAATAAACCTTAAAAATAATATTTATATTTATATTTATTATGTTGAGTTAACTGTCATTTACTCATTTTCGTCCCTGTGGTTTGGTCACTTTGGCCATTTCAGTCCATTTCTTAAAAATGCGTCATTTTCGTCCCCCACATTCTGGAAAGGTGCCATTTCAGTCCAAAAATCATAACCCAGTTAAGTCAGTTTGTTAATAAGAACTGATTGTGTAAATTTGTAACATAAGGGACCATTTAAGTAAAATGTATAAATATTTGAAAAATGGACTGAAATGGCACCACCGCCACACTAGTTCCCACCACCGCCACCACAGCCACTGCCACCACCACCACCACCGCCACCACCGCCACCACAGCCACCACCGCCACCACAGCCACTGCCACCACCACCGCCACCACCGCCACCACTACTCCGCTGCCACCACAGCCACCACGCCACCACAGCCACTGCCACCACCACCACTCCGCTGCCACCACAGCCACCACGCCACCACGCCACCACCCCCACTGCCGCCGCCTGCAACTCACCGGAAAAACGGCACCCCCCACCGTCGCCTTCTCTCTCTCCCGCCTCCTTCTCTCTCTCTCTCTCTCTCTCTCTCTCTCGTCAGACCATCATCTTCTGATGATGATGATGATGAAGATCGCGATGATGATGATGAAGGTCGATGATGATCGATGATGATGATAACAGAAGATGATCGATGATGATGAATAATGATATGAAGATAATGAGTTGGAGGCTTGGACGTGATGAATGAGGTGAGCAGAAGAAGATGACCGGTGTTACAGGATGAATGGGTGGCTGCCGGAGAAGATGACCGGAGGAGAGTTGCAGGTTCCGGTGAAGGGTTCCGGAGAAGATGAATGAAAGACGGAGATAATGGACGGGCTGTGGTGGTCGTTGAGCGATAACAGAGACGAAGGTGGCAGCGGTCGATGTTGCAGGTTTACGGTGTCGGAGAAGATGAAGGTTGATGTCGTTGGTCACCGAAGTACAAGACCTGGTGTTGCAGGTTGTGAGAGATACGGTGACCGGAGAAGAGAAAGATGGTGTCGGTTCGTAACAGTTGAACAGAGATGGTTAAGGTTTTACGGTGGTCGGAGGAGATCCGTCGGAGTGATTGAAGAAGACGGGCGGTGATGAAGATGAAGATGGTGGCGGTGGTGGCGGTGGTGGTGGTGGTGGCAGCGGAGTGATGGTGGTGGCAGGGCTAGGGGTGGTGGTGTTCAAATTTACACAATCAGTCCTTTATGTTACAAATTTACACAATCAGTCCTTATTAACAAACTGACTTAACTGGGTTATGATTTTTGGACTGAAATGGCACATTTTCAGAACGTGGGAGACGAAAATGGCGCATTTTTGAGAAATGGACTGAAATGGCCAAAGTGACCAAACCACAGGGACGAAAATGGCAGTTAACTCTATTATGTTTATATGTCGGGTGTTGCTATATGTACAACTTGTATATTGGTGATATATATGTACAACTTGTTATATCGGGTCTTGATATATGTACAACTTGTATACAGCTAACATTCCCTGACATGTATACACGGGTCGTATAAGTGTATATTGGTCGTATATGTAGCTGACATTTCCTTGAAAAATACGACTCGTATAAGTGTATATATGCCGTACAAGAGGCTCGTACAAGACATTTCATGACATCTTATGTGGTCCTTATACACATATACAGTTTGTATATATCAGGGGCAGATCTAGGCTACTTTTGTGGGTTCCTAGAAACCCATTCGGTTTGGAAAAAATAGAGAAAATCAGTAAGAACCTCTCATGATTTGGAAAAAGAAATAGTAAGAATTCGTGAG
Organism: Helianthus tuberosus; assembly: GCA_030545235.1. Lineage (NCBI taxonomy): Eukaryota > Viridiplantae > Streptophyta > Magnoliopsida > Asterales > Asteraceae > Helianthus > Helianthus tuberosus. Next base: position 2,734,350 of record CM060450.1, on the reverse strand, counting down.
AATCTACCAAAAAAAACCCACTAAAAAAAGTTATTAGATTAACCTCTGGTATATATGTTAGGATGTTAAAATAAGTTTTAAATTGTACGAATACAATTAAGCCTTGTTATATTCTTATAAAAAAATTTAGTATTCACAAACACATATTATTTTTCTTTTTCAAAAATTAGAATAAAGTTTAGTTTTCACAAACACATTCTATTTTTCTTTTCAAAAAGCGTTTAACTTTTGTAATGATATTATATGTATACATTACCTTGTAACTTTTATAAAAGTATCTATCAATCATTATGATTATTATATGTGTACATTACCTTATAACTTTTATAAAAGTATCCAATCATTATGAGTTCGCAATTAATTATAACATTTACATTAATTATTTGCTAATTGGCATTTGTATATCAACTATACATAGCTTAATATTTTAGTAGATTTTAACATAAATTAACATGATGTATATATTGGTTTACACGTTTAGTATAATAACTATTTGTTATTGTTTTAGTTTGACATTAGTTAACATTTGCATGTTATCCTTGTTTTAGTTAAGAGAACAAAACAATATTTTACATGCATACATAAAAATCATGAGCTCTTACTCAGGACGTGACTAAGTTAAAATAACACGCTAAACGTATGAAGCTCAGCTTGATCTCATTTATTAACATATCTTTATTTTGGGCTTAAGCGCGGCTTAAACTCATTTGATTTAAAAATATATATATAATATAGGCTTAAGCGCAGCTCAAGCTCCTTTGAGCCAACTCGATTCAATGTTTTAACTAGTCGATATGATCTAAGTGGTTCACAAACATCTAAGGTCATTTACACACCTATATACAACCACAAAATACACCAATAAATATCGTGAATGAGAATGACTTAATGTATGTATCATCATAAATGTCATGTATGTCATGTAACGTACAAACATAACTCATTAATAAGAAAAAAATAGATATGTGAAAACTAGATAAACATAATATGGATATTTAACAAAAAATCACCCATGAATAAAAATAGTAACTAGATAAACAAAATATGGATATTTGACAAAAAATCACTCATGAATAAAAATAGTAAAAAAGTAGATTGATTGTACACATTAGAAGAATTTCTTGTATGATAGACAAAACGAAATAGGTACTCGAATAATTTTACTTAATTTATAGCTATTGAGGTATAAAAACGTATGACATGTTTAGTAACATATAAATATATAAAAAATAAATATTCTTGTCTTTAACTAATTAATGGCAAGTCTTAAGTGAATTACCGTTTCTATTGGGTTAATACTATAAAAAGTAACATATTTATACTATAAAAATATAACATATTTTTTTTTCATTTTTTACTTAAAAAAAAAAGATTTTCAATTCATCGTTAACAATATGTTTTAGAACTAATTTAAAATGCACACCTTGTAAAACTTAAAAAGGTTGTTATTACCGGTCAAAAATTGATTATATCATGTTATAGTTAAAAAAGATTTTCAATTCATCTTTATAACATATTAAAATTTTAGACCTTATTTAAGATGCACACCTAGTAAAACTTAAAAACTTTAATAAAAAAACCTTAAAAGGTTGTTATTATCGGTCAAAAAATGACAACACATTCCAATTGCATAAGCTTTGTGATCACATGAAACATGAGGATTTTTAGTTAAAAGGGTCTAAAATTATTAATTGATGATACAACATGATACGAACCCAAGGCTTGTGCTGGGTCACACTGGAATGGGCCAGGCCCATCTGAAGCAAAATGGAGGGAAACGAGAGGGAGGGAAATCAGATGGAGGGAAAACATGCAGAATTGTAGGGGATGGGGGCTGATCCACGATGTGAAGATGTGGGGAATTGAATACGTAACTGCTCCCACCTTAATTCTAGTATAAGTATTTGTCTTCTACGTTTGTTTTTTTTGTCTGGTTTTTATATTTTCAGAATTAGGGTTTGTTTAACCTTGTAATTGGAGAATAGCCCATCTCGAATCGGGCCGACTATCACTTTGTTTCTGTTTTAATCCTATTGAAATTTCAGTTCTTATCATTTTGGTTCCATTTCCGGGAATTTTACAGCCTAGCAATTCCAATTATGTTTTCTTTTTTCTGCAATTGCATCATCAGTTCTCAATCCAGTCAATTTCAATTGCAACAATGGCTCCTACCACCCGGGGTAACCCAGACCCAAACTCTTCGAACCCTGACCACATGGCTACCCAATTGGCTGCTATTGCAGCCTCCATGGAATCCCTGCAAACTGAAGTCGCCACTCTCAAAGCGCGCGACAAGAAAGAGAAAATTGGTGGGGGTCCCAACAGATTTGATGATGAAGATTCGTCTGGAAGTAATTATCGCCGTTATCGACCCTTTAACAAGATCGATTTTCCAACTTACAGTGATGGAGACCCGAGAGGGTGGGTTTTGAAAGCCGAAAAGTACTTCCGGTACTACAATATACCAGAAGACGAGCAGGTTGATGTTGCAGCGATGCATCTGGAGGGTGATGCTTTGGATTTCTACTCGTGGGTCTCCGCCGATCAAGCTATTGAGTTCTGGGATGAGTTGGTTCGAGCCCTTCAAAGGAATTTTGGGCCTGTGGAGTTTCAAAACCCTGACGAGCATTTATGTAGCATCAAACAAACTGGAACGGTACAGGAATACCGCCAGGAGTTTGCCAAACGCTCGTCTCGCGTGACTAATTGGCCTGAGCACTGCCTCTTAGGGGTATTTTTGAATGGCCTCAAGGATGATCTCAAGGCCGACGTTCGAATTCACAAACCAAGAACTGTTTACAAAGCCATGAGTATCGCCATTGAGTTCGAATCCAAAGTTAGCCATATGAAATCTAAAAAAATTGTTTCTTCTTCTTCTTCGGTCCAAACAGAGCTGACCCCAGCAGCCTCCAACACTTTAGTTCCGACAGCTGCAGCCCAAAAACCAACGGACACTCGTCTCTTTGATGCTGAAAAACATGGCCGGTATCTTCGAGGTGAATGCTTTCGTTGTGGGGATAAATATGGTCCCGGACACCGTTGTAAAACGGGGACTTTAAAGCTTCTTGAGATAGCTGAAGACGGAGCAGAAACAACAGTGAACGAGCAGGATTGCACTGATGAACTAGCTAAAATCAGCCTTCACGCGCTTTTTGGTCAATCATCTATAACCACCATGAAACTTCCAGGTACTTTAGGCACGTCTAAAGTATTAATTCTGATTGATAGTGGGTCCACACACAACTTCATTTCGGATAAATTGGTTAGTGATCTGAAGCTGAGCACCCACTCTATTTCTCCTTTCGGTGTCCAAATCGGGAATGGCGATGTTCTCCGATGCAGTCAGCTTTGCAAGAACATATCACTGCAAGTCTGTGACCTAAATGTATCCCAAGATTTCTACCCGTTTGCCTTAGGGGGAGCCGATGTGGTGCTCGGTATCCAATGGCTAGCAACACTTAACACTGTTCAAGCGAACTGGAAAGAGATGTTTTTGAAGTTCACTGTCAATGGTAAGGAATACAAGCTACAGGGACTTCCACCGGATCTTCAACAATCTGCCACACTTCACCACCTCACCATTGAATCCTTCGAGACGCACACTACTGGACCAGGGGCTCCGTTTTCTGTTACCCGACTTGAGGGCAAGTCGATTCTCCGGGCAGGTTGCATTGATACGAACCCAAGGCTTGTGCTGGGTCACACTGGAATGGGCCAGGCCCATCTGAAGCAAAATGGAGGGAAACGAGAGGGAGGGAAATCAGATGGAGGGAAAACATGCAGAATTGTAGGGGATGGGGGCTGATCCACGATGTGAAGATGTGGGGAATTGAATACGTAACTGCTCCCACCTTAATTCTAGTATAAGTATTTGTCTTCTACGTTTGTTTTTTTTGTCTGGTTTTTATATTTTCAGAATTAGGGTTTGTTTAACCTTGTAATTGGAGAATAGCCCATCTCGAATCAATCTAAATCAATCTAAATAAATAAAATATTGAAATTTCAGTTCTTATCACAACATTTCTCATCACCAAATCAATCTAAATAAATAAAATATTCAAAACCAAAAAAGTTAGCCTTCAAATATATAAGACTATAGGGTGTGGAGGTGCCCCATTCTTTGAGGATGGTCCTTCACGTCATCCGTCACATCACCACCAAGGAGGATGCTCCTCCAAAGATGGATCAAAGGTGTGGAGGATAGGCCTCCTTCCTTTTTTATTTTTTAGCTTTTTTTTTGTATAAAAATTCAACATTTTTTTAAACATTACATAACTTATAAAATAGAAACATTACATAACTTAAAAAAACATTAGATAACTTAAAAAAATTACATAACTTAAAAAGGATATCAGTGTACAATAATAATACTATTCACAAATACAAAATTCAAAAAGAAAACCTAAAAACAATAAACTAAATACAAGTATAAACAATCTTCTTATATCAAGTTAAATAGATTAATTAATAAAAATATATGTGATTGATTTATGCCTTCACTATTTCTACGCTTCAACAACTCTTTTTATATTATTTTATATAACACATTTTTAGTTGAAAAATTAGTCTCCTAAAACGTTTTCATATTTATTTTAGGAGAACCAATGAACTAAAGAGGAGAAACGAGCTTGCATGGACACTCTTTCAAGAAATGCGCAAGATTGCCTAGAGTGAAGGAAAGAGCACTCGGAATATTATAAATAAGAGTTAAATGCTTGGTTGGTCCCTGTGGTTTTCAAAAGTTGCAGACTTGGTCCCAATGGTTTACTAATTACACGCGTGGTCCCTGTGGTTGTCAAAAGTGCACTCGGTTGGTCCCCAGCCCTAACTTCAGTTAAATTTCTCAGTTAAGTCCATGTTAAATGACCAAAATACCCTTCACTTGCTCAGAACTTTATCATCTTCAACATATTCAATACCCACATAACAATCCCACTAATTAATTTCAAAAATTCAATACCCACATAACAATCCCACTAATTAATTTCAAAAATTCAAGAACAGAAATCTACAAAACTCAAAATCAGCAGTCGCAATCACCAATCAAATCCGTTAACGGAGCACAATAGCGATTACACTTCACAAACCCTAAAATCGGCACAGAGTTCGATACACAAAACAGATGGTAAAAACAAGAGCAAACAGAGTGAAAGAAGTACCGTCTTCATCAGGAACTTGAACATGGAGAAAAAGGAGCTTGAATCCAGCGGTATTGTTGATCTTTCATACCTGGATTCACCTGAACTGAAATCAGTGAAATTATGCAACTTTGTTCGTTAATCAGCGCTGAATGACAGTTGATCAGAGGTCAACGAAGGTTAATCGTAGGCCAATCGGTGGTTGGTCGATAATGGAGTCACCACCGCCTGTACCTCCACCGTCGCCGCCGTGAGCAACGGCGCTACCGTCGTTCCACCATCTTCTCCGACCTCTTCTCTCTCTTGTCGTCTCTCTCCTCTCTCTTCGCTTCTGATCTCCGATCTCTTCTGATCTCCGATCGCTTCTGATCTCCGATCTCTTCTGATCTCCGATCTCTTCTCTCTCTTCTCTCTCTTGTCGTCTCTCTCCTCTCTCTTCGCTTCTGATCTCCGATCTCTTATTATCTCCGATCTTCTGATCTCCGATATCTTGAGGATGAGCAAGTGGGGGTAATCAGTTAAGGATGAGCAATAGTTTAGGGATAAAGTTCTGGGTTTTTGTTGAAGATGATAAAGTTGAAGAAAGTTCTGGATATAAAGGGGGGTGTTTGCAAATGTGTATATGTTGAAGATGATAAAGTTCTGAGCAAGTGAAGGGTATTTTGGTCATTTAACATGGACTTAACTGAGAAATTTAACTGAAGTTAGGGCTGGGGACCAACCGAGTGCACTTTTGACAACCACAGGGACCACGCGTGTAATTAGTAAACCATTGGGACCAAGTCTGCAATTTTTGAAAACCACAGGGACCAACCAAGCATTTAACTCTATAAATAACAACCTTATGAGTCCGAGAAACACACTGGATTCTCTACTTGTTTCACTGTACTTCCCCTAGTATGCTTTGTCACAACACTTTGTAATCATACCCCTTGACCGTGGAACCTTCATAGGACAAGGGTATCATCAATAATAAAGAAACACATTCTCTTTACTTTAGAGTTTATCTTTGTAGTAACAACTATATAAATAAAAATAATTTAAATATGTGTTTTAATAAGCTTAGAAAGTAAATAAAATATATATTACTTTTTTTTTAAATATCAACTTTTCCATACGCTAAAGTTGTGTGAATTTAACAGTGGAATGTCAGTGTTTACTTTCTAGGGGTGGCGAATCAGTTGGATTAGCTCTGAGACAAATGGATGAAGCAAAAAAAAGGTTTAAATTCAAAGGTTAAAAGTTAAAGCTTTTTGTCCCATAGAGGTTTGACCAATCCACAAAAAAGGAATGGAGGCTACTCTTGTCATTTACTCTATACATTTTTTTTGTAAGGTAACTTTTATTTAAAAAACAGCAGACCGGCCCCGAAAAAAACAGTGACCAAGCCGACTACTCCAACATGTACAAAGGATACAAAACCCAATCACTCCAAACAATATTTCTATACTTTGACCTACACTTTAACCACAAAAAACCCAATGACTTAACCTCTCCAATGATCTCTTCAACGCTCCCTCTACCGTTTGAAAAATTTTTGTTGTTTCTAGCCTTCCAAACACACCAACATATGACCATAATGAGCCCCCGAATAATAAGTCTCGCCCTCTTGTCCTCAGTAGCTCCTTTATGCATCAAAAGAACATCTTTGAACGAAAAAGCGAAAAACGGATTGATCTTGGCCCAATCGCTCAGCCAACACCACACCGCACAAACCGTCTCGCACCTGGAAAAAAGATGGTCCACAGATTCCGTAAAAACACCGCAAAAAGCACAGTTTTCCGAGTCTACCGTGACATTTCTCCTAGCAAGAGCCTGCCTAGTCGGGATATGGTCCATGATCACTCTACACATGAAGATCTTACACTTGGCCGGGATCCACCCTCCAGTCCACAAACGATAAACAGGATCCACCGACACCTGAATCAACGCCGCTTTTTTAAAAGAAGAAGTAGAAAAAATACCGGAATCTTCCAACGTCCATTTCCACGAGTCCTTAGCTTCCGACGTAACAAGCCCAGCCAGATCAGCGGAAGCTTCCGATAAATCAGCCAGCTCCTCCTGCGAAAAGGAGGATCTATATACATACTAACTACATTCTAACTAAAATTTGGTCTTAAGGTCAAGTGTTCGTGCTTTATCGTTTACGAAATTGGTATAATTTAAGCCGTTAATAGAAAAAACAAAAATATGATGGTATCAAATTAATAATAAATACACTTATACACATTTGTTTGAACTAAATATTATAAATACAATTGTACACATTTGTTTGAACTAAATATTATGTACTTGTAAAACGTGAATGGTGTTGATAGTGATATCAAATAAAAATAATTTTAACTGTAACGTTGTTTTTTTCAAATACTTAAAATATGATATTTAATTCCTTGATAGTAAACTAATAAAAAAAAGATAATGAGTTGTAGATGTTGGCCCATGATAATTGTTTGGCCCGGTTATCTTGAAGTTACGTAAATTAATTGGTTTGGGCTGCAAGCAATGTGGGTTCGCTAGGCTACTGGATGGTTTAAATTCAAAAGTTGAATTTATTTTTTAAACTTATTCTATTGTTTATCTAATGAGCTTTCCTTTCCTATATATTCTCTCGTAATATCAATGAATTTATTTTTTAAAAACTTAGTTTATTGTTTATCTATTGAGCTTTCCTTTCCTATATATTCTCTCGTAATATTAATCAAAACTCGGAAAACTGAGTTGAGGAAACAAAGCATGAAAGCAATATGTGAATGTGACGAGGTTCAGTTCTATTTGGTTGAGTTTTAAGTGTTAAAGGTAAAATTTTATGTGGTTAATTGATTAAATATTTTAAGCTGATTAATTCCCTTAGGTTAATTATTTTGTATAATTCTTTGATCCAGTTATTATTTTTTTTAGCTAGATTATTTTACTCATGAGCCAAACTAAATTAATTGTACAAGTGTTGGATTTAATTATTTTTTGATTTGTAGGAAGTCGAAAAGGATGAGTACGACAGGCCTAAGTTTGGATAGAATCAGCCGCCTTCCTCAAAAGATAATCGAAAGCATTCTAAGTCTATTGCCAATCCGAGATGCACTGAGAACGAGCGTTTTGTCAAAGAGATGGCGGTATACTTGGCGGGGCATGCCCAAACTTACATTCGCAAACAATATGGTCAAACTACCATCTAAATGTGCTTGCACACATATGAGTAAATATAAGGTTGTCAATGCCATCTTCCATGTTTTGCTATTACAAAATGGTCAATGTGCTTGCACACATATGAGTAAATATAAGGTTGTCAATGCCATCTTCCATGTTTTGTTATTACACAATGGTCCGACGATACTTGAGCTCAAGGGGTCAGTTAAACTTGAAATGTTATCCGAGTTTGACCCGATAATAAGTCATCTCTCAACGCGAAATAATACTGTGAAAGATCTCACCTTAACTATTGAAGACGGCTACTACAACCTACCCCTTTCTTTCTTTTCGGTGCAAGGATTAGAACATATACATCTCCAAAATTGTGGTCTTGAACCTCCATCAACATTTAATGGATTTAGTAACTTGAGGAGTATAGTCTTTATGAATGTTGTGGTTTCTGCTAAAATGCTTCAACGGTTCCTCTCCAATTGCCCGCTACTGAAAGTACTCATTTTGGTAAGGTCCATATAACCCGCAATCTTATACGAAACATGTTATTATAGAGGTACATATTTGGTATCTTAATGCAGGTTGGATATCAACTAGAAGTAATTATTAACTTTGCGCTGGGAGGAAACGCGTTCACATTTGTTGATCTTTTTCGGTGTGCACCTTTGATTAAAAATTTGGTTATCTCAAAGTGTTATACAAAGGTAATGTATAGGTTAAATATTATATCTAATGTAAGGATATCTTGTTTGTTTGCTAATTTTGGCCTTTGTATTTGGTTAAAGTACTTATCGGCAGGCGGCATGCCACACCAGTTTCCAACTCCACTAGCCCATCTCAAATGTCTGTGTTTAGTTGTGTGCTTGATGGAACACAATGAGATTTCTTCTCTCCTTTGTATGATCAGGAGCTCCCCATTGTTGGAGGAAATTGTGTTGATGGTAAATGTTTATATTATTATTTGTCTTGGAGGTTCTTTATTGTTTTATTTACATTTCTTTTACATGTTTGTGATTAGATGTATGATAAGAAGAAGTTGGGAGTTGAACAAACTCCCACCAACTTTCTTGATCCGGAAAACTACTCAGATTTGAAGTTGGATCATCTTGAGACATTGCAGATGAATATGACTAGGAGTAACTTACCTCTTGGAATGGATCTTGTGAAACTCGTCATGGCCAAGGCACCCGTGCTAAAGAAAGTACAACTTGATCTTAATGCCGGTGTCTCTATAGATGATGAAGTGATAATGCTTAGAGATCTGGTTCTCCTCCCATTTTCGCGGGCATCACCTTCAGCAAAATTAATCATTAAACGCCCGTAAAGTTGTTTATGGAGGCTGGTGTTTTATGATGCTTGTTAATTTAAGCATTGTGCTTTTATATAGACTATTTTGTAGATCTAATATGACCTAATTATAATATTCTTTGAATATGTCCAAATGGTTAACATTCTTAAAAACCTTTAAGGACAATAAAGAGTTAAGTTTGCTATGATTGGGATTTTACTATACCGCTTGACGCTTTGAAGATGCATATCGTCCAGTTACACAAACCTAAACCCTAGAGGTAAATTGTATATGTTTCTTTTTAAAAGCTTAGATGTATATGTGAAAAAAAAGCAGGTACCACATGGTAAGTGATTTAGTGGTCTATAATTCTAAGAGACATAGTGATTAAGGACTTTGGCTTTCTAGTACTTGTGGGAGTGTATTTGAACTTCTAATTTTTGTGTGTATATATGTTTCTGAGATTTTTTTCATCATTTGATTATCTTGCATCGCATATCCATCTACTTCTATACAAGGCAGGTTCATGTTTCTTTTGCAACAAAAATCCGTAGTTGGCACATATGTATATTTTTCTTAATAATTAAATAAAAGGTGTCCAAAGAGTGAAAAAAAAGCAGATAGCATGAAGGAAAAATCACCAAAAAAGTTGATGTAAAGTGTAACCGTGTGAAAAAGATAAAATGTGAATCATATTAAAAAAAATAGAGAAGAATAATTGATTATCTATATTTTGTTAGTTTTTATATATAAAAAAAACCTATCACCACAATATGTGATGGGTTTGGAACTTTTTCACAAGTGTCATCATGTCTGAATTAATTTATCAATTTGATTCAAAATTTACAAAGTCAGGTTGTGTTGAGTCATTGAAATTAGTACTCTGAGTCCGGGGATGACTTGTTAAACCATGGCCCCGGGTGAGAACATCGCCTCTGGATTTGGAGAGAAAATTTCACCAGAAATCAGCGACCTCTCACCAACTCTCATGGAAAAGGGGAAGGGGCAAGTGGTGTGTGGGTGGGGGGGGATCTAGAATCTAGTTTTGGGGAATCTTGAGGAAATAATAGGAAAATGAGAAAAAAAACTGATATGTTTTGGCTGTATGGGAGACTTGAACCAGTGGCGAAAATGTATATACCCAAAAATTTCTATACGAAAACCACATATATCACGCTACTGAGTGAAAATTTCTATACGAAAACCACATATATTAATTGAAAAGAAGAAAGAAAAAGTAGTGATTTTTAGTATAATTATATGAATAGAGGATAAAGAATTCATTATGAATGCTCTTATCTATCTAACGCTTTCTATCAAATTATTCTCTTTTTTTACCTAGATTATCTCTATCTCTCTCTCTTTTACAAAATTATATACTTGCAAGATATTTGAAAATGCCATTGTGTCCCGATGAGGAGAGTGGAGGAAGAAAGCAATGGGGTTTACCATGAACCAATCAGATTTTGTACTTATTTGTTTTTTTAATTAAATAGGCTTGTTTGCTATAATATTCGACAAAATGCACTTTACATCAATATCGCAGGTAAGCGAGCAACAAGCTGCGCCGCTAGCCTTTTCTGGATAGCAAACCCTAGCCTATTAAAAACAAACCCCTGCCCCATGTTGATGAGCCACTGCTGTGTTATTTAACCCCGTAAAAATTAATCATAAAGCCCTTGACTTATGTGTTGGTTATATGAGCCTGATTTAAGAAAAAAATGTAAAGTTTTAGAGTAGATGAAAATAATGTACCAAAAAAAACCCACTACCAACATCAGAGATGCTGTTAAGATGGGCACATGGGTCTGTCTGCTCCATCCATGGCTTTAGATAGTGGACCACTACTCAGTACTGAAAGCTGAAATCTCCAAATGTAATCTTGATGACACACTCGAGAAATGACGATGAACCCCCAAATCGGGAATTCTTCAGATCGCTTGCTGATTCTTTCGCTTGAACCCTAGACCAGAGGTACGTAATTCATATTCACTTTTTTTTCCAAATAGTTAAATTCAGTTCAAGATTTTGATAATCGACTACCTACTAATTTGTTTTTCTTCATATACAACACCCCAGTTGCCTGCAATCTGATTAGAGAGTAGAAAATTAAAAAAAAAAAAAAAAGATTTTTGACCCGTTAACACGGTTCTCGTGTCCTTAGGTTAAGTTAGGACTGCAATCGAGCCGAGTCTAGCCGAGCCAGGCTAAGCTCGAGCTCGAACTCAAACTTAAACGAGCTAGCTCGGCTGGTTTGTTTGTTCAAGCCAGAGCTTGGTTCGTAAATACTTCGAGCGAAGCACAATCAAGCCGGCTCGTTAATTTTTTAAAATATTTTATTATTTTTTTTTCAAATATTGATAACACAGAAAACAAAAAATAAAAAAAAGTAACACACATTTCTAATATATATACACACACATACGAGCCACGAGTCGAGCCATTGAGCCGAGTCTAGGCGAGCCAGGTTGGGCTGAGCTCGAACTTAAACGAGCCAACTCGGCTCGTTTATATTTTCAAGCCAAAGCTCGGCTCTTAAAAACTTAGCCAAGCCCAATGAGTTAATTTTTTTATTACTTTTTTTACAAATATTGATAACATAGAAAATAAAAATAAAAAAAATTAAGACACATTTCTAATATATATACACACACATACGAGCCACGAGTTGAGTCACAAGCCGAGCACCCTTGGCTCGAGCTCGGCTCGATTACAAAACGAGTTGTCTCGGCTCGGCTCGAAAACAAAACGAGCTTTTTTCGAGAAAGCCGCGGGCGTTTTGAACACCCCTACCTTAGGTCAACCTGCTTTGGAGGATAAAGAGGTAATGCGTTGATAAACTGTTGTTATAAAGTAACAAATTTAGGATTTTGTTTAATTTTTTGCATTCTACCTTGTTGCAGCAGCATCAGTATCATTATGGAGTATCAAAACCCAACAAGAACTCACTGCCTAAATTCGGATATCATCAGCACCCTTCCTCTAAACATTATTGAATATATTCTCTGTCTAATGCCACTCCGAGACGCACTGCGAACGAGTGTTTTGTCAAAGAAATGGCGGTACAGTTGGGAGAAAGTGCCTAAACTTGCATTTACAGACAATCTGGCTGAAGGGCCATCTAGTTATCTCGGTGAAGTCGTCGAGAAGAGACTTAAGGTTACCAGGGCCATCCGCCACGTCTTGACTCGCCACAACGGTCCCACAATACTCGAGCTCAATTTTTCTGTTGGTCAATTGAAATTGTTTTCTGACTTTGACCAGATAATAATAAGATGTCTTTCAAGGCAAAATGTTGTGAAAGAAGTCATCTTTATTATTAAAGACGGATGCTACAACCTACCCTTTTCGTTCTTTTCACTGCAAGGATTAGAACACATACATCTACAAAACTGTGGTTTCGAACTGCCGTTAACGTTTTATGGGTTTAGTAGGCTGAGGAGGATATTGTTTACGAATGTCGAGGTTTCTGCTGAAATGCTTCAAGAGTTCCTCTCCCATTGCCCGCTACTCAATGAAGTCATTTTGGTAAGGTCCTTATAACCAACCATAGGGGTGCAAACGAGCCGAGCCGAGCCGAACCCGAGCTCGAGCTCGATTTACTTATCAGAGCTCGAGCTCGGCTCGTTTATTATATGTTAATTAATATATTAAATAAAAATATAAATAATATAGATAATACTCTTTTAGGCTTGCGAGCTCGATAAGTGAAGCTCGGGCTCAGGCTCCTTTACTAAACATGGTTATTTTTAGGTTTGCGCTCAGCTCGTAAACATGTTTAAGTAAGCTCGGCTCGGCTCGTTTATTAGACAACGTTAAATAAAGGGGTAAATGTTATTAAATATTGATAAAAAAATAATATTACACTAAGACTCAACAAGGCTCGACGAGCTTCACATGCCAGGCTCGAGCTCGGTCTTGATAACCAAACGAGCTTTATTTTAGGCTCAAGCTCGGCTCGGGCTCGATAAGGCTCGGCTCGTTTCGAGCTTTTACTCGAGCCGATCTCGAGTAGCTCGCGAGCCACTCGGCTCGTTTACACCCCTAAAGTCCAACCATTTATGAAGCTCCTTCAATTATTCATGTTATAATAAACGTATGTTAATGCAGAATGGGTATCAAGAAAGCGTTGACTTTGCATCAGGAGGAAACAAGTTGACATTTGTTGTTCTTCTTCGGTGTGTGCCTCTGCTTAAGACTTTGGAGGTCTCAAAGTATTATATGAAGGTAGTATTCAGGTTAAAGATTATATATTGATATGTAATGTAAGAATATCGTGTTTGTTTGCTAATTTTGGCTTTGGTATTTGGTCAAAGTATTTGACTGCAGGTGGTATGTCAGACAAGCTTCCAACTTCACTAGCCCATCTCAAACATCTGCATTTGGATGTGTGCTTTATGGAACAAATCGAAATATCTTCTGCCATCTGTATGATCAGGAGCTCCCCGGTGTTAGAGAAAATTGTTTTTCTGGTAGTTAATTAGTGTTGTTACTTATGATAATGGCTCTGTATGATTTTATTGACATTCTTTTTTTTATTAGATGTGTGATAACGAGAAGCTGCCAGTTCAACAAACTTCCAGCAACTTTTTTGATTCCAAAGACTACTCAGATTTGAAATTGGATCATCTTGAGACATTAGAGATGAAAATGTTTAGTAACTTACCTCTTGAGATGGCATTTGTGAAGCTCATCATGGCCCAGTCACCCGTGCTAAAGAAGGTACGGATTGAGCTTAGTGACAATGTTTCTGTTGACGAAGAACTGAAGATGCTTAAAGACATGCTTCTACTCCCATTTCCACGAGCATCACCTTCTGCAAAACTAATATTTGTACGCCCATAAACGTCTTTCTGAAGGCTGTTATTTTGTAGATGCTACTTAATATCCTTGGTTAGGATTAAGGATTGTCATTGCATGGTGCAAAACTGAGCGTTTACCCGTAGAGGTAAATCAAACTATATTATGCTCTTCTTCCAGAAGTTTAGGTGTATTTACTTATGAAACTGTGACTTGTTTATAGTTTGAATCTGGTATGGTTTATAACTACATGTTCGCATAAAAGAATAACCATCGCATGTTTGTTGGCTATATCTAGCATGGTTATCGATAAGGATCATCTTGTTGGACGAGCAGGCTTAAACTTGCGTTTCTTGACAAGTTATCTCTCCTCTGTTCATTGAGATAGCAAACAACTACAACCATGTAAATCGCAGGAATAACAAAGAGTGTTTGCAACATTATTAGTCTGTGAGTGTTCCATAAGAATTAATTAACTGCCAGCTTTGTTGCAGAGATAAATTAACATATATAGACTTTAATGTAGCAACTTTGACTCAATTACTCATCAATGGTTCGATTTGGGCTCTTTATTTCATGTTCATAAAATTGCAAAATTTAGCTCATGTGCCAAATGAGCCCAACCAGTTGAAAGTTTGAACAAACCTATTAACATACCTTGAAATGAAATGGGTCAATAAACTAGACATTACAATTATAAAAAGATAGTTCTTTGTTCACATGTTTAATACATTAGTTACTTATAAGATTTCAAGAAAGTGGATAAATAATCAAATATACATACAGAATAAAGTTACATCAAATCTCTTTACTATACAGTACTTATGCTGAACAAAAAAAATATTTTAATGAGAATGTTTAAAGTCTCTCTCAATTGTTGCAGCTAGTTAAACCACTGTTATCGCTTATTCACGTTGACATAGAGATGGGCGAAGGTGAGAAATCTTTCAACAAAATCACCGAATCATCAACAACATCCATTCTTCTCCCGGCTTGAATTTCCATCAAGACATCCAACACCTCATTCATTGTAGGCCTCATCTTTGAATCAAACTGTAAACATTGATAAGCCAACTTTGCTACTGATGTGATCATGTCCTTGAATTCAGGGTTCGAATCAGATACTAATGCCGGGTCGATTAATTGATCAATTTCACATCTTTGGATCCTGTTTCGAGCGAGGTTTGCCAAATAAATCTCATCTCTGGGCCTACTTTTATCGACTGCCACCATTGATGATATTAGTTCAATCAAGACTACACCAAAGCTGTAAACATCACTCTTATGACGTAATTGAAATAATTGGTAATATTCAGGATCCACGTATCCTGGGGTTCCCTGAGGATCTTCTGACACATGATTAACATTATTCGGAAAGAGCCTTGAGAGACCAAAATCTGCTACTTTGACACTGAAATTTTTATCAAGAAGAATGTTGTTTGTCTTGACATCTCGGTGTATAACATCACTGTCATGGAGATACACTAGTGCACTGGCGGTTTCAATGGCAATTTTCAAACGTATGGCCCATGTTAGAATTGCTTGTTTCCCATGCAGGTGATGAGCAATGGTGCCATTCGAAATGTACTCATAAACAAGGAGAAGCTCTCGACTTTGATGAGAGGTGCAACCGTATAATACAACAAGGTTTGGATGTTGTAAATGTGCCAAGATACCAACTTCATTCATGAATTGTTCGACTATTTTGTGGTTTTTCTTATATAGTCTCTTCACTGCAACTTCTCGCATGTCTTGGAGTTTACCTTGATAAAAAAGATTTGGTATGAATACAACTAATGGAAATGAACAACCATTGATTTTATAATGCGTGACTCATTTTTTATGAGCAATAAAACAACTTTTGTTTTTAGATGATCCCTTTCAACTAGCGGATGTGAATAGTGCAAAACTCCATGGGATTCGCTAGCGAATGTGAAAGGTGTAAATATATGTAAAAAATGATGACTATATGGTACTGTTCACATCCTCTAGTTGAAGGAGCGCATCATTTTGAAACAAAAATGGTATCATAAACCACCTACAAACCATGTTTATAATTCCAAAGCACCTAGAACAAGAACAAGTTCGTTAAGTTCTCACCATAGTAGACGGCTCCAAAACCGCCAGCCCCTAGTCTGTGAGAAGGGCTGAAATTTTTGGTGGCATCTTTAAGCTCCAAGTAGGAGAAAACAGATGGCCCAGAATATGAGAGATTTATTTTTTCAAAGCTTGGAGATGGCCTTTCTTCTTCAAAGCTTGGAGATAGACTTTCTTCTTCAAAGCTTGGAGATTTGTTCTTTGATGACACATTGCTCTTGTTGCGACGCCAGATTATAGAGATGGCAGATGAGAGCATGCGGGTGAGGGACTTTCCAAGGAGACCTAGATAAAGAAAATTTGACATCTTTCAGGCAAAATTGTATGCTAGTGTTTGTGTAAACACACAAGGGGTGAAGATACCTAGTATCAGTTTTATTTTTTGTCAAACTATAGATAACTAGTTTTATACTCCGTGCGCGTTGCGGCACGCTAACTCAAATCGTTCATATAACAAAAAGTACCTCGAACTAACGGAATATTTTATTACAAAACCAAAAGAGGTTGTAGGAAGCTAACTATTATATCCAAAAAAAAAAACTACCACAGTAGCATCAAAACTGGAGAAGCCAGCAACCACAAAACCTGACAAAACCATATCACTTTAGACATTCCAAGCTAAACTACACCAAATATCCCAAAGAGAGCAGCAGCCTTTGATTGGCTTTTGACGCACATAAACGCCAAAACTTTTATATCTTCCAAAACCTTGGACACGGAGATCTACTTATCGTGCGTTACGCGAGCGTTTGGTATTTTGTCTTGGCAGTGGGATGGGGGTTTTATATTTGCATTCACAATACATCAGTTGTTAGAAAAATGTTGGTTCCTGCTTCTTGTTGATAAATGGGTGTTTGATGTTCTAGCTGCTGCCATGGTTCTCGCCTTTCTTGGATGGGGGAGTTTTATCATCCGCAGGTAATGCATAATAAGTGTGTTTTGAAATGTTTGTTATCTACCTACAAAAATTTAAGGTGGAAATAACATTCAATATACTTACAGGAACATGTGGGTCTCAGGCATAGGCATGAGAAGTTAAAAAAATGGTTTACGGAACAAAGGCAAAAAAACTAACTCATTGGCCAAATACACCAATCATGTGTGAAAGCACTAAAAAAGAAACATCACGGTTCGGTTAATTTCGTTTGTAGATGTATGTAAGCATAACCAAACCAAAAAAGATTATCAAATAAAGAATTAATCAATTGTGTCATTTTTCGGTTGATCAATTTTTTACTCACAGATGCGGACCAAATTGACCATCTAACAATCGGCTTGTTTTTTAACTCATCCTGACCCGAACCCATTCTGATCCTTTTTTTAATCTGCCCATCCTGACCTAAACCCATCCTAACCCTAACCCAAACCCATCTTGACCCAACAACCTCCATAACATTGGTAATCTCCATCTTTAACTACAAGCAAACTTATTTAACAACTCATAAGGGGGTCTGCCTAGAACAATTCTTATCTCATTTCATGCGAATACACTTTTACTCATTTAATGTTAGATAAAAAAAAGGAACAGATGTAATTTGAATTAAATGTACCTGTGATGATCAATTTCCGGTTCTTTAATTTGACACAATAAGTGTGATAAAAGATCCATTTTCATCACTTCTTTAAACAGAATCAGCAACTCCAAATCTTTTGATCGGTTTACCTTTCTCATGTTTATCCTCTGGTCAAAGTTGAAACACTTTCATATTAAAATATGTTTCTCCATATTATTACAAAATAAAAAAATAGATACCAGACAGATTGAAACTCGTAAAATTAGAAATCTTTTTTTGTTTAATGTTTTAGATTTGAAATTCATATAGTTCATTCAATAAAAAAGTGTGTATTCAAATATGCTAAGAATAAGAACCATCGCTACCGTCGCAACTGTCAATCACCACCGCCGTTTTACTAATCATGAAAGATTGTGATATGAACCCGTATGGAAACATATTTCATTGTCAATAACAATGTTCAAGAAATCATTTGTTTAAAGTCTCATTGGCTAGCCTTAAACACCGAAGACACACAACCAACAACTTAAAAAAATTAAACGATTCAAGGCTAACTGGAATCACCTGAGACTCATGCCAAGCTCTAACACACCTGGGTTTGCATAATTCTTCAAAGTAATTCTTCTCGTCAATTGGTTCCTCGTCCTCCCTTTTATAAAAAGAAGTACGAATCTGTGGAACCATAGAATAGAATCTTAGTCTTATAACATTTAGCTTGAGTTTTAAAGAAATTGTTGTGACTAACAATGGTATCCCAAAATGATTTTTTGAGGTTCGACATCAAAACCATACTGATATCATCCCTGCCCCGTTTCATCCAACAAATATAGCATGTTGTATTACACAGCTTTGACCATAATAAAATTTATAATCATTAAAACTTAAATGAAGTTGACTCATATACATTTATAACAAAAAAAGCATCTCCTTCGGTTAATAAAAATATGATTTTATACGAAATTTATAAACTATACGGAATATATGTAAAAGTCGACAGCTAATCTTCGAATACTCATCTTCTTTCACCAAAGTTGCGATTTGTGCCTGGTATTCATCCATGGCCTTTTGTGGCTCTCCAAAAAAAGGTTACCAACAGTATATGCCTATAGAAATAGACCACTTGGCTTGTTTATTTTCATCGACGTCAATATCTACATCCATCTAATTTCCCTAAAAATAGCACATTTGTCAAAAAAATTATATTAAGTTCTTCCATTACTAACCATAAAAAATAAATAAATTAGTTTACATATGTATAAAACTTAAGAATCATAACAATCTGGTAACTATTTGAATTTCAATACATTCATCGAGAAACATATTAAGCATCCGTAAGAAAAAGTATTCACTATGAAACATTAGAACAAACCTATATCTTGCTAGTATAGACTTCCCCGAATTATAAAGATGGTACACCGTTCAACATAGCAACGAATCCTCCACAAACACACCGTCATTTATTATCCCCTAACTTACCCAAAACAAATGATGTCGCACTGCCATTAATCGGAAACACCCAGATTTGGGTCAAATTACACAACGACAACACAGTATTATCTTACCGGAATCCAACCTGTTCATCATCACCGTCTAATCCACCAAAACAATCACAAATCAAATTAAGTCAGATACGATCTCGTAAACCTAATATTGACAGAAATCGAGATGATTACACCTGATTGGCGTCGGTTTTGGTTGCGCAGCAACACCCTAAAGGCGAATGTATCAAAATCAACTTAAAATTAGAGTCGATCGGTGAAAGTTTCTATGAAGATGATCTACAATGGAGATGAGCTGACGAGGTACCGGATGACTTGGAATCCGGAGTAAAAGACGCCGTTCACCGATATCGGCGAAGTAGTAACCGCTAACGCATCTCCATGTCTCTCCCCTTTTCAATATTCTTTGGATGTGCAGGTGAATCGTGGCAAGAAAGTCTCAAAGAAGAGACACGTGGGGATAACGTGGCCATCAATGGAGTTGTTTATGTATGGCCCAATGAAGAGTGGCAGGGTGTTTTGACACTGTTCATTCCCTTCACTTATTATCATATTTAGATTAGATTAGATTAGATTAGATTAGATTGAAAGTGTTTTGAATCTAGGTAATCTGGTAGTTAAACTAGCGGATGTGCTAAGGTGGTGTTTGTTTTTTTTCAAAAAGAGCTTCCTGCCTCTTCTGTCTGCACCGTGCAGACGCGGGAAGATGTTTAGCCTCAAAAGAGTGTTTGTTTTTTTTTTTTGAGAAGTGCTTCCTGTCTCTCCCCAGCCTCTTCATGAGGAAGTGATAAAACCAAAGCTTCTCCAAGAAAAGCTTTACCTCTTCTTGGCACCACCTCCACCTCCACCCATGCTCCGCCCCTGCTCCGCCACCACCACCACCACCACTGCTCCGCCACCATCATCATCATCATCACCACCCCTGCTCCGCCACCACCACCTCCACTCCGCCACCACCTCCGCTGCTCCGCCATCATCATCATCATCATCACCACCTCCGCTGCTCCAGCCTCCACTCCGCCATCACCTCTGCTCCACCTCCACTCTGCCACCACCTCCGACATCATCATCAACATCACAAACAAAACCCCCAAATCAAAACCCCCAAAACGAAAACCCTAAAATCGAAAACCCTAAATCGATCGGAAACGAACACCCCAAATCGATCAAAGTTCAGCGAGTCCGGTCGACCTCATGTTCAGCGACTCCGGCCAGGTGTGAAGGCGGAGGTGGTGACGGTCGTTTTGTTCGATTCGTTGCAGGCTCGGTGGTTGTGATGATGGCGGTGGAGGTGGTGACAGTGGTTGTGATGATGGCGGTGGTGAAGTGGTGGCGGTGGTGCAGATTGTAGAGAGAGAGTAGAGAGAGAGTGGAGGTGCAGATTGTCTGTGTGGTGTGTGTTAAACCTAGAAGAAGAAGAGGTTTTATATAAAAGAAAAAACAAACCCTCTTCTCCTTGTAGACTGAAGACATTTGGTCCACCTCTTCTCCTGCAGATGCCTGCAGATGTGGCCTGCAGCAGAAGAGGTTTTCAAGAAGAAAAAACAAACAGCACCTAAATTACACAGAATTGGTAAATTTTGTTTTTATTATTAATTAGTTTTATATTAAGTTTGATTCCTCTAATAATATGTAAATATTTAACCCTTTAACAAAAAAATCCAAACACATCGTTTTGTTTAACTTTTTTCTGTTTCCTCTAATAATATGTAAATATTTAACCCTTTAACAAAAAAATCCAAACACATCGTTTTGTTTAACTTTTTTCTGTGGCCATGCATAAATTTATTAAAATCCGACTTTATCTTGGAAAACTTTTTTTCTTAATCTTAAATAATAGGGTTATTGGATTTTAATAATCGTAACTTTCATCAGTTTGGCCGCCATTGATCCTTTTCAAACATATAAGAATTTGGTCTACTCAATAGATTCAATTACACCTAGAGACTTCTTAATTGATTTAAGTGCACCTATGTTAGAAAAGGATCAATGGCGGCCAAACTTTTACAAGTTGGGATTATTGGAGCGAGTTTTTAAAGTTGGGATTATTATCGGCCAACTGGTGAAACTTAGGATTATTAAAATCGAATAACCCTAAATAATACGTTCTCTAGAAACGAATTCGGGTTTCAACAAAATTGATGCAATATGTCCATAAAGATATAACAAAACAAAACAACTAGTTTTGATTATTAGGCCAGAGGGTGTGGCTTCGCACCACCCCGTCACCTCATCAAGATTTGCGCCCTTTGGCGCCCTACACCACCCCGCATCCGTTAAAGGGGCGCTATCCTTGGCTTCCGACAAAAGGAATAGCGGGCGCGAGAGGAAGAAATCAAGGGGCCCCACATTCATCAACCAATCAGATTTTTTTATTTATCTTTTTTAATATAGTTAAAAGGGGGCTTTATAAAGGGCGTTATTCCACACCGTGTAAGTTAGCGATAAAGCCCCTTGCTTATGTGTCGACTACGTGACACTTACGTGGCGTAATAAAGCCCATAGGGCTTTAAACCACACCCTCTAGCCTTAAAATAATTCATCAGAGAAAAATAGTATATATTCAAAATTAATTATTAAAATATAATAATACAAGCAAACAAGAATCTACACAATCTTCACATCCGCTACTTCAACTAGCTGATCAACTAGATTAATAATAAGTCTATTATTATGTTGCCAAAAACTCATTTTATCTTTTATTGCCCTCCTAGAATGATAATAAAAAAATTATTCTAACAACAACCAAAGAAATGAAGATAAGTGATTATATCCTAGGATAGGATTCACCTTCATGAGATTTATGACGGCGAGCTACATCAGTGTATGAAGGTGGCGCATTGTAACTCAAATAATCACCGGCGGGTTGAGAATCACCTCTACCGTGTACCATAAGCCCCATAGAGGGCGCTTGGTTGTTGCTGTTATAAGAGGTGTGGGTGAGCTGATCTTGTGATCTTTGGACCCGCGCCATAGCTCCAATGGAGACCGCTTGAACACCATCATCATGGATCTCGATGGGCTGCTCTATATCCTCAAACGACGAGTCAGGTCTCACCACCACCGACGTAAGCGATGGAGGTCCGTCCATTTGCATAAAGAAAATAAGGTGGTGAATGTAAGGATTTTAAAGAAACAAAAACACGGAGTCAAGGTCGGAGGCTATGGAAAATAATTAATCAAGAAATTTCGTCTTAGTTTTCCTAGAAGGTAAAGAATTTGGGCGTTGACATGATCAAAAGGGATGGCCAACATGAATTTCATTACAATACCTGTCACAAAACTGTATAGGGCTGTGCAAAAAGCTTGCGGCTCGGAGCTCGCTCAAAGCTCGCTCGGATTTAGATCGGAAAACGTTCGCTTGATATGGCTCGGTTTGAAAGTGAGCCGAGCCGGCTCGACTCGGTTTAAGTGAGCCTAGCTCGGCTCGGTTTGGCTCGCTTGGTAGCTCGGCTCGGCTTAGCTCGAATTATTTTACTTATAATATATTTTATTTTTATATACATATAATATATTACAAAAAAAAGCGATTATTACTTACATGTATTTAGGCTTGTAGTTTGATATCTATGACATATTTAAAGGTTGATTGCCATGCTAATGAACAAATATTGTATTTACTTGAAATATAAAGCTTATTTTGCATTGTTGAATGTGATTTTGGCTTGTAATGTATTAGGTTGAACTTATTTTGAGTATGATCTTTTGAAGTATTGAATAATATTTTAGAATACTGAATTTTAAGAGCTATGTATTAATTTTTATTTTTAAAATCGAGCCAAACCAAGCCGAGCCGAGCCAGCTCGGTTCAAAACCAAGCCGAGCCCGAGCTTAGATTTTTAGCTCGGTTTCAAATCCGAGCCCGAGCTTGCCTTAGCTCGGCTCGGCTCGGCTCGGCTCATGAACAACCCTAAAACTATATAATTAAAATACCACTTAATATTTTTAATAGAGCAATATACTTAACATTTATAATAGAGAAATATTGGAAGGTCATATACATCTATCTATGTATCTATTCTAATAAACAAAATATATTTTATAGCACTTGGCATTATACTAACCCATTATTGCCAATTGCCAAATTCTAAATAAACAACCTATTTGGGGGACAGGGCTAGAGGTGTACAAATCGGTTTTTTTGGAAAACCGGTTACGGTTAATAACCGGTTCGGTTTTTTTCAGTAAAAAAAAAAAAACCAGTTTTTTAAAAACCGGTTACGGTTAATAACCGGTTTTAACATGGATAAATTGTAACCGGTCCTAACCGGTTGTAACCGGTTATTAAAAAAACCGGTTTTTTGTTTCGATTAATAACCGATAGGAGTGAAACCGGTTAAAAAATCGGTTAACAAAAACCGGAAAAATAACCGGTTCTGCAGAAACATGCAGGAACTCCACAGAATGTTGTTTTTTTCATTTTTTTCAGCTTTTTGGGCTGTTTTGTTCACAATTCAGCTAGTTTTGTTATTTTTTGAAGTGTAAATGCAGTTTTTATACAAAAATTAACAATAAACTCATAAAAAGTTAAACACATAATAATATCATTAGTCTTGGAACAAACGGTTGTACATAACAATGAAATACGAACGATAAACATAACAAACGAAATACGTAAACTTAAACTATTAATCCGCAAGAACGTCCACTAATATATATATATATATATATTTTTTTAGTGGAACTACAATACTAAAATATATCTTGAGAAGCGTCGTTTAATCTTCTTCGGCCGAACCCGAACCCGAACTATTGCGTAGGAATTCATCTAATTCGGCTTCTTCGTCGGTCATTGGGGTTGTCAATTCGGCTTCGACCTCGTCCTCGTAAACTTCTTCTTCGTAATCTATTTCTTCCTCGAGTGAGCGTTTGTCTTGACATCTCTCCGCCGCATCCAAGTAATCTTTTAAGCAAATCGACATCTCAACCGCCTTAGGTGTTAGTCGAGTCCTCCTTATCGAAATCACCCTACCACTAATAGAAAAAGCACTTTCCGAAGCTACCGTGGAAACTTGGACCGTTAGTAAATCTCGGGCCATTGTGGCTAAGATCGGAAATTGATCTTCCTTACTTTTCCACCAAGCCAACAAATCAAAATTTTTAAAGTCTTGTGAACTCATCATTTGTAGAAAGTTCGACCCACCATACCGACTGAGTTCACTGCTACTAGTGTTACCACGATGCATTTGACTCGACTCATCATACAATTGGTTATAAACATACAAATCGGTATCTTCCATTTGACTTGAACCTTCACCGAAAGCGACGTTTCTCATTGACGCGTGAATGTGTGACGAGGTTGAACCATATTTTGTTACATAAACATCAAACAATTTTGAAAGTTGATCGTTGAAACGAGATTTTGCGACTTCACCAAAGTTTGGTTCTTGAGTGGTGTTTAAATTCAATTGGTGTGCAATTTTTTCAATCAAAGACCCGGTACCAAAAATATTAAAACAAGGGTTTAGAGCGGCGGCACAAGTGAAAACCGCCGGTAGTTCTTTAAAATATTTTCTTAATTTTTCCTTCATTGTATCCGCGATGTCACAATATGGTCTACCTCTAACCGACAACTCGTTTACTTTCAAACACATTTTAAACAAATTGTGAAGTACCAATGAACTTGTTGGATAATAAACCCCCGATAAAGTCTTTGTTGATGTTTTGAAAACTTGAAGCACTTGTGTAACAGTTTCAATAGCATCCCAACCTGATTGGTGGTAAGGCGAACACTTTCCACGACTAGCCAAAAGGTTATGAAATTCTATTAAACTTTCCTTTTGCAAAATAGCTTTTTCAAACATAATGCAAGTCGAGTTCCACCTATGAGCAACGTCCCAATTGGGTCCTAAGCATATTCGACCCGCTTCCTTACAAGTTTTAATATATTTTGAATGTCTTTGCGTGTTACTATATATACTTCGTAACATTCTTTTGAAAGCTTTTTTTTGTGTTTCAATAACCCTTAAACCGTCTTGAACGGCCAAATTTATGATGTGTGCAACGCATCGGCTATGGAAAAAAGTACCCTCACAAATCGGATTGTATTTTAATTTTAAACGCATAACCGCGCTCGTGTTGTTTGAGGCGTTATCAAAAGATATTGAAAAAACTTTATTTTCCAATTTGTATGTTGTAATACATTTGTCGATTACTTTATATATAGCTTCACCGGTGTGAGGGTAATCGAATAATTTAAACAAAATCGTGTGTTTCATCATTTGCCACGTCGCCGGTTCAATCCAATGGGCGGTGACACAAATATACGAATCGGGTGAACCGTGCGGTGCGGACCAAACGTCGCTAGTCAAGTTAACACCGGTTTCTAATTTTTCAAAATAAGAAATTAATTCTAGTTTAGCTTTTTTCCACAATTTTAAACAATCCCTCCTAAGAGTAGCACGACTTACATGGGTGTATCGTGGTTGGAGAGTTTGTTGAACCATCTTTGTATAGCGTTGGTTGTCGAAGTGGTTGAACGGCAAACTTTCTTGGATTACAAACTTCACCATTTCATCCCTAACCATATTGAAATTGTAGTTGAAAATATTAGCGCCATCACTTGCCATGGAAGCTTGACCACCAACGTGTTGTTGTTTCAACGCCTTGCAAAACGGTTTTTCAATGTGTTGTTTCACGGTGGAGTTTGCGGTTTCGGCGTAAAAGCCTTGACAATGATGACAACGTGCTTTCTTTTTACCGTTGGCCATCTTGCACAAATCAAAATGTGACCAAACCTCGGGGTTGCGCTTCGTTGGAACAACACGAATCACCGTGTCGGTTGTAGACTCGCCAACATTGACCGAATCATGGGCACTAGAGGATGCCATAGCGTTTTGAGAGTTATCGAACAAGAATAAGAGACATTTTTAGAGTTTTTGAAGATTCTCAAGTGTTGTGATTGAACCTAAACACTCACAAACCTTTTATACTAGTTGGAGATGAGTTTTAGGCAAAAAAAAAACAAAAAAAAAACGGCTACAATTGGTGCCAAACGGTCATATGACCGTTAAATAGAGCTGGGCATAAATAACCGGTTAAAACCGGTTTTTTTAATCGGTTTTTTTTCTAGTCGTTACCGGTTAACCGATTATTAACCGGTTTTTTTTTGTTTAATCGATTAATTAACCGGTTTTTTTAAAAACCGGTTTTAAACCCGAACCGGTCCAGAATATATATAACCGATCAATAACCGGTCAAACCGGTTGTAACCGAATCGGTTAGAAAAAAACCGGTTTTTTAAAAACCGGTTTTAAAAAAACCGGTTTCGATTGCGTAATCAGTTTTTTTGTACACCTCTAGACAGGGCACTAGCGGGTAAACCTGTAACACCCCAAAACCCGAATGTTTATATTTGTCGTATGTTCCTATAGGACATATCATGAAATAAATAACTAGGCTATTTAACCTAGTTAAATGGGTAGTCAAAACTATTAAATGACGAAAGTTTGTGCCAATTATATTTAAGTGGTGAACACGAGGGGCTAAATTGTAACATGGGAAAACTAATGTTTTATAAAACAAGAATTAAACACACAACACACACATCATGTGTGTGTGTGCGTGCGTGCGTGCGTGCGTGGAGTGTTCTGGAGAAGAACAAGGGGTTTAAACCCTAGTTCTTCAAGAAGCTTCAAATTGAAGGGTGAATCGAAGCTAAAATTCACAACCAAACATGAATTAATGATCACCTTAGCAAGGGGATCATAAGGTATGTTTTAAAACTAAGATTGATGATCTTTTATGAAGTGGGTTATGTTTTAATCCGTGGATTTGTATGAAATTGAGCATGAGTGTGTGTTAGAATCATCATATAGAACATAGATTATGCATGGTTTGGGTTAATTTGATGTTTAGAGGTGAAACCCATTTGTTTTGGTAAGGATGATGACTTGAATGATCATCCATATTCAATTCTTATTGATTGTTGATGTATTATGATGGATATGATGAATTCTTGTGAGATGAATTGAAAGAAATGTGGTGTTAATATGTTGATGTTTACGTGTTAATGATACTTGTTGATTAGCAAGAAGATTTGATGAATTGTGTATGAATTAGGAAGATTAGGCATGGACTACTTGTACATTATGCTTAGATAGTAGTACGCACGCCAAGCGTTTGATGAAATGACTAAATGACAATATTATGTGAAAATGTATGCAAGTAGTGGATGAATATGCATATAATGCATAAATGATTAAATTGTTAGTAAACTTACACAAGGAACATGTGTAAGATTGAATCCATGTGGAGGTTTTGTTGATTTCTCGTTTGGGTAGAGATGTGCTCTAGTGTCTTGCATTGTTCACTTGCATTGTATGGTACACATTATGTGCTTAGTGGATGGTTTAGTTGGGATTATCAAATGAAATTGGTGTTGATATATAGCAAGTAAGGATGGTAGAGTCATGTTGATTATTTACTCTAAATACGGTCGTCTATTATGGGATCATGAAAGCATTAGTATGTAATTGATTGATCATGTGGTTGTAAGCATATTACATCATGAGTATGAAGTGTATATAATGTCATTGTGATAGCCTAATATGATGACATGATGAATTATATGAAATTGAAAAGATGTGATTTTGGGTATATGCCTTATGCTTGTTATAGGTGACTAAGAAAGAGCCACATGTGAGTTATGCAAATGATGTGATCGTTAATATGTACAATCATGTATGCTAACGAGAATGTGATTGTGATGACATGAAAGCATAGGGATCATGTTGAGATGGACTCAAGCAAGGAAGGCAACGGGTCAAAAGGAGACAAGGAAGCGGATGCGAATCCGGACGCATAAGGTAAGTGATTTCCGGAATCACTTCTTAGTTTGTTTAAGTAAGGTAGCATTTTAGTTAATTAAGCATGATGTTTGAAGTCAAATATGGATTTGGTTGTATGAAATCGATAATTTTCGCTAAGTAGATATAACGGGTCAAGATGAGGTCTTGTTGTTATAACGGAATAAAGTGTAAGGAATGGCAACGGTATTATAACCGGGTAATGGGTAGAATTGCACATAAGTACGCTAATCGGGAAACGGGGACGTGGATAAATAGTCAAAAGACTCGGTTTTGAGTTATGACTAAAGGGAACAATTTCGTGTAAGGAAATTGTGCTAATAAAGTTCAATTACATAAAATTGATTGAAACAAATAAGTTTAACGTATACCGGGAATCGGGTTCATAAACCCCATGTACGACACTCCGGATAATGTAAAAGTTTTATAGTTATAACGTTCATGTGAGTTTTGGGCATAAACATAGGAGTTGTTTATTAAAAACATGAACGGGTCGAATAATTCGTAATTGAATATTTAGCCGAAAGCTTATAGGTTAAGAAATTTCCTTAATACGGATGTTAGATTTTGAGTCCTTATGATAGAGGACGAATTTACGGCCATGTGGGAAGAAACGGGAGGTTAAACGGACAAGAAATGAGAAAGTTATGACCAAAATTGTAAAAATTAGTTAAGCTGAAAGTTGCAGGTCTGAACAAGGCGCAAGGTTGCGCCCCTGACTGATGTCTTCTGTATTGCGCCAGAATTGGCACAAGGTTGCGCCAGATGGGTTTCTTCTTACGCCAATCGCTGGTTCTTTCATATTTTTCGCATTCTTCAACTCCAAACTTGTGTGAAGGATATCTAACTACGTTATATGCATTGTATAACTATATGTAAGTATGTAAGCATGTACGTATAGACGTGTTTATGTTTGCATGTATGTTTTCGGGTGTGTGTAAATAGATGTATGAGTATACATATATGAAAGTATGTACGTATGCATTAGATGTGATTGAATGTACACAAAGGAATAAAGTATGTATGTATGTACGTAAGTATGTATGCATGTATGTATGTAGGTATGTATATATGTTCATGTGTATGTAGGCAGATATGTATGAACTTATGCACGTATGCAGAAATGTATGTATGTATGTATGTATGTATATATATGTTTGTATGTAT
Organism: Helianthus tuberosus; assembly: GCA_030545235.1. Taxonomy (NCBI): domain Eukaryota; kingdom Viridiplantae; phylum Streptophyta; class Magnoliopsida; order Asterales; family Asteraceae; genus Helianthus; species Helianthus tuberosus. The sequence goes on along the minus strand of CM060450.1, from coordinate 2,704,902 downwards.
GTAAGTAGGTATGTATGAACGTACGCGGGTATGTATGTACGTATGTAGGTATGTAAGTATGCATTTATGTATGTATGTATGTATGTACGCAGGGTTTCAATAGACTCGAATATTGAAATTATTATTAATGTACCTTGAGAATGAAGAGTAATGCAGGTACAATATTGTAGTCTCACCAGGGGTTTGATGCTCGGATGGAATGCTCAAATGTAAAAGTATAACGGAATGTAAAGTATACGAGGATGAATCTTTGTTTATATTTATAATGTGAGCTAATGTTATGAATGTATGTGGTGAGTGCAGGTTGTACGTGACACGAAGGATCATCGGGGAGTAGAGATTGAAGATCGAGTCACAAGTGAGATTGTACGGGAATGCTTGAGTGTGTAATGTGGTAAATAAGTTATGCTTTTATTTCGTAAATGAGTTCGGTTGATGATTTTAATGTAAAAGAGTTATTTTAAAATGGACCTTCAAGTAAGGCAAGAAGTTTATAATGAAAGAAATTTTATGGCACGAATTTCCGCTGCGACGTTTCGTCAATTACGTATTAGGGTCTTACAAAACCCATCGCGGCTTCGAACTCAGGCCAGCACGGCCGACTTAAAAAAATATCACTTTTTTTTCCTTGATTCTAAATCATCATTTGCTTGTTGGTTGACCCAATTGCAAATTGATGTTGGGGAATTTCAGTTTGCCGGATGATCAGAGAGGCGTGTAATCACTCCCAGATCAAATTATTTCAGTGGTTCATCCGAAAAATTCGATCGGATACAACTCTGATTTTATGAGAAATTGAACCAGGGTATGTTGGTGTGTTTGTGAATTTTCGAACCAGGAAGAAGAATGTGAACAAATCTGTCTACGAATTTTGTTTTTGGGGTTGTAACTGATGGCAGTTATCTCTATTTTCCAGACAAAAACTGTCATTGTTTTTTACATTTCGAAAATGTGTCAAATTCCAGAAAATAATATTTTCTGATACAGTTTCAGCTCGACCCCAGCCAGGGGCTGCCGCCCCTTGGACACTGCTCCCAGGGGCGCTGCCCCCGGAACCCCGCCAAGGGGGCGCTGCCCCCTTGGAACCCCCGTAGAGTACGGGCTCCGCCCTACACTTCGAATTATAATAACTCAAACAAGCGTGCACTCCCGCATCTCCTAACTTGCTTGATGTGTATTATTATTCGCTTTGATCACCAAGTCAATCAATCCCCAATTACACTAAAATATCTAACAATTGATCCAAGAACACAAATGTAGAATTGATGCCTTGAATCACATCGATTGCGCCGATTCTTACATAACCAGGAGATACGATTTTGGTTTCATATCACCCTTTTATTCGTCCCTTCAACACACCAGGTTGATATTATCATGTTAAATTTTTCTTTTCTGAGAAATGAATATTGTTTTAAAATGTGTGATTTCTTTTATCATGATTGATATCATTTTGGGGGCACATTGTTAGAATATTATAAACATAATTTCGTATTTATATGTAACGATTTATAGGATATATAAACTTATATGTATGTGTGTAAATTCGAGGAGGTGTGACTTGTGGATTGTGTCGGTTTCGAATGGTGGTTATTCCCGCCAAACTCAACCGTCCCTCCAACCGTTTCTCCTCCCTATGTATTTAAGTCTTTTGCCGGGAATTCTCTCGGTACCAAGACAATTATAACTGCCAGTAATTGTCCACATTTATCACATCATCGTTTGTCCAAATTTCAATCCATTCTCAAACTGTTTATCGACATCATGAACACCAATTCATGTGATGATTCCGCTGTGTCACGTTCTGAGGGCCATCATAGTGGTATCAGAGTATCAGGTTACTCCGATCTTAGGGCAACATCTACAACTATTCCGTGTCAACATTGTGCAGACGAAAGAAGGGGAAGAATATGGCTAGTAAAACGATGTTACTACTGTAATAATCCGGGCCATCAAGTTTCAAACTGTAAGAGGAAAGAAAGTGACGAAGAAACCCAATTAATACGTCTTGCAATCAACACCGGTGTACAACAACGTGATGTCAAGAATGAAGAACACAGAAGAAGTTGGGAACCAGAATTCATTGTGGCCGGAACAGATGGTGGCTTATGGTCGGAAATTTGGTATGTCAGTAAATCTCTAAAAAATCATTTCTCTGGAAATTTAAACATGTTCAAACGTATTAAGAGTATGAAAGGGGTAGAGTCAAACACGGGTGAAAATCAGTTTTACTTCATAAGGGGTATCGGTGTTACGGAAGTAATTTCAGGGATCGAAAGAATTCGAATTCAAAGTGTGTTTTACTCACAAGATATAGATAGGAATGTCTTAAGTTATGATCAACTAATCACACAAGGGTTTACTGTTAAATTCTCTGGGGATAAGTGTAAACTTTATCCTACATTTAGTGTTCCTCTAATAAATGGTATAGATGCAAAATCTGGGTTAACTAAGGAAGAAGAAATGGGGATTTTAGAGAAACAGAAAGTGTTGAATAAAGAAGAAGAGTTTATGGCTTTCAAGAACGATTATTTAAACAGTTATTTCGAAAATCTTGAAATATCATCAAACGAACCGGATTGGAACGTGATGATACTTCAAACTTTGAAATTTAAAGATTTTATGGATTGTAAGGCTTTGCTTGACATGATGGATGACGATGAGTATATCAGCAAGTATAAGTATATTCTTCAAACAAAATTTGAAGAAATGGTAGAATGGTTCATGATAAAGAAACTGGGTATAACATCCAGACCATTACCGGCCTATGCATCGAATAATCGGAAAGTGTGTTTACTGGATCTGTACCTAGAAACGGAAAAGGAAGGAGGGCACAGAAGTATAACTGAGTATAATTTATGGCCTAAGGTGGCCAAAGATTTAGGCTTTGAATACAGTGACGGTGAGTTGATTCGACTCATATATGTGATGTACCTGGACGTCCTCGTCTACTACTATAAGTTTAAGATCGTTCAGTCAAGAGCCAGTGAAAGGGATAATGCAGATGATAAGGAAGTGCTGGATTCTAAGATGGATATGCGGAGCAGCCGTAGTGAAGGTGAAGACGTCAAGAATGACATAGAAGAAGATGACTGTCAAGAGGGTGCAGGAAGTCCAAAGGAGCACTATGCATTTTTCACAAATGATGGATGGAACGAGATCAAGAGACGAAGACAAGCCAGGAGAATCTTCGATTTCAACAGGGCAAAGGCAGCTGTGGATGCGGCTAATGAAAGTGTTCTGCAACACTCTCGTAAACTCGATTATGTTTAGGGGAGAGTGTTAGAATATTATAAACATAATTTCGTATTTATATGTAACGATTTATAGGATATATAAACTTATATGTATGTGTGTAAATTCGAGGAGGTGTGACTTGTGGATTGTGTCGGTTTCGAATGGTGGTTATTCCCGCCAAACTCAACCGTCCCTCCAACCGTTTCTCCTCCCTATGTATTTAAGTCTTTTGCCGGGAATTCTCTCGGTACCAAGACAATTATAACTGCCAGTAATTGTCCACATTTATCACATCATCGTTTGTCCAAATTTCAATCCATTCTCAAACTGTTTATCGACATCATGAACACCAATTCATGTGATGATTCCGCTGTGTCACGTTCTGAGGGCCATCACACATAACGTTTCTGTTATGGGCACATGGGCATGCATGTACGTCTTGATATTTCAGATTTCAATCCTAAAATTTCAATACAACATTTTCTGATGTAATGTGTGAACTTAGATTCACTAATTAATAATATGAATTATTGTGACGCCACTAAATTAATCTTGAGCATATTGATAATTACATACAAACTGGAAAATCAATAACGATGAATTATCGAGCAAAACAACAACAAATATAAAGAATTGTTGTATAGAGATCATAGGAATTTAGAACTTGAAACCAAAGTTTCAAACTGCAGTTTCTGTCTTTCTTTCATTCTTTAAAAAAGGATAAATCCCATTTTCAAGTATAGTGCAATGAGATAAGATGATTTTTCTAGTAATTTTATTTAATTATATGAATCTGCAGGTTTTCTTAATTTGATTAATTTGCTTACATTAAACAACCAATTGATCTAATTAGCTGTTTTTAAACTAGATAATTTTACTAGTGAGCCAAACTAAATGTTCTATACAAGTGTTAGATATTATTATTTGAAGCAAGAATTCATATTTCTTATATTTGTTTGGTTAAATATGTGTGGTTAATTTGTAAAGTATGTAATGCAAATGGTTATTTTTTGTTTTGCTTTTTTGCAGTTCTACTTGAGGAAGCCAGTAAAAAGATGAGCTCGGATATAATCAGCACCCTTCCTAATAACATAATTGAAAAGATTCTAACTCTTATGCCAATCCAAGATGCGTTGAGAACGAGCATTTTGTCAAAGAAATGGCGGTAGCTGGCGGAGCATGCCTAAACTTGTCTTTACAGACAATATGGTTACAGTGTCATCTAATCATCTATGCGGACAATTGAGGAAGTATAAACTTGCCAGTGCCATCTTCCATGTTCTGTTATTCCACAACGGTCCAACAATACTAAAGTTCAAATTTTGTTGCTAATGGATTCTGAGTTTGACCAGATTATAACTTATCTTGCAAGGGGAAATAAAGTGAAAAAACTGTGGTTTATTATTAAAAAAAACTGCTACAAGCTACCGATTTCTTTCTTTTCATTACAGGAATTAGAAGTTATACATCTTGAAAATTGTATCTTTGAACCACCATTAATATTCGATAAATTTAGTTGGTTGAGGAAAATGAAGTTTATGGATGTTGACGTTTCAGCTCAAATGCTTGAACGCTTCCTCTCCAAATGTCCGCTGCTTAAGCATATTAGTTTGGTAAGGTCCATATAACCATTTATGTAACTCCATCAATTAATGATGTTATTATAAAGGTATCTTCATGCAGGATAGCTATAAAGAAGGTACTGACTTTGTAGCAGGAGGAAACAAGTTTACATTTGTTGATCTATTACAATGTGTGCCTTTGATTCAGGATTTGCAAATCACATATCATTATATGAAGGTAGCATTCGGTTTAAAGATTACATTTGATGTAAGGAGTTTGAGTTTGCTAATTTTGACAGTGGTTATCGGTTAAAGTACCTGTGTCCAGGTGGCATGCCACATAAGCTTCCCACTTCACCAGCCCATCTCAAATATCTGTGTTTGGATGTGTGCATGACAGAACAAAATGAGATTTCTTTTGTCCTCTGTATGATCAGGAGCTCCCCGTTGTTGGGTAAACTTACTTTACGGGTAAATATATAGTGTTAGTTTTATGTTAAGTGGCTCTTTATACTTTTATCGACAAATTTTAGATGTTTTCTAATTAGATGGGTGATAATGAGAAGTCGTTGGTTCCACAAACTTCCATCAACTTTCTTGATCCGGAAGACTACTCGGATTTAAACTTGGATCATCTTGAGATATTGGACATAGACATATATAGTAACTTACCTCTTGTGAAGGATTTTGTGAAACTCATCATAGCCAAGTCACCTGTGCTAAAGAAAGTGCGAATTGAGCTTAATGACAATTCCAACTTTCTTGATCCAGAAGACAACTTAAATTTTAAGTTGGATCATCTTGAGACATTGGATATAAAAATGTTTAGTAACTTACCTCTTGAGATGGAATTTGTGAAACTCATCATGGCCAGGTCATTAGTGCTAAAGAAGGTACGAATTGAGCTTAATGATAAAGTTTCTGTTGATGAAGAAGTGAAGATGCTTAGAGACTTGGTACTACTCCCATTTCCGCGGGCATCACCTTCAGCAAAGTTAATCATCGAACGCCCGGAAGCTTCTTAATGAAGGATGTTATTTTGATGATGCGCACAAGTTACTTTTTTGCTTAGGATGAAGGATTCTCATCACATAGTGCATTTAGTCAAGGACCATTTTGTATGTGTTTTGATGATCTCGTTTTGTGTTTAGGAAATATCACCTTATGCTTTGTAACAAGTCCGAAGCTTTCGTTTAAAGCAAATCTCTAAATCATCTTGGTTTTGAATCATGACGGCCTACAACGCAATAGACATATTTTTTTCGTTTGCTACTATTTACATAGATAAATGTTAAGCCAACACCAGCAACTATTTACATTTACCAAAAACTATTTACTTCTGGGTAAGGCAGGTCCGTCGAGCATGTATCTCTAATTATGTACTATTAGCTATTTCCAAATGAATCTTGTGTATATGTTTTAGTTTTATAACTATTTTTGTGAAAGATATCAATTGTTGACTATAAAGTAAAGATGCTAAGAGACTTGCTATGGAACCCATGTGCGTCTACTAGAGCACAAATCAAATGTTCCAAAGTCATCTTTAATACTATTATATTTGTTGCATGGAACCGAAAATATGCGTCTCTAACCGTTTCCAAACTTAAATTGTGCACCTCTAACTGGTTCCTAACCGGTTTTAACGGAGGAGTTCTCAAAACAATATCAAATCGACAGTTCTGTTTGAAACCGTAACTAGTTTCACCAAAACCAGTTTCATAATCAAGTTCGAGTCGGGTTTGGAACTGCTTTGGATTCACAAACTGTACCTCTGGTTTTAAAACAAATATCATAATATGATTTCTGAAATTACTAGGCCTGTGATTACGAACCCAAACATAATTATAAAGCCCAAGTGGCTTATTTGGGCCATAAAAAGTCTTATGGGCTGAATTTAGTGCCTACCCAAGTTATATATGCATGAAATCAATGTGTTCTTATATAGGTGCACAAAACTGGGTTTTTTAATACCTGGGTTCGGGTATGGACCCGAGTATGGTATTTTCGTGTATTGAAAATGATCGGGTTGGGTTCGAGTCTGGGTATTGGCCTGAAAAACCATACAAGGTGTTACAAGTTCCAGGTAGGGTATGGGAACTGGGTACCCTATACCCTTTGTAATACCCTATATTCGGGTATGGGAATTTCCCGGAAGCCAAGTATATTTCGGGTATAGATGGGGTTTTTAAGGGTCCGGGCTACAAATATATGTAGATTTTGGGTATTTTACGGTTATTTTCCAGGTATTTAAAAACCCGGGCACGGGTATTCACAAAACCATGGTATGGGTATTCATTATAACCGGGTTTAGAGTTTTTTTTCGGGTTACAAAAACCGGTTCCGAGTACGGGTTTTGTAGCTAAAGGTTATGCCCGGTGAATACCCTATCTGTAAAGTCAGGTACGAGTTTGGGTACCCAACACATGGTTCTTCCAATACTCGGTCCCGTATATTTTTTTAGGTTGGTTGGAGTTTTTTGTGGACCACTAGACTCTTATCTCCCAAAAATATATCTATATATGTATTTTGGTCAAATAACATTAATTTTAATAGATTTGACTAATGGATGAAGTTAATTAAGGGGATGTTTGGCAACTTCTGAATGGTTATAGGGTCGTTCCTACGTTTTTGGAAACCCTAGCGAACTATAAAGTGGGGGCCCTAATTTCTCCGACAAACTCTACTCCAATCCCGACGCCATGGGTGATTACCTTTACTTTTTTCGGCAGGCGATAGCCGATAGCCTAGAAATTGAAAGCAGGTTGCTATGGGAAATGAGAACAATGATTGCGGCTGTTTAGGGCATTAGGCCGCTAAATAATGATGATTAGGTCGATGGTGATTGTGTTGTAATAGCTGAAAATCAAGGCGAAATGAGCTTTGAAACTTGGTCTTTTTTTGCTAAACAATATTTATTTTGACCTCTTTCAATGAAACTGTTTAGTTTTAAAATAAACGTATTTATTTTCGCCTAATACATATGACTATATATAAAAACTTTCTAAAACTTCAAAGGCCCTAATTTTTTGGTGTCCCTAGGCCCATGCCTAGGTTACCAAGCCTATGGAGCCTGCCCTGAATGGTTAAGTGCTGAACCAGTAACAGGTCTGAATCATTAAGAGCCAATATAATACTTAACTGTTTAGAGGCAAATGTCTGACCAATTCAGATTAAAAGTCTTAACCATTCAGACTCAGTATGATACTTAATCATTCAGAGGTAAATGTCTGAACCATTTAGACATCTGCTCGCAAAACAAACAGTCTGAACCATTAAGTGCTGAACCAGTAAGAGGTCTGAACCATTAAGAGACTCATTAAGAGATAAACAAACAATCCCTAAATCTTTAGCCTGAAAAAGCAAGTTCCGGAAAGTACGATGTGCTTTGGCAAAATAATATTAAGAGTAAACTGCAATTTTACCCCTTGAGGTTAGGGGTGATTGGCACCCTTAACCCCTCCCCCCCCCCCCCCCAACGAAATTATTGCAATTTTACCCCCCTCTGTTTGCTGTTATGTCGCAACCTTAACCCCCGGCCTCAGTCAACAACGGTAGTTTGACCCTTATAGGTAAGGGTATTTTGGTAATCTTACCCTATATTTATTATTATTATTATTTTTATTATTATTGTTATTATATATATATATATATATATAAAATACATAGTTCTTCTTCTTCAATATCCCTAAACCCTTTTCTTGCCCAGGTACCATCTCTCTCCCTCTCCTGTCTCTCTCTCATCCACCACAATAATCACCACCGGGCACCACCATGCCACCGCCATTCACCACCACAACCACCGTTGTAACAACTCTCATCAAAAGTCATAATTATTAAATTAATTAGTCCAAAAGGAAACCCTAATTGAGACACCCGAGTGATTCTGAACAAACCCTGAAATTTTCATAATTTTCAGAATCAGGATTAGGGCCCCTAAAACTAAGGGGGGTAAACCCTAGTGGATAATTATCCACTAAAATTCGTTGTCAAGTAACTGAAAAATGAAAGTGGCAACTCAACAAAGCTAGTCCCAGTCGTGGCTAGTCTATAGGCCTATTTTTTTACCCATACGATGCGTATGGTATGTCTGGCCTACGATGCGCAGCCAGTCTAACAGACCATACGATGCGTAGGGGATGTTTGGCCTACGATGCGTATGGTTAACCAAATTTCACCTATAAATAGCAGACATTGGCATTCGAAATCTGAACACTTTACGACGAAATAATTCTCACTATTACACTGTATTACGTACTGTTATTCCGAAATTACACCCCCGGGTATCGAAATACTGCTACAAAACAGGGTATTAGCACAATCGCTGCTACGATTTATTTATCCGACGATCAATATATCCAATGAATGTTTAAGTGCCGCCCACATTAGGGTTATACTTTGTCGTTCGTCGTTAATTCGATGGATGAGTTGAAGTATCGTACTTTGTCGTTCGTCGTTAATTCGATGGATGAGTTGAAGTACCGCACTTTGTCATTTCATTGTGAGAATTTGATCTCGTGAGTTATCGTAAATGCTGGATTGATTACTAACCCCGTTTTGTGTGCATTGTATTTAAATTAGGTTAACAAGACTGATTCATAAACTAGACTCTGTCCGTATTAAATCAGCAATGTGAGTCATTCTCTTTTTATCAAATTACTTTACAAAACCCTATTTATTTCAAAGTTATAATTACAGGGATTAAGTTTATGTAATCACCATATTACAGCCGGTATGTGGGGTTTTGTATACATTACTTGATAATCTTCACCATTGGGGCAGCCAAGGGGTGATATGACCATAGTCACAGACACCATTGGACGAAAGGGCCAATGGGTCGAGTGACAAAGTACTGTGGGTAATTGGTTTGATATCAGAAACATTGTAATTTTTCTTAATACTGTAAATTATAACAAATGTGTCATTTTAATAAATAGAATGATTCACTCAGTATTTCCCGCTGACAAAACCTTTTTCAAACATGTTTCAGGTGATCTGTTATAATTCAGGAAAAGTGATGGGGAGCATTTCAAGCTTAAGATAGTGGCTCATTATAAAATAAAGAAATAAGTTTTGTAATATCACTATTTCGTAGTAAAAATATAATATTGTAAATTATCGGGGTTTTATCCCGAAATGTGAAATAAAATAAATCGGGAAAATTTAGCTTTAAACGATCCTGTTTCCGCTGTTAAACTCAATTAAAACAATACCGCAGTATTTCTGTCCCGCGGCTCCTGAAACGGGTCAAACCGGGTCGGGGGCCGTGACAGAAATAAGGTGGTATCAGAGCCACTGAGTTAAGCTAATTAAGTATTTAAAAAAAATACTTAATTTTTCCTGATTACTATTATGTGATTATGTGTGTTATTAACTAAATATTTGTTAGTTACAGTATGGGTAAGAAAAAGCTGTCAAGCATCTATCTTAAATTAGATAAATCATCCAACGAGAAGGGAAGTTCATCCCGAACCAAATCCTCGAATCAGGCTGAAATTCCTGAAGAAGGAATATTTGTGCGAAAGGCACATTACGAGGAAACACTTTCTCCTGAAAGGAGGGAGATGATTCTTAAGAAAAGTAAAGAGAAAATCCGAGAAAAGAGGATTAAACGAGAAACTCAAGAATTAATTGATAAATCACCTTGGGAAGATAAGCTAGATGAGAAATGGGTAAATTTATATATGCTAGCCACAGTAGCAGAAAATATAAATCTTTAAAGATTAGCACCCTACCCTCACAATCTAGAAACTCTGTGTGATAAATAAAATTTGAAACCTAAGTGTGTTTGTCAGTTATCTTTGTAATCAACTAGTACACATTATGTAATAAATTACAAAGTTATTTGTAAATTTTAACTTAGTATTTTATGCATTTTGCATATATGCTACATCAGCATGAATGAGATATCTGAAGCTTTTCAGAACCTTAATCTTTACCCAGTGAATATCGAAGCTTCCAAAGAATATACTAGCTACTTTCCCGATATAGAACAACCGGTAGAATTCAAGGTTCCACCTGTAAATAAGCAAAAACGAAAGAAAAAGAAGAATTACGTGTGGGGAAGTCGCATACGTAAGAAAAAGCCAGCCACAAAACTTCCCAAAATAAACAATCCTTTGAAAAAGGGAAAAGAAATTATAACCGGAGAAAGTTCTAAACAACAGGAAATTGAAACCAGGAAAAGTCCTAAACTACAGGAGATGAAAACTAAAGACAAGGAAGAGGTTAAGGAGATAGGAATACAGATAGAGATTGAAGCCAAAGAAGATTCTAGGCAGATGGAAAGGCAGTTTGAGGAATACTCTAAAAACATAGAAATGGAAGTTGGGCAAGGCTCTAGACCAACTCAGATAGAAATCGGAGAGAGCTCCAATCAAAACCAGGGAAGGACATTTCAAGAAGAAATAGATTTCCTATTGGCAAGCTGTGAAACCATTTAGCCTGTCAATAACAATAATAATAATAATAATAATAATAATAATAATAATAATAATAATAATAATAATATGTATAATTATCCTCTTGAAAACCAACTCCCTATGAATTGGGAACCAGCAATTCCAGACCCAATAGTCCACTCCCAACCTATAGGAATGGACGAATGGTGGACGAACGATTGGCAATTTCAAAATATTGTCAACGATCCTTACTCTTTTCTTCCACAATTCGATCCAGAACCCCTACCTAATCCACCTATGAGTAATGAAAACATGGCTGAACTTCGCCACTTTGGTGAAGAGTTGTTTGATGCTGGAACTAGAATCAGGGAAATAGGGGGACAAATTGCTTGGAAGTACGATGAGAGGGAAATGCGTTTTTAGAACGGCAAGTGACGAGAGATAGTACAATGGTAAAATAATGGTTGTATAATAGTAGTAGTAAAGTTAGTCTGTAAATAACAAATAAAACTTTGTATGATATTTGTGAGTAAAGATGCATACTAGATATAAAATGAAATCGAGAAATCGATTGTTTTGACTATACTTGTATTTTAAAATTTCTGATTGTTTGTATGTAATTGTTATTTAGCAAATACTAATAAAATTTATATATACATTATCAGATGGCAAACAGTGGTAATGAACCTATAAATGAAGTTAATCAGTCTGAGCACCATCCAGGAGATCAATATATGACTCGGCAAGATATCGAAAACATTGTTGCTCAAGGGATAGCCAATGCTATTCCAGCATTCATTGCTGCTATCAAGAATCCAATCGAACCACAACAAATTGTCCCTAGTAAACAGATTACTGAAGATAACTTCAGTAATAGTGTAAATGGAGACAATAATCATGTTAATCATAATAAGGAACCACATCAAGCTCCATTACCTAAGAAAATGAAAACTGCAACGCCTGGTTGCACTTTCAAAGAATTCCTTGCTTGTAAACCCACAGAATTTGCAGGCAATGAAGGAGCAACTGCATCACTGCGTTGGTTAGAGAAAACCGAAGCAGTTATTGCAATAAGTAAATGTGGTAAAGATGATCAGGTCATGTACTCATCAAATCTCTTCAAAGAAGGAGCACTCGAATGGTGGAACACTGTGTTACAATCAAAAGGAAGAGTAGTAGCTTATGCTATGACTTGGGAAGAATTTAAGGGTTTGGTGGAAAGAAAATTCTGTCCCGAGTATGAAAAGGAACAGATGGCGAATAAGTTTCTAAATCATCGGATGATGGGTGTAGATTGTCGCGGTTATACCTCGACATTCTTTGAATATGCTAGAGTGGTACCAACACTGGCTTCGCCAGAACCGGTACTCATTTCTCGCTATATTTGGGGGCTAATTAGCGAAATCCGCAATATTGTTAAAGCTGCGAGACCTCGCACTATTGATGATGCGGTAGAATTAGCCAACACTCTAACCGATGAATTGGTGCGCACAAGAGATGAAGATAGGAAAAAGGAACTAGCTCAGAAGATTACCCAAGGATTTCGGGCGGGTAATAGTAATAATTTCAAGAAGAGAGGAACAGGGCAATATTCAAATCCACCTTTCTGTAGAAATTGCAAAAGAAAGCATTACGGAAAATGCAATTTAACCTGCAATCTTTGCAAGAGTATAGGACACCGTGAAGAAAACTGCAGAAAGAAAACTGTAATTTGTTTTAACTGTGGAGAAGCAGGGCATTATAAAACAGAATGTCCTAAATTAGTTAAACCAGTAGATAACAAGCTCAAGGCGACTGAAGGAACTACTAAGAAGAATGTCAGGGCATTTCAGCTGACCACTCAAGAAGCAGAACTCATTCCGGATGTGATAGCGGGTACGTTCTTAGTTCACAATGTTTACGCCAAAGTATTATTTGACTCTGGTGCAAACCAAAGTTTTATAAATACTTCATTCTGTCAAGCTCTTAGTTTACCTTTAACCAATATTAGGCAGATTTTTACAGTTGAAACCGCAGACGGAAATTCAGTTAAAATAGATAAAGTTTTGAAAGAAGGAAATATAGAACTTTTAGGACATAAATTCTCTGCAAAACTATTGCCGATGAATTTAGCTGAATTTGATGTTGTATTAGGAATGGATTGGTTAGTATCCAACCATGCTAGAATTCTTTGTGATCAGAATTCCATAGAAATTCAATCACCTACCGGAGAAGTGATTAGGATTACAGGAGATAAACCACGTAAGCCCATGAAGTTCATATCAGTAATGAAAGTTGCTAATTATGAACGAAAACAAGGAATAGTGTATATGATTTCGGTAATCATTAGCACTAAGGGAAAAGAACTTAAGGAAATACCAGTAGTCTCAGAATATCCTGATATATTTCCAGAAGATTTACCAGGATTACCTCCAGACAGGGAAGTAGAATTCAGAATTCATTTAATTCCAGGAACTACACCGATAGCCAAGGCACCTTATCGGTTAGCACCTACAGAAATGTTAGAACTAAAGAAGCAATTAGATGAATTACTAAGTAAAGGATTCATACAACCTAGCTCATCCCCTTGGGGAGCGCCAGTGTTGTTTGTGAAGAAAAAGGATGGTTCAATGAGAATGTGTATCGATTATAGGGAATTGAATAAGGTTACAATTAAGAATCGATATCCATTACCTAGGATTGATGATCTTTTTGATCAACTTCAGGGGGCTAGATATTTTTCTAAGATAGATTTACGCTCTGGATATCATCAATTGAAGGTACAAGAAGAAGACATACCTAAGACTGCTTTCAGAACTAGGTATGGTCATTACGAGTTTACAGTCATGCCCTTCGGGTTAACGAATGCACCTGCAGCATTCATGGACATGATGAATAGGATCTGTAAACTGTATTTGGATAAATTTGTAATTGTTTTCATAGACGATATACTTATTTATTCCAAAAGTCAGACAGAGCATTGTGAACATCTTCATGCACTCTTAACTTTGTTAAGAAAAGAAAAGTTGTACGCCAAATTCTCGAAATGCGAATTTTGGCTAAAGGAAGTACAATTTTTAGGACACATGGTGAATCATGAAGGTATTCATGTAGATCCTGCTAAGATAGAGGCAATTACCAAGTGGAAGGTTCCACAAACAGCAATGGAAATAAGAAGTTTTATAGGTTTAGCTGGGTATTATAGACGGTTTATTAAGGATTTTTCCAAGATAGCCGTACCATTAACTAAGTTAACCTGTAAAGCCACTAAGTTTGAATGGGGACCCAAACAAGAAGAAGCTTTTAGGATTTTGAAGCAGAAACTAACCCATGCACCAATCTTAGCCTTACCAGAAGGAATTGAAGATTTTGAGGTATATTGTGATGCTTCAAAATTAGGATTTGGATGTGTGCTTATGCAACGCAAGAAGGTAATTGCGTATGCCTCAAGACAATTGAAAAAGCACGAAGAAAACTATACGACTCATGATTTAGAATTAGGAGCCGTAATTTTTGCCCTTAAGATTTGGAGACATTATCTTTACGGAAGTAAATTTACTGTCTACACCGACCACAAGAGTTTAAAATACATATTTGGGCAAAAAGAGTTAAACATGAGGCAAAGGAGATGGATGGAAATTCTAAGTGACTACGACTGTGATATCCAGTATCACGAAGGAAAGGCGAATGTAGTTGCAGATGCCTTAAGTCGTAAGTATTATGAGAAACAACGAAGGGTTCGTGCTCTCAGATTAAATCTACAAATAGATTTAATGGAACAATTGAAGAATGTTCAAACTACAGCAATCAAGGATAATGCTGAAGGAATGAAAGGACGAATCAAGGAATTAGAACAAGGAGCAGATGGAATTTGGAGATTCCACAAAAGTAGAATTTGGGTACCTAAGCAGGGAGACTTAAGACCTAAGATTTTAGAAGAAGCTCATAAATCTAGGTACACTATGCACCCAGGAAACAATAAGATGTACCAAGATTTAAGGAAGAACTTCTGGTGGATAGGAATGAAAAGGGACATAGCCAGCTATGTTTCTAAATGTCTTACTTGTTCACAAGTTAAGGTAGAACATCAAAAACCTTCAGGACTACTACAACAGTTAGAGATGCCAGTGTGGAAATGGGAACTTATAACAATGGATTTTGTTACTAAGTTACCCAAAACCAGAAAAGGTAATGATGCGATTTGGGTAATTGTGGATCGATTAACCAAATCAGCTCACTTTCTACCTATGAAAGAAACCTTTAGCATGGAAAGACTGGCTAAATTGTATGTAGATGAAGTTGTATCCTTACATGGAGTTCCACTCTCCATTGTTTCGGATAGAGATAGTCGTTTTACTTCCCATTTCTAGAAAAGTTTCCAGCAAGCTATGGGAACTCGATTAAATTTGAGCACTGCATATCATCCACAAACAGATGGACAAAGTGAAAGGACAATCCAAACTCTAGAAGACATGCTCCGAGCATGTGTAATAGACTTTGGTGGAAGTTGGGATGATCATTTACCATTAATTGAATTCTCCTATAACAATAGTTATCATTCAAGTATTGAAACTGCTCCATTCGAGGCACTGTATGGAAGAAAGTGCAGAACTCCCGTTTGTTGGGCAGAAATAGGAGAAAGTCAATTATCAGGTCCTGAAATTGTGCAAGAAACGACTGATAAGATTACTCAAATCAAAGAAAGGCTGAAGACGGCTCGAGATCGCCAGAAAATTTATGCAGACAATAGAAGCAAGCCGTTAGAATTCCAAGTTGGAGACAGAGTACTGTTAAAAGTTTCTCCTTGGAAAGGAGTTGTTAGATTTGGTAAGAAAGGAAAGCTAAGTCCAAGATACGTAGGACCATTTTCAGTGATCCAACGTATAGGACCAGTAGCTTATCGTTTACAATTACCAGAAGAATTATCTGGAGTACATAATGTATTTCATGTATCCAATCTCAAGAAATGCTTATCAGATGAATCTCTGGTAGTACCTCTTCAAGACATAGAGGTAAACGAAAAGTTGAAATTTGTTGAAAAACCTCTTCAAATTGAGGATCGAAAGATCAAGTTTCTCAAACACAAACGACTAATTTTAGTCAAAGTAAAGTGGGACTCAAAGAGGGGAGCTGAATACACTTGGGAACTGGAATCAGAAATAAAGAAAAAGTATCCACACTTATTCCAGTAAATCTCGAGGACGAGATTTTTCTTAAGGTGGGGAGAATGTAACAACTCTCATCAAAAGTCATAATTATTAAATTAATTAGTCCAAAAGGAAACCCTAATTGAGACACCCGAGTGATTCTGAACAAACCCTGAAATTTTCATAATTTTCAGAATCAGGATTAGGGCCCCTAAAACTAAGGGGGGTAAACCCTAGTGGATAATTATCCACTAAAATTCGTTGTCAAGTAACTGAAAAATGAAAGTGGCAACTCAACAAAGCTAGTCCCAGTCGTGGCTAGTCTATAGGCCTATTTTTTTACCCATACGATGCGTATGGTATGTCTGGCCTACGATGCGCAGCCAGTCTAACAGACCATACGATGCGTAGGGGATGTTTGGCCTACGATGCGTATGGTTAACCAAATTTCACCTATAAATAGCAGACATTGGCATTCGAAATCTGAACACTTTACGACGAAATAATTCTCACTATTACACTGTATTACGTACTGTTATTCCGAAATTACACCCCCGGGTATCGAAATTCTGCTACAAAACAGGGTATTAGCACAATCGCTGCTACGATTTATTTATCCGACGATCAATATATCCAATGAATGTTTAAGTGCCGCCCACATTAGGGTTATACTTTGTCGTTCGTCGTTAATTCGATGGATGAGTTGAAGTACCGCACTTTGTCATTTCATTGTGAGAATTTGATCTCGTGAGTTATCGTAAATGCTGGATTGATTACTAACCCCGTTTTGTGTGCATTGTATTTAAATTAGGTTAACAAGACTGATTCATAAACTAGACTCTGTCCGTATTAAATCAGCAATGTGAGTCATTCTCTTTTTATCAAATTACTTTACAAAACCCTATTTATTTCAAAGTTATAATTACAGGGATTAAGTTTATGTAATCACCATATTACAGCCGGTATGTGGGGTTTTGTATACATTACTTGATAATCTTCACCATTGGGGCAGCCAAGGGGTGATATGACCATAGTCACAGACACCATTGGACGAAAGGGCCAATGGGTCGAGTGACAAAGTACTGTGGGTAATTGGTTTGATATCAGAAACATTGTAATTTTTCTTAATACTGTAAATTATAACAAATGTGTCATTTTAATAAATAGAATGATTCACTCAGTATTTCCCGCTGACAAAACCTTTTTCAAACATGTTTCAGGTGATCTGTTATAATTCAGGAAAAGTGCTGGGGAGCATTTCAAGCTTAAGATAGTGGCTCATTATAAAATAAAGAAATAAGTTTTGTAATATCACTATTTCGTAGTAAAAATATAATATTGTAAATTATCGGGGTTTTATCCCGAAATGTGAAATAAAATAAATCGGGAAAATTTAGCTTTAAACGATCCTGTTTCCGCTGTTAAACTCAATTAAAACAATACCGCAGTATTTCTGTCCCGCGGCTCCTGAAACGGGTCAAACCGGGTCGGGGGCCGTGACAACCGTAATAAATTAATAATCACACACCTAGATACCCAAATCTTGAATTCAACAATTAATAATCACCACCACAACCACCACTTTCTAATACCCAAATCTTGAATTCTTGAATCTTTTTTTTTTCATTTTCTCTCACACCCAGTTCGTCCAACAACCCAGGTGATTTTATTTGGTTAAATATTGAATCTTTTTGCAATTTTATGAATACCCACCTCATCATGTTGTAAATCTGTATGAATTTTTGTTTGATGGTTAATGTTTCAAGTCACTTCATCATGTTGTAAATCTGTATGAATTTTTGTATTGCTTTTATGAATCCATGTGTTACAGAGTCTATTCTAGTAATTGTTATTTGGTTTTATGAAATATTTCTGTTAATTTGCAGAAGAATTTAGGAATTGTTATTCATCATGCTTCCATTTGTATGTAAGTTATGATTATAAGTTGTTAATTTACAAAACTATTACGGTTGACTTCCATCAACACCGGTCATCTTCTCCGACCACTCATCTCCGGTGTTGATGGTGGAGCACGGCGTCCAATGGCCACCATTAATGCAAGCAATCGCACACCACCATCCACCGTTAACCCTCAGCAGTTCGATCAACTTCAACTCTGTCATCACCATACCACCCTCATTGTGAGCCATCTTCCAATCATCACTGTACCATCCATATTCTCCGATCAGTTTCCCCATACATGATCATCTTTTTCAAAAATAGCATTAGATCTGCAAAAAAACTCTTGTTAACCAGAGCAAGAACATCCCCTGTTATCTCAATAATTAACAATTAGTTCAAGAGCTCTCATACTTGTATTTCTTGAAGTTCAACTGCCCAAGATAACCAAGAAATTTCACCACCATACTCGTACACATCAAGTAACGCTGAAATTAAAAATGCGTAATCATCCAAGAATCCAGGAGCTTTTGAAGGCCCGTTTCTGAAACTGTGTTGCAGCCTTCGAGATTGTGGGTTGTAAAGGTTTAGTCACAGGAGTACATGGAAGTTGCAAAGAAAGCACTGAATTTTATCACAGAGTGCACAATTTACCCTCCACTCAAGTTTTGAATATATTCTAAGTTTTATGTGGGTTGTAAAACTATTTTATTGAGATAAAATTATCACAGAGTGCACAATTTACCCTCCATTCGCAGCAAAACTTGATTTAATAGTTGACAAATCACTGAAAAATGGTTGAGGGTGGTGGCAGGGGGTAATATTACAGAGTGCACAAAACACAGGGGGTAATATGAAAGGGCATTATAGTCATTTCAAGTTATAGTCAACAGATTAGTCAACAAATTTGAGGCAGGTGGTAAGGTTGCAACATAACAGCAAACATTGGGGGGTAAAATTGCAATTATTTCCTTAGGGGGGTAAGGGTGTCAATCACCCCTAACCTAACCACAGGAGTAAAATTGCAGTTTACTCTAATATTAATAATAAATCTTACCAAACCACCCCTGTACCGAAACATATTTTAACAGTATCCAGAAAGGCTTAAGATGGGACTGGTCCATGGGTTTAGATAGTGGCCCATTCAGAAATAAGAACTAACTAACAAATGGCAACGCAAAGGATCGTGGGTTGATGGTCAAATAGCTTGCTGATTCTGTTGCTTAAACCCTAGACTAGAGGTACGTAATTCTTATTCACTTTTTCTTCCAGATTTAATAAATGCTACAA
Source organism: Helianthus tuberosus (assembly GCA_030545235.1). NCBI lineage: Eukaryota > Viridiplantae > Streptophyta > Magnoliopsida > Asterales > Asteraceae > Helianthus > Helianthus tuberosus. The sequence continues at coordinate 2,685,393 of CM060450.1, read as the reverse complement.
CTTGTTGAGAATCTAAATAAGAAAGAGGTAATCATGCGTAGACGTTAATAAAACTGTTGTTATCATGTAAGAAATTTAGCATGTGTTTTTTGCATTCTACCTTGCTGTAGCATTATCATTAATATTATGGAGTATCAAAACCTAACAAGAACTCAAAGCCTTAGTTCGGATATCATCAGCACCCTTCCACAAAACATAATTGAAGATATTCTAAGTCTTATTGTTGGTCAGAACCCTTCTGATGATTACAATTGAAATAAACAAACCCTATTTATACTAAACGAACAGATGCGATTGAACAGTTGCGTCTCCTCTTGAACCGATGTGTCGCTTGATATCCTATGATGTTGCGGCCATTCATGAAGGGGTGTGTCCCCTGGATGTGTCGCTCCATCTAGCATGTAGTTATAACTTTCTTTTGTTCGCATCTAGTCCTCGCACTTTTGTTGTCGAGTAAGGAATTTAGGATTAAGGTGTTTGATTGTGTTTTTGCATTCTACCATGCAGCAGCGTTATCTTGGAGCATCAAACCCCAACAACAACTCATTGCCTAAATCCAGATTTCATCAGCACCCTTCCTCAAAACATTGCTCAAGATATCCTAACCCGTATGCCACTCCGAAGTGCACTGAGAACGAGTGTTTTGTCAAAGAAATGGCGGTATACTTGGCGGGGCATGCCTAAACTTGTATTTACAGACAAAATGGTTAATCATCTTCGCATACAGTTGAACAAGTATAAGCTTATCAGTGCTATCTTCCATGTTTTGTTATTCCACAACGGTCCGACAATAGTAGAGTTTAGATGTTCGGTTGGCGAACTTCATATGGAGTCTGAGTTTGCCCAGATATTAAGTTATCTTGCAAGGGAAAATACAGTGAAACAACTCTTTATTTTTAGTGATAAAAGATCCTACAAGTTACCGGTTTCTTTCTTTGCATTGCAAGGATTAGAAGTTGTACATCTTAAAAATTGTACTTTGGAACCACCATTGACGTTTAACAGAGTTAGTTCGTTGACGAGCATGACTTTTCAGAATGTTGAGGTTTCTGCTCAAATGCTTCAACGTTTCATTTCCATGTGCCCGCTGCTTCAGTATTTCGCTTTGGTTAGTTCTATATAACCATTTATGGATTAAAGCCTCTTCAACTGATGATGATGTTTTAATGCAGATAGAACTAGAAAAAGGCATTGAGTCCGTACCAGGAGGAAACAATTTTACATTAGTTGACATTTTACAATGTGTTCCTGTGCTTGAGACTTTTGGTATCTCAAAGCGTTATATGAAGGTATTGTTTAAGTTAAAGATTACATCTGATGTAAGAATATGGCGTTTGCTAAATCTGACTTTCGTATTTGGTAAAAGTACTTGTGTGCAGGTGGCATGCCACACCAGCTTCCAACTCCACTATTCCATCTTAAAAATCTGTTTTTGGATGTGTGCTTGATGGAACAAAATGAGATTTCTTCTGCCCTTTGTATCATCAGGAGCTCCCCTGTGTTGGAGGGAATTTTTTTTCTGGTAAATAGTTTTATTATTTTTACGGTAGTGGTTGTTATACTTACATTTACATTTTTAACATGTTTCCTTATTAGATGTATGATAATGAAAAACTGCCTGTTCAACAAACTGCCACCAACTTTCTTGATCTGGAAGGCTACCCAGATATGAAGTTGGATCATCTTGAGACGATGTGGATAGAGAACTTTAGTAACTTACCTCTTGAGATGGAATTTGTGAGACTCATTATGGCCAAGTCACCTGTGCTAAAGAAAGTTCTAATTTCGCTTAATGGCAATGTTTCCGTTGATGAAGAACTGAAGATGCTTAGAGAGTTGGTTTCAAACCCAATTCCGCGGGTATCACCTTCTGCAAAGTTAACCATTGTACGCCCAGAAACTTCTTAATGAAGGCGGTTATTTTAATGACGCTAGTTAATTTCCTTAGTTGTTTTGATGATGATGCTAGTTATTTTTCTTATTTTGAATGCTTTTAAGGACTATTTTGTATGTGTTTTGATAATGTCATTTTGTGTTATCAATGAATTATTAGTTTGTAAGAAGTAATTGGCAACTATTTTATTTTACCTTCTTCTATCTAGCACCTACTTGTACCGAATGGAAACATGTTTTTACCCTTCTGAATGTTACAAGGTTTTGCAAAATCGAGTTATACAAACGTTAACCCATACAGGTAAATCGTTATATGTTTAGACGTATATTCAACTTCTGAAAATGTGACTCTAGAATCTAGTATGGTAAGTTAAAATATTGAGTAAATTTCTTTTTTCGTCCCTGAGGTTTGTCAATTTTAACTAGTTTACTCCAAAAATCTAATTTATAACAAATCCAGCCCTGAAGTTTGCATTTCTTAACGCTTTTCATCCCTAATGGTTGCTTTTTCATTTAATTCTAGGGATGAAAAGCGTTAAGAAATGCAAACCTTAGGGATGAAAAACATTAAGAAATGCAAACCTTAGGGATGAAAAGCGTTAAGAATTGCAAACTTTAGGGATAGTTTTGTTATAAATTAGATTTTTGGACTGAACTAGTTAAAATTGACAAACCTTAGGGACGAAAACAGAAATTTACTCTAAAAGAGTAAAATATTTTGCAATCTGACCCAAACCCGTAAATGAGGCCCAAACGCATAAATTAGACTGATTAAAAATATAATTTAATATTTTAGTCTTCTGTTTTCTGAAGTTTTAAATTTTTTGTTTTCTATGAGTTTTAAGTTTTAGGTGCTGTTTGTTTTTGCAGACATAAACTGTCTGCAAGCTGATTTCATCTGTTTTCATGTCTGCAACTGAAGATGTGGTCTGAAGCTCTTCAAGCTGAAAATATAAGACTGTTTGTTTTTATAAATTGATACTGTCTGTACAAACATCCAAATGCACAATTTCAGCTAACATGACATGGCCTGAAGTGGCAATCCAGACCCCAAACTTGAGTGAAAACACAAGAAAGTTGCACCATAGGGTTGTCGAAATAAAAAAATACTTGTAATTTACTCTAGGTTATACAATGTTATCATTTAACAAAGCTACAGGTCACAGTCTCACAGATTTACAATCAAATCTTCTCATCAAAATATCAAACCACAAACAATAATAAGTTAAATCAATCTCTATCTTCTTAATTTTTTTAGGTCTAGTAATATAACCTGCAAACTCAACAAATATAATTGAACATTTTAACTTACACCGGTGAATAGAATAACGGTAATTAGCGTCATTCAAAATATCGGTGACCGGAAAACAGTCACGGCGGCATAACGAACGCGTAGAAAAGTCGGGAACAAGATGATGATGGTTAGAAGAACGTAAATGATGAAAAGAATGAGATAACGGCGGGTTGTTGTGGCGGTTACCGGCGGTAGGGTCGAGAATAGGGCAAAGAGAGGGGAAAGATGCCGGCGGTGAAGGTTAGAGTGGAAAGAGAGATAACGATCGAGTGGCATGAGGACCTGTAGTTTTGAGGGAGGAGGGTTTTTTTGAAGATGAGAGATTAGGTTTTTTGTGAAGATGTTTGAAGAGAGGGTATCATAGCTTCTTTTTTAAGCTGAAAAAAGCCATTTTCAGATCTGTTTCACAAAAAAAAAAAAAAAAAAAAAAAAACAGACTTCAAGGGTAACGTCTGCGCGCCTGCAGACATTAGCCCCCTTGAAGATGTTTGAAGAAAAAACAAACACCCCCTTAGTCTTATGAGTTTATTTTTCTTTCTATGAGGTGTGATATAGCTTTTTATAAGTTTTCACCTATTCCCAGTGTCGTAGTTTTACTAACAACTGCCTATTTATTTATATTTTTATTATTATTCTTTTCACTTTTTTAGTAGTGTGCTTATATATGTTTTTCCAGAAGCTTATGTCTTGGTTTTGGTTTTTTTTGGAGAAAAACAGCCTCTCTATCCCCTGGGATAGAGGTAAGGCTTGCCTACATCCTACCCTCCCCAGACCTTATCAATAGCTTCGCTATAGATGGGATTATACTGGGTATGGTTGTTGTTGTTGTTGTTGTTTTGTGTAGTCTTAAAATATTTTTCTCGCTTAATAATCGATTACCTAAATTTATGAAACTTGAGTTAGCACTTAATGTCACCAGATATATGTTAATCTGTGGTGGACTAACCAGTTCAAGCAGTTACCCTCCTCGTATATTCAGCGGTTTATTTGGGTACTTTGTTCTACTCGTCTGTCTGCTGATTTTATTGACTATAGCCTAAATCGTAGACTAGTGGTAATTGTTATTAAGCTTTTGTATGATATTGTACAACTTATGTTAACTTCAAGAGTTTGATATATATATCAAAGAAAAAAAACATAATCCTTCGGCTTAGGATTTAATGTAACACCCCGTGTTTCGAAAGTCAAAGTCAAAGTCAAGATTGAAGTCAAAGGAAGAAAAGATTGCTAATTACGATCTGTCACTCATTGCTCAATTCCTGTTTTGACTTCTTTGACTTGTAGTTAGTCTTTTTTATGCTTTTACGTTAGTTGTATTATGTGGAGTAATCATTAATAATCGAGGTTTATCGCTATTTATCGAATGTTTTATCGTTTTATCGCATGTCGCAATCGCACTCGCAACTCGAATTACAAGTAATTTGAATAGGAAACTCTATCGCATCGCAACGCTCGACACGCGAATCGAAATCGCAAAACTCATCGCGCCGTGCCCTCCAATCGAGTGGCCAGTCGATCGAGCTGCCACCCGACCAGGGTAGCCACTCGATCGACCAGCCCCCTTTCCCCTTTCCTTTTATGGAAACCCTATAAATACCCCTGTCAACATCACAAACTTACCTTTTCTGCACCTCTCATCCGACCAGCGTTTCTTGTCCACTTTTCTTCAGATTTCTCGCGATTCTTGTAAGTATTCAACCTAAATCTTGTACTTTCTTGATCTACACGCACTCCTACACCTTTCTATCTTTTGAATCTTAACTTTTAACCGTGAAATCACTAGATTTGAGGTGTTCTAGGATGATGTCATCATGGTGTTCTTAGGAACTTCATGTTTTGGCTTCAATCCACAAAGAACAACTCAGATCTGAACGATTTCCACACAAATAAACAAAGATCTTTCATAGATCTAAACATAATCATGGTGAAAATGATTGAAAGATGGTTTCCCAACCTTCTTTCAACTCTTTTACACTCAATGCACTCAAAACCGATAGAATAGGAGCTTGTTGTGATCTTCTACTCTTTCTTGTCGAAGTGTTGGTTCAAGATTTGGATTCTATCCATGAGATTACCGATTTCGGGTTGAACATGAAACACCGTCTTGAACAGTTAACTGGTCGGAGTTGGGTGGTTCCTGTCCGATCAGATCACCAAGTATGGACGAGGTTTCTGTTGTCTAGCACGTTATCAAATCATCTCGATAAAACGTCAAACCATCAAAAACAACCAAGTGTAAGACGATCAGGCCGACCAGGACGGAGTGCCGCCCGATCGGACTGCTGTCCGATCGGATTATCACCCGATCGGGTTGCCACCCGATCGGCTTGCACCTTGGCCCCACACTTAACTTTTATTTCAAACATTTGAAGTTGTGAACATTGAACGAATTACTGTCCGCTCGGATTACCACCCGATCGGATTGTCACTCGACCATGTAATGTTCTGACTTCAACACTTAAACAATTTTCAACATTTTCAATACAGACGGATTGCCACCTGATCGTACTACAATCCGATCGAGTGACAAACTGCTGTGAACTTGTTCTCACTAAAATGTCCAACCAATCGGATTGTCGTCCGATCGAACGGTCGTTCGATTAATCGACCTGAAAGGTAGAGATACTTATATGTTCTCAAAATGCTATAACGAAAACTTCAAAAGACAAGCCATCACACACAAACACATCCTTCCCAAACGAAGAAACAATCCACTCGAAAGGTCACTCAATCGGATGACCATCCGAGCGGATTGTCACCTGATCGATCGGCTACCCGATCGGACTACAACCCGATCGGATTGCTGTCCGACCCACTGACACTTTGTATCGTTTTACGCACCGCTTATCGTTATGCTATCGTTCTGATCAGGCTAAACCTACTCTCTAGCGCTCCCTTCAATCCATCATCGCTGTGAGTATACTCGATCCCTTTTTGCTTTACGCACTTTTGGGTGTTACATACGTTACTTATTCTAAATCACATCGAACACACTACGCAATAATTTAACGCTAACCGTTACCGCATGTTATACGTGACTTAATGAATGCTTGTTTGTTATGTTTACACATGGAATGCTGTCTACCTGCCTTAGCAACGATAGGACTATTTGTTTGGACTCAGCACCTGTTCACTCAGGGGCTGTTAAGGACAATTTGTTACATGGCTCACAGTGGTGAGTGTGTATTACGAACTGCCTTGGGCAGTCAACCCGCAGTCATTGGTATCGATAGGTTCATGTCGATAACTAACATGCCTCATTTTACACTGTGTACGTGCTGGTTATGCGTAACGATTTCGAACTCTATTATATCTATCAAACTTGTATGCTCACCTTTACACTATGTGTATTGACTTTTACTTTAACGTATGTGACAGGTGCTTAGGATGTTTATATGCTTGGCTTGCTGTGAAATCGAGGGTAGGAAAGGTCTAGAAACAAATAAACAATTGTCTGTATTTTGAAATTTGAGTTGTCGGAACAGAACAATTTGACTAGAACTTGTCTGTAATAATTATGTTATCTGTTATGACATGGTATGGGACATGTTGCTTTAAATAATTGGTAAATATAGTTGTTATGGAAACTTCTGGACAATCTGTTTCGCTCAGTGCCGCGCCCCAATGATTCCGTCATCGGTTGGGGTGTGACACCGAACAAGCATATTCGAGCGTGTAATTTTCCGAGCGAGAAGCGAGCGACGAGTAATTTGGACAACCCTAGATTTAGCACGTTTCCTTCGATGTCTCTACTATCGGGTCACGACTAAGGTCCAACTGTCTGGGGATGGCAATAAGATTGAGGTCGGATCGTCCGAGGATGAGGCTCTGGTTGAGGCAGGTGAGGCGATGAATATACAACAATGAACAATTGTCGCATTGTGGCGTATGGTGAGAGCGAGAGACGATTGACGACTGACGATTGATAAGAGAAAAATGTCAAATGTTGTCGCTTCACGACTTAGAGTTTTAGTTTAAAATTGGTGTTAAATTTTTTATTGGTTTGATCAGGCTAGTATGGATAAGTATAATTGTATATTTGAGTATAGTGATCCAAATCTAATAGAACGATATGTATAAAATATGAATATACATGTAATTTGTGTGTGCATATATAATTATATATGTAATAATTTAATAAAAATTAATTCGAGCCGAACCGAGCCGAGCGGACCTTTGCTCATGCTTGGCTCGTTTGCAAACCGAACCAAACCGAACGAACGATAAGTGACGAGCGATTTGAACAGCCCTACACTTGTGTGCATTAAATTGCATTATTTTATTAACAGGCCCACATCACAAATTGGGTCCGCTTGAGAGTTTAGAGATAGTGGCCCATTTTTTAAATATAAAATGGTACTGGGTTCAGTTGGGTTGATGATAACATACATAGATACATACAAGCGGGAAAACGAAACGGCGATGAGGCCCCAATCCCAAATCTTAAAAGACGATTGAGTGAGGGAGTACAGACAAGGCCACCGCTAATTCAACAAATCGCTTGCTTAAACCCTAGACAACAAGAGGTATTTAATTCATACTCTGTTTATTTCTTGCTGATGAATTTAATTCTATAACTTGTGACTTCGTTGGCATGAATAGTGTTTTAAAGATCAATTCACTTGAAGAATTTGATAAATGTACATGTATATCCACTTCGAAATAGTTTCATTTGATTAAGTTTTTATTATTATTCCAAGCCCCCAATTTTCTGACCTAAATCGGAGAAGAAAGATTTTTTGAGCCATCATCGTTTGCCCTAAATCTGATTGGGGAATTGCATTCTACCTTGCACCAGCAGCAGCAGCATTATAATATGGAGAATCAAAACCCAACAACAACTCAAAGCCTAAATTCGGATTTCATCAGCACCCTTCCTCTAAACATTATTGAAGATATTCTTACACGTATGCCAATCCGAGATGCACTGAGAACCAGCGTTTTGTCAAAGAAATGGCGGTATACTTGGCGGGGCATGCCCAAACTTGTATTTAAAGACAATATGTTTACAGTGTCATCTAATCATCTTTGCAGAGAGTTGAAGAAGTATAAGCTTGTCAATGCCATCTTCCATGTTTTAATGTTACACAACGGTCCGGAGACACTAGTGTTCGACTGTTCGGTTGGTGAACTTCATCTGGAGTCTGAGTTTGCCCAGATAAGAAGTTATCTTGCAAGGGGAAACAAAGTGAAAAAACTCTTCTTTCTTAGTGATAATAGATCCTACGAGCTACCTGTTTCTTTCTTTTCATGGCAAGGATTAGAACTTGTATATCTGGACAATAGATCCTTCAAGTTACCGGTTTCTTTCTTTGCATTGCAAGGGTTAGAAGTTGTACATCTTGAAAATTGTACTTTGGAACCACCATGCATTGACGTTTAACAGATTTAGTTCACTGACGAGCATGACGTTTGACAATGTTGAGGTTTCTGCTCAAATGCTTCAGCGGCTCCTCTCCAAGTGCCCGCTGCTTCAGTATCTCAGTTTGGTAAGCTTCATATAACCATTTATGAATTAATGATGTCATTTTAAAGGTGTTTTAATGTAGAATGAAATCAATGAATTATGGAAAGGCATTGACTCTGCTGTACCTGGAGGAAACAAGTTTACATTTGTTGATCTTTTACCATGTATTCCTTTGATTCAGACTTTGAATTTGAACATCTCAAAGTATTATATGAAGGTATTGTTTAAGTTAAGATTACATCTGATGTAAGAATATGGCGTTTGCTAAATCTGACTTTGGTATTTGGTAAAAGTACTTGTGTGCAGGTGGCATGCCACATAAGCTTCCCACTTCCCTTGTCCATCTCAAAAAACTGTTTTTGAATGTGTGTTTGGTGGAACAAAATGAAATTTCTTCTGCCCTTTGTATCATCAGGAGCTCCCCTGTGTTGGAGACTATGAAATTTCGGGTAAATAGTTTTATTATTTTAACGGTAGTGGTCGATATACTTACATTTACATTTTTAACATGTTTCCTAATTAGATGTATGATAATGAAAAACTGCCTGTTCAACAAACTGCCACCAACTTTCTTGATCTGGAAGGCTACCCAGATATGAAGTTGGATCATCTTGAGACGTTGGGGATAGAGGACTTTAGTAACTTACCTCTTGAGATGGAATTTGTGAAACTCATTATGGCTAAGTCACCAGTGCTAAAGAAAGTTCGAATTGAGCTTAATGGCAATGTTTCCGTTGATGAAGAACTGAAGATGCTTAGAGAGTTGGTTGCAAACCCAATTCCGCGGGCATCACTTTCTGCAAAGTTAACCATTGTACGCCCTGACACTTCTTAATGAAGGCGGTTATTTTAATGACGCTAGTCAATTTCCTAGTTCTTTTGATGATGATGCTAGTTAATTTTCTTATTTTGAATGCTTTTAAGGACTATTTTGTATGTGTTTTGATAATGTCATTTTGTGTTATCTATGAATTATTAGTTTGTAAGAAGTAATCGGCAACTGTTTTATTTTACCTTCTTCTATCTAGCACCTATTTGTACCGAATGGAAACATGTTTTTACCCTTCTGAATGTTACAAGGTTTTGTAAAATCGAGTTATACAAACGTTAACCCATACAGGTAAATCGTTATATGTTTAGACGTATATTTAACTTCTGAAAATGTAACTCTAGAATCTAGTATGGTGAGTTAAAATATTTTTCCATTCTGACCCAAACCAGTAAATGAGGCCCAAACGCATAAATTAGATTGATTAAAAATATAATTTAATGTTTAGTCTTCTGTTTTGTAAAGTTTTAAATTTTTCGTTTTCTATGAGTTTTAAATTTTAGTATGATTGAGTTTAAATTTTTTCGTTTTTTATGAGGTGTGATATAGCTTTTTATAAGTTTTCACCTATTCCCGGTGTCGTAGTTTTACTAACAACTACCTATTTATTTATGTGTTTATTTTTATTATTTTTCTTTCCACTTTTTTAGTAGTTGTGCAGAAGCTTATGTCTTGGTTTTGGTTTTTTGGAGGGAAGCAGTCTCTCTATTCCCTGGGATAGAGGTAAGGCTTGCCTACATCATACCCTCCTCAGACCCTATCAATAGCTTCGCTATAGGTGGGATTATACTGGGTATGGTTGTTGTCATTGTTGTTGTTTTGGGTAGTCTTAAAATATTTTCTGGCTTAATAATCGATTACCTAAATTTATGAAACTTGAGTTAGCACTTAATGTCACTAGATATATGTTAATCTGTGGTGGACTAACCGGTTCAAGTAGTTACCCTCCTCGTATATTCAGCGGTTTATTTGGGGTACTCTGTTCTGCTCTTCTGTCTGCTGATTTTATCGACTATAGCCTAAACAGTAGACTAATGGTAATTGTTATTCAATTTTTGTATGATATTGTACAACTTATATATATATATATATATATATATATATATATATATATATATATATATATAGAGAGAGAGAGAGAGAGAGAGAGAGAGAGTAAAATAAAATTGGCCTTAACGCACGAGCGTACATAATGATATATTCCGCATGTTATATTTTCCGAGTTTAGGAAATCCGCATGTTATAGGTTGTCTGGGTTTGTGAAGCCGCATGATGAATCTTCCGGGTTTGGTAGTCTTCCAAGTTTGTACGTTAAAATCCGCATGTTATGACCTCAATTCCGCAAGTTATATTTTCACAACGTACGCATCATGCGTTAAGGCCAATTGTACGTTAACCAACCCCTATATATAGACAATATACATCAAAGTCTCAAAGATTCAATCATTCAATGTCAAACATCTAAGATTCATGGTTTCATCTTATTCGTAATCAGTAAGGTGCTGTTTGTTTTTTCTGCGGGAAAAGGTCTGCAGTCTGTGGACCACATCTGCAGGAGAAGAGGTGGACCAAATGTCTGCAGTCTGTAAGGAGAAGAGGGTTTGTTTTTTTTTCTTCTACAAAACCACTTTTCACACACACAACACACACACTTCTCTCTGCCTCAACTCTCTCTCTCTACTCTCTCTCTACAATCTGCGGACCACCACCGCCCATAGCACCACCACCGCACCACCTTCGCCATCACACCACCGCCATCATCTACCGCCAAGAACAACCACAACCACCCACTCCCGTCTGCCTTCATCTACCACCACAACCACAACCACCCACCCCCGTCGCAACCACCACCACCACTGCCTTCGTCGTTCAACCACCACCACCGCCTTCGTCGTTCAACCACCACCACCGCCTTCGTCGTCTCCAATTTGGGGGTTTTGTTTGATTTGGGGGTTTTGTTCGATGATGATGGTCTCCGATCTCTCTCTCTCTCTCTACGGTATCTCTCTCACTCTCTCTCTCTACGGTATCTCTCTCACCGATCTCTCTCTCTCTACTTTCTCTCTCTCTCTATGGTCTCTCTCCGATGATGATGGTGGTGGTGATGTATCAGGTGGCGGTGGTGGCAGGGATGTGATGGTGGAGGTGGTGGCAGGGATGTGGGGATGGAGGTGTGGAAGAAGAGGTCTGTGCCAAGAAGAGGTTTGTGTCTGTGCCAAGAAGACAAGGGTGACTGTCTGTGTGGTGAAGAGGTCTCGCAGACCTTTTTTAATGAAAGGTCTGCGAGAAAACAAACAAGCTGCGGACTCCAAACCTCTGCGCGCGTCTGCGCGGCGCATACATAAGTGGCCAGAAGTGCTTCTGGCCTAAAAACAAACACCACCTAAATCTAAACAACATAAATTCAAGGTTTCATGTAATTGACTAATTATATAAATCTAAAATAAAAACTTTGCATTCTATTAATAATTAATTGATTTCACAATTGACAAATACATAACTGAAGGATTAAACCTTGAAGATTTTTTTTATACTTTGATGATCAGATCGTCTTGTTTTTAGCGTACGTACACGATGATCACAAATTCGCATTAGGTTTAATTTTAATTTCTTTTGTTTTTTAGCGCACATGCCCCAAACACACAAGGGTTAACTAATAACTATCAATCAGACTTTGGACCCTCATGTTTATGTATTAATCACATCTCAAAGTTCAGCGTTTGGACCTCAATCTCCAACATTTGGGCCTTTTTTGTATAAGTAACATAATAAACCTCTAAAATCTACCGGGCCCCTAATATTTTTGGGCCTTGGGCGCCTGCCCAGCTTGGCCAGCCCAAGATCCGGGTCTGCATGGAATTGCCTTGCAGCGATACAGCCTCGTAAGCTCCAATGGGGAGGTTTTTGATGTTGTCAATTTGCATTCTGCAGGGTGTTGTGATCTGGTGTGTGGTTGAGATATATACATATCTTAATGCTCATCTGGTCTGGTTTTTTAGACAATGGTAAAGATGAAAATTGTGCTGGTTTGCTTCCAGGCTGCAGCTGTGTAGCAGCAGGTGGTGGCGACACTACACCCGCAACTCTGTTGCTTCTGAGTCAAAGAAAGAAGAAAAGGATGAAGAGAGGAGTTGGATGGTGTAAACTCTTTTATATCATCTTTGAAATTCATTTTGAGGCTCATACGAGAATTTTCTATACAATATGGTGACAATTCCTTAAAACAAGTTTTAACCTAACCAAATTGACTATTTTTAAACAGTGAGTTTCAACTTCTACACATTTTGTCAAAACCTGTTTAAAGAAAAAAACATAACCCTTTGGCCTAGGCTTTGAGAAATCACATCCCCATTCCTCGAGATAATTGTTCTTTGTTTGCACATCCATTTAGTTCATCTTCAACACTTTAGGGCATGTTTGGCTAAGTTTTTTGAAACAACTTATTGACTTATTGGCTTTTTTAAAAGTCATAAACTTCCAAATGATGTTTGACAATTAGAGTGTATGTGAGGGGAAAAAGCCAATAAGTCACTCCATACTGAGTTTTCCAAAAAAGCCAATAAGTCAATAAGTTGTTTCAAAAAGCTTAGCCAAACATGCCCTTAAAGTCAAGACATAAAGTTCCTCGTGTTTTGTTCAATTAGAAGTCTAGGAAGATGAAAGGTAAACAGATTGATTAAAATAAAGTTGTAAAAAAAAATATCTCCAGTTGTATAAAGTTCAAATAACTTAAATTGTTTTTCTTGCTTGGTTAAAAGGTTGCCTAAACTTATAGACATTAGGTCCACTAGTTAAATGACATTGGATATGTTAAACAATACTTCTAAACGAATAGATATTGAGTGTTTAATAAACGAACACAAAAAAGTTTTATATTATTTACTTAAACTATCAATCATGAGCATATGTCTTTTGTAAATTTATATTCGTAAACCTTCTTTCAAGTTCCTTCATTTAGATATTTATTCAAAAAATTAAGTCCAACCCGTTTTAGAACCATCTTCCTAGTTTATTTCAAAATTTAGAACCATTAACACATACGTCTCCCTTTTCCTCAATCCCATCAATGAATTTCCCTTAACACTCACTCGCCTAGTTCGTAAGGTCATCTGTTGTGGGGTGGCGCCCTTACTTTTTTTTAACGTCCAACTTAAGCAACGTCTGGTACTTCGTACGCGGCACCCATTAGCTGAAAGGTAGCCCCATGGCAGCCCAACCTGCACGCACGGAGCCCCTAGCCCACCAAGCCACCAGTTCCAGGGAAAACCCGGCCCCTCACCCGCCTGAGGGCACGACAATGAAGAACCGGTAAAACCCGGAGGGATCAGGAATCGAACTCAAGACCAAAGACCAGGAGTCTTCCCTCATTTCCCATGACCACTGAGCTATAAGCCCAGGGTGGTGCCCTTACTACCTCACTGTAACTCCACCATCACCTTTGAGCATTATCCCAATTACACATTTGGTCCCTGTTTTTAATGAGTTTTACAAAGAGGGGTTTTAACATAAAAAGTTAACTGGGTTGACAAGAAAGGACACCGCCTGTTATAGGTTGCAAACATAAAGGACATAGAGTGTAATTTTTTAACTTAAAGGACAGCGCCTGTAGAAACCCACATAAAGGACGAAAAGTGCAATTTTGCCTTTTTTAATATAAATATTTTTTTAATAAAAATGGCTAGTTAAACCATAAAGTAATTGTTAAAGGTAGGGGTGCAAACGAGTCGAGCCCAAGCTCGACCAGACTCGAGCTCGAGCTAGATTAACTTATGAGAGCTCGGCTCGTTGGTATTTTCTCAAGCTCGAGCTTGGCTCGGGCTTGGCTCGTTTATTGTCTATTAATTGATATATTAAATAAAAATAATATAAATAATGGAATTTTTAGGCTCGCGAGCACGATAAGTGAAGCTCGGCCTCGGGCTCGTTTACTAAATAAGTTTAGATAGTGTTTGGTATGCAGGAATAAGAGGTGGAATGGAATGAGTGATTACGAGGGAATGAAGAAAAGAGTGTTCGGTTGGTCAATGGAATGGAATCACCCATTCCAAAAGTCATTCCATTCCCTCAAAATCATTCCTTCCACCCCCCATGTTTTTTCTTCCATTCCATCCCCTCTTGCACCATTCATCAACAACACCACAACCCACGACCTTCGCCACAACCCACCACAACCACCCACCACCGACGCCATCGCCGCCACCCGCCACCACCTCACCCCGACAGCCACCGCCGCCGCCGCCCACCACCATCGTCGACGCCACCACCACCGCCACCACCAACCGCTGCCGCCGCCACCAACCGCCACCTTTGCTGCAACCCACCCCCAACGGCCACCTTGTTGCCGCCACCACTCGTCGTCACCGCCGCACCGCCACTCGCCACCACCACCACCACCCATCGCCGCCGCCGACACCCACCACCGCCACCTATAACCACCCACAATCACTACCACCGACCACCACCACCACTCACCACTAATTTTATTACTCCGTTTTTCTTGCCTACCGAACAATACACAATAATAATTCATTCCATTCACATGGTAACTGTCACACCCCAACCGATGGCGGAAACATCGGGGCGAGGCACTGAGCGAAACAGATTGTCCAGGAGAAATCCATAACAACTAATTTACCAGATAATTAATATTATGTCCCATACCATAACTCATCCAAATAAACTAATTATTACAGACATAGATATCTCAAGACAAAGCATTGTTTCGACAACTCAGAATTAAATTGTTTGTTTCTAGACTCCCACTCCTACTTGATTCAACAAAAGCAGGTGAAGCACAACATCCTAAACACCTGTCACATACGTTAAAATAGAGGTCAATACACATAGTGTAAAGGTGAGCATACAAGTTTAATAGTATAATAGATTTCGAAAGCGTTTACGCATAACCAGCATGTAACATGTAGCAAAGTGAAGCTAGTAGGTTATCGACAATGAAATATGCACAGACATGACTGCGAGTTGTAGAATGCGCAACACATATCACCATTGTGACACGTGAAGAAATAACCTTAACAACCCCTGTCCACGACAGGTGCTGAGTCCAAACTATAGTACTATCGTTGCTAAGGCGTCAGGCAACAATCACTGTGTAAACATAACATACAAGCGTTCATCGAGTAACACGTATAACATGCAGAGCAGTTAGCTTATAAAGTGTGATTGCATTGTATGATCGATGTGATTTGATATAAGTAACGTATGTAACACCCAAAAGTGCGTAAATCAAAAAGGGATCGAGTATACTCACAGATCGTGTTTAGTAAATAAACACTCTCTTGGATTGATGGGAGCGCTGAGAGATTAGCCTGAACAGTTAACGATAGCATAAGCGAAGAACGGCGCGTAAAACGGTGCAAGCGAAACAAGTGACGAAAGGTCATCCGATCGGATGACAATCCGAACGGATGGTCATTCGATTAGACGAGTTCGGATGGCCATTCGGTCGGATTGCCACTCGTTTGGGATGGATGTGTTTGTGTATGATGGCTTTGAAGTTTTCGTTGTAGCATTTTGAAAACAGAAAAGTATCTCTACCTTTCAGGTCGTTCGATCGAACGGTCGTTCGATTGGATGGCGATCCGTCCGGCGAGGTATTCCTCAGAGAACAAGTTCACAGCAGGATTGTCATTCGATCGGATGGTCTACCGATCGGATGGCAATCCGTTAGAAACCAATGATCTTTGAAAATTATGTAAATTGTTTAAGTGTTGAACCATAAGTCAATCCGATTGGATTGTCGTTCGATCGGATGGCAATCCAATCGGACGGCAATCCGTTTGGGTGACTGGTTTGTTTTGAAATTCGTTAAATTGAAAGGTTTTGCGGTTTAATCGAGACGGTAAGACAACGTGTTAAACAACGGAAACTCCATCAAGCCCAAGTCATCCGATCGAACAGGAATCACCCTAATCCGACCAGTTAACTGTTTGTGACTGTTGTTCATGTTCAACCCGAAATCGGTTATCTCTTTGACAGGAATCAGATCTTGGACCGACACTTCACTAGAAAATGAGTAGAAGGCCTGAACGAGCTTCGATTCTATCGGTTTTGAGTGCATTGAGTGTAAAAGAGTTGAAAGAAAGTTAGAAACCATCTTTCAATCCTTCAAATCTTGAAAATGTTTAGTTTTATTGCGAAATCAGTGTTTAAACATGTTGAAATCCTTTAGATTTGAGTTGTTCTTGGTGGAATGAAGCCAACATTGAAGTTCATAAGAACCCCATGATGACGTCATCCTAGAACACCTCAAATCCGCTGATTTCACGGTTAAAAGTTAAGACTCAAAGGTGAAAATGATGAAGAAGTGTGTTTAGATCATAGAAGTACAAGATTTGAGTTGAAAACTTACAAGAATCGCGAGAAATCGAGAGAAAAGAGGGCTTGAGCACGCAGGTCAAATGAGAGAGCTATCACATCACTGTTGGTGATGTGACAGGGGGTATTTATAGGTTGCCAAAAGAGGAAAGTGGCATGGGTGACGGATCAAACGGCACATCGATCGGATGGCCATCTGTCACACCCCGATATTTCCACGTATTACCGGTGGGCCCAGTGGGGAGTATCGTGACGTAGTTGATATCATCATAGTCAATAATCATGGTTTAATGCACAGCGGAAGGAGAAAGATAAAAACATTACAAACAGAATGAAAGTAATATCATTTATTACAAAAACGTTTGTAAGGGATCCACAGGCCGATCAGAGTTAAAAGGAACATTGTTCAACAGATTTATAAACATCTAAGCTTGCAAGACTTCTTTATTGATGCTAGGAGTAGCCAGCCTATTTCGATTAGTACCTACACTTAACCTTTTTAGAAAAATACGTCAGTTTACACTGGTAAATACAATTAACCGACTCATTTTGAAAAGAGTTTAAGAAAATTGATTTGAATGCACAAGGCACAAAATATCTTTTATAACTTGGGACAATTATTTAAAAAACAATCTTGTATACAGTTTTACATGTTTGCCGTCCGTCAGGGCTGGTTAGAAGAGCCGGACAAGATTAACTGACACGCCACAGGTATAATGCCCACAAGGAAAATTCCTTATTGTGGATTACCATTTATACATACGCAACTGTCAGGTGTATGCCTACACCCCGTGCTTAAGTCGTGGCCATTTCAATGAATGAGCCGAGGATATCCAGGACATGGTCATTAACCCCCCAAAGGCCATATACCAAACAAAACAGATTAAAATGGGTTATGTAAATATATTAATCACAATCCGATTTAAATAACTATATACCCGACCAAGCGGTATTATTATAATACCGTATCCCAAGCCCGTATAACGGAAAATAAGTTAAAAGTATTTACCTGAGCAAATTATACAAATTTATCCTAGCCGTACAAATCAGCAAGTGCAAGTATCTTTTACTGGTCTCCTAAATCTGGAACGAAGGTTTTAATTAACCTATTAGATTCCTAACGGGTCTTATTTAAGTTTAAACTTAGACCGGTTAGTCTTAAAGAAAGGTAATCGGTTCAAAACGCAAGATTAAGCGAAGACCGGAATAGAATGTGATTTAGACCCGACAAGTTTGAAGACTTGTATAATATGGGTAAACTAAACACATTCTGGATTTTGAGATAAAAATGATAAGGTTTGACCCGTTTCGGTTAATTTATGCAAATTAGTTACATAAACCGTACCGAATGCGATAAATGCATAACGGGCAACCAAATGAGTCATGAATAGGTTTCCTAAGTTAATATTCCTTAAATATGTTGTGATATCAGTATGATACCTTCCATTATGCCCAAAACGAATTTAAAATCAATTTAAGCCCCGTAGGGGTATTTTGGTCATTTTAAAGGTTATAAAAGAGACTAAATATTAATCTGAGGTTCAGGTCTGAAAAGATCAGTAAAAATATTTAATTTAATAAGTTATATCAGTAGGGTATTGCATATATGTGAAATTTATCATTTATAACCAAACTATGCACCGAAGGGGCATTTTGGTAATTTCACATAAGCTTTAAAGGTCAAATTTGGAAATCTGCGTTCAAAAATTTTGCTTACTGTTAAAGTATAAAAATTTACTTAAAACATCAGTAAGTATTAAGTCTTATATGTTAAAAATAGTTTTAATCCATACTATGCGTTTAAAACGCGTAAGAATCAGTTTTAAGGGATTTTTGGGTTAAAATAGGAAATCTGAGTTTTTTATCAGTTTCTAAAGTTCAAAATATTTTATTTATCATATAAAATCTGTAGCAAAAAGTTTGGAATCAAAATATTATGTAAAACTCATTTTATTAGCAAGAAGGGTATAACCGACATTTACCGAATTTAAGCAAGAACCCTATGTTATGTTCAGTTTAAAAATAAATAAAAATCTTCAAAAATCCCAAAATATTATATTACATCGAGTTAATTGCCAAAATCATCCCTGAGGTTTGGGCACATTTGCCATTTTCGTACAAAATGACATTTTTGTACCATTTTGCCCCCCACGTTTGTAACTTTTTGCCATTTTCATCCAAACCACTAACTTAGTTTATTTTTTCTGTTAAGTTGAATGATATTTGGATGAAACTGGCAAATATAAACCACAAGGACGATTTTGACAATTTACTCAAACTTTTTTTAATTTCTTTTATTTAATTAATTTTGTCACATATATAATAAAAAAGAATATACATGCAATTTTTATATGAAAAAAATAATAGTTTTGTCACATATTTTTTATAAATTTTCATCCAACCACTAACTAAGTTAATTTTTTTCTATTAAAATGAAGGATGTTTTAAATTTTATAAATTAATACATAAATTAATTTCTAATTGTTTATATAGATCGGTTTTATAAAAATAAATCTACTTTAACCTCTAATTTTTATAAAACTAAAATGCTTGTGACCTTATAGAAAAATGTCAAATAAACAAATATTATCATATGTACCAAGTTTGTAATTCATTTTCTATTCTTTTAAATTCGCTCCTAACGATAAAAAAAAGCCAGTGCCCCCCCCCCCCCCCCAATCAAACAATGTACCGTTACCAAAAATTAAAACTGATATTTATTTTATATATCGTTATATAAATCAGTTTTATTAAGAGAAGATGATATATAAAATAAATATCATTGGCGTGCAACACATAACAATCGATTACAATTTTTAGTATTTAATCAATTGTAAAGATATAAAAAAAATTGTAAAACGTTACATATTTTTAAATGTGTTGAGCACTTAGGAAATATGTTTGGCAGAAATAAAATATTTATTTAGTTAAGATTATGAGGGGAACTAACTAATATTTATTCTGAGTGGTTTGAGTAAAGAAATTTTTGGTTCATGGCATTATACTTACTATTTGGTGGGTAATTTTAAGGTTTGGTAACGGTACGTTGTTTGATAGAAAAAAAAATAACGGTACGTTATTTTTATAAAACTGATCTATATAAAACAATTAGAAATTAATTTCTGTATTAATTTATAAAATTTAAAACATCCTTCGCTTTAATAGAAAAAAATTAACTTAGCTAGTGGTTGGATGAAAATTTATAAAAAATATGTGACAAAACTATTAGTTTTTTTATATAAAAATTGCATGTATATTCTTTTTTATTATATATGTGACAAAATTAATTAAATAAAAGAAATTAAAAGAGTTTGAGTAAATTGCCAAAATCGTCCCTTTGGTTTATATTTGCCAGTATCCAAATATCCATCAACTTAACAGAAAAAATAAACTAAGTTAGTGGTTTGGGTGAAAATGGCAAAAAGTTACAAACGTGGGGGGCAAAATGGTACAAAAGTGTCATTTTGGACAAAAATGACAAATGTGCTCAAACCTCATGGACGATTTTGGAAATTAACTCTATTACATCAGTGGGTAAAAAGTTTGGTGTTAAAATTTGGGTTTAGATAGGCTTTATGCTAATAATGTCGTTTAATTAATAAAAAGCTTTCTAATTACGATATTGAGCATAACTCCTAATTTAGACCTCAAACTGATGTCAAATTTTTAGGACATGTTTATAAATTAGTAATAAAGGTTTTTGTCCTCTCACATTTTCAAAAATCTCGTTTTAAGGTCAAAAGGGCATAATGGTCAACATTTAAGCAATTAACGGAAACATGCAAATGAATCGGATTAATTAGGAACCCAGTTGTATGACCTCAGAGGGTTATACTAACCTATAACCTGGTCCTAATGGAACTCTAAGGCATGTCTAAACTAAACTAAATCGGGTCAGAACTGAAAGTCAAAGCAAAAGTCTACTTTTGCGACTTTCGGTTTCGAACCGAGCCTAAACTCAAAATTGTCGGGTTGAACATGCTTAGACATGTTCTTACATTAATTACCAAGTTATATAAGTGTTAAAACAGGTTTCATAACTTCTACATTGTTAATTATGAGTTTATTTGCAAAATAGCTTTCTGTTGACTTTTTATAATCAAGTTTGACCCGACAATCGACCTAGTTAGAGTGGAAATCAGAGGGTGCCCTTTTAAGGGTTTATTACCCACATAATTACCAACTCATAGCCATTTTCAATTCGAAAAATGACTGGACCATTAGTGATTAATCACTAAGTTAAAGCTTAATTACGATAAGTTTGACTTTTGGTCATTAAGCTTAATAAAACTGAACTTAAGGGGTTAAGGACACTTACAATGGTCCTTAGCACGAATTTGAGACTTAAGGAAGCTTGCTTGAGGTCCAGAGAGCTCCAGAGAAGGTTTAGAAATGAGTTTGAAATGAACAAGTTTATGGTTGCAACTCATGTTCCTTATATAGTGATTTTAATTGCACAAGATCATGCCAACAAGGTCTACAACTGATCCCTGATGAATCCCAAGTGTCCCTATGCATGAAATACCATTGGCTCAGCTCCTGGAATCGAAAACCAGCCTTCTAAGGCGGTGGAACTGGCTGAACAGGCAGCTGTCCTTGTTTCTGCCCAGTTACAGGTCTTACGGACCGTAAGCCTTTGGCTTTGCGGTTCGTATCCACTTTTTAATTATACCCGCCCAGCTCCGCCACCTTACGGTCCGTAAGGTGGTATCCTTGCGGTCCGTAAGCGTGGTCAGAAGACAAAAACTTTGAGAACTTTAATGTTTGTCCATTCAATCTTTTCACAACTCGAATCCAACGTCATTTTCAGCAGAATGGTCCACATGATCAGTTCTGAATTTCTCTTAAAAGCATTGCCATGCAAAATAATAGTCTTGGACTCTTTTTGAAAAGGTTAATGAAAGTAGAATTCTGTCGTTTTTGGCACATGTGCTCCCAAATTCTTGAATTCGGATTATTCCTCACAAACTTGAGTTGGGATTTATAATTTTTATTACCAGATGTATAAGAGGGCATAATAAAATATATTACAAGGCTTTGGGAACGTTAAAAGGCCACTCAGAGGTAAAATTTAACATGTTGACGTTTTATCTCCTCTGCTTCGTAACTTTTCTATTCTTAAGTACGACGATTTTAGGTGTTCATCAATTTATTCCCTTGTGAACATGAATATCTTATGAGGACATTCAAAGGCACGAGTTTGGCATGTTGACGCTTTTGGCCCTTTTATTTACATTGTTTGAAAATTTTAATCCCTCGGAATTAATTCATTACACGTTTAAAGTCCATGACACGTGTCTTTATAATATTAGTCTTGATTTTACGAGGTGTTACATCCTCACCCCCTTAAAAGAAATCTCAACCTCGAGATTTACTGGAATAAATGAGGGTACTTCTGCTTCATCGTGGACTCAACCTCCCACGTGTACTCGGGACCTCTACGGGCATCCCATTTAACTTTCACAATCGGTACATGCTTCTTTCGAAGCTTCTTGACCTGTCGGTCCTCAATCGACAAATGTTTTTCAACAAACTTTAAGCTTTCATCTATATGCACTTTCGTATGTGGCATGACTAGTGATTCATCATCTATACATTTCTTCAGATTGCAGATGTGAAACACATTATGAATTCCACTGAGCTCTTCAGGCAGGTTTAACTTGTAAGCCACTGTTCCGACACATTCGATAATCTCGAATGGTCCTATGTATCTTGGGCTTAACTTGCCTTTCTTACCAAATCGCATTACCCCTTTCCAGGGTGATACCGTAAGTAGAACCTTGTCACCTACCTCGAATTTTAGAGGTTTACTCCTTTTATCTGCGTAGCTTTTCTGCCTATCTCTAGCAGCTTTGAGACGATCGCGTATCTGCACAATCTTGTTTGTCGTCTCCAGGACTATATCGGGTCCTGTTAGTTGGACATCTCTAACTTCTGCCCAACAAACGGGCGTCCTACACTTTCTTCCATACAAAACTTCAAAAGGTGCAGCTTGAATACTTGAATGATAACTATTATTATACGAAAATTCGATCAGCGGAAGATGATCATCCCAACTTCCACCTAGATCAATAACACAAGCTCTTAACATATCCTCCAGCGTTTGAATTGTTCGCTCACTTTGACCATCCGTCTGAGGATGATATGCAGTACTGAAGTTTAATCGAGTGCCCAACGATTGCTAAAAGCTTTTCCAAAAGTGAGACGTGTATCTTGTATCTCTATCGGAGATAATAGACACTGGCACTCCGTGGAGAGATACAATCTCGTCCACGTACAGCTGTGCTAACTTATCTGAGCTGTGTGTTTCCTTAATAGGTAAGAAGTGAGCTGTCTTAGTCATTCTGTCAACTATAACCCAAATAGTATCATTTCCTCGCTTTGTCTTTGGTAACTTAGTGATAAAATCCATAGTTACCATTTCCCACTTCCAAGTGGGAAGTTCAGGCTGTTGTAGCAAACCTGGCGGCTTTTGGTGTTCTGCCTTAACTTGAGCACATGTCAGACATTTAGCCACATATGTGGCTATAGATTTCTTCAATCCTATCCACCAGTAATTTGCCTTTAAATCCTGGTACATCTTGTCACTTCCAGGATGAACTGAGTATTTGGAACTATAGGCTTCTTGAAGAATCACATCTCGTAGTCCACCATAAATTGGAACCCATATTCGTCTATTCAATCTTAGGATTCCATCCTTGCCATATGATAACTGTTCCGCAGTTACACCCAACTTCTCATTTGGGTAGTTATCTTCTAATACAGCTTCCTTCTGAGCGGCTAACAACCTTTCATTCAAGCTGTTATTCAATTCGATACTCTTGGCATTGATCCTAATGGGCTTAACCCTTTCCTTCCTGCTCATGGCATCGGCGACCACATTTGCCTTACCAGGATGGTATCGGATTTCACAATCATAATCATTTAAGGTTTCCATCCATTGACGTTGTCTCATGTTCAGATCCTTCTGATTGAACAGATGCTGAAGGCTCTTGTGATCAGAATAGATCACACACTTAGTCCCATACAGGTAATGCCTCCAAAGCTTCAGTGCAAATACAACGGCACCCAACTCCAAATCGTGGGTGGTGTAATTCTTTTCGTGCACCTTTAATTGTCGGGAAGCATAAGCAATAACCTTGCCTTTCTGCATAAGCACACACCCCATGCCAGTGTGCGATGCGTCGCAGTAAACCACAAATTCTTCAATACCTTCTAGCAGTGTCAACACAGGTGCATTGCTTAACTTTTGCTTAAGGATGTCGAAGGATTCTTGTTGCTTAGGACCCCAATCGAACTTGATATTCTTGCGAGTCAACGAAGTCAGGGGTCCAGCAATTCTTGAAAAGTTTTCAATAAAACTCCTGTAATATCCAGCCAGACCCAAGAAGCTACGAATCTCAGTGGGCGTTGATGTGTGCAAAATGCAACATATAAATTACATCAATTGTGGCATAAAACTAACCCTTTTTTAGTACTAATGTTGGAAAAAGTGTGCTTTTGTCTTCCTTTTGTATTTTCAGGATTAAATGAGCTCAAATTAACAAAAGAAGCAAAAAGACGGCAAAATCTAACATAAATACAAGAAAAGGAACAAACGTGACATGCCCGACCCCACGACAGCATCTCCCCAAGCAAAACAAGAAGACAGAAGACTGAACACGCCCCGTGCTCAGCCAGCACGGGGGCGTGCCCAAGTGTCAGCAGAAAAGACAAAGTGGTAGAAGCTTCTATTGCCCACCACGGGGCCGTGCTCAGTGGACACGGGGCCGTGGTCAACTAAAAGATTGGCACAATCCAGGAAAATCTTCATAGCACAAAGATTCTTCTGCACACGAGGTCGTGCTCAGCGGACACGGGGGCGTGGTCAACTAATAAGACAAACTGCAATAAATGAAGAAAGAGAAGGATGTGGACACGGGGCCGTGCCCACTGGACACGGGGCCGTGCCCACTGGACACGGGGCCGTGCTCGAGCTTCTGTTCAGCCTATAAATAGGAGTGCTTGGCTCAAGCTCAAACCATCCCTTGGCACACCACCCCTCTCACACTTCACCCACCACCCACCACCACCATAACACCATCATCCACCACCATCATCCATTGTCCATCATAGAGTGTGTGAGTCGTCTCGGGATCCAAGATTGATCGTAAGAGTTCTTGACAATCAAGGCCATGTTTACCTAGGTCTCCTACATCACTTGGTGCAGACAAGTGTCTAGTGTAATACTTTTTATTTCTAATCTTTTCGCACTTTTTACTTGGTTTTGTATTAATGACTTTAATAATTAGTTTCTTATGTTGAAGGTGATTCTTCCTTACCGTTTGTCCGTGGTGTCTTGGCATTATTTTACTGTCTATATAAAATAAAAGATTTTCACCATTCATATCTCCACGGTCTATATGGAGGTATGTTGGCTACCTGGTCGGGGGTTAAGGGAACGGTTTGGTAAGAGTCTTGCCATTGTTCAGCGTTTAGAGGTCCTGCAATGGACCTGGGTCAAATTTAGTAGGACCTCCTTCAATGCTTAACGGTATTGGATGGCGGGGGTCCAAACTCTTTGATCCCCTCATAAGTTAACTACTATTAATACTATAACCCGGCTATTTAGGACTGTATCCCTGCTGACTCAGACTACTTAGTCGAGGGTAACGTCACCTTCAAAAGATGGGCCTACCATAATTTGCATTAATAACTTAATTAATTATCTTTCAATAATCCGACCCTTTAGGATTGTATCCTTGCTGACTCAAACTACTGGGTTGAGGATAACGTCACCTCCAAAAGAGGGGCCTACTACAATAACTAAGATAATCTCTTAAATAAGTGCAAAAGTACGGAAATAATCAAAGGTTACACTATACACGAGTTGTAACCAAGTGATTCATCTTGTCTATCTGTTTTTTCTTTTATTTTTATTTTCAGCATTTTAGTTAGTTTTTATTTTTAGTTTAAAACATTTTTCTAAACTTTTGATTTGATTAGACGTTGAGGATAAACCGGTACTAAAAGCTCTTGTGTCCTTGGACGACCTCGGTATCTTGCCAACACTATACTACGCTCACGATGGGTGCACTTGCCCATATGTGTGTTTAGTGTTAGTAAATATCGTGTTTTATAAATTTAAAACTTGGCTAAAAAAGTGTTAAAATGGCTTAAAATATACACCTAATATATATAACACTTCACACGCATCAAGTTTTTGGCGCCGCTGCCGGGGACACAAGGATTTTAAGAAAGTTAGGAATCAGCGGCCTAATCGTTTTTCTTTTTTTTCATTTTTTTTAGGATTTTTCTAAATTTTTCAGCTTCTGCAGAGCTCAGCACGGGCCGTGCCTGGTCGGACACGGGCCGTGCCCAGCGTTATCACTGGCAGTTTTTATTTTTCGAGTTACAGAGAGCTGAGCACGGGGCCGTGTTGGTGCAACACGGGGCCGTGCCCAAACTCCCAGTAACAGGGATCCAGAAAACAATCACTGTAACTCCGACCACGGGCCGTGTTCGCTGAACACGGGGCCGTGGTGAACCTTCTGACAAACGTTCTTTTCTATTTTTGTTTCAGGACTGGGAACCAGGCGCCACATTTGAACTTTCTACATAGTGCATGAGCTCCAGTTCTAGTAAAGACATAAAAGAACCTTTAGAAGAACCCGAACGCTTTCTCAGAAAAGACTTAAAGCTAAAAACCAAGAGAAAGTTTTGGGGGACCCACTTCCAATGGCGGACCAACGTACCCTCATGGATTACCTACGACCCACTGTAGGTAATCTCGGCGCCGCTATCAATGCACCAAATGTCGAGGCCAATAACTTCGAACTTCGGCCGCATTTGATACAAATGCTCCAAAACTCCGCAACCTTCCATGGGCTTGCGGACGAGGATCCCCATCTACATATTACTAATTTCTTAGAAATATGTGATACCTTTCGGATCAATGGAGCATCAAACGATGCCATTCGCCTTTGGATGTTTCCATTTTCACTAAAAGACCGAGCTAAGGCTTGGCTTAACACCCTCCCAGTTGTCTCGGTAAACACCTGGGATGAACTAGCCCAAAATTTTCTATATAAGTATTTCCCCCCCTGCTAAAAAGGCTAAATTAATGACTGAAATTAATACATATTCACAAGAGGATGGGGAATCCTTATATGAAACTTGGGAAAGGTTCAAGGAGCTACTAAGAAAGTGTCCTCATCACGGTCTTGCAGTATGGCAACAAGTATCCACTTTCTACAATGGGTTGTTGCCACACACCAGACAAACACTTGATTCTAGCTCCAGGGGACTTTTAGGTAATCGTCGCCCAAATGAAATATATAATCAAATTGAGGAAATTGCTCAAACCAATTTTCAATGGCACACTCCCCGAGGCAATAAATCTATTGCCCCGGGCGCCCATAAGGTTGATGAAAACACTTCTTTACAAGCCCAAATCGAAGCCCTTTCTTCAAAAATAAAAAATTTAGAAATGACAAAAACGGTTTCGGTTATGGCTTGTGAAGGGTGTGGTGGGCCACATGAAAATTGGAGTTGTATGAAAGAATTAGATGAACAAACCGAAACGGTAAACTACATTGATAACAGACCTAGGCCGTCGGGTCCTCCAACGGGTACCTACAACCAAGGATGGCGTAACCACCCAAACCTTGGTTGGAGAGATACCGGCAATAGTAGTAACCAACAAAACCAACGAACTAACTTTCAACAACCGCAAAACTTTTCTCAACAACAAGGTGGACGAGAAAGGCTTAAAGATACTGTATCTCGCCTCATCTCCGACACCGAAAAGAAAAACTCGGATCGATTTCAGCAATTGGAATCGAATTTTAGAAATCAACAAGCTAGCATTCAAAACATTGAAAAACAATTAAATCAAGTAGCTCAGAATTTCTCCGAGAGACCACAAGGCGCGTTACCTAGCAATACCGAAACCAACCCAAAAGCACAAGTACATCTCATCACACTGAGAAATCAAACCGTGGGTCCCGAGGAGGCTCCATTACCGCCAGATGAAAGAAGCCAGTCCAGCCAAACCACGACTCCACCCGCGCCCCAACCAGAAAAGGCTTCTTTACCAAATCAAGAGCCCACCAAGACTCCTCCAATTCCATACCCCGGTAGGTTAAATCGTCAAAAGACCGATGAGCAATTCGCAAAGTTTGAAAATTTACTAAAACAATTGCATGTTAATATTCCTTTTATTGAAGTTCTTACCCAAATGCCTAAATATGCAAAATTTATGAGGGACTTCCTAACTCACAAAAGGAAAATTGAATCATTGCAATTAGTTAACTTAGGCGAAGAATGCTCCGCCTTAGTACTCAACAAACTCCCACAAAAGAAAATTGATCCAGGAAGCTTCATGATTCCTTGCTCGATTGGGGAATCCCCCGTTCGTAATGCATTAGCCGATCTTGGGGCTAGCATTAACCTCATGCCCACATCAATGTTTAAACGACTCGGCCTAGGAACAACGAGCCCTACAAAGATGAGCATACAACTCGCCGACAGATCCGTCAAATTTCCACAAGGTGTCACTGAAAATCTATTGGTCAAGGTTGGCAACTTCGTTTTCCCAACCGACTTTGTC
Source organism: Helianthus tuberosus (assembly GCA_030545235.1). Taxonomy (NCBI): domain Eukaryota; kingdom Viridiplantae; phylum Streptophyta; class Magnoliopsida; order Asterales; family Asteraceae; genus Helianthus; species Helianthus tuberosus. Next base: position 2,656,985 of record CM060450.1, on the reverse strand, counting down.
ATCCTAGACATGGAAGAAGACACCGATATCCCTCTCATTCTCGGGAGGCCATTTCTAGCCACCGCCCAAGAAGTGGTGGATATGAATGACGGAACACTAACATTGAAGTTTGGGGACGAGGAAGTGAAATTTGGAGTGGGAAAAAGAGTAGAAGACGAAGACCCGGTCAACTACATGAAGGTCATAGACTCAAGCTTGGATGACGCTCTCCGACGGTGTAACATGGGATGCGAAACATCCCACTTAAGTGACATATGACCAGGCTTTGGGTCTAGCCAAGGACCCTTATAAACGTGGCGCACCACGGAGGCATTCCGCGGAACTATCCTTAGTTTAATATAGATTAGTTTTTATGACTTCTAGTTAATTTTCAGGAATAAAACACACTTGAGATGACAAAGGATACAAGGGAAACTTGAACCAACACCCCATGCAGGAAAACAGAGCCATCCGACAAAATTTCTTCATTACAGCAAGTTCGGCACGGGCCGTGTCCGCCCAACACGGCCCCGTGCTGCACAGTCTGCAGAAAAAGACCCAGTTCAGGTAATTGGACACGGGCCGTGTTCACCCAACACGCCCCCGTGTCCAGGCTTCTGTTTCTCTTGATTTAATTTTGTTACTGGCACTTGAACACGGGGCCGTGCCCGGACAACACGGGGCCGTGTCCAGTGCCCAGTAACATAAATTTTTGCTTAATTCACACCTTTTACACATTCAATCAACCTAAAAAATTTTGTTTTTGGGACACATTGAGGACAATGTGTAATTTAAGTGTGGGGGGGATGCTAAAACCTTGAATCTTGCAAGTCCTAAATACAAGCCTTACACAAAACTCTATTGGAACCGCTAATCACCCCAAATTTTTTCAAATTTTTTCATTTTTTTTTACTTGTATAGGTTTAATTCGGGAATTTCAAGTTCTAAAAAGGTTATACTTTTACAAATTTACAACCGATAGCGTCGTGATAAAAAGAACCAACATAACAAAATTATGAAAAGGCATAACAAGTTTAGTTAAAAATTTAATTATATATACTTGATCATATAAAAACCCATTCCCACAAAAGTGAGTTTTGAGCCTTTATTGAGCATACAAATATATATCTTTAAATTAAACGCTCATTTTTCGTTTCTTGTGTGAATAGCCGCTTGGTTCTTACGACTCTAGAACTTGCCATGACGATACATTCCCGGTCCTTACCAACTTAAACCCGAGTAAGTAAATGATGGAGGCATTAGGACTAACCTTTTTTTTTTCTCTACACCATTATTTTTCTTTTTTTTCACCTACCCAAAATCCCCCTAGTTAGCCCATTTGAGCCTAAACCTTTTCATTTCATAACCCAAACCAAACACCCTTTCACCCACCAAAACCTTTTTCATTTTTAACCCTTTGTTTTAGTAACTAGCTCGGTTTTTCGTATGACTTTTCAAAAAAAAAAAAAAAAGTGTGTTGATGATGAAGCAAAAAGAACTAAACAAGCAAGTTTATCAAAAATAACTTTGTTTGGAATAATGGCTTCATCAAAATAAAAAGTTAAAAAGTCTTACGAAAACCGACGCTTGTTACGTTTTTCGCCTTTTCTACTAACCGCTAACCACTAACCCAACCACCTAACCCAAGCCTAACCCTTCACCCAAAAAGCCCTCTTGATATTTACAAAGGTATAAAGTTAAAAAGGAGGAGGATTGATTGCTTGGCAAGCCTATGGTAGGAGTAAGTTCCACGCCGCTCTCGAGTGATCCACTAAAATACATTTTCGGCCGAGTGTTGAGTGATCCCCCGTGAGGTATGTGAACTTGTATATAAATAAAACTTTAAAGAGGCATGTTATACCCTAATAAGTAATTTGTCTTATGAAAAGTTTTAAATAAATCATGACGAATAGGATTGTAAATAAATAAAAATAAAACTTAATAAAGAATCTTGGAAATCCCGACACTCTATGACAAGCCCAAAAACGTTCTCTTCTACCCATTCCATTTGGGTGTGTAAAGCCATATTATAAAGAGTTTTGCTTGAGGACAAGCAAAGATTCAAGTGTGGGGGTATTTGATGTGTGCAAAATGCAACATATAAATTACATCAATTGTGGCATAAAACTAACCCTTTTTTAGTACTAATGTTGGAAAAAGTGTGCTTTTGTCTTCCTTTTGTATTTTCAGGATTAAATGAGCTCAAATTAACAAAAGAAGCAAAAAGACGGCAAAATCTAACATAAATACAAGAAAAGGAACAAACGTGACATGCCCGACCCCACGACAGCATCTCCCCAAGCAAAACAAGAAGACAGAAGACTGAACACGCCCCGTGCTCAGCCAGCACGGGGGCGTGCCCAAGTGTCAGCAGAAAAGACAAAGTGGTAGAAGCTTCTATTGCCCACCACGGGGCCGTGCTCAGCGGACACGGGGCCGTGGTCAACTAAAAGATTGGCACAATCCAGGCAAATCTTCATAGTACAAAGATTCTTCTGCACACGAGGTCGTGCTCAGTGGACACGGGGGCGTGGTCAACTAATAAGACAAACTGCAATAAATGAAGAAAGAGAAGGATGTGGACACGGGGCCGTGCCCACTGGACACGGGGCCGTGCCCAAGCTTCTGTTCAGCCTATAAATAGGAGTGCTTGGCTCAAGCTCAAACCATCCCTTGGCACACCACCTCTCTCACACTTCACCCACCACCCACCACCACCATAACACCATCATCCACCACCATCATCCATTGTCCATCATAGAGTGTGTGAGTCGTCTCGGGATCCAAGATTGATCGTAAGAGTTCTTGACAATCAAGGCCATGTTTGCCTAAGTCTCTTACATCACTTGGTGAAGACAAGTGTCTAGTGTAATACTTTTTATTTCTAATCTTTTCGCACTTTTTACTTGGTTTTGTATTAATGACTTTAATAATTAGTTTCTTATGTTGAAGGTGATTCTTCCTTATCGTTTGTCCGTGGTGTCTTGGCATTATTTTACTGTCTATATAAAATAAAAGATTTTCACCATTCATATCTCCACGGTCTATATGGAGGTATGTTGGCTACCAGGTCGGGGGTTAAGGGAACGGTTTGGTAAGAATCTTGCCATTGTTCAGCGTTTAGAGGTCCTGCAATGGACCTGGGTCAAATTTAGTAGGACCTCCTTCAATGCTTAACGGTATTGGATGGCGGGGGTCCAAACTCTTTGATCCCCTCATAAGTTAACTACTATTAATACTATAACCCGGCTATTTAGGACTATATCCCTGCTGACTCAGACTACTTAGTCGAGGGTAACGTCACCTTCAAAAGAGGGGCCTACCATAATTTGCATTAATAACTTAATTAATTATCTTTCAATAATCCGACCCTTTAGGATTGTATCCTTGCTGACTCAAACTACTGGGTTGAGGGTAACGTCACCTCCAAAAGAGGGGCCTACTACAATAACTAAGATAATCTCTTAAATAAGTGCAAAAGTGCGGAAATAATCAAAGGTTACACTATACACGAGTCGGAACCAAATGATTCATCTTGTCTATCTGTTTTTTCTTTTATTTTTATTTTCAGCATTTTAGTTAGTTTTTATTTTTAGTTTAAAACATTTTTCTAAACTTTTGATTTGATTAGACGTTGAGGATAAACCGGTACTAAAAGCTCTTGTGTCCTTGGACGACCTCGGTATCTTGCCAACACTATACTACGCTCACGATGGGTGCACTTGCCCATATGTGTGTTTAGTGTTAGTAAATATCGTGTTTTATAAATTTAAAACTTGGCTAATAAAGTGTTAAAAGGGCTTAAAATATACACCTAATATATATAACACTTCACACGCATCAGCGTCTTTAGCTCTTGCCAATTCATGATAGCTTCAATCTTAGCGGGATCCTCCTGGATACCATGCTCGCTGACCACATGTCCAAGAAATTGGATTTCACGAAGCCAAAACTCACATTTTGAAAACTTGGCGTAGAGCTTCTCTTGCTGAAGAAGTTTGAGAATACAACGGAGGTGTTTCTCATGATCAGCCTGGTTCTTCGAATAAATAAGAATGTCATCAATGAAGACGATGACAAACTTGTCCAAGTAGGGTTTGCAAACGCGATTCATGAGATCCATGAACGCTGCTGGTGCATTAGTGAGTCCAAAAGGCATCACTAAGAACTCGTAGTGACCATAACGAGTTCTGAATGCAGTCTTGTGCACATCTTCATCTCTAACCTTCAGCTGAAGGTAACCAGACCTCAAATCAATCTTAGAGAAGTAACTTACCCCTTGTAGTTGATCGAACAGATCGTCGATCCTGGGCAATGGATACCTATTCTTGATAGTCACCTTGTTTAGCTCATGATAATCGATGCATAGACGCATCGATCCATCCTTTTTCTTTACAAACATAATCGGTGCTCCCCAGGGAGATGAACTAGGTCGAATAAAACCTTTGGCTAACAAATCATCCAGTTGAGTCCTTAATTCTTTTATCTCAGTCGGTGCTAACCTGTATGGTGCTCTTGCAACTGGCGCTGCTCCAGGAATAATGTCAATTCTGAACTCTACTTGCCTATCTGGTGGTAAACCAGGTAGTTCTTCAGGGAATACTTCTGGATATTCAGAAATGACAGGGATGTCTTCAATCTTGGGCTTTGGTTCATCAATAGTCACATGTGCCATGTAAATGACACAACCCTTCTTCAAACACCTTGACGCTTTAAGCATAGACACCTGCTTAAGCAACCCATACTGAGTATCTCCCTGTATGGTAAGTGGCTCACCATACGGAGTCTTGATCACCACTTGTTTCTTGTCGCAAACGTTCTGGGCTTGGTTATGAGATTACCAATCCATGCCTATCACTATGTCGAAACCAGCTAATTTCTAAGGAAGCAAGGATAACGGAAAGGAGTGGTTCCTAATGGATATAAAACATCCATCTAACACAGTTGAGGTAGTTTCTATGGTACCATCGGCCAATTCTACTTCATACTTTATGCTTAGGGTTTTAAAAGATAGATTTAGCAATTTACAAAACTTATCATCAACAATTGACTTATCTGCACCCGAATCAAATAATACCCTTGCATAAACATCATTAATAAGGAAGGTATCTGTTATCACGTTATCATCCTGAACTGCTTCCCGTGCATTCATTTGAAAGACCCTAGCATTGGTCTTTTTGCCTTCTTCGGGTTTCTTGGCATACTTTGGGCAGTTGGACTTGATGTGCCCCTTCTCGTTACAGTTATAGCACATTACATCCTTTATCTTCTTGCAGTCCAAAGTCTTATGTTCCTTGGATTTACATATCCCACATGTAATCGGCTTTGACTGAGACATTGATTCAAACCTGCATTTTCCAAAATGACGTTTCTGGCAGGTTTTGCATTTAGGCATCTCATCCGTTTGCTGATTACCCTTGTTAGACCCAAAATTCTTCTTGTGGTCTGTGTTCCCTTTACGCTTCTTATCTGAACGTTGTGAGTTGTCATCCTCACGTTTCCTCTTTCCTTCTTCAGAGCTTTTAAGCGATCTCAGCCTGACCGCATCCAGGGTAAGGGATAATGACAAATCAGTTGCTGACCTAAAAGTAGTAGGTCGAGACGCCTTCACACTGGCTTTAATCTCCGGGGCTAAACCCCCAATAAAACGAGCTATACGTTTTGGTTCCGGTGTCACCAAGTAAGGAACCAATCGAGACATAGTGTTGAAGCTTGTAAGGTATGCTTGACAGTCTAGGTTCTTCATAGCCAATGACAAGAAGTCAGACTCGATTTTCTCAACTTCATGTTGAGGACAGTAATTTTCTTTAATCAAAGCAACAAATTGAGCCCATGATAAGTTGTATAACAGAATCTTTCCAGTAGCTTGGATTAGGGACCTCCACCAAGCTAGAGCTTCTCCCTTGAATGACTGTGAAACATACTTCACAATATCTTGCTCCGCACATCCGCTAATATCAACCACCGTATCCATCTTGTCTAGCCATGTCATGCAGTCAATGGCTCTTTTTTCCCCAGTGAAGTCTTTGGGCTTGCAGGATACAAAATACTTATATGAACAGGTCCTTGTACGTGGTTCTTGGTTAAGTAAGACCTGTCTAGACAGAACACTCCTCTGATTTGAGGAATGATGAGTATCATCCTTATGTGATGCATGTGACTTGGAGGGTGGTTTTGTATGTTGTACAGATAGGGTCCTGCTACGGGTACCACCTGATTCATTGTCTCGTCTGTCCAGAGCTCGAGTATCGGCATTGTCTATTAATTCCTGCAGTTCTGTAACACCCCAAAAACGGGTTTGGTAATCAAACCGCGTTAATAGTAATGACGGGCAAAATACCGTTAATGGTAAAAATTAACCCGGTAAATATCAGGAATTTAAATAAATAAACTTAATATTAATTGGAAAGAGGATAAATACTTTGAGAAAACAAAGTATATAAAAAAGCCCGAGTTAAAGGGACTTAAAGCAAACCTAGTCATAAACTTTCCCGAACCCACTAAGATAACTAGGAATGCCAGACCTAGTTAATAAGTGGAAATATGGTTAGAAGGAATTAGGGTGTGGCTAACTTAATAACTAGCCAAAACATGAGGGACTAAAAGTTGGATAACTTGAAAATGGAATTATTAAAATAAAACATAACACAACACACATACACACAGAGTGTGTTTGCGTATGTGGAGATCGACCAGAAGGCTCCCATGGAGCCAAGAACCCTAGTTCAGCTATTCCTTCAAATTGAAAGGCTAATTGAAGCCCGAATTCAGATCTGAACACATAATAACGATCACCTAATCACGTGAATCAAGAGGTATGTCAAAATTTATATTTTGATGATACTTGTGAAATTTGATAATCATGCATGAATGAAATTTTTGTATGAAATATGAATGTTATAGTGAAATTGTGATGTCTAGGAGTCTAGGAACGAACCCTAGATGTGAATTTAGTAAAATAGTGCCATAAAAATAGAGATTTAACTAATGACTTTGTAGGTGGTAAATGGGTTTTATGGTACTATGATGAACACTTGAAAAGTGATGATAAATAAGTGAAAATATGTTGCTGTGATATAAGTCTAGGTGTTGTTATGCATGCTAGACATAGAGACTTGTGAATGATGTTGAAACTTGGCAAATAACTAGTTGAGAAACTTGATTTATGAAAGTATGAAAATCATGCCCACAAGGTGTTTGCTAAAATGTCTAAACGAACACTAATATGTTGAAAATTTGAAAGAAACGTGTAATTGAATAATATGACAAATTGTGCGAAGTATGAACCGATAAGGGTTCAAAGCATAAAGTTAATCTAGACTTAATTGTGTAAATCATGTGATCAAAAGTAGTTAACTTTTGATAAGTTGAATTAATAAATAATAAGGTCGAACGGTAGTTTCGACATAGAAAATACGTAAGGTGGAAAAGTGGTGATTATTAATGACTCATCTAACCACCTTTGAATGATGACGATAGTTTGACACTTAACGAGCAAGGTGGAGGCTTGGGAAGAAACGGGCCAAACGAATCAAGAAGGAAAAGAAAAGCATAGCTCGGATACGAGGTAAGTTAAGCTTACGCCTTTTTATTCTTACTACCAATTACTTATAATGCACGTCGGAATAAGTAGGAATGTCAAGAAACCATAAGTTATGGTAAAAAGGGCAAAAACGATAGAATGGTAATCCGGACATGAGTTAACGAATAAGTAAAAAGGATTTGAAAGGACATCATTTGACATAAGTCAAAATGGGTCAAACAAAGCAAGAAACGACTTTTAAGCAAGATGAATTCAAAGAGTAAATCGGAATAGGTTAAAGGGATGAAATGGTAATTAAATACCATCTCATAATTATAATTAGTCACTTCGACTAAACGGGTCAAATGGTGTTGTTAACACCATTTATCAATAATATTTGATGATCGCTTATTGAGTTTGTGATCACAGGAATTAACACATGGTTCGCATGGCTATTAACTAGAAATTAATAGCGAAAGGTATTCAAACGGGTCAATCTTATGACCCGAGCCAGGTACGCATGCTTAGAATTATAGCTAAAAGCGACATTTTGGTCAAATAATAGTAGAAGTCCTTCGTCGCATAAATGAAGGGCTAAAATTGACCAAAAAGCCCTTGAGGGGTAAATAGGGCAAACAACTTTCAAAAAGTTGTTTTGAAATAAGCGTCTTGTTTAAATTGAGTCTTTGGAATTCGTAAAAAAAATGGGGATAGGATGTAACCCAATAGAAGCATGATTTAAGTCTAAAGATGTACTTAAATACCCTTAACGGGTCAAAATAAGCATACGAGCGAAAACGGGTTAAAATATATAAGAAACCCGCAATTAGAACCTAACATGGTAGAAAATATTGAATTGAAGTGGTTCATGTGAAATAATGATCAAACAAATATGTTTGTTTGATAAATGCGTAAACGGGTCAAAATTTTGTAAAAAGGTAATAAGCCGATGGCATAAAAGTCTCAAAATTTATTAAGCCAGATGTCGGATTTTAACTCCATATGATGGAGAATCAAATTACAAACACGTAGGAAGAAACGGTAGGTCAAACGGACAAGCGGATTAAAAGTTATGAAGGTTTTCGTTTTAGAAAACGACAAACTTGGAAAATCCTGCAGAGGCCACCGTAAGTTACGGTAACCACCATAACTTACGGTAGCCTTAAAGTCTTTACGCCACACACCCACTGCTTTACGGTGGAAAAATCAAGATTCAGGGGCTACCGTAAATTACGGCAGCCACCGTAATTTACGGTAGACCCTGTACAAAAATGTATTTTTAATCAGTTTTGCTTCCCGGCCTCGTTTAGACACGTTTTAAACCCCGTATGACTTAAGCATTTCATGTTTATGAAATGTAGGTACTTTCTGGACGCCGGAAGACGATCAAGCTCAACGAAGAACCGAACACGATAAAGATACATGCTTCCGCACATTGCCTCGTCATAAATTTTAAACGACGAATCCGATCACGTTATGTTGAATAACTTATGATTTGTAAAAGTTTTCATAAATTCGTATTTTTATAGTATGTGTAGTCTTAACTACACATCTAATTGTTGGTATTTACATGTAAAACCGTTACATAGTAACTAGGGTCTTACATGTTGGTATCAGAGCCCTAGTTTAAGAGATTCAAGTATGGTGAGGAAAAACCATGCTTGGACTTAAACCTTATGCTCTTGATAAAGATTGGTGTTCGGTTCGAGGCTTGATCGCAAATCCGGTAAGTACATGTATGTTAATTGTTTAACATGTTAAAGTGTTGTAAACAAAACATAGGGTTATCGCGTAATACATGCTACCCCAATTAAAATGATTGATACAATTAATGAAATTACATGCGTTGACACGTATAGTAAAAAGCCTTGTATTACAATACGGGCGTTTATAAGTGTCGAAATTACTAACTTTTGTAAATGTTTAGTTGAAGGACACTCGCATCTGAAGATGATAAGAGTTGAACGAATTGTGGATATGACGGTGGAACGGTCCGAGGTATGACAAGCTGAGCACACTCATTGAGGACCTAAATCGTGTGATGATAGCGAACAAAGTTCACGGCAAGAGAAGCCCGTTAGGGCAAGCATTACCAGGTGCACGCTTTTAAATTTAATCGCATAAGTAGTAATATGCAACAAACACGTAGGGGATAACGGTTGCATATATTTGATAAACTTGAATAGGATATCTATTCAGGATGATGTTTCTAAGAGAAGTTTAATAGAAATATGTGTTATTCACGATGATGATGATGAATAACAAAGAAATAATAGGATTAGTTCATATGGAAACTTGGACGGGGGGTAATTATCCAAGTGGAAAACTCTCAATATTATGCTATTGAGAAAAGTAGCGATCACATTAACAAATGTGATTATATAATAGTTCGATAGAAAAGAAAAACATTTTATATGTTCAAATGTAAAACTAGTAAAACTAATGATTGTTGTTTTGCAATTAAATAAAGTTTTACTAAATGAAATCAGAGATATGAAATAAATAGAGGCATTACTTACATAGGATGTGATGTGAAAGCTATAAAAAGGTCATGTGTATCATGTGTTGATCGCTTACTCTGGCCAAGTAAGTAGTGGTATATGATACCATGAGCTTCTTGTAGCGGACACATTTACGTCCGATGTAGTAAGGGCGGGGTGAATGGGACTAACTTAAATGGTACCCAAATGAATCAAATAAATAAGATGTTTAATAGTAAACGTAAACGCAAGTCGGACGACGGAAGCGTATTATGTTAAAATGACGAGCCCGAGAGAAGGGACAAAGATCGAAGTAAATGAAAATACAAACCAACTAATGAGAATGCTAAGGCATGCGGATAAAGGTTTGACTGCCATAAGTGATGAAATTCACGTGGACAAGTCAAACAAATTAAATAATGAATAAAGGACTTAATTGAATAAAAGCGATGGATTTCGCTAAGATGACCAAATAAATTAAAATGACGTCTAAAACCATATAAGAATGGTTACTTGATAATGATTACGGTAAAGATACCCGATGGACGGGTAGGATTGTGGGTGAATGCGTAAACCGAGAGACGGGAACGCAAAATAGAAAGTCAAAAGACTCGGAATATGAGTCATGACTAAAAGATGACAAGATTTTTTTTCGCAAACATAAATTTTGGTAATTACGTTCAACCATTTCAAAGTTGGACGGGTCAAATAAAGAATGAAGTTTGACATTCATAAGTGATGAAAATTCACCCAAAAATGAGTCAAACGAGTCAATTAAGGAATAACGCTTAATATAATAGGAAAACGCACACCGGTGAAACCGAAAAGCTAAAAAACAATAAGATAGAAGGACCCGGGTAATGGGTTGTAAAGGAGTATAAGTATGAACCGGGTAACGGTAAGCGTAGGACAAACCGACGTGTAAATGACGTTATAAGTCGTAAAGTCGGAAAGATAGTCCGAAAGTAAACAAGTGAAACCTTAGACTACGGTCAAGGTCAACTAAAGTTCAAAAGCAAAATCAAATGATTCCAAACATAACAATGGATGCTTTAAAGCTATATATGTATAAATAGACATTTGAATATAGACGTGAATAAAAGATGATCTATGGGATCATCATAACCTACGGGATAAAACGTAGTGATAAGGTCCACGGGACCAAGGAGACCGTTGGGTCATAAATAGAAAGAAACGAACTGTTGGGTCTCACCTTAAAAAGGTGAAACATATAAAGAAATAGCCTATGAGGCTAAGTGAAGAAACCTACGGGTCAATATTGTAAAGCGAGGAAACAAGTTGCAATTTCCCGCGTAAAATAATAACGAAAAGTAACGTTAGCATAAAAGTGATGGGTTTCGCTAAGTTAATCGAACGGGTTAAAGCGAAGAGATCACGAAGAGTCTGATTAACAAAAGTGAGGAATTTCACTAAAACATTTAAACGGACTTAAATGACAAAAGAATTCACAATTATTTGAATTGTGTTACGTCACAAAAAGGGCGAAGTCATTATCGAAATGACAACGGAAGGGGGAATAAATCCATTGGACGTAAATTCCTTGAAATTGACATAAGTTAAAGAGAAAACGTTAAACTAAAATACCATTTTAGTGAGAAATAACGTTTTAACAAATATAAATATTATGAGAGGAACTGGAAGACACTAAAAGAAATGGGTATGTTGAAAACGAAACCTGGTTCGTTTTATTAAACCAATGAAATACGTAAATAAGGTTTCGGGGACGAAACCTCTTTAAGGGGGGTAGACTTGTAACACCCAAAAAACGGGTTTGGTAATCAAACCGCGTTAATAGTAATGACGGGCAAAATACCGTTAAATTTAATGGTAAAATTAACCCGGTAAATATCAGGAATTTAAATAAAAAAACTTAATATTAATTGGAAAGAGGATAAATACTTTGAGAAAACAAAGTATATAAAAATGCCCGAGTTAACGGGACTTAAAGCAAACCTAGTCATAAACTTTCCCGAACCCACTAAGATAACTAGGAATGCCAGACCTAGTTAATAAGTGGAAATATGGTTAGAAGGAATTAGGGTATGGCTAACTTAATAACTAGCCAAAACATGAGGGACTAAAGTTGGATAACTTGAAAATGGAATTATTAAAATAAAACATAACACAACACACACACACAGAGTGTGTGTGCGTGCGTGGAGATCGACCAGAAGGCTCCCATGGAGCCAAGAACCCTAGTTCAGCTATTCCTTCAAATTGAAAGGCTAATTGAAGCCCGAATTCAGATCTGAACACATAATAACGATCACCTAATCACGTGAATCAAGATGTATGTCGAAATTTATATTTTGATGATACTTATGAAATTTGATAATCATGCATGAATGAAATTCTTGTATGAAATATGAATGTTATAGTGAAATTGTGATGCCTAGGAGTCTAGGAACGAACCCTAGATGTGAATTTAGTAAAATAGTGCCATAAAACTAGAGATTTAACTAATGACTTTGTAGGTGGTAAGTGGGTTTTATGGTACTATGATGAACACTTGAAAAGTGATAATAAATAAGTGAAAATTTGTTGCTGTGATATAAGTCTAGGTGTTGTTATGCATGCTAGACATAGAGACTTGTGAATGATGTTGAAACTTGGCAAATAACTAGTTGAGAAACTAGATTTGTGAAAGTATGAAAATCATGCCCACAAGGTGTTTGCTAAAATGTCTAAACGAACACTAATATGTTGAAATTTTGAAAGAAACGTGTAATTGAATAATATGACAAATTGTGCGAAGTATGAACCGATAAGGGTTCAAAGCATAAAGTTAATCTAGACTTAATTATGTAAATCATGTGATCAAAAGTAGTTAACTTTTGATAAGTTGAATTAATAAATAATAAGGTCGAACGGTAGTTTCGACATAGAAAATACGTAAGGTGGAAAAGTGGTGATTATTAATGACTAATCTAACCACCTTTGAATGATGACGATAGTTTGACACTTAACGAGCAAGGTGGAGGCTTGGGAAGAAACGGGTCAAACGAATCAAGAAGGAAAAGAAAAGCATAGCTCGGATACGAGGTAAGTTAAGCTTACGCCTTTTTATTCTTACTACCAATTACTTATAATGCACGTCGGAATAAGTGGGAATGTCAAGAAACCATAAGTTATGGTAAAAAGGGAAAAAACGATAGAATGGTAATCCGGACATAAGTTAACGAATAAATAAAAAGGATTTGAAAGGACATCATTTGACATAAGTTAAAATGGGTCAAACAAAGCAAGAAACGACTTTTAAGCAAGATGAATTCAAAGAGTAAATCGGAATAGGTTAAAGGGATGAAATGGTAATTAAATACCATCTCATAATTATAATTAGTCACTTCGACTAAACGGGTCAAATGGTGTTGTTAACACCATTTATCAATAATATTTGATGATCGCTTGTTGAGTTTGTGATCACAGGAATTAACACATGGTTTGCATGGCTATTAACTAGAAATTAATAGCGAAAGGTATTCAAATGGGTCAATCTTATGACCCGAGCCAGGTACGCATGCTTAGAATTATAGCTAAAAGCGACATTTTGGTCAAATAATAGTAGAAGTCCTTCGTCGCATAAATGAAGGGCTAAAATTGACCAAAAAGCCCTTGAGGGGTAAATAGGGCAAACAACTTTCAAAAAGTTGTTTTGAAATAAGCGTCTTGTTTAAATTGAGTCTTTGGAATTCGTAAAAAAAAATGGGGATAGGATGTAACCCAATAGAAGCATGATTTAAGTCTAAAGATGTACTTAAATACCCTTAACTGGTCAAAATAAGCATACGAGCGAAAAAGGGTTAAAATATATAAGAAACCCGCAATTAGAACCTAACATGGTAGAAAATATTGAATTGAAGTGGTTCATGTGAAATAATGATCAAACAAATATGTTTGTTTGATAAATGCGTAAACGGGTCAAAATTTTGTAAAAAGGTAATAAGCCGAAGGCATAAAAGTCTCAAAATTTATTAAGTCGGATGTCGGATTTTAACTCCATATAATGGAGAATCAAATTGCAAACACGTAGGAAGAAACGGTAGGTCAAACGGACAAGCGGATTAAAAGTTATGAAGGTTTTCGTTTTAGAAAACGACAAACTTGGAAAATCCTGCAGAGGCCACCGTAAGTTACGGTAACCACCGTAACTTACGGTAGCCTTAAAGTCTTTACGCCATACACCCACTGCTTTACGGTGGAAAAATCAAGATTCAGGGGCTACCGTAATTTACGGTAGACCCTGTACAAAAATGTATTTCTAATCAGTTTTGCTTCCCGGACTCGTTTAGTCACGTTTTAAACCCCGTATTACTTAAGCATTTCATGTTTATGAAATGTAGGTACTTTCTGGACGCCGGAAGACGATCAAGCTCAACGAAGAACCGAACACGATAAAGATACATGCTTCCGCACATTGCCTCGTCATAAATTTTAAACGACGAATCTGATCACGTTATGTTGAATAACTTATGATTTGTAAAAGTTTTAATAAATCCGTATTTTTATAGTATGTGTAGTCTTAACTACACATCTAATTGTTGGTATTTACATGTAAAACCGTTAAATAGTAACTAGGGTCTTACAAGTTCTGCACCAGCTATGTTGATTCTGGTGGTATCTTGATTTTCTCGAGGGTGACTGTTGACTTCTTCAGATTCTGCCATGTAGCATGATTGCTACATAAAATTAATGACAATGATTTATTCAAAAGTCTATTATGAAATTGTCTTCTATGGCAATTCATTAACCATGGTAACTACAACCAATATTGGTTAATTTAATTTATTTAAATTTTTATTATATTTTATCCCAGCTATAGACTACTTAGGATAATAGGGTGGCATACAAAAGGCCTAGTCACAAGGATAATTTAATTCATAAGCCATGATTTTATAGAATCAAGGCATTAAGGTTTGAACATAGGTCATTACCTTTTCTTGACAAAGAGTCGTAGACTACAACTGTCTTTAGTCTCCAAGGACATTAATTATGGCCCGTAGGCACTTCATCACTAATGGATGATTAAATAATATAGAGAAAAGGAATTGGAAGGATCCAATATAAGGATGACTTATGCGATTTTATCGAATCACATTTGCCAGGAGTGTTAACATGTTTTCAGATGTTAACAGGGATCTGGATCTTAATAAGGAACTACCATCATGGCCATATCTTAAAATGACACATGGGCTAGGTTTTGCCTTTAAGATTTTGTTTAATAATGGCAGATTTAATAAAAGGAATGATATTTTTATTTATTTCATATATTATATTCATACATATGATGACAAAATGAAATTTTAAATTCAAATATTCCACTAATAATTAAAGGAGTATATAATTGCCCTAAATGGGACTTTAACAGAAATGACTTGCCCACGCAGGGACTAAACTGAAAATACAAGTCCTAGCAGGGACTTAAAAATACTTAAATAGATGTCCACGCAGGGACTTGATTGAAACAAGGAAATTACAATACAAATAAATAAATAAGGAATCTTTCGAAATCCCCATTGCTCTTCCCTTTGATTAGACTTGCCAAACCCTTAAGAAATCCCCTGTGGCTTCTATACTCTTCTCGAACTTCACGCTCCACCTAACTCAACCTTTGAAGAATCTCCTGCTGCTGGGGTGGTTGGATCTGCGGCGGCTGCGACTGTTGTTGCTGTGGAGGTTGAGGAGGTGGCGGGTATTGGTACCTATAGGCCCGGTATCCCGTCTGCCAGGGAGCTCCATAGGGCCCCTCGGGATGAAGAGCATTGTAGTTCGCCGCTACAAGGTATGGGTCAACTTCGGCGTAGTTGTAGTTAGTATGGGCTGGCTGCTCAAACGGGTTGTACGCCGCTGCACCGGCGTATGAAGGAATCGGGTTATCATAACCCACTGGTGGCGGTGCGACTGGCGCAGAGTTCACCTCGGAAATGGGGTTTGAAGGCCCACCCATCTGTGGGTCTTCATATAGTGGCGGGTAATGACTACCACTTAAATGCTGAGGGGTGCTTATGCGAATTCCCCCTCGCACGGACATCCGTGCGTTTCTTCTCCGCCTCGGTGGCTCCGGAGGTGGTTGCTGCTCTGGCGGTGGTGGCGGTGGAGTGACCGCTACAAAACGTGAATCCTCAGAGGGATCCTGTTGTTGCTGAAGCTATGGCTGGAAAAGGGGGAGTAAACATCCAGTCGTATTGGGCAAACCTTGCCTCATAGCTGTCTGGACCACGATAAGGTGATCCATGAAAATACGACCCATCCGAAATCTCGATGAGGTGAGTCGGTGTCCCAGATGGTGGTTCGGCGGGATTCGGGTCATCATCCATTTCCATGTCCTGAGCCTCGGGGAAATGGTCTTCGGGGCCCAATGAGTTATGACCCATTGGTTCTTCAATCTGATTTGCTGGGTTAAACCGGCTCTGGAAATATGGGGTCGGGTCTTGAAACGCGAGGTGCGACCCCGACCGCTGTAGTGGTAGATAAGAATGGTGCGAATCATTGGGCTCGTTCTCCGATTGCGGCCCAAAAGAATGATGGTAAGAGGGTGATGAACTTAGCGAGACAGATCGACTCGCGGGCTCCAAATATTACCTCCATTCCTCTTGAGGACTTGTGCTCATTGTTGCAGACGGAGTTCGCCGGTGGGAAGGTCCGGCCTCATGATCGTGGCTGGTGAATGGCGCCTTGCCTCGTCCTCCTCTTCTGAACCTTGGTGGCATTTTGTTGAACCTGTCAAAACAAACAAAAGAAGCAACAAAGAAAAACAATAAAGAACAAAATAAAATAAATTAGGATTAGTCCTAAGTTCTTTGTCTAGACTTGGAAGTCGAGGAATGTGCAAACCGTGTCATTGAGATTAAACACAAAAGGCTAGTGTTTAATTCACTCAAACCTGGCTCTGATACCAACCTATCACACCCCGATATTTCCACGTATTACCGGTGGGCCCGGTGGGGAGTATCATGACGTAGTTGATATCATCATAGTCAATAATCACGGTTTAATGCACAGCGGAAGTCGAAAGATAAAAACATTAAAACCAAATGAAAGTAATATCATTTATTACAAAAACGTTTGTAAGGGATCCACATGCGGATCAGAGTTAAAAGGAACATTGTTCAACAGATTTATAAACATCTAAGCTTGCAAGACTTCTTTATTGATGCTAGGAGTAGCCAGCCTATTTCGATTAGTACCTGCACTTAACCTTTTTGGAAAAATACGTCAGTTTACACTGGTAAATACAATTAACCGACTCATTTTGAAAAGAGTTTAAGAAAATTTACTTGAATGCACAAGGCACAAAATATCTTTTATAACTTGGGACAGTTATTTATAAAACAATCTTGTATACAGTTTTACATGTTTGCCGTCCGTCAGGGCCGGTTAGAAGAGCCGGACAAGATAAACTGACACGCCACAGATATAATGCCCATAAGGAAAATTCCTTATTGTGGATTACCATTTATACATATGCAACTGTCAGGTGTATGCCTACACCCCGTGCTTAAGTCATGGCCATTTCAATGAATGAGCCGAGGATATCCAGGACATGGACATTAACGCCCCAAAGGCCATATACCAAACAAAACAGATTAAAACGGGTTATGTAAATATATTAATCACAATCCGATTTAAATAACTACATACCCGACCTAGCGGTATTATTATAATACCGTATCCCAAGCCGTATAACGGAAAATAAGTTAAAAGTATTTACCTGAGCAAATTATACAAATTTATCCCAGCCGTACAAATCAGCAAGTGCAAGTATCTTTTACTGATCTCCTAAATCTGGAACAAAGGTTTTAATTAACCTATTAGATTCCTAATGGGTCTTACTTAAGTTTAAACTTAGACCGGTTAGTCTTAAAGAAAGGTATTCGGTTCAAAACGCAAGATTAAGCGAAGACTGGAATAGAATGTGATTTAGACCCAACAAGTTTGAAGACTTGTATAATATGGGTAAACTAAACACATTCTGGATTTTGAGATAAAAATGATAAGGTTTGACCCGTTTCGGTTAATTTATGCAAACTAGTTACATAAACCGTACCGAATGCGATAAATGCATAACGGGCAACCAAATGAGTCATGAACAGGTTTCCTAAGTTAATATACCTTAAATATGTTGTGATATCAGTAGGATACCTTTCATTATGCCCAAAACGAATTTAAAATCAATTTAAGCCCCGTAGGGGTATTTTGGTCATTTTAAAGGTTATAAAAGAGATTAAATATTAATCTGAGGTTCAGGTCTGAAAAGATCAGTAAAAATATTTAATTTAATAAGTTATATCAGTAGGGTATTGCATATATGTGAAATTTATCATTTATAACCAAACTATGCACCGAATGGGCATTTTGGTAATTTCACATAAACTTTAAAGGTCAAATTTGGAAATCTGAGTTCAAAACTTTTGCTTACTGTTAAAGTATAAAAATTTACTTAAAACATTAGTAAGTATTAAGTCTTATATGTTAAAAATAGTTTTAATCCATATTATGCGTTTAAAACGCGTAAGAATCGGTTTTGAGCGATTTTCGGGTTAAAATAGGAAATCTGAGTTTTCGAACAGTTTATAAAATTAAAAATATTTTATTTATCATATAAAATCAGTAGCAAAAATTTTGGAATCAAAATATTATGTAAAACTCATTTTATTAGCAAGAAGGGTATAACCGATATTTACCGAATTTAAGCAAGAACCCTATGTTATGTTCAGTTTAAAAATAAATAAAAATCTTCAAAAATCCCAAAATATTATATTACATCAGTGGGTAAAAATTTTGGTGTCAAAATTTGGGTTTAGATAGGCTTTATGCTAATAATGTCGTTTAATTAATAAAAAGCTTTCTAATTACGATATTGAGCATAACTCCTAATTTAGACCTCAAACTGATGTCAAATTATTAGGACATGTTTATAAATTAGTAATAAAGGTTTTTGTCATCTCACATTTTCAAAAATCTCGTTTTAAGGTCAAAAGGGTATAATGGTCAACATTTAAGCAATTAACGGAAACATGCAAATGAATCGGATTAATTAGGAACCCAGTTGTATGACCTCAGAGGGTTATACTAACCTATAACCTAGTCCTAATGGAACTCTAAAGCATGTCTAAACTAAACTAAATCGGGTCAGAACTGAAAGTCAAAGCAAAAGTCTACTTTTGTGACTTTCGGTTCCGAACCGAGCCTAAACTCAAAATTGTCGGGTTGAACATGCTTAGACATGTTCTTACATTAATTACCAAGTTATATAAGTGTTAAACCAGGTTTCATAACTTCTACATTGTTAATTATGAGTTTATTTGCAAAATAGCTTTCTGTTGACTTTTTATAATCAAGTTTGACCCGGCAATTGACCTAGTTAGAGTGGAAATCAGAGGGTGCCCCTTTAAGGGTTTATTACCCACATAATTACCAACTCATAGCCATTTTCAATTCGAAAAATGACTGGACCATTAGTGGTTAATCACTAAGTCAAAGCTTAATTACGATAAGTTTGACTTTTGGTCATTAAGCTTAATAAAACTGAACTTAAGGGGTTAAGGACACTTAGAATGGTCCTTAGCACGAATTTGAGACTTAAGGAAGCTTGCTTGAGGTCTAGGGAGCTCCAGAGAAGGTTTAGAAATCAGTTTGAAATGAACAAGTTTATGGTTGCAACTTATGTTCCATATATAGTGATTTTAATTGCACAAGATCATGCCAACAAGGTCTACAACTGATCCCTGAAGAATTCCAAGTGTCCCTATGCATGAAATACCATTGGCTCAGCTCCTGGAATCGAAAACCAGCCTTCTAAGACGGTGGAACTGGCTGAACAGGCAGCTGTTGTAACACCCCGAAAACGGGTTTGGTAATCAAACCCCGTTAATACTAAAAGACGGGTAAAGTACCGTTAGTGGTAAAAATTTACCCGGTGAGTAATTAGGATTTTTAAATAAATAAACCTAATATTTAACAAAAAGTTAAATAAAGGCCTATGGATAAATAAAGTTTATAAAAGGCCCGAATTAACGGGACCTAAAATAAACTCAGTCGTAAATTTCCTCGAACCCACTAAATTAACTAGGAATATTTAACCTAGTTAATAAGTGAGAATAGTGTTAGAAATAGTTAGGTTGTGGTCTACTTAATAACTAACCAAACATGAGGGACCAAATTGGATATCTTGAAAATAGATTTATAAAAAAAAAAAAAAAAAAAGAAATCAAACACACACACATGGTGAGTGCGTACGTGAGAAGCCAGGAGAAGCTCCATGGAGCCAAAACCCTAACTCAATCCAATTCAGCAAATTGAAGGTCGATTTCAGTCCTAATGAACACGGATTAATGATCACCCGAGCCAGGGGATCATAAGGTATGTAAAAATTTGATGATTTGTGAAGTTGTAAAATTTGAGTAATCTTCATAATCACGAATTATGTATGGATTAGAGAGGCTATGGCTAAATTAGTGTTGTATGATTGCTTAGAAACAAAACCCTAAGTGAAAAGTTTACATAGGTTGCTATGATTTGAATAATTTGATGATTTGCTACACTTAGACAAGTGGGTTTCGATTATGTAGTGAAGATGATGATATACACATACTTAAAATCATCATATTTGATAGTGGAAGCAAAGTACTTGAACAAAATTGTAAGATTTAGTGTATGTTCATACAAGAATTGAAATGGGTTTTGTGGGAAGATGATGAACACTAGATTTATGATCATCAATTTGATGTTATTCGATTTCCATAAAGTAAGTCTAGGTGTGGTTATGCATGCTAGACATAAGAACTTGTGAATAATGTTAAAACTTGGGTAAATAACTAGTTATGAAAATTGATTGTTGATTTTATAGAATATGCCCACAAGGTGTTTGTTAAAATGCCTAAGTGAATGTTTATATGTTGAAATTGCGAATGAAACGCGTAATTGCCTTGTTTGACTAATTACGTGAAATATGGGTTAAAACGGGTTCTAATCATAATGTTGATTTAACTTAATTGTGCCTATTGTATGATTTAAGGTAGTTGACTTTTAAAAGTCAAACTAACCAATGATAAAGTCGAATTGTAGTTTCGACATAGAAAATACGTAAGGTGGAATAGTCGTGAATTGAAATGACTAATCTAACCACCTTGTGAATGATGATAGTTTGTCGCCTAACGAGCTAGGTGGAGGCTTGGGAAAGAAGCGGTCAAACGAATCAAGCACGAGAAGAAAAGCGTATTCGGATGCGAGGTAAGTAGAGCTTACGCCCCTTTACATTATTTGCAAAATTACTTAATTTCAAGTATTGTATATGAATGCTACTAAGTGGTTGGTATACGATGTTCCGACACGATTCAATGAGAGTCGGAACAAGGGAAAATGGTAAGAAATCATGAATTATGGTAAAAGGGGTAAAAAGGTAAATTAGTCATGTAATGACGAACAAATAAAAACGGTTTTAAGTAAAACAAGTTTAAGGGAAAACCGGGATAGGTTTAAGGGATGAAATGATAACTAAATACCATCTCATATGGATAAATGGCCAATTAGACTAAATGGGTCAAATGGTGTCGTTAACACCATTTGACACTTACATTTGACAATCGCTTGTTGAGTTTTGTAATCACAGGAAATAACATAAGTATGCGTTGCTTTAACTAGAAAGATTTAAAGCAAAAGTTATGTAAACGGGTCAATACCTTGACCCGAGCCAGGTACGCATAAATAAGCTTTTAGTTAAACATACAAATCTTGGTCAAATATTTAGCGAAAGTCCTTCGTCGTAAAGTAAGGGACTAAAGTTGACCAAAACACCCTTGAAGGGTATAATGGGGCAAACAACACATAGGGGTTATTTTGGAACTTGCATTAAGATTATAGAATCATTAAATATGAATAAAAGTTATAGGAATACACATTTGCGAGTCAAATGCACAAAAATGGTTATTTGTGTAAAATGACCAACCGATGAGTAAATTTGGGATAATAGGTTAGTTATGTTAAATCCACCACAAAAAATAATTGTGGTGGAACATAAGCAGACATTTAGATGTGACATTACGAAGTATTGAAAAGAAAAGAGCTAGTTTTAGACCTAAATGCATAAAAGATCCCCTAAACGGGTCAAAATGAATTACGCGCGTAACTTGGGTGTTTTGTCGCGTAATTCACAAAACTTATGAATCCAAGATAGATATTTTGAGTTAAATACCTTGGTCTAAGAATTATGATTAACTAGAAACAAGTTTGGAGGTCTTAAATACAAACGGGTCAAAATGTGGATTTTTAATAATAAGCCGAATGCTTAAAAATTTAGAATTTTATTAGTTTGAATGTCGGATATAAACTCCATGAGATGGGGAATCAAATTACGGTCATGTAGGAAGAAACGGGAGATCAAACGGATATGCGGATTGAAAGATACGAAAGTTTTCGTGTCAAAAACGGCAAAAAGGAAAGGGACTGATACAGGGGCCACCGTAACTTACGGTGCCCACCGTAACTTACGGTGCCCACCGTAAGTTACGGTGGGGCTGAAATTGTTACGGTAGTTGCCTACTGAGTTACGGTGGGGGAATTTTCATACAGGAGCCACCGTAACTTACGGTGTCCACCGTAAGTTACGGTGGAGGCCAGTTTGTAGACCTTGTTTTTGGATCAAGAAATTAACGTTTGGATTTCCTTCCATTATCAATATCTTGTCTTGTACCGTTATTTAAACTATCAATACTAACATTTAAGCTGGTATTGATCGTAGGTGAATGTCGAGAGTCCCGTATGAAGATCAAGCGTCGAGCAAGAACCGAACACACGTTAAATGAAGCTTCCGCAAGTTGTTTCATCGTTATTCTAAAACGATGAATTAAATTACACTATGTTGTTTTGCTTCAAGTTTAGAAAAGTTTTAATAAACCCGTATTTTAGCATGAATGTTTAAATATAAATACTCAGTAATTTGTGATTATTTACGGAAATCGCTAAATTTATTTATGGTTGTTACAAGTTGGTATCAGAGCCTTGGTTTAAGAGATTCAAGTATGGTGGGGAAAACCATGCTTGGACTTAAACCTTATGCTCTTGACAAAGATTGGTGTTAGGTTCGAGGCTTGATCGCAAATCCGGTAAGTTCATGTATGTTAATGGTTTGGCGTATTAAAGTGTTGTAGACAACACATAGGGTTATCGTGTAATACACGTTACCCCAATTAAATGATAGATATAGCTAACAAAATTATGTGCATTGACACATATAGTAGAAAAGCCTTGTATTATGATGCGGGCGTTTAGTAAAGTTGACATTACTAACTTTTGTGAATGTCTTAATTGAAGGACACTTGCATTTAAGGATGACAAGGGTTAAACAAATTACGGATATGATAGAAGAACGGTCCGAAGTATGACAAGAGGAGCATGCTCACCAAGGACTAAATCGCGTAACGACCGCGAACAAGGTTAATGGCAAGAAACGCCCTTCAGGGCAAGCATTACCAGGTGCGTGATTTTAAATATAATCGCACAAATAACAATATGCAACAAACATGTAGAGAATGATTGTTGCATATGTAAATTAGAAACTTGGGAAACCTGAATAGAATACCTATCCAGGATACTATTTCCAAGAAAACTAAATAGAGGTGTTACTTACATAGGGCGTGATGTGAAAACTATAAAAAGGTCATGTGTGTCATGTGTTAATCGCTTACTCTGGCCAAGTAAGTAGTGGCATACGATACCATGAACTTCTTATGACGGAGACATCTACATCCGATGTAGTAAGGACGTGATGAATGGGACGAATCGAAAAGGTACCTAAAACGGATCAAATAAGTAAAATATTTGATAATAAACGTAAACGCAAGCCTGAAGACAGAAGCGTATTACGTTAGTATAACGAGCCCAAGGGAAGGGACAATAATCAAGTAAATGAAAATACAAACCGACCACTAAGAATGCTAAGGCATAGAGGATAAAGTTGACTATCAAAAGTGGTGAAACTCACACAAACAAGTTAAACATGTTAGATAAAACGTAATATTGGAAAGGATAATGAGCCTGGTAATGGGACGAGATTGAATACAAATATAGGCGCAAACCGAATAAAGGAAAGCGCGAGATATTAATGAACCCATGTAATGGGTCGGAATTAATTATGAAATGATTGCAGTCACGAATCACAGTCGGAGTGAACGAAATTTTGATGCGAAAACAAATGATTTTCGAACATAAAAATGACGATCTACGGGATCATTATAACCTTCGGGTTATAAACAGTGTAAAGGTCTACGGGACTAAACTGACCCACGGGTCATGAATAAAAAGGAAAAGAATCATAAAGGCAACGCCCTAAAGAGGTGAAAGCCTAAAGAAATAGCCTACGAGGCTAAGTGAAAGAATCCAAGGGTTACTTAGACAAGCGAGGGAACCAGAAGAGAAACTAAGACTGTAAAAGAATAAATTATGGACTGTCAATATCCTGGTACGGATAATTGACAAAAGATAAAGAGAAGATCCTAAACTAAAACTTCGGTTTTAGTAAGAAATAACGTTTTTACAAATATAAATTCTGATAGAAATTCAAATAGTAAACATGAAAGATACAAGTCTTGACACTGATAGGCGCAAGGCGATATATTCGAAAAGTGATATTTTCAAAAATGAAAGGTTGATATAAATTAAACATGATGTGACACGATCACGATCAAGAAATGCAATGTGAAGTAAAATCACATTATAACCAAGCGAGCGGTAAAAAGTAACTGGACTAATAAGTCTAGTTAGTGAGACCGGTTAAGGTCAATTAAATGAATTTGAAAACAAAAGAAATTGTTGTTAAAAGTGAAGGATTTCACTAAAGACCTTTAAACGGGTCAAAGTAACGGATTCCTAAAGAATTTGATAGTATATGAAAGCGATGGATATCGCTAAGTTAACTAAACTAGTGGAAATAACGAGATTACGTTATTTCAAGTTGCACTATGTCGCATGAGATATGTAGACAATTAGTAACCAAAAAGATGTTACCATACTTTTCTGGTAATACTAACAATTGGTTAAAAGTATAAGTAATGTTCAAAAGATTTATCGGAACAAATGCATTGAGTTTAAACTCGATGAATTATATAAGAAAAGGTTTCGGGGACGAAACCTCTTTAAGAGGGGTAGACTTGTAACACCCCGAAAACGGGTTTGGTAATCAAACCCCGTTAATACTAAAAGACGGGTAAAGTACCGTTAGTGGTAAAAATTTACCCGGTGAGTAATTAGGATTTTTAAATAAATAAACCTAATATTTAACAAAAAGTTAAATAAAGGCCTATGGATAAATAAAGTTTATAAAAGGCCCGAATTAACGGGACCTAAAATAAACTCAGTCGTAAATTTCCCCGAACCCACTAAATTAACTAAGAATATTTAACCTAGTTAATAAGTGAGAATAGTGTTAGAAATAGTTAGGTTGTGGTCTACTTAATAACTAACCAAACATGAGGGACCAAATTGGATATCTTGAAAATAGATTAAAAAAAAAAAGAAATCAAACACACACACACATGGTGTGTGCGTACGTGAGAAGCCAGGAGAAGCTCCAAGGAGCCAAAACCCTAACTCAATCCAATTCAGCAAATTGAAGGTCGATTTCAGTCCTAATAAACACAGATTAATGATCACCCGAGCTAGGGGATCATAAGGTATGTAAAAATTTGATGATTTGTGAAGTTGTAAAATTTGAGTAATCTTCATAATCGCGAATTATGTATGGATTAGAGAGGCTATGGCTAAATTAGTGTTGTATGATTGCTTAGAAACAAAACCCTAAGTGAAAAGTTTACATAGGTTGCTATGATTTGAATAATTTGATGATTTGCTACACTTAGACAAGTGGGTTTCGATTATGTAGTGAAGATGATGATATACACATACTTAAAATCATCATATTTGATAGTAGAAGCAAAGTACTTGAACAAAATTGTAAGATTTAGTGTATGTTCATACAAGAATTGAAATGGGTTTTGTGGGAAGATGATGAACACTAGATTTATGATCATCAATTTGATGTTATTCGATTTCCATAAAGTAAGTCTAGGTGTGGTTATGCATGCTAGACATAAGAACTTGTGAATGATGTTAAAACTTGGGTAAATAACTAGTTATGAAAATTGATTGTTGATTTTATAGAATATGCCCACAAGGTGTTTGTTAAAATGCCTAAGTGAATGTTTATATGTTGAAATTGCGAATGAAAAGCGTAATTGCCTTGTTTGACTAATTACGTGAAATATGGGTTAAAACGGGTTCTAATCATAATGTTGATTTAACTTAATTGTGCCTATTGTATGATTTAAGGTAGTTGACTTTTAAAAGTCAAACTAACCAATGATAAAGTCGAATAGTAGTTTCGACATAGAAAATACGTAAGGTGGACTAGTCGTGAATTGAAATGACTAATCTAACCACCTTGTGAATGATGATAGTTTGTCGCCTAACGAGCTAGGTGGAGGCTTGGGAAAGAAGCGGTCAAACGAATCAAGCACGAGAAGAAAAGCGTATTCGGATGCGAGGTAAGTAGAGCTTACGCCCCTTTACATTATTTGCAAAATTACTTAATTTCAAGTATTGTATATGAATGCTACTAAGTGGTGGGTATACGATGTTCTGACACGATTCAATGAGAGTCGGAACAAGGGAAAATGGTAAGAAATCATGAATTATGGTAAAAGGGGTAAAAAGGTAAATTAGTCATGTAATGACGAACAAATAAAAACGGTTTTAAGTAAAACAAGTTTAAGGGAAAACCGGGATAGGTTTAAGGGATGAAATGATAACTAAATACCATCTCATATGGATAAATGGCCAATTAGACTAAATGGGTCAAATGGTGTCGTTAACACCATTTGACACTTACATTTGACAATCGCTTGTTGAGTTTTGTAATCACAGGAAATAACATAAGTATGCGTTGCTTTAACTAGAAAGATTTAAAGCAAAAGTTATGTAAACGGGTCAATACCTTGACCCGAGCCAGGTACGCATAAATAAGCTTTTAGTTAAACATACAAATCTTGGTCAAATATTTAGCGAAAGTCCTTCGTCGTAAAGTGAGGGACTAAAGTTGACCAAAACACCCTTGAAGGGTATAATGGGGCAAACGACACATAGGGGTTATTTTGGAACTTGCATTAAGATTATAGAATCATTAAATATGAATAAAAGTTATTGGAATACACATTTGCGGGTCAAATGCACAAAAATGGTTATTTGCGTAAAATGACCAACCGATGAGTAAATTTGGGATAATAGGTTAGTTATGTTAAATCCACCACAAAAAATAATTGTGGTGGAACATAAGCAGACATTTAGATGTGACATTACGAAGTATTGAAAAGAAAAGAGCTAGTTTTAGACCTAAATGCATAAAAGATCCCCTAAACGGGTCAAAATGAATTGCGTTTTTGACATATCCGTTTGATCTCCCGTTTCTTCCTACATGATCGTAATTTGATTCTCCATCTCATGGAGTTTATATCTGACATTCAAACTAATAAAATTCTAAATTTTTAAGCATTCGTCTTATTATTAAAAATCCACATTTTTGACCCGTTTGTATTTAAGACCTCCAAACTTGTTTCTAGTTAATCATAATTCTTAGACCAAGGTATTTAACTCAAAATATCTATCTTGGATTCATAAGTTTTGTGAATTACGCGGCAAACACCCAAGTTACGTGCGTAATTACGGTGGGGCTGAAATTGTTACGGTAGTTGCCTACTGAGTTACGGTGGGGGAATTTTCATACAGGAGCCACCGTAACTTACGGTACCCACCGTAAGTTACGGTGGAGGCCAGTTTGTAGACCTTGTTTTTGGATCAAGAAATTAACGTTTGGATTTCCTTCCATTATCAATATCTTGTCTTGTACCGTTATTTAAACTATCAATACTAACATTTAAGCTGGTATTGATCGTAGGTGAATGTCGAGAGTCCCGGATGAAGATCAAGCGTCGAGCAAGAACCGAACACACGTTAAATGAAGCTTCCGCAAGTTGTTTCGTCGTTATTCTAAAACGATGAATTAAATTACACTATGTTGTTTTGCTTCAAGTTTAGAAAAGTTTTATAAATCCGTATTTTAGCATGAATGTTTAAATATAAATACTTGGTAATTTGTGATTATTTACGGAAATCGCTAAATTTATTTATGGTTGTTACAGCTGTCCTTGTTTCTGCCCAGTCACAGGTCTTACGGACCGTAAGCCTTTGGCTTTGCGGTCCGTATCCGCTTTTTAATTATACCCGCCCAGCTCCGCCACCTTACGGTCCGTAAGGTGGTATCCTTGCGGTCCGTAAGCGTGGTCAGAAGACAAAAACTTTGAGAATTTTAATGTTTGTCCATGCAATCTTTTCACAACTCGAATCCAACGTCATTTTCAGCAGAATGGTCCACATGATCAGTTCTGAATTTCTCTTAAAAGCATTGCCATGCAAAATAATAGTCTTGGACTCTTTTTTAAAAGGTTAATGAATGTAGAATTCTGTCGTTTTTGGCACATGTGCTCCCAAATTCTTGAATTCGGATTATTCCTCACAAACTTGAGTTGGGATTTATAATTTTTATTACCAGATGTATAAGAAGGCATAATAAAATATATTACAAGGCTTTGGGAACGTTAAAAGGCCACTCAGAGGTAAAATTTAACATGTTGACGTTTTAACTCCTCGGCTTCGTAACTTTTCTATTCTTAAGTATGATGATTTTCGGTGTTCATCAATTTATTCCCTTGTGAACACGAATATCTTATGAGGTCATTCAGAGGCACGAGTTTGGCATGTTGACGCTTTTGGCCCTTTTATTTACATTGTTTGAAAATTTTAATCCCTCGGAATTAATTCATTACATGTTTAAAGTCCATGACACGTATCTTTATAATATTGGTCTTGATTTTACGAGGTGTTACACCATCCGATCGGATGGTCATCCGTACGGATGACCATTCAATCGAATGGTTATTCGATCGAAGTGGTCCGGCGAGTTAGATTCGACGTTTCGTTTTGCGTGTTGAGCGTTGCGATGCGTTTAAGCGAGTGTCGTTTAAGCGATGCGATAGGTTTATCTAATAGTCACACAAATACTATATCTAACATACAATCATCATAAATAACTTGCGTTTAGCGTTTGCGATTAGTTTGCGTTGCGATAGAGTTGCGATTGCGTTTTCGAATAATCACCACAAAACATAAATAAACATGCACAAGTAACACATAATTAGCACACACACGTAAAACAATATACAGAACGCATAATTCGAGTTGCGATGCGATTAGCGATAAATCGATTAACATGCGATTAAACCTCGATTGTTAATAGATACTCCACATTATACAACTAAAGTCAATAAAATAAAAGATTTGGTTACAAGTCAAAGAGTACAATCAATAATTAAGCAAGGAGTGACAGATCACAATTAGCAATCTTTTCTTCCTTTGACTTTGATTTTGACTTGTACTTTGACTTTCGAAACACGGGGTGTTACAGTAACCAAACAAGACATGGAATGGTAATGATCCATTGCATTCCCTCGTCCATTCCATTACCTCGTCCATTCCATTCCTTCGTCCATTTCATTACCCCATACCAAACAGACCCTTATTTTTAGGCTCAAGTTCGGCTTGTAAACAAGTTTAAATAAGCTAGGCTCGACTCGTCTCGTTTACACTAAGGCTCGATAAGGCTCGACGAGCCTAACGAGCTTCACACGCGAGTCTCGAGCTCGATAAGGCTTGGCTCGTTTCGAGCTTTTTTTCGAGTAGCTCGCGAGCCGCTCGGCTCGTTTGCACCCCTAATTTTCTTTTTTAGTTTCTACATTAGCACAATGGAGCTATCTTCGCCCATATCAAATTAAAATCGAAATCAACTAATTTGAGCATATGCATTTATTCACTTACCGTCTTAGGTTTAAACGTGGGTGATAAATTATTGATCAAAAATTTTCTCTTTCCTGTTGCCAATACCTTAATAAAATTTTCTCTTTCGGTTGCGATACCTTAATAAACGGAGTTGATATCGATCTAATTCCTGTTGTAACATGCGAATGAGTTCTACTAGTTAATATAAAATACATATTTAAATTTACTATATAAATAGTTGCTAAAAAGCAACTAGACTATATGCTTGAAGTCCCAGTTTTATTTGAATACTTATTATAAGGTCTTTCACGTGAATAG
Organism: Helianthus tuberosus; assembly: GCA_030545235.1. NCBI lineage: Eukaryota > Viridiplantae > Streptophyta > Magnoliopsida > Asterales > Asteraceae > Helianthus > Helianthus tuberosus. Next base: position 2,626,787 of record CM060450.1, on the reverse strand, counting down.
AAAAGAAGATAATGTCTTTAACTAATTGATGCCCCGTTCGCGTTGCGGGGCGATGGCCGAATAATTGTCAACCAATTAAAAAAACAGTACTATAGTTTTGCTAGAAAGGAAAAGTAAAAAGAGTGTTAGGCAACTTATTGACAAGATTTTTAGCTGGGGGCAAAGTTATATTTTTATTTTTACTGGAGGGAAAAACCGAATTTTTTTCCCATGGGTAAAATCCTAATTTTACCTAGGGGAAAACCATATTTTTATTTTGCACTGGGGGCAAAAACGTAATTTTGAATTGAGGATGATATCGTAATTTTGAATTGAGGGGAAAATCGTAAATTTTAGCTGGGGGCAAAAGCATAATTTTATTTTGAACTGGGGGCAAAGACGTAATTTTAAACTGGGGGCAAACCGTAATTTTAAAGTGGGTATAAAATAATCAACTGGTGTAAAATCGTAATTTTAAGGGGGGAGGGGAACACATTTTATTTTGAACTGGGGTGAAAACGTAATTTTTGCTGAGGGTAAAAGCGTTATTTTTTTTACCGAAAGCGAATTTGTATTTTTTAGATCGGGGCAAAAGGGTAAATGTATTTTGAAGTTGGGGCATAACCGTGTTTTTTAACTAAGGGCAAAAACGTAATTTTAAAGTGGGAAAAAATATTAAACTGGTTGGTCCAACGTGTATTGCCCTCCGCCCATTTAAACCAATGGCAGAGAAAAACTATTTAGGGGCAAAGACGTAATTTTAAAGCGGGTAAAAAATAATAAATTGATTTGTCCAATGGTGTATTGCCGACCGCCCATTTTGATCAATGGCAGGGAAACACTATTTCCTGCCATGGTAAATATAGATATCCCATTTTTAGTTATAGATAACTATCATATGCTAAATTAAAAAAAAAAAAAAAAACTACACTATGTTATTGCCCCCATTTTTAGCCAATAACCAAAGAAAACTATTCCCCTCCACGTAAAAATTAAAAAAAAAAAAAAGAAAAAAGAAAAAACTACACCATGTTATTGTCCCCATTTTTAGCCAATAACCAAAGAAAAGTATTCCCCTCCACGTAAATGTATATGTAAGAAATGAGATTTGGAGAGGGAAAAACTAAACTATTTTGAATTTCCTAAATTGCCCTTAAACCTGTTATTGAAAAACCCATTGTTTGACCTAATATCGTTCATTCTCTCTGGCGCCAAAACGTACCCATCGAACTTGTTTATTCTCTATCTCGATTGATATAATCAGACGGAACCAGGTACGACACTTGTATCAGTCATTGATTATCATGCCCGTGAGGGCTATATATGGTTTAAATCGATGTACCTGTTTCACTTTGCTGAATTTTAGGGTTTGTTTGAAACATATTGTTCATGAATTTAATTCATTCACTGGAAAAAAATAACTGTTTAAAAGCTCAAAACTACATGAACAAATGAGAAAGTTAACTAGTTAATTTTCTCAAGTCCATGAGACACTTGAAGTCCTATTAGGAAACACTAGAGGTAATTGCTATTCAGTTTTTGTTGCAGATGTATGATATTGTACAACTTATGTCATGATTAGTCTTAGTTTAGTTCAAGAGTTTGATAACATTAACATATATTGACCACACAATGATCTGATTTGAGTCTAAAAGTGTGATATTGCTCATTGTGTGTTTAGGTGAACCTCCTAGCTTTGGGTAGATTTAGGTGTTTGATTGTGTTTTCGCATTCTGACTTGCAGAAGCATCATTATGGAGTATCAAAACCCACGAACAACTCCTTGCCCAAATAATTTGGATATCATCAGCACCCTTCCGCAAAACATTATTGAAGATATTCTAAGTCTAATGCCAATCCAAGATGCGCTGAGAACCAGCGTTTTGTCAAAGAAATGGCAATATTGTTGGTGGAGCATGCCCAAACTTGTCTTTACAAACGATATGGTTGCAATGTCATCTAATCATCTTTCCAGACAGTTGAACAAGTATAAGCTTGTCAATGCCATCTTCCATGTTTTATTATTCCACAACGGTCCCACAATACTAGAGTTCGACTGTTCGGTTGTTCATCTTCATATGGAATCTGAGTTTGCCCAGATAATAAGTTATCTTGCAAGGGAAAATACAGTGAAACAACTCTTTATTTTTAGTGATAATAGATCCTTCAAGTTACCGGTTTCTTTCTTTGCATTGCAAGGATTAGAAGTTGTACATCTTGAAAATTGTACTTTGGAACCACCATTGACGTTTAACAGATTTAGTTCACTGACGAGCATGACGTTTGACAATGTTGAGGTTTCTACTCAAATGCTTCAACGGTTTCTCTCCAAGTGCCCCCAGCTTGTGAATCTCCATTTTGTAAGCTCCATAACTATTTATGAATTAAAGCTTCCTCAATTAATGATGTTATTCTAAAGATGTTTTAATGCAGTATGAATATCAAAAAGACTTCGACTCTTTACCAGGAGGAAACAAGTTTACATTTGCTGATCTTTTACAATGTATTCCTATAATTGAGACTTTGGAAATGCCAGGGTATTATTGGAAGGTAGTATTAAGATTAAATATTACATCTGATGTAAGAATATGGTGTTTGCTAATTTTGACTTTCATACTCGGTTAAAGTGCTTGTCTGCAGCTGGCATGCCACGTAAGCTTCCAGCTTCACTAGTCCATCTCAAAAATCTGTTTTTGGATGTATGCATGGCCGAAAAAAATGAGATTTCTGCAGTGCTTTGTATGATAATGAGCTCCCCGTTGTTGGAGAAAATTGATTTTCTGGTAACTAGTTTTATTATTTTAGCAAAGGTAGTGGTTTTTATACTTTTATTGACATTTTTAATTAATCTTCTAATTAGATGTGGGATAATGAGAAGTTGCCTGTTCAACAAACTTCCACCAACTTCCTTGATCCAGAAAACTACCCAGATTTGAAATTGGATCATCTTGAGACATTGCAGATAGACAGGGGCGCAGCATGTGAGGGGGGCGCCCGACCCCCCGAACTTTTCGATTAGTAGTGTTACGTATGTGTTTTTCGTATAGAAATTTTTAGGGATATACGTTTACGACCCCCCGGTTTAAAAAAAATTATGTATATACGTGTTCGACCCCCCGGTTTTCTAAAAAAAAAATATGTATATACGTGTTCGACCCCTCGGTTTTCTAAAAAATAAATTATATAACCCAAATAAAATACTAAATTAGCCCAAATAAAAGAGTGTGTTATGTATGTTTATCATAAGCCCAAAATACCCAAATCAAAACTCATGGCCCATTTATGAAATTAAACCCAATATGAAACTAAACCCAATAATCAGCTTGGTAGGGGATTACGACCAGTCTGTGCGCAGACAGACGAAACAGAAGAAAACGCATGGGGCTGGGGGGAAAGCGACTGTACATAGGATTTATAAAGATATAACTTTTTATTGTTTGGTATATAAAATTACATGTGTTCAACCCGTATAACACAGCCTCCCGCTTTAGTCTCCCTAACGGTCGAACTTAGTCTCGCTCCTCAGCTCGACAAGGTTCTTAAAAATGTAACTTTCTTATTATTTAATATATAAAATTAAATTTACTCAACCCGTACAATCCACGGGGTTTTTAAAGATATAAATTTTTTTATTATTTAATATATAAAATTACATTTATTCAACCAATGTAATAAACGAGATTTTTAAATATATATTGTTTTATTATTTGGTATATAAAATTGCATTTATTCAACCCGTGTAATAAACGAGATTTTTAAAGTTATATTTTTTTATTATTTGATATATAAAATTGCATTTATTCAACCCGTGTAATACACGGAGTTCTAACCTAGTGTCTTTATAGGGCCTTTCACGTGAATAGAAAAGAAGATAATGTCTTTAATGAGATTTGGAGAGGGAAAAACTAAACTATTTTGAATTTCCGAAATTGCCCTTAAACCCGTTATTGAAAAACCCATTTTTTGACCTAATATCGTTCTTTCTCTCTGGCGCCAAAACGTACCCATCGAACTTGTTATTCTCTATAATCAGACGGAAGTCGGAACCAGGTATGACACTTGTATCAGTCATTGATGAGGAACCGGATGAGGAACCGATGCTTAGAATTTTAGTTTTAATGTTTAGTTTTTATTTTAATTAAGTACTATTAATTATTTAAGTTGTTTGTTTTATGTAGTTTTTAAGTTTTAACTTTAATTTAAGTATGTAGTTTTTTTTAATTAACTAGGGAGAAAGCCCGTGCGATGCACGACATGCATAATAGCTATTGTTTGTTAATGGTAAGACGTCTGACACGGCCGGTGCATAAGCAGAAAAAGGGGCGTGCTTAAACTTTATTAAACCATGGACCATAAGTTGTTTCCTTGGCAAAACTTGCCGGCCAAAAAGAAGTGAAAAAAGATGTCTTCCAAGAAAAAAAAACATGAAACGGAAAAAGGAAAAACGCATAAACTCTCGCACGCCTTCCTATCTTATTGGATAACACATAGACCAAACTTTAGCTAACGCATGCCACCGTCATCCCCAATCCCATCACCAGCCAACTGACTGCAGTGAAATAACGAAAAGAAAACTATTAAAAATGGTATACTATGTTTACGTATATATGCATCGAAAAGTAGTACGGGTTTTCATTACTAACACTAAGTGCAGACGGTATACCTTTCATGTGGATCACTGTCAACTGTTTCTTCTGAATCCGAATCTGCATAAGCAGGCCTGCGAAGGAAAAGCACGAAACATTTATGTAGACGGTTATCTAAAAATAAATATATAAACTCATTTGGGTAATCATATTATAATTATCCATAATTAAATATTTAGCATATATAGTTAAGTTAATATTAAATTTAAAAGTGTATATTTCTTTAACATTATAATTTTATAAAAGAGACGGTCGAGATAACAAATTACGGAGGCTGGAATCGTGTCATGCGTCCTCCATAATATTATGTGTAGAGATAGAGATATATCGTCCTTTACTCTTCGATTTCGATAAAGATACATAATCTAAAATGAATATTCTATATATACAATGTAGTTTGTAGGGGGCATACCATGTGATGCTTGTTTCTTCTACCGTGGGTCAAGATGGCTTCTAGTGTGGTCCATTTTTCTGAATACCCAGCAACAGAATCGTTCCTTGCCATGGCCACACGTGTAGACATTAGCCAAGATACCTCAGCCTATGTCCATAAGCTAAGATATCTCAGCCTGGAATTCAAACTTCTTACCACTGGTGCAAAGATATTTCCCTGAACCATGAAACTAAAACCTCTTAAAACTATTTAATAGCAAAACAATTCAATCTTTATATGAAATTAAAAAAAAAAAAAGCGATGCTATATTCAAGAGTATCAACTCCTTGCCAAAAATTCTAATTTGTTTGCTATATTCAGGTATATCTGGAATTATGCAAAAAGGTAGAATAGCAAACCAACATAAGAATCAATGGATGAACCATGTGGAACAGCACCAAGCTTCTCTTCATTGGTGGATCCCCCAGTTCATCCGCATCAAACTTCACGTTGGCATGCAACTTTCGACCTATAAATCATAACCAAAAAGATTATTACACCACATTCATAAGATAAGTAAAAATATACCAAAACATGAACTTAAACTCATCATCTTACTCTTCCCCTATCCTCAAATATCTTTAAAATATGAGCAAATCAATGACCTTTCTACCATTTAACCAATTGTCCTTTAACTAAATTGTAATTTCTTCTACTGGAACGTCTTTCACTATATCAAAGTTGTACATGTTTGTTTCGTTTTAATCACCACATAACAAACAGTAATACTAATACCGGCAATAATCACAATCAACTTGAATAGTTAAAAAACAACAATTTCTATGTGTTCCCATACTACTCTTCAACCAAATTACTAACAGAATAAATAAATGAAAGTTGTCGGTACATTATAAGGTTGAGAACTTGATACATTGAGCAAGTAAATATCAGATATACATCTTGAAGGAGACGTGATCCGTTGTTGTATGACATCTTTACGACAGCTTGTGGGTGTGGACACAACTGGGCAAATTCAATTATCGTCTTCAATCTTCGATTGAAACATCAAATCATCAATCAAAAGGTAGAGGAGATAGAAGTGAGTTTAGTACCTTAGCTATCATCGATATCACCGTCGCCGGAGGGCCCTTGCTCCCCTCCCTTCGTATTCTTCAGTCTTCACTCTCGCTCCCTCTTTAACTAATACATCGAAGGAGGGTACCATTAATCGCATATTCATGAATCGATAACGCATGACCTCAGTGGAAATTCAATCGACATTCACAACTAATGGTAATTCAATGGACATTCAATTGGCCTTTAATTTGAGATGATTGAGTTCAAGAAACTGATAAACATTGAAAGGAGAAGGGAACGACCTTGAGAGAAATCTAGATTGTTGAATCATATCATTCAGTTTTATGAGGACATGGGCAGTCGTGGAAAAAAATTTAGGGTGAGCATGACCATTCATCTACCATCTTAAAATTGTTTGAAACATTCACTAACTAATGATAATTCAATGGACATTCAATTGGCCTTTAATTTGAGATGATTGAGTTCAAGAAACTGATAAACATTGAAAGGAGAAGGGAACTACCTTGAGAGAAATCTAGATTGTTGAATCGTATCATTCAGTTTTATGAGGACATGGGCAGTCGTGGAAAAAAAATTAGGGTGAGCATGACCATTCATCTACCATCTTAAAATTGTTTGAAAAATTACTTTATCTTTCCTTCTTAATAAAGAAGTGGGAATGCCCGCGCGTTGCGGCGGGTGTCCCGCTTCATATCAGATTCAATTACAATGAGCCAAAAATTTTTGTGAGTAGCAAAGTAATTGGACTTTGGTGTTGTAAAATATAGGATAGCGATTAACAAAATGCCACTACACCACAGCTACAACTTTTAAAGGGATAGTATTACAAAACAATATATATGTTAAATATATAATTTTCTTTATGCTAGATTTCTATGTTATTGTAAGAACTAACCAATTTAGTTTGATTACTTAACATAAACGAATGAATATAATGTACTGTTTCTTTTACTTACATGTTGACCCATTTATGTAATTAAACCATATATGGGAAACATATTTTATTTTAGTTTTTATAATATGAATGTGCTCCAAAACTGCGTGGGTAAATTAAGAGTTATTATTTACTTATATGAAGCCTAGAAAGCAAAGAGGAGGCAACAATCGAAACAGAACAATGAAAATGCATAGGTCGTTCACTTTGATGACATTTGATGGTAATGGTTTCATTTCATGGCAGAAGCAAAAAATTGTTTGTTGAATATTAATTCATAGAGGTACTTATAATCTTCTGAAATGAATGTTTTAATAAACATATATGAAGAGATGACATCAGAAACAAAAACAATGGAGGAATGTAAGAACACATTGTTGATCAAAGTGTCGTTGACCAGAAAAGTCAACTGATGTCAAAACCCCCAAGCTCGCGTTAGTTGAGATCAGAAAACCTTCAGAAGAAAGGACTGCTACTGCTAGGTTTGTTTTCCAACCCTCCATTTGAGTCTCACAAGAAGCTACATCATCTTCAAGTTCTGCAAGTGTTCTACATAAAAATATTATGAAGTTATAACCAACATGACAACTATACCTGGCAAAACAGGCGGGTTGCGGTCTGTTGGGGCACGGGCCAAAACGGGTCATTTAAAAAAAACGACTTTTGTTTAGGTCAGAATGGGCTTGGGTCGGAATGGGTTTGGGTCATCAAAAGGAATCAGTTTGGGTTGAGTAAGAATAGGTTTCGAACAAAATAAATACGGGTTGAAATAAGCATTTTATAAAAAGTAGTTACAATGTAATATTAGACCACAGATGTATAAATGGCTGATTAACGACCAGATTTTATAATAACACTGTAAAAAACTTGTAAATAGGAAATCGCAATATTGATAATATTTTACTGTAATAATTTACAAGAGATAAAAAAAAATAACTAAATGCCATAAGAAAGCAACACACCCATGTATTGAAACACAGCGCAACTTCTAGTTCCTGAACAACTAATATTTATAGTTCAAGAACCCACATCAGTAATCACCTACAAATCATCAGAAGGAAAACAAAACAAAAAAAACACAAATCATCAGAAGGAAAAAAATGTTGCTTGAAGAGAGAGTATGAATGCAAACGAAATGATCGATTAGGTTTAGGTTGTCTTACCAGGTTTTAAGCGTCATCGAATTATTTGAAGCTTTGAAGCACCGTTTGGTGCGATTAAGTAGAAGAAAGCGAGTGTAAACCCTAGCAGTAGTTGATCGCCATTATAGAAGTTCTCTGCTCTCTCATCGCTCTCTCTCTACGAATCTGGAAACGTGACGACTGGGTACGATGTGGACACACTTCTCATAAAATCCAACCCCTTTTATATATCTTTCAGGGATGCAATTGAAACGAAGGGGATTGAAAAGACGAATTGAAGGAAAAACTATCCAGGAGATACATTCAATGAAGGAGAGCAAGAGGGGCGATCCTCTCTCTCTAAAGAAGTCTGACAGACAATGGATACTGAAAGGTTCCATTCACAACTTTGGGCATTCAACAACTGCTATTATATACACATGAGTGTCTTTAGTATTTACTTAACAATTTTAAACTTCAAAATCGGTTACACTTATTGGTTTGTATATAGATTAATGCAAGACTAAACCCTTCAAATACTAATAGTTATTTCCTCATTAATTTAATAAATGGTGGCCTTGATGAACATTACCTATTAATTTATTTATATTGATTAGTACTCATAACTCTTTAAATTATTTTTATTTACAAAGGTGCCAAAATGTCTAATTTGCCCTCAAAGTGTCTTAAAACTTTGGACAATTTCCAAGTTTCCCCCCTCTAAAACAGCTTGTACTCTCTTGTACGTAATGCTATAAAATTTATACGTGTGTAAAATGACCAAAAGGGTAGAAAACTCAGTTTCTTTAATATAGTAGTATAGATAAAGATATATTTAATCTTCATATTCATAAATGTATTGCCCATTAAATCATTATTTAATCTAAATAAATCATTAATATTAGATGGTGCTAAAAAGACAATTTTACCCTTAAACTAATCTCATTTTGTATTGTACCATAAGCATAAATACTTGTATTTGCTTAACTTTTACCGTCATCCTTATTACAATTTGAAAGACACAAATGTATTTAAGAGGCTCATAATAAATGTTGTAAAAAAGTTGATATAATTAAATTTTTAAGTATATATAGATTATTTTAATCAATATTATTTTAAGTACTGCATTTAAAACATCATAAATGTTGATTTTAAAATAGAACATGTAACTAAATTTTAGATTATATATAGATGTTTAATCTTTAAATTTAGTTTTTGTATTATTTTTTTAAGAAAAAAATATGGTAACTATTTGAGGGTAAGACGGCTCCTTCAATCCACCACTTGTGGCATATTGATAGGGACACTTGGGTTCTCTTCTCTAATGGAAAACCAAACGGTCAAATTTTGAAAACCAAAACCCTCACGCCGCTATGAGGATCAAAGGAACACAAAAATTAACCCCATAGCGCCTGCCGTAGTGGTGTTGGGCGGCGCTATTGAGCGGCATGCTTGAATCTGGCATTATATCCCGGACCACTACAGATGGCCTTATAGCCAAAATAAACTTGCTATTATATCCTAACATTGTAAATAGGTAAGACATACCTTGTTGATTTGTGCTAATTAAACCATCGTCTAATAAAAATTAATTATTTACACACTATGGAGGTAATAGTCATTAGACTGCCAGTAGTGGGGCTTTTTTTTTTAAATAAAAATAAAAAATAACGCCGAAACACGCCCTCAAGCCATTACGGCCCGGCGTTTTCGGGCGTTTTTTTTGCCAAAATTTGTTTTGGCGTTTTTCAAACCACGCCAAATTTTGAATGGGGACTCGAGTTGACCATTGCCAAACGGTCATTTCTTTAATATTTTTTTTTATTCCAATATTAACCCACTATATATATTACCCACTTTTCCATCATTTTTTATAAAAAAAACTCACACATTCTCAATCTTTCTCTCTACTACCTCTATATTTTATAAAAAGATGCATCCATTCCGACCCCCATTTGGTGTCACCTCAAGACCCTTGAACCCGAACACAACACAATCCAACCCAACCGCAACAACCGTTTAACTTTCAAGACATGGACCCGAACATGTTATCGTACACGGCTTACTTGAGTGGCGCTACTCCATTCGTGCATCCCACTTTCGACTTTGGTCAAGCCGGCGGGTCGCAACCTTCACAACAACAAGCCGAACCCGATGTTGATATCGTGCCGGAGACGCAACTCGAACCGGAGCCAGAGAAATCGAAACGCGGCAGAAGGTCGCATAAGAAGAAGGAAGCGAACGAACCTCGACGTAAGCATTCTTACCTTAATTGGACGAAGGAGGAGGAATAACGTTGGCTCGGGCGTGGCTCGACGTTTCGGAGGACCACGAAATTGGTAACTTTTATATTTTTTTTACTTATTTTTGACTTATATTTTTACTTTTATTTTTAACATACAACTTATATTTTACTTTTATTTTTTCAATTTGTAGCAAACTTTCAAACGGGCCCCGTTTTTTGGGATAGAGTTCGTGCACTATTTTATAGCACGTGGGGTAAAGGCGAGCATCGTGACAAAGATTCCATTTCTAGCAAATGGACCGACATCAACAACAAGTGTCACTCCTTCCAAGAAGTGTATCAACGTAACTACGATAATCGCCCGAGCGGAGAAGGTGACGTCGGGGTTTTAACGAAGGCTTTGGAAGAGTACGAGAAAACGAAATGCCCTTTCCCGTACTATAAGTGTTGGGAGCTACTACAAAAAACTCCAAAGTGAGCGGGCGTAGTAACCATGACGTCGAGTAGTAGACGTCGAGCTAAACGGTCAAAAACATCATCCTCCGTTGACCCTGAAACACCGACTTCGGATGCCCGCAATGTCGACCTAAATGATGTTGTGGAGGTTGACGAAGAGCAACTTGAAAAAGAGTTGGCCCGACCGCCCGGTAGATGAAAGGATAAGCGAACCGGGGAAAAAACGGTCGAGTCGTCTTCCGATCTCGAGTTGAAGGAAGATTTCGAGGAGATGAACCGTCGTCTCCAAGACATTCGCGACCTTGGCCACAAACGTTGTGAGATTATGAAAGAACGAGTCGCCGAAACCAAAAAGTTTAACGAGATGCAAGAGGCGAGGCAAATGGAAAGGACATTGAGTTTTTGTCCAAACCGCTCGACCACCTCCAAGGCGACGACGCGTTGATCCTTGCGCAAATGCATCGCCAAAAAATTCGGGAAAAATATGGACTCTAGATCATCATCCTTTTTTTTAACTTTATTTTTTTATTTCTGTTTTTTTTTTTATATTCTATTTTTTTCCGGTTTTTTTTTTTTTCAAGTAGTGTAATTTTTTTTTAATATTAATGAAGAATTTTATTTTTTAAATTCAAATAAATAAATAATTGTGTAATGATTGCATGAGCGTTATTGGGCATTATTACCATACGGCATTTGTGCAATAACCTCCAATAATGCCCACATGCTGACTGGACTGCCACATGACAGAAAACATCCCATGTTGGGGGCGTTATTGATAAAACCACTACGCATGGTCTTATCATTAATTAATTTAAATATACACAATGGAGGTAATAATCAATTTCCAAATTCCAAGGCTTGTCGATTGATATTCTCTCCATGGCTCCATGTGCAACGTTTCATTGCTCAATACATCTATCTATCTATCTATAAAGCCCTTCTGTCCGCTCCTCTAGTAATCTCCTCTTGCTTTTTTCAACCGACGAATGTCGCCGTCGTGGATTAACCGGCCACCGCTTCAAGCTCTTACTATCTGAGTTTCTTCATCGCTTCATTTGTGTTTCGTGTTCTGCTGAGTTTCTTTACCAGAGGTAATTCGTATACAGCTTTTTTTTTTTTAATAAAATGTACAGCTTACTAGTTCTTTTCATGATCAATAGTGCTATAAAGATCAGTTCAGTGTAAATTTGTGTTATTGTTCGGAGCCCCCCCACCCCCATGTCATTCCTTTTAACCCTGAATCTGATTCTAGTGTGTGTTTTGTCAACCCCTGACTATTGTTGTCGAGTTAGGAATTTAGTATTAAGGTGTTTGATTGTGTTTTTACATTCTACCATGCAGCAGCACTATTATAATATGGAGCATCAAGCCCCAACAAGAACTCGAAGACTAAAATCGGATTTCATCAGAACCCTTCCCCGAAACATTATTCAAGATATTCTAACTCGTATGCCACTCCGAAGTGCACTGAGAACGAGTGTTTTGTCAAAGAAATGGCGGTATGCTTGGCGGGGTATGCCTAAACTTGTATTTACAGACAATATGGTTACGTTGCCATCTAATCGTTCTTACAGACAGTTGAACAAGTATAAGCTTATCAGTGCTATCTTCCATGTTTTATTATTCCACAACGGTCCGACAATAGTAGAGTTTAGATGTTCGGTTGGCGAACTTCATATGGAGTCTGAGTTTGCCCAGATATTAAGTTATCTTGCACGGGGAAATACAGTGAAAGAATTTCTCTTTATTAGTGATGATATATCCTACAAGTTACCGGTTTCTTTCTTTGCATTGCAAGGATTAGAAGATGTACATCTTGAAAATTGTACTTTGGAACCACCATTGACGTTTAACGGGTTTAGTTCGTTGACGAGCATGACTTTAGAGGATGTTGAGGTTTCTGCTCAAATGCTTCAACGTTTCATTTCCAAGTGCCCGCTGCTTCAGTATTTCGTTTGGGTTAAAGATGTTTTAACTTTTAATGCAGATAGAACTAGAAAAAGGCCTTGAGTCTGTACCAGGAGGAAACAATTTTACATTCATTGATCTTTTTCGACATGTTCCTTTGCTTGATACTTTTGCTATCACAAATCATTATATGAAGGTATTGTTTATGTTAAAGATTACATCTGATGTAGGAATATGGCGTTTGCTAAATCTGACTTTCATTTTTGGTAAAAGTACTTGTGTGCAGGTGGCATGCTACATAAGCTTTCAACTTCACTAGTCCATCTCAATCATGTGGTTTTGGAAGTTTGCTTGATGGAACAAAATGAGATTTCTTCTGCCCTTTGTATCATCAGGAGCTCCCCTGGGTTGGAGACTATGAAATTTCTGGTAAATACAATTTTATTAGTTTAACGGTAGTGGTTGTTATACTTACATTTACATTTTTAACATGTTTCCTTATTAGATGTATGATAATGAAAAACTGCCTGTTCAACAAACTGCCACCAACTTTCTTGATCTGGAAGGCTACCCAGATATGAAGTTGGATCATCTTGAGACGTTGTGGATAGAGAACTTTAGTAACTTACCTCTTGAGATTAAATTTGTGAAACTCATTATGGCCAAGTCACCTGTGCTAAAGAAAGTTCGAATTGAGCTTAATGGCGATGTTTCCATTGATGAAGAACTGAAGATGCTTAGAGAGTTGGTTTCAAACCCAATTCCGCGGGCATCACCTTCTGCAAAGTTAACCATTGTACGCCCAGAAACTTCTTAATGAAGGCGGGTTATTTTAATGGCGCTAGTTAATTTCCTAGTTCTTTTGATGATGATGCTAGTTAATTTTCTTATTTTGATTGCTTTTAAGGACTATTCTGTATGTGTTTTGATAATGTCATTTTGTGTTATCTATGAATTATTAGTTTGTAAGAAGTAGAGGTGGCAAAATGGGTGGGTTGGGCAGGTTTGGGTAATGGGTTAAGATGGGTATGGGTTAGAATGGGTTTGGGTTAAGATGAGTTTATTAAGAAATGGGTTAGGATGAGTTTAGGTCAAGATGGGTTTTTGTCAAGATGGATTTAGACATGATAGGCTAAAAATATAAAAAAAAATATTTTATAACAGGGGCAGACCTCTTATAAATATTTATATTAGTAGTTTCTATTTTTAATATAAATATTTTTTAATAAAAATGGCTAGTTAAATCACAACGTAATTGTTGAAGATTTAAAGGGTGGGTTAGTCTAAGCCTATTGTCTACGTGACAATGTTATACAACTTTTAGTTATGAGCACTCACATTCTATGAAAAGGGATGTGAATGCTCTAATTTTCTTTTTTAGTTTCTACATTAGCACAATGGAGCTATCTTCGCCCATATCAAATTAAAATCCAAATTAACTAACTTGAGTATATGCATTTATTCACTTACCGTTTTAGGTTTAAACGTGGGTGGTAGGTTATTGATCAAAAATTTTCTCTTTCGGTTGCCGATACCTTAATAAACGGTTTTTGCAGAAGTAGGCCTCTTTCTCAATGGGTTTTCACAACTGATGCCAGGTTGAGAAAACTTTCAAAAATAATGCAATCTCCATTACGAATGGCGATTTATGAGATCTTGTAGGCTTGTAAGAGTAGAAGTCAGGGAATGCAATATTCATATGATTGGCTTGTAAGAAAAATAGTACAATTGCCATTTGTAAGACTATGGGGTATGGGGCGTGGGTTGGGGGAAAACGCCCAAGCCACCATCCCGGGTGAGCTTGGGTTGGAGTGTGGCCCTTAGGGCTTGGGTTTCAAGCCGGGCGTGGGGCGGTCTTGACATCCTAGCTGGCGGCCTCCTATTCGGTGACCCTGCCACGTCATAGCGGGCCATTTGAAAAGTTTGAATTTTAAATTCAAACCGTTTGGCTTGGCCAAGCGGTCACCCCAACCGGTCACCCCAAACCCCACCGTGTGGTCCATCCCAAACATCCCACGAACCCGCTACCCCAACCGGTCACCCCAACCCCAACATCCCACGAACCCGCTACCCCAAACCGAAGAAAATGGCATCCTGGACCCACGAGGAAGAATTGGCTCTCGTCACAAGCGTCGTTGACGCTATGAAGGGGCGGCCACCGGGCCAAACAAAATATTGGCCGGAAGCATTCACAACTTACCGACATAACGTCGGTATGACCGCCACAACCTCAACGCGTGCCAACATAAATGGCGCGAGCTACGGCCCAAGCTCGAGCGTTTCAAGGCTTACTACGAAGCCGTTCCGAGCTGCGAGTTAAGCCACGAGGACCGGGTGGCGGTGGCGAACATAGAGTTTCGAGGCAAGGAACTAAAGGCGTTCGACAAGATCGACCTTTTTGAAATTTATTTAACGCTCTAGGTTTGTTATTTTGTAATTTTTAGAAATTATGTAATTTTTAAGATTATGTAATTTTTAAAATTTTAATGAAGTTGTAGGTTTTTTTATAAATGTTGTGTGATTTTTATAAATTTTTTGTAATTTTTTTTTAATATTCTGCCACGCGGTGCACCCAACCCAAGCCCAACCCACGCCCCGCCATACCCCGTTGACACGTAACTAGGCGGTGGGGGGCTCCCATTTCACATGTCAACAAATGGCCAACCCAAGCTCAACCCAAGCCCCACAATACCCCACGTTCTAATGGACATTTTTGCCATTGAAAGTACTAATTTCCGTTTGAAATGGCAATTTCTTCCAACTCATCATTAAGAATGATGATTTCCTGCCATGTTGGCATTTGTTATGGCAATTTACTGACATGTGAGGTTTTGAAGTGATATAATTAAATATATTTCTTCATTTTGATCTAATTAAGCTTTCTATCTTTTTAACGTAATAAAACTAATAATAATTCATATTGGGGTCTAATAATCACACATGGTGAAATCTTATTTTAGCCTTAGTCGGTTCATTTTATTATATACGGGTCGTATAACATTATACGGCCCGTATACACCATGTTAGAATAAGATGTCTGTGTGATCGTATATAATGTATACGGTACTTTTATACAGGCCGTATAATGTTACACGACCCGTATACAGCGAATTTTGTTTTTTTTGTTTTTTTACTGTTTTACGAGACGTATTATTCCATGAAACGCGTGCGAATAGACGTAAGATTCTTCGATTCGGTTGTTTATAATATTCACATATTTATCGTTTTGCAAAGTAAAAATTATTCTACGTTATTACTATGTTTAACTACAAACTCGTAACATAATCCGACATATAATAATATGGAAAGGCTATCTAAACAATTACTAAACTTATTAGACGGTTTTCAGGTTTAACAAAAAAAATATTATTATATACGAGTCGTATAACAATATACGGCATGTATACATGTGTTAAAACATAAAAAAACTCATCAAACCTAACAAAAATAATCCTTCAGCCCGTATAACATTATATTGCTCGTATACAACTAACTATACGACCCGTATACATATAAAACAAACAAAAACATTCTAGATCATTTATTTCTGTGCAACAACATTCTATACGGGTCGTAAAAGGTTATACGACCCGTATAAACATAGGGGTGTGAAAATAAAAAAATAGGGATCTGAAAATAATACAAGCCATCATATAACTTCTTTTTTTAAGGAAATCTTTTAACATAATAAAACTAATAATGATTCATATAACTTCATTTTTTTAAGGCAATTCATAGTAGGGATGAGCGTGGTACCAGTACCGTAGCGAACCGGTACTGGTACCATATCAAAATTCGTCAAAACTAGGTATTGGGTATTGATACCTAACCAGTATTGTACCGGTACCGATACCGAAATTCGTCAAAACGAAGTTTTATGAATTGTCTTTCAAATAAATGAAGTTTTATGAACTAGGGATGAGCATTTGGCCTCATTTGGTACTGGGTATTAATACCTAACCGGGATTATACCAGTACCGAATTTCCCATACCGATTTGTTTTCGGTATTGGTACCCCCCTTTTTGGCACTTTCAGTACCAGTACTGGTAACATACCGAATTTTACCTTCAAATATCGGTACCGTACCATACCGAATATTTCGATACCGGTATCCAGTTTTAACGGTACCACGCTCATCCTTATTGTGAATTGCCTTAAAAATAAAGTTAATATTAGTTTTATTATGTTAAAAGATTGCCTTAAAAACGAAGTTATATGAATTATTATTAGTTTTATTATGTTAAAAAGATAGAAAGCTTAATTAGATTAAAATGAAGAAATATATTAAATTATGTCACTTCAAAACCTCACATGTCAGTAAATTGCCATTACAAATGGCAACATGGCAGGAAATCATCATTCTTAATGATGAGTTGGAAGAAATTGCCATTTCAAACGGAAATTAGACTGCGGGGTATGGGGCGGGAGTTTGGGCGTGGGTAGGGGG
The DNA here is from genome assembly GCA_030545235.1 of Helianthus tuberosus. NCBI lineage: Eukaryota > Viridiplantae > Streptophyta > Magnoliopsida > Asterales > Asteraceae > Helianthus > Helianthus tuberosus. The sequence goes on along the minus strand of CM060450.1, from coordinate 2,609,579 downwards.
AAAACGCCCAAGCCACCATCCCGGGTGGGCTTGGGTTTGGGCGTGGCCCTTGGGGCATGGGTTTCAAGCCGGGCGTGGGGCGGTCTGGCCAAGCTGACATGGCGGGTTGTGAATGACCAAACCAAACTAGCCGTTGGTCTATTTTTTTTTTTTAAATTCCTTTATAAATAATTTACAATATTTATCATTTTTCTCACACAAAATCAAACACATAAAACACAATCTCGCCATGAGTTCTTCAAGTTATACCGAATCGTCATCATCATCTGACGATGGGGCGGAAATATTTCTACAAGCGATCGCGACGGTGGTGAAAGCTATCGTTGAAAACGAAGAGGAGGAAGAGAGTCAACAACCTAAACGCAGGAGAAGGTACATCGCTCGTGAACGGGTCACCGCTAACGATTTGCTGGTAAGCGATTACTTCTCAGCGGAACCTAAGTATGATGAAAAAATGTTTAGGCGTCGTTTTCGTATGAGTAGAAACTTATTTTTAAGGATATCTAGAGATCTTGAGGAGAAGTATGTTTATTTTCAACAAAAACCCGATGTAACCGGGCAATTAGGATTTACTACGTGGCAAAAGGTCACGGCCGCACTTAGGCAGTTAGCGTACGGCAATAGTTCGGACATTATGGATGACTATTTAAAAATGTCTGCACGTGTAGCTAGAGAAAGTCTTCACAACTTTTGTTCCTGTATTCTAGAACTCTATAGGAAAATATATTTGAGAAAGCTCTCGTTCAGTGACATGCAACAATTATTGGAACATCACGCAGATTATCATGGGCTGCCCGGGATGCTAGGTAGTTTAGATTGTATGAAATGGGCTTGGGAACTTTATCCTACCCAATGGCGAGGCGCTCACACGAGTGGATTTCACGGGAGTCCAGCCATCATGCTTGAAGCGGTTGCGTCCCAAGATCTTTGGATATGGCATGCGTTCTTCGGTATGCCAGGTTCACATAATGATATTACCATCATAAACCACTCGCCCCTTTTCAATGATCGGGTAAATGGTATAGGACCCAAAGGAACTTTCTTTGTAAACGGGGTTGAGTACGTGTATGGGTACTACCTAGTTGATGGGATTTACCCAGAGTGGGGGGTTTTTGTAAAATTATTCACAAAACACGGTACGACAGATTCAAAGAGATTAAAGTTTAACAGGGTACAGATGGCTGAACGTAAAGACGTCTAGCGAGCATTCGGTGTTTTGAAGAAAAGGTGGCGAATATTACAAATGCCTTGTCGACTATTGGACAAGGATCAGATTGGAAACGTGATGTACACATGTATCATTCTTCACAACATGATTTTGGAGGTTGAAGGTAGAGCGGTCGTTACCTACTATGATGACGATGACGATGATTCCCAACCAGGTAACGTAACAGACCAAGATAAAGCGGGTAATGAATTTTGGATCAAGTCAAGGGATATACATCACAACCTTCGATCTGATTTGGTGGAACATGTTTCAACGATTCCTGGGTTCGAAACCGACGAAGACGACGAAGAATGATTGTTCTTTATTTTAATAATTATTATGTTTGTTTATGTATTTAAAAAAATTATGTTTATTTTTGATGTAGTTAATAAATTTAAATATATATTAAAAAAAATGGTGATGTGGCTAGGCCACGCCGGCCCAGCCACGCCCAACCCAAGCCCCACCATACCCCATTAAAACTTGGCTTTGGGTTATGAGCATTCAACATCCACGTGTCAGCAAATGCCCCAACTCACGCCCAACCCAAGCCCCACCATACCCCGCAGTCTTAGTACTTTCAATGGCAAAAATCGCCGTTACAAATGGCAATTGTACTATTTTTCTTACAAGCCAATCATATGAATCTTGCATTCCCTAACTTCTACCCTTACAAGCCTACAAGATCTCATAAATCGCCATTTGTAATGGAGATTGCAACAGAACATTGGGTATGGGGAGGATAGTCTCCAAAGGGACTATCCTCCATATAAGCGTCGCGTAAGCATGGGAGGAGGACCCTCCCCTTGGAGACTATCCAAGGGTGTGGTGGATGCTCCTCCTTCATTTTTTTTATTATTATTTATTTGATTTAATTAATTAACGAAAACAAAGTAAATAAAAATAAAAAAGTTACATTTAAATAAAACCTAAAAAACAACCTAAAGTTACATTTAAATAAAAAAACACACCTAAAAAAAACCTAGAGTTACATTTAAATAAAAAAAAAACACACTTAAAAAAAACCTAAAGTTACATTTAAAAAAACTACACTCCCCCACTCCATTTTTTCCTAATTTTTTCCTTCATCATTTGTAAATGAGACGGTCTTCCGGTGGATAGGAGCTAAGGTCGGCCGTCATTATTTTCCATTCCTCCAACTCATGCGCTTCTTGTTGCTTCTTTAGCTTCTCCTCGGCTAGTTTTTTTTTATCTTTACCTTCTCGGTTTGCGTATCGTTAAAGATTTCCTTGAACGATTTCAACTCGGCCATAACACCTTCCAACCTCGAACCACCACTTCCTGATGCGGCTTGTTTCCTTTTTTCAGCCGCTATTTTTTTACTTTTGTCCCTTCCTGGGGGACGTTCTCCATCTTCAATCGGCTCCTCCTCATAGTCGGGCTCGGCGTTGATATTTATTTGGCAACGACCGGTTGAGCCTCCAACGCTATAACTTCCTGACTCGGAAGTTTTAGACCGTTTCGTTGCTCGTTTCGCGTGTGCAACCTCATTTTGACATCCCTTCCATTTTGGTTGATCCTTTACAACTAGCCAAGCACGGACATGTGGGAAAGGAGCTTTGCTCTCATTTTCGTATAAACGCACCGCTTCATTGAAAACATTTTCGTGGTTCCACCCACTCGGTTTGTTGGCGAGAGTTGTGTTATAAAACCCACAAAAGCGTTGGATCAACATATTCATCTTGCGCCACTTCGAGCTGATAGAATCAATGTTTCTGTACTCGCCTTGTTCCATAAGCCCGTGGAATATATCAAGGGCTTCTTGCCAAAACGAATCGCTTAGTTGATTGTTGTCACACCCCAACCGATGGCGGAAACATCGGAATGAGACGAAGTGTGTATAGATTGCTCGAGACTTCATAACACTATGTGACAATATTTAATTTAAATTCAAATTTCATTGCAAGTGCTAAATTGTCATACAACATTCAAAATAGAAATAACAACATTGTTCAAATTCAACATAACATCAAAAGATAAATAGATTAAAGGTGTGTATCTAGTCCATCCTAAACTTGTTTCATCATTCATCCATACTTCAATAATCAACCTGCAACATGTATTAAAATAGAGTTTCAATGCAAAAGCAAAGGCGAGTATACAAGTTTAACTACATAGCATAATAGAATAAAAACTCAAATCTAACATGATTCATAATTGTGATTACTAGTATGCAATTTTTGGCGTACAATATGATCAAACCCGAGAATACAACGCATAAAAGAGCCTAATCCCAAAAGTCTAGCGGGGTGGTAATGTTTAACTTAACAATACCCAAAAGTATAACGGGCGGGGCGTTAATCCTATAGCGCTATAATTGTTAAGGTGGGCGAGCAAAGTTAATGAGCATATGACGTTCCAAAGCGTTCACATAGCATACGAGAATAACAAGTAAATCACATTAGTTTCATGTTTAATCATGGATAGAGTATGTTTAATTGAGTTTAAAAGTTGTTTGCATAATTATACATGTTGCATCCCAAAGTATAAAGGGGAAAAAGGGATCGAGTATACTCACGGTGGTTGCAAGCTTTCCTACTTGAAATCCCGCGAGTGAGTTGGTGGATGGATTAGTTTGGAGCACCTAGTCCTTCTACACGAGGAAACATAGGTGTGTGAGTTTGGCGTTCAACGGAAGATTATAGAGTTGGAGTTTAACATAGCATAAAGTATAATATAAAATAGGATACGAAAAATAATCATCTTTAACTTAGTAACCCTTGTATGACACTATGTAACCAATATGGTTATAATGTTTTCATGGGAAATACACCCATTAGAATCATGTTAAGGTTTTAAAGTCTTAGATGATATTCTACTACTTTAACATATAAACACAAGTTAACATTAAAGGTTCGAATGAGTATACATATATATCTAGGTTACGTATTATTTAGTCCAATAATTCATGTAGGAGGTAGAAGATTAGGATCTTCATTTAGGCACCTCGAGTTATCATGGAAGTCATGTATGGGGTAGGAAGAACAAGCTTCCGTTTAGGAACCCCTTGAATGTTCACCACTTCACTTGATGTAAAGACAACCAAGGAGGGTCACGAACTAGGTTTAGTACAATAATATAAACAACCTAACTAAAGAGAAATCATCAAATCATGTGAGGATTGTATGTAGGACAACCCAAGTTGTTCCATAATCACTCATTCATCAAGGTCTAAGCTTGACATGACTTGTGGGTTAAATACCCTAAATAAAACAGAAAGTATTTGAGGTTTTAACCTCTGATTCGTTTGTCTCAACCTTGTTTTTAAGCATAACCAACCACAAGAGAGGTTGTAGGCATTAGGACATAGGTGTGAGATGAGTTAGACTCAAGTTTGACAAGTTTAAACAAGTTTTGAAAGAGTTTAAAACATAACAAAAAGTTTATGGACAATTTCAGGGCAATTCCAGGTCTGATTTCTCCAAGGAGAGGTCAAGGAATCAAACCCCATGATTATCCAAGCAAGTAGGAAGAAGAATCAAGTGATTTGGTTGAGAAATGAGCAAGTTATACTCACTTTAGTGCAAGAGTATGAATCTGTCCGAAAATGCAGATTTGCAACTGATTTGAGAGTGAATTTGTGAAGTGTAATGAGTTGTGAAAGTGTAAAATGGTGTGGAGAAGGTGTGTATTTATAGTGGAAGAGTTTGGAGGTGATTGGAGGTGTTTAGAGGTGGATTAAAGCTGATTGGGGGTGTTTAGAACTTTGGATTTCGTGCAAATTCGCGTAGAAATAGAGCTGATGTGCTTTTCTGATCTCAGGACTTGTGCGCGGGCCGCGTAAGAGGACAGGGGGTCTACGCGGGCCGCCCGGACTAACTGATCCGGAAATAAGTTTGATTTATTACAAATTAGCCCCCAAAGTTATTATTTTTGGGTTTTTAAGGCCTTTTAGGGACTTGATTTGTTATTTAAGCATAGTATAAGGCATAATCAAGCATGGCGTTCATAACCCAAGTATAATTGAGTGTATAAGTATCATAATCAAGCATCGTTCTCGTTCAAAACACGTTTTAGGCATAAGTTTAGATAATTTACAAGTTTAGCACATAGTTTCCAAGAATAACGATTAAACATCAATTGATTCACAAAATCGAACATACGAGCATATATAGAGTGTGTATAACATATTTGTAACAAAATACGAGTTTCATTAATGATCCAAGTCTCGGTTTTACAACGATTACAAATAAAGAACAATTACAAGAATTCAAAGTTTCCAAAAATAGAAATACGAACGAAACTTTCTATAAATGGAAAGTACAAAAGAGCCGGGCGTTACAGTCTCCCCTCCTTTAGGAAATTTCGTCCCGAAATTTAGGAAGATGTATCGAAAAGGTAGGGATACTTTGTCGTTTGAGAAAACATGGATGTTGAGTGCGAGAAAATAATAATGGAAAATAAAATTCTATGGTGATGAACTTGCCATCAAAATTTTCGATCGGAAATGACATAAATTCAAGTTTAACAACACAGGGTTTTACGCGAATAGAGATAATAAGGTTGCTAATGAGAAAGCGTATCCTCACTGTCTTCGTTGTCATCTTGGGCTTGCTGTCGTTCTTGATTCCATAGAGGACATTGTGGACGAAGATGAGTAGTGTCTCCACACTTATAGCAAGCGCGTACTTTGTTGCCTGACTCTGTGTGTTGAAACTTTCGTTTCCTGCCTTCGCCACCACTTGCTTGGGCTTCATGGTCAGTGGTAATCTGGTTGGCTATCTTGGTAGAGGTTGCAACCTGTTTATCGCGAATGCGATTGTTGTTTAGGTTGCAACCTGTTTATCTTGCAACCTGTTTATCTTGGTAGAGGTTGCAACCTGTTTATCTTGGTAGAGGTTGCAACCGGTAAACAGCTTCAATACTATCGAGTTTGGCTGCCTCGATGGTATCACGCATAGCAGGGGGTAACCCATTGATGTATTTAGTTATCTTGCGCGCAGTGGTCATGACAAGGTGTGGGACAATGAAGCTAAGTTGTTTGAAACGGGTGGTGTAAGCTAGGTTCTCATCTCCCACTTGCTTTAAAGCCCAAAATTCTTCCTCTAACCTTTGCTGCTCGTGCGGAGGGCAAAACTCGTCCATCATTAGGGCCTTAACTTCTTCCCAAGTCAACGCATAGCCCAGTTCGTTCGAGCGGATGTTCCTTTCGTTCGTCCACCATTCGAGAGCTCGGGCTTGGAATACCCCAGTCGCACTACGCGTTCTGAGCTCATCGGGACAATTACTGTTGATGAACGTAACCTCTATGCTATCGAACCACTCGAGCATGGCGGTCACCCCATCATTGCCAGTGAATGGCTTGGGATTGCATGATGTGAAGTGCTTGAAGTTGAACGAGGCGGGCTTGCGTATTTCGACCTTAGAGTCGACGGAAGAGTGAGGAGTTTCAGAAGCTCGAATCTCGTTGATGACCTTTGGAACGACGCGCGCAAATTGATCGGCCATGAAAGCCATCATCTTCTTCGTGGCACGGGACTTTGACTTCTTAGATGAGTTGGAAAGACGGTTAGACATCTAAGATTCAAAAGAATGAAAAGGTGAGACTTGATCATAATGTTTGTTTAAGAAAATTGTTTGCATAAAATGATTCACATAGCATAAAGTGTCACATAGCATAAAGGGTTCAAATTGATTCACATAACATAAAGAGTTTAGATGTCTCATATAGCATAGTCATGAGTTCCACATAGCATAGCATGGATAAATGAAAGCATTTTAAATTTAGTTTGTTCACGAGGGATTATTATTGTTTGTGATTGCGATAACGTGCGAAATGATTAAAACGAAATTTGAAAATAATGAACGTTCAAGTATAAAATCACATATAAATTGAGATACATAAAAGAGAGGCTCAATAAAACATTGGATTGTTTCGGGTAGAGAAACGTCGACTATTCCAAAGTGGGTCGAAAGTCCTTTCGAATTAGAGAAAACGTGCTTTGGCCTATTGTCACGGCCCCCGACCCACCCTGGACGGAATCGGGAGTCGCGAACAGCCCAGTGGTACCGGTGATTATTATTATTTTGAAAACGTTGCAGCGGAAATTTCATCAGGACCGTGAGTTAGGAAAAAGGTCAGAGTTTAGAAACACCGGATTTTATTTATTAAATAGATGGAATGAATCCATGTTTTACAAAGGTAGCTTTAATAAAGATAAATTTGATTACATAAAACAATATTTCTTAATTTGATTTAATTAATAAAATAAGCCACTTCTTGAAACCCTTCAGTGCCGGATCCAATTCTTACTCCAATTTACTGTAATTACCTGAAAAGTATTTTAAAAAGGTTTTGTCAGCGGGAAATACTGAGTGAATCATTCTATTTATTAAAAAGACACATTTGTTATAATTTACAGTATTAAGGGCGATTACAATGTTTCTGATATCAAACCAACTACCCTCGGTATTTGTCACTCGACTCGTTTCTGTGACTATGGTCATATCACCCATTGGCTAACTCGTTGTCCAATGGTGATGATTATCAAGTAATGTATACAAAACCCCACATACCGGCTGTAATATGGTGATTACAAAGACTTAATCCCTGTAATTATAACTTTGAAAATAAACATGCCTTTGTAAACAAATTTGATAAAAAGAGAATGACTCACATTATAATCATGCAGATTCATACGGCAAAGTTTAGTCTACAGATAAGCCTTGATATATTGCAGATTTATACAGGCAGAGCTTAGCCTATTGATTTCTCTTGTAACCTAATGCATACGAACTAGGTAATTAACTAATACAGCATTTACGATAACTCACGAGATTAAAACCCTCACAACGAATGACAAAGTGCAATACTTAAACATCCATCGGATTCACAATGAAGGACAGAGTATTTCTCGAGTTCGGGTGGCACTCAACATCCTGTCGGAATCACGATTAATGACAAAGTATAACCCAAGTTTGAGCAGCACTTAAACATCCATTGGATAGTTTCTATTGATCGGACATTGAATCGTAGCAGCGATCGAGTTAATACCCTTATCGTAGCAGCAACTAGTGATTCGTGTGTGTTAATTGTAGTAATTCGACTATAACTCAGCGTAGAATTGGAATTTCTACGTCGTTCTAACACCAGAAATCGAGTGCCAATGTCCTGTATTTATACACAAAATTTGACTAGCTTACGGACCGTAAGCCTCCCAATGTTACGGTCCGTAAGGGTGCTTATGGACCGTAAGCCTCATAATGTTACGGTCCGTAAGGGCCTAAAATAGGCTATAGGGTAGCCACGGTTGGGACTAGCTTTGCTGACTTGACAGATCTTTAAATTCGAATTTTGACATCGAGTAATTTAGATAATCGTTAGCTAGGGTTTACCCCCCCTGAGTTTTAGGGGCCCTGATCCTGATTCAGATTGTTCTGAGAATTTTAGGGTTTGTGCGGAATCACTTGGGTGTCTCAATTAGGGTTTCCTATTGGATAAAATAATAAATTAAATAGGACTTTTAATGAGGGTTCTTACATTCTCCCCACCTTAATAAAAATCTCGTCCTCGAGATTTACTGGAATAATTGAGGATACTTTTTCTTCATCTCAGATTCCAGCTCCCAAGTGTATTTGGATTATGATATTTCTTTTAGACTTATGTCATATTTTAGTTAATAACAATAATATTAGGGTAAATGACACAGAATTGAAATATTAAATTTTGTGAATACGAGTTGTATAATAAGTAGGATTTAATGTTTCAAATGAATTAGTTCAAGAAATCGATGACAAACGAATGAGATGAAATGATATAATTTTCAAGGTGACTATGTTCAAGCCAAAAGATATATGATCAATAGATATTTAGAATGAATGTGAAGGATTTTTAGAATCAATAAAATTCTTTGTCAAAAGAAAGCTTACTTTGATTGGCAACTGAGGAAAACTTTTAGAATTGACAGGTTCCAAATGAAATAAAAGTATGAAAAATGATTTGTCAAATTATGATATGAGAAAATCAATGTGCTGAGATGAGTGAATTGCAAAGATACACCAAAAGATATTAAAGTTAGTGTATTACTGTTTAAAGTTCGAAGTTGTTTTAATTGTGAAACAATGTGATAGTACATTATTAGTGACCATATTTTTCATATTATTTCCTAGAGATCGAAGTATAATAAGAACAAGTTGTTTTTGGCAGGACCAACAATTATATTATATTTGTAAAACAAATGTAATATATATTATTTATGTTCCTGTCTGAACCGTATTTTACATATCAAATATAAATACTATGTAATATATATTATTTGTTACACATTTTACTATATGTAAATGGTCACCACTTTTAAATAAACATATATTATTTTAGTATTTTACTATACTATGTAAAATAACTTATATTTTCTATGTAATATATATATTACAAAACACCGTAATGAAGTTATTACAAAATGTTTTATTATTTTGTAAAAGAAATCATTATTATTTATAACGTTAAATAAAAATAAATGTGTAAAAATATTTGTTGTACAAAAGTATTGGTAAAATACTTTGTAAGTATATACACTTAATTGGTTGATTCTACGTGATTACTTATTTTTATTTTGAAACCATATAACGTTGTGAATGTATTTACAAATATTGTAAATAAGTGAAAATGGGAATTATTCCTATATATTACAATGTTCTTCTAACCCAACGTAGTTGAGGACTACCATATTATTCTTATATGGTTACTTTCTTGCCAGAGCGTTACATAGTTACCACAAAATATGTGATACTTTAATTTATTAAATATCTTTCTCTTTTATGTTATCATAAAGTAAAATACTAAATTAATATAGACAGTTTTTGAAATATCAAAACCCGTGGTAATTTTGACAAAATAATGATATATATTTTGTTAATATGTTGATCCAAATATCCTAGAATTCACGATCATCATTTTTAAAATCCAATATGCTTAACTATAAGATTTTACAATAAGATATTTTAAATCATAAAAGTAAAATAGTAAATGTTTATTTTAATATCAAGCATACTTAAATATTGGCTGGAGTAAATAACATTTGATATTTTAATATATATTAAAATACATATATTATAAAAGTATTGTAGAATATTTAAACAAGATGAATAATTACATATAAGTATAAAGGTCTTGTTCATGAATACTTAGACAGTTATTTAGATAATTTTATTCGTTCCTCTAATTCTTGTATTGTTTTATGAAAATATATCTTTTTCTTACAGTACAAAGTAATATATTTTTTTATATATAATTAAAATTTACTAAATAAGTATGATGACTTAATTTATATATATTAACTAGTCATTATCATGGTGGATATTGGTTAGTGCTGCCTTGTTTAAGCATAGGTGGTCAGTCCATGCCTAACTAAGGCTAGGCTACTCAATACCTGCCCCTGACAATAATCCTAATATTTAAAAATAATACTAACACTTCTGTTATTAATAAAACTAATATTATTTATCATTAATAGATAACTGAACATAAACTTAAATGAAAGAATACTTCAACATAAATTTTATATATATTTATATATATATATATAAAATATAAATTCTTTACCTCAATGGTTTAATAAGAAGATAGTAATACTATTTTGTAATCACTTATGTAAGTTTCCATATATAATAAATTTTATATAATGTTTTTCGATTGAAGATGTTAAAGTAATAATTATCACGAAAGGCTAGATTGATGTTGTAAAAATCATTTAAGAGATACATTAAAATATGACAAGAATTTGTGTATCATTATCTTAACACACGATTTGTGTTAAGATAGCTTTTATAAATATCTGTATATGATATATATAAACGAGATTAGTGCAAGCTTTAAATTTTGTGGAAAACGTTAGTGCAAGGTGATCGTGATCAAAGAAATGATTTAATGGAATCGAAGATTTTAAACAAGCCTATTATGGTTCAAAACAAATGAAGTGCTTGTTGGGACTATTTTGAATATGATAGCTTTCATCCATCATATGGAATCTTGAAATGAATATGTAATATGAGCAAGTCAAATAATTTTGAACTTGATTAAAACAAGTTTAAAATTAAGAAAGTTCGGATATGGTCACAATAGAAACTATGTATGTCAAAGAAAATTAAGTTTTTCATTGACTCGATATCAAGGAGTTATTGTTTTGCAATAATGCGGTTCATAGTACAAAAAGCGGAATGATAATTGAGTTTGGATAAAATAACAAATCGGAATGAAGTCCTCCAGTGGTTTTCATAAATCAAGTGAACTACATGCGCAACAAACAGTGCATGTGTGGATTTACTAAGAAATAAATCAGATCAATATTTGCCACTATGAAAGAAATCCTAATGGTATGACGACCTTTAGGGAAAGTATAAACACGAAAGTCAATTCTTTATATGCAGAAGTCAGAAAAAGAATTATAAGAACTTTATCTGAAAATTTTGTGTGATAATCGTTATTAAGTGATATTACCAAGGAATATCGAATAAAATGAAATAGGGAATTTGCAAAGTATGTAACTCCTTTTGCAGTGATAATAATTATGACTCTGATTAGACTGTGCACCGATGATTGTGAAATCTTGTTACAACATACCTTGGCGATATTTATGTCGTTTATAAAATCACGTGGCAAAGTGCTTCTTTTTAATTAGTAGTTCTTCTACTTACGGAATTAACATTGGTGTAATCGTGTCTAATTTATATTTTCCAAAGGTCTTGCCTCGAAAGTTGTGTGTGATATACTTCAACTTCTGTGGACTGATAATTAAATTTTCATGTGTTACATTATAACAACTTTACATGCTTCTTACTTGCGTTAATAGTTTATGGTAACGCGTTAGAAATTATTTTGATGACGTTTTAACTTAAAGATTTTCCATTGTTTATTTTATCACACGAGCTACGAGACAGATGATCAAACGAAATTGGAAAAGAGATTCCTGATAAAAATCTAGACACATATGCTTGTGCTTTATTCCTATTTGGCTTTTGGAATTTCTTATAGATATATATATCTATATAATCATATATTTCACATACTGAAATAAACATACCATTTATCAGGTCAATGTATTTAACGGATTCATATTTCCAAAAACCAGTCAAATATCTGGTCATGATACTATTTAGGGAAATTTTGTCACTCGTTTGACATATTATATACCCCGTCTTATCCGATTCGCGTCGGAGCGGTAACCTCAGTATATCCGGACAAACTGGAGAGTCTGCTACACCATACCCAGTCTTGTCGGAGAAAATTTTCTATTTCCCATAAATAGTATCTTTTTAAAAGTGCCTCTTTCATTAGGGCTTTTTATCCAGAATTAAGGAAATTTGTATTTCCATAACATATCTTTATTCTAAACCAAGTAATATCAATAAGCAATAATTACTATTAATTCTTGTTTATTTATCATATCTTGCAATATTCTAATTACCATTCTTATGGTATATCAAAACCCATCATACTTTATTTACACAAGTACTTAGCTTATCTCGAAGTTTATACTAAGGTATCTTTTCTTAAGTTCAAGTCTAAATGCTATCATGTGTGCTACCAGTTAACAAAAATCTTCCTAACTCGTTTGTATATGCTTAGGTATTATTGTCACAACACCTAAAGGCTTAAAGCAGTGGCTCTGATACCACCTTCTGTCACGGCCCCCGACCCACCCTGGACGGAATCGGGAGTCGCGAACAGCCCAATGGTACCGGTGATTATTATTATTTTGAAAACGTTGCAGCGGAAATTTCATCAGGACCGTGAGTTAGGAAAAAGATCAGAGTTTAGAAACACCGGATTTTATTTATTAAATAGATGGAATGAATCCATGTTTTACAAAGGTAGCTTTAATAAAGATAAATTTGATTACATAAAACAATATTTCTTAATTTGATTTAATTAATAAAATAAGCCACTTCTTGAAACCCTTCAGTGCCGGATCCAATTCTTACTCCAATTTACTGTAATTACCTGAAAAGTATTTTAAAAAGGTTTTGTCAGCGGGAAATACTGAGTGAATCATTCTATTTATTAAAAAGACACATTTGTTATAATTTACAGTATTAAGGGCGATTACAATGTTTCTGATATCAAACCAACTACCCTCGGTATTTGTCACTCGACTCGTTTCTGTGACTATGGTCATATCACCCATTTGCTAACTCGTTGTCCAATGGTGATGATTATCAAGTAATGTATACAAAACCCCACATACCGGCTGTAATATGGTGATTACAAAGACTTAATCCCTGTAATTATAACTTTGAAAATAAACATGCCTTTGTAAACAAATTTGATAAAAAGAGAATGACTCACATTATAATCATGCAGATTCATATGGCAAAGTTTAGTCTACAGATAAGCCTTGATATATTACAGATTTATACAGGCAGAGCTTAGCCTATTGATTTCTCTTGTAACCTAATGCATACGAACTAGGTAATTAACTAATACAGCATTTACGATAACTCACGAGATTAAAACCCTCACAACGAATGACAAAGTGCAATACTTAAACATCCATCGGATTCACAACGAAGGACAGAGTATTTCCCGAGTTCGGGTGGCACTCAACATCCTGTCGGAATCGCGATTAATGACAAAGTATAACCCAAGTTTGAGCAGCACTTAAACATCCATTGGATAGTTTCTATCGATCGGACATTGAATCGTAGCAGCGATTGAGTTAATACCCTGTATCGTAGCAGCAACTAGTGATTCGTGTGTGTTAATTGTAGTAATTCGACTATAACTCAGCGTAGAATTGGAATTTCTACGTCGTTCTAACACCAAAAATCGAGTGCCAATGTCTTGTATTTATACACAAAATTTGACTAGCTTACGGACCGTAAGCCTCCCAATGTTACGGTCCGTAAGGGTGCTTACGGACCGTAAGCCTCATAATGTTACGGTCCGTAAGGGCCTAAAATAGGCTATAGGGTAGCCACGGTTGGGACTAGCTTTGCTGACTTGACAGATCTTTAAATTCGAATTTTGACAGCGAGTAATTTAGATAATCGTTAGCTAGGGTTTACCCCCCTGAGTTTTGGGGGCCCTGATCCTGATTCAGATTGTTCTGAGAATTTTAGGGTTTGTGCGGAATCACTTGGGTGTCTCAATTAGGGTTTCCTATTGGAAAAAATAATAAATTAAATAGGACTTTTAATGAGGGTTGTTACACCTATAGGTAAGATACTCTCGTCGAGAAGCGATTAACGGTATCTTACCCTTCCGGTTACTACACATCTCTAACCGATTGAAACAATCGGGACTTTGGCGAGATTGAAAATCGAGGAATGAGACTTAATCGACGAGGTGCGGGTTTCACCCCTAACTTGACGATTTTGTACCCTAAATGTGGTTGGTACTTGTCGGGTCAAAATAAAATTTCGACACTATGACAAGGGTCCACTAGAGTTGAAATGGAAATTACCATTAAGTTGTGGATTTCACTCCTAGCTTAATGGTGAAATTTCGTGCAAAATAGCTTAAGGTAGAATGAGAGTCGTTTACCAAATTGTGGGTTTCACGCCTATTTTGGTAAAGTTGTCTCGTTTGTGTTACAAGAGTATACAAATAAGCAAAAGTGTATTCATGTTAACCTTAGGAAAGGCATATAAATTTAATCAACAAGAAGTATGGCTAGGAAGCATGCATGGTAGAGTACAAAAGTTTTAAACAACACATAAGAGGCAAAATTCCTAAAACTATAAATTAGGGCAAAAGCATGGAAATTTTTCCTAATTCCCTATAGTTATGGCTCTGATACCAATCTGTCACACCCCAACCGATGGCGGAAACATCGGGATGAGACGAAGTGTGTATAGATTGCTCGAGACTTCATAACACTATGTGACAATATTTAATTTAAATTCAAATTTCATTGCAAGTGCTAAATTGTCATACAACATTCAAAATAGAAATAACAACATTGTTCAAATTCAACATAACATCAAAAGATAAATAGATTAAAGGTGTGTATCTAGTCCACCCTAAACTTGTTTCATCATTCATCCAAACTTCAATAATCAACCTGCAACATGTATTAAAATAGAGTTTCAATGCAAAAGCAAAGGCGAGTATACAAGTTTAACTACATAGCATAATAGAATAAAAACTCAAATCCAACATGATTCATAATATGTGATTACTAGTATGCAATTTTTGGCGTACAATATGATCAAACCCGAGAATACAACGCATAAAAGAGCCTAATCCCAAAAGTCTAGCGGGGTGGTAATGTTTAACTTAACAATACCCAAAAGTATAACGGGCGGGGCGTTAATCCTATAGCGCTATAATTGTTAAGGTGGGCGAGCAAAGTTAATGAGCATATAGCGTTCCAAAGCGTTCACATAGCATACGAGAATAACAAGTAAATCACATTTGTTTCATGTTTAATCATGGATAGAGTATGTTTAATTGAGTTTAAAAGTTGTTTGCATAATTATACATGTTGCATCCCAAAGTATAAAGGGGAAAAAGGGATCGAGTATACTCACGGTGGTTGCAAGCTTTCCTACTTGAAATCCCGCGAGTGAGTTGGTGGATGGATTAGTTTGGAGCACCTAGTCCTTCTACACGAGGAAATATAGGTGTGTGAGTTTGGCGTTCAACAGAAGATTATAGAGTTGGAGTTTAACATAGCATAAAGTATAATATAAAATAGGATACGAAAAATAATCATCTTTAACTTAGTAACCCTTGTGTGACACTATGTAACCAATATGGTTATAATGTTTTCATGGGAAATACACCCATTAGAATCATGTTAAGGTTTTAAAGTCTTAGATGATATTCTACTACTTTAACATATAAACACAAGTTCAACATTAAAGGTTCGAATGAGTATACATATATATCTAGGTTACGTATTATTTAGTCCAATAATTCATGTAGGAGGTAGAAG
The DNA here is from genome assembly GCA_030545235.1 of Helianthus tuberosus. Taxonomy (NCBI): domain Eukaryota; kingdom Viridiplantae; phylum Streptophyta; class Magnoliopsida; order Asterales; family Asteraceae; genus Helianthus; species Helianthus tuberosus. The sequence continues at coordinate 2,593,475 of CM060450.1, read as the reverse complement.
ATTAGGATCTTCATTTAGGCACCTCGAGTTATCATGGAAATCATGTATGGGGTAGGAAGAACAAGCTTCCGTTTAGGAACCCCTTGAATGTTCACCACTTCACTTGATGTAAAGACAACCAAGGAGGGTCACGAACTAGGTTTAGTACAATAATATAAACAACCTAACTAAAGAGAAATCATCAAATCATGTGAGGATTGTATGTAGGACAACCCAAGTTGTTCCATAATCACTTATTCATCAAGGTCTAAGCTTGACATGACTTGTGGGTTAAATACCCTAAATAAAACAGAAAGTATTTGAGGTTTTAACCTCTGATTCGTTTGTCTCAACCTTGTTTTTAAGCATAACCAACCACAAGAGAGGTTGTAGGCATTAGGACATAGGTGTGAGATGAGTTAGACTCAAGTTTGATAAGTTTAAACAAGTTTTGAAAGAGTTTAAAACATAACAGAAAGTTTATGGACAATTTCAGGGCAATTTCAGGTCTGATTTCTCCAAGGAAAAGTCAAGGAATCAAACCCCATGATTATCCAAACAAGTAGGAAGAAGAATCAAGTGATTTGGTTGAGAAATGAGCAAGTTATACTCACTTTAGTGCAAGAGTATGGGTTTGATTCCTTGACTTTTCCTTGGAGAAATCAGACCTGAAATTGCCCTGAAATTGTCCATAAACTTTCTGTTATGTTTTAAACTCTTTCAAAACTTGTTTAAACTTATCAAACTTGAGTCTAACTCATCTCACACCTATGTCCTAATGCCTACAACCTCTCTTGTGGTTGGTTATGCTTAAAAACAAGGTTGAGACAAACGAATCAGAGGTTAAAACCTCAAATACTTTCTGTTTTATTTAGGGTATTTAACCCACAAGTCATGTCAAGCTTAGACCTTGATGAATAAGTGATTATGGAACAACTTGGGTTGTCCTACATACAATCCTCACATGATTTGATGATTTACCCAAGTTGTTCCATAATCACTTATTCATCAAGGTCTAAGCTTGACATGACTTGTGGGTTAAATACCCTAAATAAAACAGAAAGTATTTGAGGTTTTAACCTCTGATTCGTTTGTCTCAACCTTGTTTTTAAGCATAACCAACCACAAGAGAGGTTGTAGGCATTAGGACATAGGTGTGAGATGAGTTAGACTCAAGTTTGATAAGTTTAAACAAGTTTTGAAAGAGTTTAAAACATAACAGAAAGTTTATGGACAATTTCAGGGCAATTTCAGGTCTGATTTCTCCAAGGAAAAAAACCCCATGATTATCCAAACAAGTAGGAAGAAGAATCAAGTGATTTGGTTGAGAAATGAGCAAGTTATACTCACTTTAGTGCAAGAGTATGAATCTGTACGAAAATGCAGATTTGCAACTGATTTGAGAGTGAATTTGTGAAGTGTAATGAGTTGTGAAAGTGTAAAATGGTGTGGAGAAGGTGTGTATTTATAGTGGAAGAGTTTGGAGGTGATTGGAGGTGTTTAGAGGTGGATTAAAGCTGATTGGGGGTGTTTAGAACTTAGGATTTCGTGCAAATTCGCGTAGAAATAGAGCTGATGTGCTTTTCTGATCTGGGGACTTGTGCGCGGGCCGCGTAAGAGGACAGGGGGTCTACGCGGGCCGCCCGGACTAACTGATCCGGAAATAAGTTTGATTTGTTACAATTTAGCCCCCAAATTTATTATTTTTGGGTTTTTAAGGCCTTTTAGGGACTTGTTTTGTTATTTAAGCATAGTATAAGGCATAATCAAGCATGGCGTTCATAACCCAAGTATAATTGAGTGTATAAGTATCATAATCAAGCGTCGTTCTCGTTCAAAACACGTTTTAGGCATAAGTTTAGATAATTTACAAGTTTAGCACATAGTTTCCAAGAATAACGATTAAACATTAATTGATTCACAAAATCGAACATACGAGCATATATAGAATGTGTATAACATATTTGTAACAAAATACGAGTTTCATTAATGATCCAAGTCTCGGTTTTACAATGATTACAAAGAAAGAACAATTACAAGAATACAAAGTTTCCAAAAATAGAAATACGAACGAAACTTTCTATAAATGGAAAGTACAAAAGAGCCGGGCGTTACAATTGTTACCTACAAGTTAGTAACAATAATAATAATAATTTGTAAGAAAAATATAGTGTACAAATAAATATTTAATAACAACAATAATAATATAATGTACAAATAATATTTAATAACAATAATAATATTTTACCGATTATAGGAGACGTTGAAGAGTTAATATATGCTTTCGCCAACGCCTCTTCCTCAATTTTTGTCCATTGTTGCATTTGTTTGGCCGATGCGTCTTCCTTTTTACCCTTTCCCTTTTTATTTTTCTTTTTTGAAGGTTCAGGTTGCGTTTCTGGCACAACCTCTATCTCATCATCTTGTTCCTCGATTTGTGTTTGAGGTGCTTGTGGCATGTTGGGTTGTTGCATTTGATATGGGTTGAACGGCATGTTGGGTTGTTGCATTTGATATGGGTTGAACGGCATGTTGGGTTGTTGCATTTGCATTGGGTTGAACGGGTATTGGTTGAAAGCGTTTGGCATTTGTTGGTAACCCGCAAAAGCGTTGTCCATTACGGTTGTGTAGCCGGATGACGAAAATGGGTGTGAACTTGAGTTGGAATTATTTGGGTTGTAGGGATCCATAATTTTTTTAAGGTTGGGAGAGGTTTTTTTTTTTATAAAAATGGGAGAAAAGTGGGAGTAGTTTGGTAAAAAAAAATGGGGTGAAAAGGGGTTTAATTTATAGTGGTGGGGTGATTTTTTTTTTTAAAAAAAAGGTTGCAAGTTACCGTTAGAGGGCCCACCCCATTAAAAAAGCTTGGCCCGTCTCCAACGTCCGAATTCGGACGGAACTGCCGGGACGCCCCTAAGGGGGCCGGTGTGCGACGGTGCTAAAGGGGGGGGGGGGGACGGCCCTGTGCCGATCCCCATACCCATTGGTATTATTTTTGAAAGTTTTCTCAACCTGGCATAAGTTGTGAAAACCCATTGAGAAAGAGGCCTACTTCTGCAAAAAAAAACTCATTTTTCTTACAAGCCAATCATATGAATCTTGCATTCCCTGACTTCTACCCTTACAAGCCTACAAGATCTCATAAATCGCCATTTGCAATGGAGATTTCATTATTTTTGAAAGTTTTCTCAACCTTGCACCAGTTGTGAAAACTCATTGAGAAAGAGCCCTAGTTCTGCAAAAAACTCACAGAGTTGATATCGATCTAATTCCCGTTGTAACATGCGAATGAGTTCTACTAATTAATATAAAATACGTATTTAAATCTATACATATAATAAAAGAAACCAATAAATGAACACTTGTCATTCATTGGAGCCCTCTCTTCTACTTAATTCTAAATATTTATTTTTTATAATTAAAAGTAGTCATTATATCACATAATTAGTGATAAGATAGAGGAAATAACAAATTTAAAATGTTAATATTAATTAACGTATTAGATTAGTTAAGATTTTGAAACAAACCATATACAATCTTATAGATAAATTTTTTTAATTAAAAATTATGTTTGTTGATAAACATTACCAGGTAATTAACAGAAATATATATATCATTAGTTACTTTTTGTGAATAAGAAAATATTGAACAATCAAAAAGTAAATAAAAGTTTTCATTGTTATTCATGTTTTGTTGCATGTATATATACACACACTAGGTTAGAATCATGTGTATTACATGAGTTGAGTAAATGTAATTTTATATATTAAATAATAAAACAATATATCATTAAAAACAATGTTTATTATTAGGGTAAAATTTATGTAATTTTATATATTAAATAATAAAATAGAAAGTTTTATATTTAAGAACCCCGTGTAATGTAGGTTAAATAAATGTATTTTTATACCAAATAATAATAAAAAGGTATATCTTTAAAAACCCTGTGTCTTTACATGGGTTGAATAAATGCAATTTTGAATACTAAATAGTAAAAAGTCATATCTTTAAAAAAACTCATGTATTGCATGGGTTTTGTATATAACTTTGTTAGTTCTGAATAATTAAAAAAAATAGTTTGTGTAGTGATTGGTGCGCTATATCTATACCAATTAGATACATGTTTGAATCCTAAAAATTTTTATCTCATCTACTTTTATTTTAACATTAAAATCATATAACACATGCCCTTAATAGGATTTGAACCTACTACCATTGTCCATTTGGTTGGAGAATACACCACTTTATCACCAGGCTATCCGCTTAAAGACTTATCTCATTTACTATTTTCATACTTTTTTTTCCTGTTGTACAATTATTGCCGCTTATTAAAAGCTACTTAATTTAATATTTTATTGATCCAACCACGTGTAATACATGTGTTTTAACCTAATAATAAATAAACAAAACAAAGTACAATGTTATAAATAATAAACAGTGCATCAACATTCACTTTTAAGACACATCTTGATGACTGTATGTGTTAATTGATTAAATTACATTTTATTCAACTTGTGTAATTCACGGTTTTATTCAACCAATGCAGCGCACAAGTTTTTTTTAAGAAATAATATTTTTATCACTTAATATATAAAACTATATTTATTCAACCTGTGTAACACACGGGGTTCTAACCTAGTTTACTACTATATAAATGGTTGCTAAAAGCAACTTGACTATACTTGAAGTCCCAATTTTATTTGAGTACTTGTTATAAGGCCTTTCACGTGAATAGAAAAGAAGATAATGTCTTTAATGAGATTTGGAGAGGGAAAACTCAATCTATTTTGAATTTCCTAAATTGCCCTTAAACCCGTTATTGAAAAACCCATTGTTTGACCTAATATCGTTCATTCTCTCTGGCGCCAAAACGTACCCATCGAACTTGTTATTCTCTCATCTCGATTGATATCAAACGGAACCAGGTACGACACTTGTATCAGTCATTGATTATTGTGATTATCATGCCCGTGAGGGCTATATATGGTTTAAATCGATGTATCTGTTTCACTTTGCTGAATTTTAGGGTTTGTTTGAAACATATCGTTCATGGATTTAATTCGTTCTCTGGAAAAAAAAAATAACTGTTTAAAAGCTCAAAACTACATGAACAAATGAGAAAGTTAACTAGTTAATTTTCTCAAGTCCATGAGACACTTGAAGTCCTATTGGGAAACACTAGAGGTAATTGCTAATCAGTTTTTGTTGCAGATGTATGACATTGTACAACTTATGTCATGATTAGTCTTAGTTCAGTTCAAGAGTTTGATAACATTAACATTATATATTATTGACCACACAATGATCTGATTTAAGTCTAAAAGTGTGATATTGTTCATTGTGTGTTTAGGTGTTTGATTGTGTTTTCGCATTCTGACTTGCAGAAGCATCATTATGGAGTATCAAAACCCACGAACAACTCCTTGCCCAAATAATTTGGATATCATCAGCACCCTTCCGCAAAACATTGTTGACGAAATTCTAAGTCTAATGCCAATCCAAGATGCGCTGAGAACCAGCATTTTGTCAAACAAATGGCAGTATTGTTGGCGGAGCATGCCCAAACTTGTATTTACAAACGATATGGTTGCAATGTCATCTAATCATCTTTCCAGACAGTTGAACAAGTATAAGCTTGTCAATGCCATCTTCCATGTTTTATTATTCCACAACGGTCCCACAATACTAGAGTTAGACTGTTCGTTTGTTCATCTTCATATGGAGTCTGAGTTTGCCCAAATAATAAGTTATCTTGCAAGGGAAAATACAGTGAAACAACTCTTTATTTTTAGTGATAATAGATCCTTCAAGTTACCGGTTTCTTTCTTTGCATTGCAAGGGTTAGAAGTTGTACATCTTGAAAATTGTACTTTGGAACCACCACTGACGTTTAACAGATTTAGTTCACTGACGAGCATGACGTTTGACAATAAAAAGAATGAGATTGTATGATATAATGCTCGACTTGTAGCACAAGGGTTTTCCCAAATCCTAGGAGTTGATTATGAGGAAACGTATTCCCCTGTAGTGGATGCGATAACCCTTAGGTTCTTAATCGGCCTCACAATCTCTGAAGGACTTCATATGAGACTAATGGATGTCGTCACCGCATACTTATACGGGACACTTGAAAATGACATCTACATGAAAATCCCTAAAGGATTAAAATTGTCTGAAGCATTAAAATCGACACCTCGAGATATGTGTTCTATAAAGCTCCAGAGATCTTTATATGGTCTCAAACAATCTAGTCGTATGTGGTACAATCGACTTAGTGAATATCTAAAAAAAAAGGATACAAGTCTGATGTAATCAGTCCATGTGTTTTTATAAAAAGATCACTCTCAAATTTCACTATAATAGCAGTCTATGTTGATGATATCAACATCATCGGATCTCTTAGAGAAAATTGCTTAGTTGTTAAAGAAGGAATTTGAAATGAAAGATCTTAGTATGACGAAATTATGCATTGGACTACAATTTGAGTATCTGTACAATGGCACATTTGTCCATCAATCAAACTACAACCAGAAGATGTTAGTACGTTTCAATATGGATAAAGCACATCCGTTTAGCGTACCTATGGTTGTCCAACGCTAGATCCACACAAGGATCCTTATCGCCCTCAAGAAGAAGGCGAAGAAGTACTTGGTCCAGAAGTACCGTACTTAAGGGCGATCGATGCCCTTATGTATCTCGCAAATAACACAAGACCTGACATTGCATTTGCAGTACATGTACTAGCGAGATACAGTTCGAATCCAACACGTAGACACTGGAATGGCGTAAAACATATATTTCGGTATATTTGCGGGACACAAGACTTAGGTCTTTTCTATCAGAAATATCAAAAGTCCCAGCTTGTTGGGTATGCTGATGCCGGATATCTATCAGATCCTCACAAAGCAAAATCTCAGACAGGTTACGTATTCACATACGGTGGCACAACAATTTCTTGGAAGTCAACTAAGCAACACTTACAACAACATCATCAAATCATGCCGAATTGATAGCACTATATGATGCTGGTCGAGAATGCATGTGGTTGAGATCAATGATTAATCACATACAAGAAGCATGCGGATTAGAACAGATCAAGAAGGAGCCGACAATTCTTTATGAAGACACTGCTGCTTGCATAGCTCAGATCAGAGAAGGTTACATCAAGGGTGATCGAACAAAGCACATCTCACCAACGTTCTTCTCAACATATGACTTGCAGAAAGAAGGGGAAACTGATGTTCGCCATATCAAGTCAAGTGAAAATTTAGCTGACCTGTTCACAAAATCTTTACCAAGAAGCAGTTTCGAGCAACTATCACACAAGATCGGTCTCCGTAGATTGAAATATGTTTGTTGAATTCAGGGGGAGAATTATACACACTGTACTCTTTTTCCCTTAACTAAGTTTTGTCCCAATGAGTTTTCTTAGTAAGGTTTTTAATGAGCAGTACAACTGATCCAGTATTATCAGTTTATTTATTCAGGTCCTGAAGTACCTATTTAACATCATCCTGAAGTATGTTGCTAAACTGTGTATAATTCTAAATGTCTGAGGGGGAGTGTTATAAACCAGACATTTTAGGCCCAACCCATTACTTATGGGCTTTAGGGTTTATAGTTATGTTTATCTATATATTGTAATGTTGAATAGAATGAAGGAGAATTCAGTTCGATCTCTATTTCTCTTTGGTTTTTATCAAATATTTATATTTAGTGCTTTTTTACGGCTTAACATAATTATATTTAGTAACTTTTTAGGCTACGTACAATGGGAATAGAGACGAGTTTTCACTCACTTTTTTTTTCGTTTGACCGTATAATAGTTTCACAAGTTTTAACTACCCACCACCCACTAAAAGAATAAACAAAACATGTTGATTGGTAGAAGTCAATGGGCTCACCACTCAACCTCTTCTCACACTCATTAGGCAGCTCACAGAGGGGGTTTTCACGACCCTGGGAGCGGTGTTTAACGCCCATAACGCTCAAAAAATTTCACATCACCAAGGGTGTTAGCTCATTACACCTAGTCTAATTGACGCGAGGGAGAGTTGTGTAATTAACTTTTTATAGCCACTCACACTGTGACAAATCACACTCCTTTTTTCAGTTTTTTTTGCTTAATTTAATTTGTTTTAGTTAAATCACTACACAATTTTAAAGGTTTAGGGGTTGTTTGGCAACTTCTGAATGGTTAAATGTTTAACCAGTAAGAGATCTGAACCATTAAGAGCAAGTATAATGTTTAACCGTTCAGAGACAAATTTCCGACCAATTCAGATTAGAGGTTCTAACCATTCATACTCAGTATAATGCTTAACCATTCAGATGCAAATGTTTGAACCATTCAGACATCTGCTTACGAAACAAATAGTCTGAACCATTAAGTGTTAAACCAATAAGATGTTTGAACCATTAAAAGTCTTATTAGTAACTAAACAAACTACCTCTTAATTATTTTAAGCGTTAATGCCTAGGTAACATAAATGGAAGCAGTATAAGATGCATGCTATTTGCTATGGAATGTGAACATACACACAACCATCCACCATTTACACACATACATACTAAGATCCAATATTTTTATAACCAGACCGGCAAGTGAACCGATCGTCTTACGAGTTCATTGGTCGGACCGTTTTAAGAACCGGATAAACTAAAAAATATATAAAAATATTTTATATTTAGAACAAATATTTTACTACTTGTACGGTATTTAATTAATTAATATTTTTGTTAGAAATTTTGTATTTTTTTTTAACGGCAAATTTGGATCACTGACGGACCACTAGAGTATCATCGTGCCACCAGCAGAACCACCCGATCATATCCATCTCCACTAGGTAATGCCTATACACCAATTCAGGAGGAAACCCAATAAATATAGGAAAAACCCCCTTGTGGGAATCGAACCCAGGACCTATTAGTCCCAAAGCCTTATTCCACTCCCAAAATGCCACTAGGCTATAAAGCTATGGGCGTTAGAAATTTTGTATTATTATATAATATATTTAAACTAGTCCATGTATTTAGGCTTTGATTTGATTATACTCTACAATTTACATATTGCAGTCTTTTTTTCCTTCCCAATGTGATAAAAAAGTTAAGTCTCCTCTCTCATATTCTTTTGTCTTCCCCATATTCTTTATTTTCATAGCATTTTCATCTTCACCATCCATTGAATGTGAACCCTTAATCCATGAATAACAACAAGACTATACATTCTTTAGTTTCCGTACAATTCTTCGTTTCTTCCGGCATGCTCGCCGGCTGGAGTTTGGAAAATATTTTTTCCTTTTACTTGTTTCACTCTTTTATTTTCTCATTACATATTAAGCATTCTGGAGATATTTAAATGGGTCAGATTACAAAACATCTACGCTGGACACCCAGATCAGTAGAGAAAACTAGTTTCGCCGGAGGGTCACCAGATCTTGAAGAGATGACCGACCCGATCTTTATCTACAGTCGGTTACCGGTCCGACCTCCCGGCCACCAGTCTGGCCGCCGGGCTGATGCTGAAACGATCTGATGGGCGGAACCGGCCCGGTGTAGGCTCCGGATCCCGACTGGACCGGTCCGACCGACCGGCCCGGTCCAGTTTTCAAAACATTGCTAAGATCCACCCGCACACCTCTTAACACCACACATAACATATATAGCTAGGTGTTATAACAGCACACAAATATAGGGGAGACGTTCACACTGCTGCAAATTACGGGTGTTAATTTCTGACACGACCTGAAAACACGACATGAACCTAACATGAAACTTGCGGGTTTAGATTTAGTATAAACAGGTTCGGGTCATTTTCAGATTGAACCCGCGAACCTGTTTAGCTAAATGGATGGGGTTCGGGTCAACCCGGTCGGGTTGACGGGTTGACCAGTTTAACCTATTTATATTATAATATATTCTGTTACAATATGTTTTATGTCTTAAATTAATTTAATTGTGTATTTTAGACATAATTATAACTTAACAAGAGAGATTGACGTAAAGTTTTATAATTAAAATGCAATTGTGTTATATGCATTTGTGTTTTTAAGTAAAATATAAATTCTAATATATTAATTAGTGAAAAAAAAGATTAAAAATTTGAAAATTCGGGTTGAATGGATCGTGTTCCGGTCAACCTATAACAACCCTCATAAAACGCCCTAAAAACACCCCGTATACGAGAACCGAACCTGTATAACTTTAGTTTTAACAAAAATCAAATTAAATAAGGAATATGTGTCGCTCGCGGCCCGCGACTGAGTTCACCAGGTGGCTCGCGGGGCGCGAGACCCCTATGGTTGCCGGATTCTCCTTGCGCCACGTGTCCATATGTGTGGCAGGTCTATGTTGTGAGAAGGCAACCCTAGCCGTAGCTAGGGTGCCCCTCGCGGGCCGCGAAGGAGATTAGATGAGGCTGTCGCGGGGCGCGACAGACCTCCGTTCCAGCTATAAAAGGGCAGACCTCTTATAAATATTTATATTAATAGTTTCTATTTTTTTAATATAAATGTTTTTTTTTAATAAAAATGGCTAGTTAAATCACAAAGTAATTGTTAAAGGTAGGGGTGCAAACGAGCTTAACCCAAGCTCGACCAGACTCGAGCTCGAGCTAGATTAACTTATGAGAGCTCGAGCTCGGCTCGTTGGTATTTTCTCAAGCTCGAGCTTGGCTCGTTTATTATCTATTAATTGATATATTAAATAAAAATAATATAGACAATGGAATTTTTAGGCTCGCGAGCTCGATAAGTGAAGCTCGTGCTCGGGCTCGTTTACTAAATAAACTTATTTTTAGGTTCAAGTTCGGCTTGTAAACAAGTTTAAATAAGCTAGGCTCGACTCGGCTCGTTTACACTAAGGCTCGACGAGCCTAACGAGCTTCACATGCGAGGCTCGAGCTCGGGTTCGATAAACAAATGAACTTTATTTTAGGCTCAAGCTCGGCTCGGGTTCGATAAGGCTCTGCTCGTTTCGAGCTTTTTTTCGAGCCGGTCTCGAGTAGCTCGAGAGCTGCTCGGCTTGTTTGCACCCCTAGTTAAAGGGTGGGCTACTCTAAGCCTATTGTCTACGTGACAGTGTTATACAACTTTTAGTTATGATCACTCACATTCTATGGAAAGGGATGTGAATGCTCTAATTTTCTTTTTTAGTTTTTACATTAGCACAATGGAGCTGTCTTCGCCCATATCAAATTAAAATCGAAATTAACTAATTTGAGTATATGCATTTATTCACTTTCCGTTTTAGGTTTAAACATGGGTGGTAAATTATTGATAAATTTTTTTTCTTTCAGTTGCTGATACCTTAATAAACGGAGTTGATATCGATCTAATTCCCGTTGTAATATGCGAATGAGTTCTGCTAGTTAATATAAAATACGTATTTAAATTTACTATATAAATAGTTGCTAAAAGCAACTAGACTATATTTGAAGTCCCAATTTTATTTGAATACTTGTTATAAGGCCTTCGCCCATATCAAATTAAAATCGAAATTAACTAATTTGAGTATATGCATTTATTCACTTTCCGTTTTAGGTTTAAACATGGGTGGTAAATTATTGATAAAAATTTTTTCTTTCAGTTGCTGATACCTTAATAAACGGAGTTGATATCGATCTAATTCCCGTTGTAATATGCGAATGAGTTCTGCTAGTTAATATAAAATACGTATTTAAATTTACTATATAAATAGTTGCTAAAAGCAACTAGACTATATTTGAAGTCCCAATTTTATTTGAATACTTATTATAAGGCCTTTTACGTGAACAGAAAACAAGATAATGTCTTTACCGTGGGGTATGGTGGGGCTTGGGTTGGAGCATTTGTTGACACGTGGAATGGGAGCCCTCCACCACCAAAACCCACGCCCATGGGGTATGGTGGGGCTTGGGTTGGGGGCATGAGTTTGGTTTGGCCATTGAGAGCCCGCCATGTCACCTTACTAGCCCGCCCCACGCCCGGCTTCAAACCCACGCCAATGGGGCCACGCCCAAACCCACGCCCCAACCCAAGCCCCCGAGGTGGTGGCTTGGGCGTTTTCAGCCAACCCACGCCCCAACCCAAGCCCCATACCCATGGTCTAACGAGATCTTGGAGAGGGAAAAACTAAACTATTTTGAATTTCCTAAATTGCCCTTAAACCCGTTATTGAAAAACCCATTGTTTGACCTAATATCGTTCATTCTCTCTGGCGCCAAAACGTACCCATCGAACTTGTTATTCTCTCATCTCGATTGATATCAGACGGAACCAGGTACGACACTTGTATCAGTCATTGATTATTGTGATTATCATTCCCGTGAGGGCTATACATGGTTTAAATCGATGTATCTGTTTCACTTTGCTGAATTTTAGGGTTTGTTTCAAACATATTGTTCATGAATTTAATTCGTTCTCTGGAAAAAAACTAACTGTTTAAAAGCTCAAAACTACATGAACAAATGATCATGTCCATGAGACACTTGAAGTTCTATTGGTAAACATGTTAAAGAACAAGAAAATTGTTTTATCAGTTTCCATACATAACTTGTAAAGTAAAACAAAATATATAACTAAGAGGGTGTTTGGGATTCCGTTTTAAAGTGATTATTTGATTATTGCGTTTGTAAAACATAAATATTCTAAAAAAGTGTTTGAATAAAAAAGTGATTATCTACCTCCAAAACGCAGTTTAAGCATGTACCTACATGCTTTTTCAAAACGCAGTTTTGGAAACGCAAAATCTATTTTGAAAACGCATAATTTATTTTGAAAATGCAACACCAAACACCCCCTAATATGAGTCGGTATATGCCATCATTATCGGTTGATCAAGTTCATGTAACTTGTTTTAGACATCATTATCGGTTCTTCACAGCCCGTTAAGAAAACATACCTACCATAGCTTTTTGTGACACTGATTCGCCTATGAGATATGTTTATATTGGCATCAATGCAAAGAACAAGGGAAACACAACATTGGATGTTTGTTTTGGCTTCTGGCAAGGATGGGGTTTTAATTAATAGATGTTATACAAATGACTAAAGATGAAATAGCATGTATTATTGTCACCTCAAGCTCCATGTTGCCTTCATCACAACTGTATATTTATGTCAATTCTTGGCCATATATATATGCACTTATCGCATATCATTGTTCTACAGGCTTCTCTTCTTGAACTTGGGATAGCTAGTGAAATATAAATACTACACATTTTTAGCATTCTTTGGAGTGTGTTATCTGAATGCATGCTTACGTATTATCCATTAGGATCAAAATGTACGATTATTGATAGATTTTTGTTTGAAGATATCATCACTCTTTATAGAATTCTTATATGTTTTGTAATGGTTGTATGATAATGTTTCTAAGTTGAAGATATGTGTAAACGGTTAGAGAATTATCATTATTTACATTGCTTTATTTTTATTAAGGATATAATTGTAAAATTATAACTAATTTTTTCTCTTCCCTTCAACTTATGAACGCATAAAAATTTTATTTTTTTCCTTTCCTATGAACTCAGGAATTAATTATCTCTCCCTTTCTATCGCTTTATTTTCTCTCCTTAGTTGCCTTTTCCCTTCTTTTTCTATTGTTTATTACACAATGTAAATTTCGATTTAATGTGGCTGACCCAAGTCGCCGTGGTGGACTTACCGGCGACCAATTCAAGCAGTTATCCTCCTCGTATCTTCATTGGTTCGTTTGTGCATCTCTAGGTCTATGTCGCAGGTTTAATCTAGTGCTCCGTCTTTTGTAACTCTTAAGACTTTTTTTTTCCTAATAAAAGTTACCGGGGCTCTGATACTCCATAATATATGAGGAGGGTAACTGCTTGAATTAACTACAAATACTAGAGGTAATTGCTATTCAGTTTTTGTTTCAGATGTATGATATTGTACAACTTATGTCATGATTAGTCTTAGTTCAGTTCAAGAGTTTGATAACATTAACATTATATATTATTGACCACACAATGATCTGATTTGAGTCTAAAAGTGTGATATTGTTCATTGTGTGTTTAGGTGAACCTCCTAGCTTAGGTGTTTGATTGTGTTTTCGCATTCTGACTTGCAGAAGCATCATTATGGAGTATCAAAACCCACGAACAACTCCTTGCCCAAATAATTTGGATATCATCAGCACCCTTCCGCAAAACATTATTGAAGAAATTCTAAGTCTAATGCCAATCCAAGATGCGCTGAGAACCAGCGTTTTGTCAAAGAAATGGCAATATTGTTGGCGGAGCATGCCTAAACTTGTATTTACAAACGATATGGTTGCAATGTCATCTAATCATCTTTCCAGACAGTTGAACAAGTATAAGCTTGTCAATGCCATCTTCCATGTTTTATTATTCCACAACGGTCCCACAATACTAGAGTTAGACTATTCGTTTGTTCATCTTCATATGGAGTCTGAGTTTGCCCAAATAATACGTTATCTTGCAAGGGAAAATACAGTGAAACAACTCTTTATTTTTAGTGATAATAGATCCTTCAAGTTACCGGTTTCTTTCTTTGCATTGCAAGGGTTAGAAGTTGTACATCTTGAAAATTGTACTTTGGAACCACCATTGACGTTTAACAGATTTGGTTCACTGACGAGCATGACGTTTGACAATGTTGAGGTTTCTACTCAAATGCTTCAACGGTTTCTCTCCAAGTGCCCCCAGCTTGTGAATCTCCATTTTGTAAGCTCCATAACTATTTATGAATTAAAGCTTCCTCAATTAATGATGTTATTCTAAAGATGTTTTAATGCAGTATGAATATCAAAAAGACTTCGACTCTTTACCAGGAGGAAACAAGTTTACATTTGCTGATCTTTTACAATGTGTTCCTATGATTGAGACTTTGGAAATGTCAGGGTATTATTGGAAGGTAGTATTAAGATTAAATATTACATCTGATGTAAGAATATGGTGTTTGCTAATTTTGACTTTCGTACTCGGTTAAAGTGCTTGTCTGCAGCTGGCATGCCACGTAAGCTTCCAGCTTCACTAGTCCATCTCAAAAATCTGTTTTTGGATGTATGCATGGCTGAAAAAAATGAGATTTCTGCGGTGCTTTGTATGATAATGAGCTCCCCGTTGTTGGAGAAAATTGATTTTCTGGTAACTAGTTTTATTATTTTAGCAAAGTTAGTGGATTTTATACTTTTATTGACATTTTTAATTAATCTTCTAATTAGATGTGGGATAATGAGAAGTTGCCTGTTCAACAAACTCCCACCAACTTCCTTGATCCAGAAAACTACTCAGATTTGAAATTGGATCATCTTGAGACGTTGTGGATAGAGAACTTTAGTAACTTGCCTCTTGAGATGGAATTTGTGAAACTCATCATGGACAAGTCACCTGTGCTAAAGAAAGTACGACTTAAGCATCGACTCATTCTTTCTTTTGATGAAGAACTGGAGATACTTTCACATTTCCGCAGGCATCACCTTGTGCTTTTAGAGGAAGTGAATTTCTGAAACTCATCAATCGCCCATAAACTACTTTATAAAGGCTGTTATTTTTATGCAGCTAATATCCTTCATTGGGATCAAGGATTGTCATCACAGACTGCTTTTTTGGATTATTTCGTATGTGTAAATTTTCATGCTGCGTGTTCCTTTTCTCCAAATTATAAAACAGGCTCCTGTATTCTCCTGGTGATCTGTTTTAACAAGTTTTTAAATGCTAGTTATTTAGATATTAGTAGGTTTGTGAGCCTCCTATATGTGCAAGTTTCAGATCTTTTATTGGTTTTAAATGTTGCTTTGTTGACTTGTCTTTTGCCCTTTGATTGTTGTAGAATACCATTGGCCCTTGAAAGGCTGATTCCAGATCTCATAAGATCTTGCAATTTATACCCATACTTGTTGTAGTTAAACTTTACAAATCTAGTTTGGTGCTTGTAAAATGTCGGTGCTTTCAAGTCAAATTCATAGGTGCTAGGAGTCTCTTTACAGCGATACAGCCTCCTAAGCTCTGCTGGAAAGGTTTTTGATGCTATCAATTTGCATTCCGCAGGGCGTTGTGATATGATGTGCGGTTAAGATATATACGCATCTTAATCGACCAATGCTCATCTGGTCTGTTTTCAAAGAAAGAAGAAAAGGTCGAAGAGAAAGAAGAGTCGGATGATTTTATAGAATCTTTCAAGTTCAATTTGAGTCTCATAGGAGAACTCTCTGTACTATACTATACGGTGACAATACTTTGAAACACATTCTAACCGAACAAAATTGATTATTTTTTAAACGTCCTGTTTCAACCTGTACCCATTTTTTTTTTGTCAAAACCCGTTCAAATAACCATTTTCTAAAACGACTCGTTCTTACTTGTCATATGTTCAAAGAACAAAAAAAACATAATCCTTCGGCCTAGGATTTAAGAAATCACATCCCCATTCCTCGAGATCATAGTTCCTTGTTTGCACATCTATTTAGTTTATCTTCAAGGCTTCAAAGTCAAGTTGTAAATTTCCTTGTTTTTTTCTTCAATTAGAAGTCGAGGAGGATGAAAGGTAAACAAATTGATTAAAAACAAATGTAACGAGCCGATCCGAGCCGAGCGGATATTTGCTCGTGCTTGGCTCGTTTACAACCGAGCGAAATCCGAACAAGCATATTCGAGCGCGTTGTTTTCCGAGCGAGAAGCGAGCGACGAGTAATTTGGACAACCATAGATTTAGCACGTTTCCTTCGATGTCTCCGCTGTCGGTCACAACTAAGGTCCAACTGTCTGAGGATGACAACAAGATTGAGGTCGGATCGTCCGAGGATGAGGCTCTGGTTGAGGCAGGTGAGGCGATGAATATACAAGAATGAACAATTGTCGCATTGTGGTGTATGGTGAGAGCGAGAGACGATTGACGACTGACGATGGATAAGAGAAAAATGTCAAATATTGTCGCTTCACGACTTAGAGTTTTAGTTTAAAATTTGGTGTTAAATTTTTTATTGGTTTAATTAGGCTAGAATGGATAAATATAAGAGCTATTTACCAAAATAGCCAAGAATAAGTTTGACTTACCAAAATGGCCACTTCATGAGTCGGTGGAGCAGGGCATCACGGATTCAAATGTGTGGGATGTCTCTTTCAAGACCCCTCATGCATATTTAAATATGGAAGTGACACGTGTCTCAATGATTAGGTAGACTCCTCCAATGTCTCAGCAGACTCTTCCAATGCCTCAGGCAGACTCTTTCAAATAGTTTAAGAAAATACTTTAAAATATTTTAAAAAAATACTAAAAATATTTTTTTTTAAATTTAAAAAAAAATTACTTTTTTAAATTTATATACGTAAAGATATCTTTGCTAATTTTAAGAAAATACATAAAAAAAATTTTAAAAAAATACTTTAATAAAATATTTAAATTAAAATTTTAAATTATTTTTTTAAAATTAAAAAAATATTTTAAATTTATATACGTAAAGATATCTTTAAAATACTTAAAAAAAAATACTATACGTATATAAATTTAAAATACTTTACGTATATAAATTTAAAAAATAATTTTTTTAAATTAAAAAAATATATATTTAAACAAATATTTTTAGTATTTTTTTTAAATATTTTAAAGTATTTTCTTAAAATATTTGGAAGAGTCTGCCCGAGGCATTGGAAGAGTCTGCTGAGGCATTGGATGAGTCTGCTGAGGGGCATTGGATGAGTCTGCCTGAGGCATTGGAAGAGTCTGCTGAGGCATTAGAGGAGTCTACCTAATCATTGAGACACGTGCCACTTCCATATTTAAAGATGCATGAGGGGTCTTGAAAGAGGCATCCCGCACATTTGAATCCGTGATGCCCTGCTCCACCGACTCATGAAGTGGCCATTTTGGTAAGTCAAACTTATTCTTGGCTATTTTGGTAAATATCTCTAAATATAATTGTATAGAGTAAATTGTCATTTTCGTCCCTAAGGTTTGGGCACGTTTGCCATTTTCGTTGAAAATGACACTTTTCTACCATTTTGCCCCCCACGTTTGGCCATTTTTGCCATTTTCATCCAAATTCCTAACCTAGTTACATTATGTCGTCTGATAGAGTTGTTTTTGAAATTCTCAATTATAAAGGAGGGGTAAGTTGTAAAACAAAACTAAAAAAAACAATTTACACATGAACATCAACATCTCTGAACATCATCATCATCATCTTCTAACCCAAATCAAGAACCATTTTAACCATCATAATCTTCGACTATTGTTTGTAGATCTGATGCAATTTCAAGATCTTCAAGAAAGGGTTTAGAGAGAGATAAGAGAGAGAGAGACGCCGTCGCCGTCGTCCTTCTCCGCCGTCACCAAAAAACGTCACGGTTCCAACGCCGTCGTCAGCTGCATCTTCTCCGTTTCGTTCCACCATCACGACCATGTTCTTATGAAGCAGATCGGAACTTGAGATGAAGATGAACCGGAATCAAACCTGAATCTGGTAAAAATAGACAGATTAGAAACTTAATCTGAGATGGAACTGGTTGTGTGTTCCGACGAAGATGGTTGTGGATTCCGATGAAGATGACTGATGACGATGGTTGTGGTTTCCGAGAGAGAGAAAGATGAAGCCGGTTGTGGAGGTGGAGGTGGTGTTGTGGTGGGGATTGGTGGCGGAGGTGGAGGTGGTGGGGAATGGTGGTGTCGGTGATGGTGGATGAGAGCTTCTTGCATATGATGATGATGATGTTATGTTCTGATTTTGAGTTTTCAGTTACATTATAAATTTAAAAAAAAAATCTACATTTTATTCAAAAACATTATAAATTAAAAAAAATCCTTATTAAACTGAACTTTCTAACCAAGTTAGGAATTTGGATGAAAATGGCAAAAATGGCCAAACGTGAAGGGCAAAATGGTAGAAAAGTGTTATTTTGGACGAAAATAGCAAACTTGCCCAAACCTCAGGGATGAAAATGGCAATTTACTCAATTGTATATTTGAGTATAGTGGGTCAGCTTGGTGTGTTAAATTGCATTATTTTAATAACAGGGCCCACATCACAAATTGGGTCCGCTCGAGGGTTTAGAGATAGTGGCCACTTTTTGAAATATAAAACGATACCTAGATAGATACACATACAGGCGGGGAAACGAAACGGCGATGAAGCCCCAAATCTTAAAAGACGATTGAGTGAGTGAGTGAGTACAAGGCCGCAGCTAATTCAACAAATCGCTTGCTTAAACCCTAGACAACAAGAGGTATTTAATTCGTACTCAGTTTATTTCTTGCTGATGAATTTAATTCTATAACTCGCGACTTGAAGATTTTGATAAATGTATAATTGTATATGTATATCCACTCCGCAATAATTTGATTTGATTAAGTTTTTATTATTATTCCAAGCCCCCAATTTTCCGACCTAAATTTGAGCCATCGTTTGCCCTAAATCTGATTGTGGAATTGCATTGTACCTTGCAGCATTATAACATGGAGAATCAAAACCCAAGAAGAAGTCAAAGCCTAAATTCTGATATCATCAGCACCCTTCCTCTAAACATTATTGAAGATATTCTTACTCGTATGCCAATCCGAGATGCACTGAGAACCAGCGTTTTGTCAATGAGATGGCGGTATACTTGGCGGGGCATGCCCAAACTTACATTTACAGACGATATGGTTACTGGGTCATCTAATCATCTTTTCTTACAGTTGAAGAAGTATAAGCTTGTCAATGCCATCTTCCATGTTCTATTATTACACAATGGTCCCACAATACTAGAGTTTCACTGTTCGTTTGTTCATCTTCTTATGGAGTCTGAGTTTACCCAAATAATAAGTTATCTTGAAAGGGAAAATACAGTGAAACAACTCTTTATTTTTAGTGATAATAGATCCTTCAAGTTACCGGTTTCTTTCTTTGCATTGAAAGGATTAGAAGATGTACAACTTGGAAATTGTACTTTGGAACCACCATTGACGTTTAACGGGTTTAGTTCGTTGACGAGCATGACTTTTGAGAATGTTGAGGTTTCTGCTCAAATGCTTCAACGTTTCATTTCCAAGTGCCCGCTGCTTCAGTATTTCGTTTTGGTTAGTTCTATATAACCATTTATGGATTAAAGCTTCTTCAATTGATGATGTTATTTTAAAGATGTTTTAATGCAGATAGAACTAGAAAAAGGCATTGAGTCTGTACCAGGGGGAAACAATTTTACATTTGTTGATCTTTTACAATGTGTTCCTTTGCTTGAGACTTTTGGTATCACAAAGCATTATATGAAGGTATTGTTTAAGTTAAGATTACATCTGATGTAAGAATATGGCGTTTGCTAAATCTGACTTTTGTATTTCGTAAAAGTACTTGTGTGCAGGTGGCATGCCACATAAGCTTCCAACTTCACTTGTCCATCTCAAAAATCTGTTTTTGGATGTGTGTTTGGTGGAACAAAGCGTGATTTCTTCTGCCCTTTGTATGATCAGATGCTCCCCTGTGTTGGAGACTATGTTATTTGTGGTAAATAGTTTTATTATTTTAATGATAGTGGTCGTTATACTTACATTTACGTTTTTAACATGTTTCCTAATTAGATGTATGATAATGAAAAACTGCCTGTTTAACAAACTGCCACCAACTTTCTTGATCCAGAAGGGTACCCAGATATGAAGTTGGATCATCTTGAGACGTTGTGGATAGACAACCTTAGTAACTTACCTCTTGAGATTGAATTTGTGAAACTCATTATGGCCAAGTCACCTGTGCTAAGGAACGTTCGAATTTTGCTTAATGGCAATGTTTCCGTTGATGAAGAACTGAAGATGCTTAGAGAGTTGGTGTCAAACCCAATTCCGCGGGCATCACCTTCTGCAAAGTTAACCATTGTACGCGCAAAGTTAACCATTGTACACCCAGAAACTTCTTAATGAAGGCGGTTATTTTAATGACACTAGTTAATTTCCTTAGTTTTTTGATGATGATGCTAGTTAATTTTCTTATTTTGAATGCTTCTAAATGTGTTTTGATAATGTCATTTTGTGTTATCTATGAATCTTTGAATTATTAGTTTGTAAGAAGTAATCAGCAACTGTTTTATTTTACCTTCTATCTAGCACCTATTTGTAATGGAAACATGTTTTTACCCTTCTGAATGTTACAAGGTTTTGCAAAATCGAGTTAATTTTCTTATTTTGAATACTTTGAAACACGTTCTAACCGAACAAAATTGATTATTTTTCAAACGGCCTGTTTCAACCTGTACCCATTTTTTGTCTAAACCTGTTCAAATAACCGTTTTCTAAAACGACTCATTCTTACCTGTTATTTGTTCAATGAAAATAAACATAACCCTTCGGCCTAGGATTCACATCCCCATTCCTCGAGATCGTAGTTCCTTGTTTGCACATCCATTTAGTTTATCTTCAAGGCTTCAAAGTCAGGTTGTAAAGAAAATTAAAAAAAACCTACATTGAACCAACCAACCACAGCCCGCCATGTCACCCAGCCCCCCTCCCCCCCCCCCCCCCCCCGCCCCAGCCAGAATCTCCACGCCAAGCGGGCAACGCTGACCAAAACGCCAACCCAGGGTGTAGCACCCGGCGTTAAAGGGCCAAAACGCCCAAAACTCACGCCCACACCCACCAATCTTATGGGGCTTTATGACTACACATGGCCGAAAACTATATTTAAGCCAAATTTGTGAAACGTTGAGAATTTGAATGAAAAATAAATTAAGACTTGTTTCTTTCTAAAGTTCTTTCAAGCTTCGATCTATTTTCTTTGGATCAATTGGTTAACGATTAGGTTGAGTTGGTTCAAACCATGACCCCTTTCTTATTTAGTTAAAGCTTTTATTTTATCTATCTATCCATCTAGCGTGTTGAAAAAAATTATAAGATACAACCCAAAGTGACTTGTACGTAAATGAGTGAACTGCACCTACCAGTTTATGCATTTGATTGAGCATTTCCCGTAAGGCAGCAGATTGAATTTCATACAACAGAAATAATATTACTGTTGCTAATCTTGTTTTTTGTTAAAAGAGTTTTGCTTCAGGTGTTATCCCTCGTAGCCTCGGAGCATGCTAGTCCATATTCATAGAGCTATTATAATAAACTAGGTTTTATTGATGTCGCGCGTTGCGGCGAAACAGAGTCGCAACAGAGCAAATGATAATGTAAACAAACGTTATTTGAAAATATAGCATGTTGTTTCAAAAGCCAAACCAGCAGAATCGATTTAGTTTATCATCGTATAGTAAAAAACGATACAAAAGAAATACTCTATTCTGAATACAACTTCATTTTTAACGATACTTATATCGGAATGTCCGGGTGAAAAATAAGCATACTTAAGTTTTTTTTTTTTTAAATTAGCGTATGAAAGTTATTAAAGAAATATTAAATTAATTAATTAAGGCAATATTTTTTTGAAAAACAGAAAAATTAATTATGGAAAATAAAAAGCAAATGATAAAAAAATATCGTTAGAAAAAAAATATATTAAAAGTAAATATAATAATAAAATAGTATAATATAAAGTAATAAAATATTAAAAAAACTATATATTATTATAAATTTAAAGTTACTATTCATCGTTACTCAACAACAATATATACTAGTGGTTTTTTCCCGCGCTATGCGGCAGAAACTCAGTAGGTATCGGTGGTGTTCATTATGGTAACGACACTCGCTATATATAGCAAATGAAAGAGAAAACTAAAAAAATAAAGTCGTGATATGCCCAAAAGGAAATCAACATGTGTTTTACATCAATCGAAAACCATAAAAACGAATACCGGTTCCTATACTATCGGTATCGGTACCGATGTTGTTCGGTTGAAATCGGTTCGGTTCGTCACGTATCGATACTCGTATAGTTTACGAAACAAAAAAAATACGTTTCCTTTTTAATTTTGTTACCGCCACTCGTATAGTTTACGATACAAAAAATACATTGTTTTGAATACCAAAAAATAAATTAGTATTTAAGGTCGGGTTTTTTTCGATTTGGTAAGATGGCGGCACGGTATTCATTTTCAATAAAATTTATATCGCAATGTTGGCTAAAAAAGTAAACATGCTGCAGAGTTAGATTTTAAAAAGGTTAACGTACGCAGTTTATTAAAAATATCAAACTAAATGATGAATAACATATTATAAATTTTTTAGATTAAAAATTAAAAGAAATATTTGAATTTTAATCACCACTAGTTGATTTTCCGCCCGCGCTCTGCGGCGGGGACCCAATGACTGCAAAACGCGTGTCAATAACGGCAAGCAGATACCGAATATTAAAATATAAGTAAAAATGTCGTGAAAAGGATAGTTACTCCGTCCTAAAAAAACGATTTTAAATAACCTTACATATAATAATAGGACCCCACACGTCCTACATTGCGGCGTGGACCTAATGACTGCAAAACGCGTGGCAGTAACGGTAACGGTACCGAAAGTACCGATCCGAAAAATCATCGAAATTAGGTACTGGCACCGAAAATGCTCGGTACAATACGACATGGTATTTAAAGGTAAAAATCAATAAATACAGGTATGGTGCTAGACCGGTGTCGAACCGAAAGTAACGATTCTGAAAACGCCAAAAGGTGGGTATCAAATTGGTACCGAAAATGATTTGGTATAGTAATTTTGGTACTGATACGATACCGGTTTGACTAAAGGATTTGATATGATTTGCTCATCAATAATCTAAATATCCAAGTTAATTTTACATGCTACAATTCATTCATTACAGAAAAAGACAAAAAATAAAGCAAAATAAGTTGTGTATATAAAACCTCATTCAAACAAAATACAGTTTGCTTACTGTGTGTATGAAAAGTAATCTAAACAGTGCAATTACTTGCATTGCTACGTTGCTACAGGATTTGATGAGCTCGATACCAACAGGTACGGAAAATACCGCTACCCAAATCCCCAAAAGTGGGTACCGGTACCGAATATACCTGGTACGATACGGCTCGGTACCGGTACTGGTACGGCACCGGTATTTGAGGGTAAAAACCGATGAATACCGGTGCCAAACCGATACCGAGGGCACCGGTATTTGAGGGTAAAAACCGATGAATACCGGTGCCAAACCGATACCGAGAATACACCCAGTTTGATAAATTTGATACCGGTACCTTATACGAGCTTATTCATTAGTGATGTTACTATTAGTTAAAATCTATTTTTATTACTATATTCATTCAATATTTTTACTGTTCATTTAGTTTTGTTTTGTTTTTAACTAGAAGGAATACCCGCGCTACGCTGCGGGGTTTCGGTCGATATCTATTTTGGTTCAGTATACCAATCGAAAGAAATATGCTCAAAAGAATATCGACACATGTTTTACATCGACCAAAAACCATAAAAATAAATTTAAATTGGACAGCAGGACGAATTGATTTTAAATTAATTGTAAATGGAAACGTAAATGTTATCTTAAATATAGCTTTAATGAAAACAAACCTAAAACTAAAACACTAAACATAAGAAAACTAAAAAATAAAAATAATAAAGTCCAGAAAAAAATCAAGAAAGAAACAAAAAAGTTAATAGGATAAAAGCACTATCCACATAATTTGCTAATTGAAATTTGCGTTAAAGTGTAGACCAACTGAAAACATACATAAAAATAAGCATGAAAACGAATTATATTTGACACATATTTCTGAAGAAAATTTACGTCGAATCATAAACCAACTTAAATTTATACCGACGCGTGCATAAAAATAAACACGTAAGAAAATAGTTACGGCGTGTCGAAACGTAGAGTGACTCGAATTTATAGCATTTAATGAAAACGTATTATATTTTACTCGACGTGTTTTCGAACAAAATTTACGTCAAAATGTAGACCATTTGAACACGTACATAAAAATAAGCATGAAAACATATTATATTTTAACCGGCTCATTTATAGAAAAAAATTACATCAAAACATAAACAAACAGAAAATGTACATAATAATAAGCATGAGGAATATATTATATTTGACCCAACTTATTAACGGGAAAAATATACGTCTAAACGTAAATCAATTTAAATTTATAGAAACGTGTACATAAAAATAAATACGTAAAACTTGATTATAAAATTTTTAGAAAGTTAAGAGGTTGAAATTGTTAACATTGAAAGTTAAAGGGGTAAAAGTTTAAAGAGAAATAATAAAGACAAAAAAAAAGAAAAAGTCAAAAAGCAAAAAAGCAAAAAAATAAAAAATAAAAAATAAAAATAAAGAACTAAAACTAATACTACTGTACATCCCCTTTGAATTTGTATGGTTATAGAATATATAGGTCCATTCATGGTCACTTCAAATTGATATGTCGTGCGAGAACTCGGTAGGACACAAAATGTTCGTTATGGTACCGACACTCGCTATATATAGCAATTGAAAGAGAAAACTAATAAAATAAAGTCTTGATATGCCCAAAAGGAAGTCAACATGTGTTTTACATCAATCGAAAACCATAAAAAACGAATACCGGTTCTTGTACTACCGGTATCGATACCGATGTTTTTCGGTCGAAATCGGTTTGGTTTATCACGTATCGATACTCGTATAGTTAACGAAACAAAAAAAAATTCGTTTTCTTTTCAATATTTTTACCGCCACTCGAATAGTTTATGATACAAAAAAAAATACGTTTTCTTTTCAATATTTTTACCGCCACTCGAATAGTTTACGATATAAAAAAATACATTGTTTTAAATACCAAAAAATAAATTAGTATTCAAGGTCGGTTTTTTTTTCGATTTAGTACGATAGTGGCACGGTATTCATTTTCAATAAAATTTATATCGCAATGTTGGATAAAAAATAAACATACTGCAGAGTTAGATTTTAAAAAGGCTAACATACGCAGTTTATTAAAAACATCAAACTAAATGATGAATAACATATTATAAATTTTTTAGATCAAAAATTAAAATAAATATTTAAATGTTTTAATCACTATTCATGGTCACTTTAAATTGATATGTATAATATAATAATATGATATAAGGGGGGTGGAGTGCTCAACTTTCCATCACTCACCACACCCAATCATGTTCTGTCACGTCATCGAACTTGGTTCCATCACTAGTGATGGATTTTAGTAGGGTGCCCATCACTAGTGTTAACATGTGTTATCCTGTTTACTTGAAACACCCCCAACGGTAACCCATCTCAACAACGCGTGGTCACTAGCATGCGTGTTCACAAGGACCGACGACGGTGTTCCATGCGTGGTCACCTACACACAACGCTCCATCACGGGACACCCCCAATCCGCTAATGAATTGTCTTTTGGGAAAGAAGACGAGCCAGTGAACTAACCATTTGAAGACGACCCCATTTAGGTTAGAACCGTTTCGGCTCAAACCAAATTGTTACTTTTTGCTAGATAGTGGCCCATTTTTGAAATATGACTCGAAATGTAAAATGGTAACACAAACGAAACGATAGTGGGTTCAGTTGGGTTGATGATACATACAGGCGGGGAAACGGAACGGCGATGAAGCCCCAAATCTTAAAAGACGATTGAGTAATGTTAGTTATATAGACAGGCTCCTTTTTTACTCCTTGTGGTCTGTTTTTAACACGTTTGTAATGTTAGTTATATAGATATTAGTAGGCTTATGAGCCTCCTCCATTTGATACATCTATATGTGCAAATTTCTGATCTTTTGAATGGTGATCTTTTTTACTCCTGGTGATCTGTTATGAATGATTCGTATTTTGAGTTGTTTGAGCTTCAATGTGGTTCGAAAATTGCTAGAATGTGTTTTTTTATGCTTGGAATTGGATTTGAAGTTGCATTTGCCCTTTGATTGTTGTAGAATACCTTTCGCCCTTGAAAGACTGATTCTAGATCTCATAAGATCTTGCAATTTATACCCATATTTGTTGTAGTTAAAGTTTAACCCTTTGGCCTAAAACTAATTGTTTTGACCCAAACTTAGTTTGGTCAAAACCTTTTTTAATCCTTTACCTGACCTGACCCATATGTTTTGACTGCCTTTAAGTCTTACCTAATACTGTTATTGCCTATAGGTGTATGATTCTCATGTGTTTTTCTTATCACTAAGCCAGAATTGTTTCGCTTTTTCCATAGATGAACTACAATCCAACAGAAGCAATATCACAAACCGCCATGAACCTTTTTGACTTGCAAGACCATCCGTATCTTAATTTGGATCATCTCATTGAATTGGAGATTACAAACTTTAGTAACATGAAACCTGGAATGGATTTTTTGAAGCTTATGTTGGCGAAGTCGTCTACGCTAGAGAAAGTAAGATTAGTGATCAACAATAAAATATCTGTTGATGACGAAGTAAAGATGCTAAGAGACTTGCTATGGAATCCACATGGATCTGCTGGAGCACAAATCAAGTTTGAGCGCTAGTGACTTTGGGCTCATCACGTCGTTTTTTACTGAACTTGTTTTGGTTGTGTGATGTCTTTTGGTTTGTTTATTTTCTTCCTTTAAACTTATTATGTTTGCAGCTTGTGTTTTGAATTGAATCAAAGATGCCATTTCCGAAATTAATTAGTAGGCCCGTTAATACCAACCCAAACTTAATTAGTAAGTGCAGCCCAAGTGACCCATTTCTATTTTGGGCCATGAAAATGGCCTAATGGGTGCCTACCTCCTACTCAAGTAGTGCTTGAAATCAACTTGTAAAACTTAGTTGTTTATGTACCGTGGACCAAAAGGCTCGTAGCCTAGAGGTAATGGTGTTCACTAAGTGGTTGAGGGTTCTAGTCCCGTAGTAGACAAAGATGTAGATTTAAGGTGGCTTTAAAGAGTGAGTGAGTTACCGGTTAAAAAGTTGATGAAATATAACCTTTTAGTAGAGATGAATACAAATGCATAGGTCGTAAAAACCGAACGTTAAAAACTGAACAACCCTGTCGTATTTTTGTTTCGAACTTGCAGCAAGGGAGGGTAACGACCCACTAGTTTATTGTTTTATTATGGATTCAGAATATATTTCACGAAATCTGGCATTTTACACTTACATCCGGTTACCTGTATTTTATTACAATTTAGCCCAATTTATGTGAACATGTAGTTAACAATAACCATATAAGATTCAAACTACAAAGAAGTTACAGAAGCAAATACATCTAAACTTTCGGAAGAACAGCATAGTATGATTTACCTCTATGGGTTGACATTTGCATAACCTGTTGATTTGCAGCCTTCAAAGCCTAGCAGGTGCTAAATAAGATATGGTCTTACATTTGAAAATATTTATTACGTGCGAAATAAAGTGGCAAAAAATATGCTCATCATCCCACATCAGTTTATTTGAAGTGAACTTTTAGCTAAATATTAATGCACTCACTTGGGTTTAGAGCCAAGATAGCTTCAGACTAGTTACAAAACAGAAACTCACATTTAATAGCCAACGCCAAACGAAATCATCAAAGCACATACAAAATAGTCCGTAAAAGCAAAATACGCAACAACAATCCAGTCCTTAATCCTAACCAAGAAAATCAACTAGTGTCGTCAAAATAACCGCCTTCGTCAACAAGTTTATGGGCGTACAATGGTTAACCTTGCAGAAGGTGATGCTCGCGGAAATGGGAGTAGTACCAAATCTCTAAGCATCTTCAATTCTTCATCAACAGAAACATCGTAACTAAGCACAATTCGTACTTTCTTTAGCACAGGTGACTTGGCCATGATGAGTTTCACAAATTCCATCTCAAGAGGTAAGTTACTAAACTCTTGTATCTCCAACATCTCGAGATGATCCAACTTCAAATCTGGGTAGCCTTCTAGATCAAGAAAGTTGGTGGGAGTTCGTTGAGTAGGGAATGTAAACGTGTCGTTATCATACATCTGATTAGAAAACAAGTCAATAAAAGTGTAAAGAGCCGCTACCATAAGTAATAACATATTTACCATAATTATAATTTCCACCAACAAAGGGGAGCTCCTAATCATACAAAGTGCAGAAGAAATCACATTTTGTTTCACCAAGCACACATCCAAAAACAGATCTTTGAGATGGACTAGTGAAGCTTCAATTCATCAAATTGGTAATATGGACCTTACCAAAGTGAGATACTCAAGCAGCGGGCACTTGGAGAGGAAGCGTTGAAGCATTTGGGCAGAAACCTCAACATTCACAAACGTCATGACCTTCAGCCGACTAAATTTGTTAAACGTCAGTGGTGGTTCAAAAGTACAGTCTTCGAGATGTACAAGTTCTAAACTTTGCAATGTAAAGAAAGAAACGGGTATCTTGTAGAAGCTATTATAAAAAATAGAGTTCTTTCACCTTATTTCCCTTTGCAAGATAACGTATTACCCGGGAAAACTCAAACTGCATACGAAAACAACCATCCGAACAGTCGAACACTAGTGTTTCGGGACCGTTGTGCAATAACAAAACATGGAAGATGGCACTGGCAAGTTTATAATTCTTCAATTGTCCACAAAGATGATCAGATGACACTGTAACCATATTGCCTGTAAATACAAGTTTGGGCATGCTCTGCCAAGAATATTGCCATTTCTTTGACAAAACACTCGTTCTCAGTGCATCTCTTACTTGATAATCACAGTTTTTACCTAAGTATTTTACGCGCGCACAGGGGACCCCTGTTATCAGATATTGGGCAAACAATGAAATATTGGGGGCTTTAAAAATAAACTAAAATCAGATAAATTTGTATCAAATTCTTGAACTGAATGATCTTTATAATACACCACATGAGTTGTACAATTTGGAAGAAAAACTGAATACGAATTACCTCTATCTATCTACTCTAGGGTTCAACCAAAAACATGATTTGTAGAAAATTGGGGGTTGGAATAATAACACAAACTTACACATATACATTTATCAAAATCTTGAACTGAATTGATCTTTATAACAGTGTTTATGAATTACGTACCTCTAGGGTTTATGCAAGCTTGTAAAATTAATCGATATGCAATTGATTATCAAGCAACCGATTTGTCCCCGCTGTATTATGAAGCCACGATTTTGCTTTGTTCGACACTTTTCACCCTTTCACTTTGTATCATCCACCTTTTAACATATGTCTGTTCAAAAAAAAAAGAGTAAACTGCCATTTTGGTCCCTGTGGTTTGGGCATTTTTGCCATTTTAGTCCAAATCTCAAACTTTTTAAATATGGGTCCTTGTGGTTTCATCTTTATTGCCATTTTAGTCCAAAATTCAAAATCCCCCTTTTTTTTACTGTTCCAAAAAGTTTGAGATTTGGACTAAAATGGCAATAAAAGTGAAACTACAATAACCAAAATGGCAGTTTACTCTTAATTTTGGACTAAAATAGCAATAAAAGTGAAACCACCGGGACCCAGATTTAAAAAGTTTGAGATTTGGACTAAAATGGCAAAAGTGCCCAAACCACAGGGACCAAAATGGCAGTTTACTCAAAAAAAAAAGTTACTAATATTTATATTTAGTAACTATTTACTATTTAGGCTACGTACAATGGGCTAGAGACGAGTTTTCACTCACTTTTTTTTTCGTTTCACCGTATAATAGTTTCACAAGTTTTAACTACCCACTAAAAGAATAAACAAAACATGTTGATTGGTCGAATTCAATGGGCTCACCACTCAACCTCCCCTCACACTCATTAGGCAGCTCACAGAGAGGGTTTTCACGACCCTGGGAGCGGTGTTTAACGCCCATAACGCTCAAAAATTTTCACATCACCAAGGGTGTTAGCTCATTACACCTAGCTGGTGTTTGGGTTTCCTTTTTTAGAAGTCCTTTTAGAGCTAAAAGGACTTTTGAGAAGGACTTTTTCATCCAAACACTATCCAGAAGCAATAGAAGAAGAAAAGGAATCCCAAACATTACAGAAATAAGTTCTTTTTGAAGCTTTTTTTGTCTTCAAAAAGGAGAAAATGAGAAGTTACAAATTGTGACTTTTTGATTTTGAAAAGTCCTTCTGAGAAGGAGAACCACTCACACCGTGACAAATCACACTCCTTTTTCCAGTTTAGTTTTTTTTTTTTTTTTTTTTTTTTTTTTTTGCTTAATTTAATTTGTTTTAGTTAAACCACTACACAATTTTAAAGGTTTAGGGGTTGTTTGGCAACTTCTGAATGGTTAAATGTTAAACCAGTAAGAGATCTGAACCATTAAGAGCAAGTATAATGTTTAATCATTCAGAGACAAATGTCCAACCAATTTAGATTAGAGGTCCTAACCATTCATACTCAGTATAATGCTTAACCATTCAGATGCAAATGTCTGAACCATTCAGACATCTGCTTACGAAACAAACAGTCTGAATCATTAAGTGTTAAACCAATAAGATGTTTGAGCCATTAAAAGTCTTATTAGTAACTAAACAAACAACCTCTTAATTATGTAAAGCGTTAATGCCTAGGTAACATAAATGGAAGCAGTATAAGATGCATGCTATTTGCTATGGAATGTGAACATACACACAACCATCCACCATTTACACACATACATACTAAGATCCAATGTTTTTATAACCGGACCGGTAAGTGAACCGATCGTCTTACGGGTTCATTGGTCGAACCGGTCGGATTGGTTGGACCGTTTTAAGAACCGGATAAACTAAAAAATGTATAAAAATATTTTATATTTAGAACAAATATTTTACTACTTGTACGGTATTTAATTAATTAATATTTTTGTTAGAAATTTTGTAATTTTTTTTTGAACGGCAAATTTGGATCACTGACGGACCACTGGAGTATCATTGTGCCACCAGCATAACCACCTGATCATATCCATCTCCACTATGCAATGCCTATACACCAATTCAGAAGGAAACCTAATAAATATAGGAAAACCCCCCTTGTGGGAATCGAACCCAGGACCTATTGGTCCCAAAGCCTTATTCCACCCCCAAAATGCCACTAGGCTATAAAGCCATAGGCGTTAGAAATTTTGTTTTATCATATAATATATTTAAACTAGTCCATGTATTTAGGCTTTGATTTGATTATACTCTACCATCTACATATTGCAGTCTTTTTTTCCTTCCCAATGTTATAAAAAAGTTAAGTATCCTCTTTCATATTCTTTTGTCTTCCCCATATTCTTTATTTTCATAGCATTTTCATCTTCACCATCCATTGAATGTGAACCCTTAATCCATGAATAACAACCAGACTATACACTCTTTAGTTTCCGTGCAGTTCTTCGTCTCTTCCGGTATGCTTGCGGGCCGGAGTTTGGAAAATATTTGATTTTCCTTTTACTTGCTTCACTCTTTTATTTTCTCATTACATATTAAGCATTCTGGAGATATTTAAATGGGTCAGATTACAAAACATCTACGCTGGACACCCAGATCAGTAGAGAAAACTAGTTTCGTCGGAGGGTCACCAGATCTTAAAGAGATGACCGACCCGATCTTTACCTACAGTCGGTTACCGGTCCGACCTCCCAGCCACCGGTCTGGCCGCCGGGCTGATGCTGAAACGATCTGATGGGCTGAACCGGCCCGGTGTAGGCTCCGGATCTCGGCTGGACCGGTCCGACCGACTGACCCGGTCTAGTTTTCAAAACATTTCTAAGATCCACCCCCACGCCTCTTAACACCACACATAACATATATAGCTAGGTGTTATAACAGCGCCCAAATATAGGGGAGACGTTCACATTGCTGCAAATTATGGGTGTGAATTTCTGACACGACCCGAAAACACGACATGAACCTAACACAAAACTTGCGGGTTTAGATTTAGTATAAAGAGGTTTGGGTCAGTTTCTGATTGAACCCGTGAACATGTTTAGCTAAATGGGTGGGGTTCGGGTCAACCCACTCGGGTTGACGGGTTGACCAGTTTAACCAATTTATATTATAATATATTGATGCAGTTTGGTGTGTATATGGATTTAAGTATATTTTAAGCCCTTTTTACACGTTAGTCAAGTTTTAAATTTATAAAACACGATATTTTACTAACACAAAACACACATATGGGCAAGTGCACCCATCGTGAGCATAGTATAGTGTTGGCAAGATATCGAGGTCGTCCAAGGACACAAGAGCTTTTAGTACCGGTTTATCCTCAACGTCTAATCAAATCAAAAAGTTAGAAAAAGGTTCTTAAACTAGAAAAATAAAAACTAACTAAAAATGCTGAAAAATAAAATAAAGTAAAAACAGATAGACAAGATGAATCACTTGGCTCCGACTCGTGTTTAGTGTAACCTTTGATTATTTCGGCACTTTTGCACTTTTTAAGAGATTATCTTAGTTATTGTAGTAGGCCCCTCTTTTGAAGGTGACGCTACCCTCAACCCAGTAGTTTGAGTCAGCAAGGATACAATCCTAAAGGGTTGGACTATTGAAAGATAATTAATTAAGTTATTAATGCATATTATGGTAGGCCCCTCTTTTGAAGGTGACGTTACCCTCGGCTAAGTAGTCTGAGTCAGCAGGGATACAGTCCTAAATAGTCGGGTTAAAGTGTTAATAGTAGCTTACATATGAGGGGATCAAAGAGTTTGGACCCACGCCATCCAATACCGTTGGGTATTGAAGGAGGTCCTGCTAAATTTGACCCAGGTCCTTGCAGGATCTATACACTGAACAAGGCAAGACTCTTACCAAACCGTTCCCTTAACCCCCGACCAGGTAGCCAACATACCTCCATATAGACCGTGGAGATATGAATGGTGAAAATCTTTTATTTTATATAGATAGTAAAATAATGCCAAGACACCACGGACAAACGATAAGGAAGAATCACCTTCAACATAAGAAACTAGTTATTAAAGTCATTAATACATAACCAAGTAAAAAGTGTGAAAAGATTAAAAATAAAAAGTATTACACTAGACACTTGTCTTCACCAAGTGATGTAAGAGACTTAGGCAAACATGGCCTTTGATTGTCAAGAACTCTTACGATCAATCTTGGATCCCGAGACGACTCACACACTCTATGATGGATAATGGATGATGGTGGTGGATGATGGTGTTGTGATGGTGGTGGGTGAAGTATGAGAGAGGTGGTGTGCCAATGGATGATTTGCAAGTGAGCCAAGCACCCCTATTTATAGGCTGAACAGACGCTTGGGCACGGCCCCGTGTCAAATGGGCACGGCCCCGTGTCCATCTTCCTTCTCTTTCTTCATTAATTGCAGTTTGTCTGCATTAGTTGACCACGCCCCCCGTGTCCGCTGGGCACGACCCCGTGTGTAGCAGCGTATCTGTACTGCATTAGTTGACCACAGCCCCTTGTCCGCTGGGCACGCCCCCGTGGTGGGTGATAGAAGCTTCTACAGCTTTGTCTTTCATGCTGACACTTGGGCACGCCCTCGTGCTCACTGAGCACAGGGCGTGTTCAGCCTTCTGTTCTCTTGATTTTGCTTGGGAAGATGCTGTCGGGGGGTCGGGCATGCCACGTTTGTTCCTTTTTTTGTATTTATGTTAGATTTAGCTGCTATTCTGCTTCTTTTGTTCATTTGAGCTCATTTAATCCTGAAAATACAAAAGGAAGACAAAAACACACTTTTTCCAACATTAGTACTAAAAAAGGGTTAGTTTTATGCCACATTTGATGTAATTTATATGTTGCATTTTGCACACATCAGATACCCCCACACTTGAATCTTTGCTTGTCCTCAAGCAAAACTCTTTATAGTGTGGCTTTACACTCCCAAATGGAATGGGTAGAAGAGAAGGTTTTTGGCTTGTCATAGAGTGTCGGGATTTCCAAGATTCTTTATTAAGTTTTATTTTTATTTATTTACAATCCTATTCGTCATGATTTAGTTAAAACATTACATAAGATAAATTACTTATTATGGCATAACATGCCTTTTTAAAATTCCATTTATATACAAGTTCACATACCTCACGGGGGATCACTCAACACTCGGCCGAAGATGTATTTTAGTGAATCACTCGAGAGCGGCATGGAACTTACTCCTACCATAGGCTTGCCAAGCAATCAATCCTCCTCCTTTTTAACTATATACATTTGTAAATATCAAGAGGACTTTTGGGTGAAGGGTTAGGCTTGGGTTTAAGGTAGGTGGTTGGTTAGTGGTTAGTGAAAGGGTGAAAGGCGTAAAAAGCGTCGGGTTTCGTAAGACTTTTTGAAATTTTTATTTTTATTTTGATGAAGCCATTATTTAAACAAAGTTATTTTTGATAAACTTGTTTGTTTTATTTTTCTTTTGCTTCATCAATTTTTTTTTAAGTCATACGAAAAATCGAGCTTGTTACTAAAACAAAGGGTTAAAAATAAAAAGGTTTTGGTGGGTAAAAAGGGTGTTTGGTTTTGGGTTAAGAAATGAAAAGGTTTAGGCTCAAAGGAGTTAACTAGGGGGATTTTGGGTAGGTGGTAAAAAAAAGAAAAATAATGGTGTAGAAATAAAAAGGTTAGTCCTAATGCCTCCATCATTTACTTACTCGGGTTTAAGTTGGTAAGGACCGGGAATGTATCATCGTGGCAAGTTCTAGAGTTGTAAGAACCAAGCGGCTATTCACACAAGAAACGTAAAATGAGCATTTAGTTTAAAGATATCTATTTGTATGCTCAATAAAGGCTCAAAACTCACTTTTGTGGGAATGGGTTTTTATGTGATCAAGTATATATAATCAAATTTTAACTAAACTTGTCATGCCGTTTCATAATTTTCTTATGTCGGTTCTTTTTATCACGACGCTATCGGTTGTAAATTTGTAGAAATATAACCTTTTTAGAACTTGAAATTCCCAAGTTAAACCTATACAAGTAAAAAAATGAAAGGGTGATTAGCGGTTCCAATAGAGTTTTGTGTAAGTCTTGTGATTAGGACTTGCAAGATTCAAGGTTTTAGCACCCCCCACACTTAAATTACACATTGTCCTCAATGTGTCCCAAAAATAAGTTTTTAGGTTGATTGAATGTGTAAAAATGTGTGAAAAAACAAAAAAAAATTGTGTTACTGGGCGTCTGGACACGGCCCCGTGGTGTCCGGGCACGGCCCCGTGTTCAGATTTCCAGTAACAAGATAAGTTAAAAAGAAACAGAAGCCTGGGTACGGGGGAGTGTTCAATGAGCACGCCCCGTGTCCAGTTACCTGAACTGGGCATTTTCTGCAGATGGCTGGGCACGGGGGCGTGTTGGGTGAGCACGGCCTCGTGCTGAACTTGCTGTAATGAAGAAAAATTTGTCTGGTGGCCCTGTTTTTGTGCATGGGGTGCTGGTTCACTTTTCCCTTGTTATCCTTCACCATCTCGAGTGTGTTTTATTCCTGCAAATTTAAAACTAAACTAGAAAACAAATTAATCTAAACTAAACTAAGGATAGTTCCGCGGAATGCCTCCGTGGTGCGCTACGTTTATAAGGGTCCTTGGCTAGACCCAAAGCCTGGTCATATGTCACCCAAGTGGGATGCCTTGCATCCCATGCTACACCGTCGGAGAGTGCCATCCAAACTTGAGTCTATGACCTTCATGTAGTCGACCGGGTCTTCGTCTTCTACTCTTTTTCCAACTCTAAACTTCACTTCCTCATCCCCAAACTTCAATGTTAGTGTTCCGTCATTCATATCTACCACTGCTTGGGCTGTGGCTAGAAATGGCCTCCCTAGGATGAGAGGGACTTCGGCGTCTTCTTCCATGTTTAGTATGACAAAGTCGGCCGGGAACACGAAATTGCCGACTTTGACCAATAGATTTTCAGCGACACCTTGTGGATATTTGACGGATCTGTCGGCAAGTTGTATGCTCATTTTTGTAGGGCTCGTTTTTCCTAGACCGAGTCGTTTGAACATTGATGCGGGCATAAGGTTGATGCTAGCCCCAAGATCGGCTAGTGCATTGCGAATGGGGGATTCCCCAATTGAGCAAGGAATCGTGAAGCTTCCAGGATCAATCTTCTTTTGCGGGAGTTTGTTAAGTAGTAAGGCGGAGCATTCTTCGCCTAAGTTAACTAATTGCAATGATTCAATTTTCCTTTTATGAGTGAGGAAGTCCCTCATAAATTTTGAATATTTAGGCATTTGAGTTAGGACTTCGATAAAGGGAATATTAACATGCAATTGTTTTAATAAATTTTCGAATTTTGCGAATTGCTCATCGGTCTTTTGACGAATTAACCGACCGAGGTATGGAACCGGAGGAGTCTTAGTAGACTCTTGGATTGGTGGAGAAGCCTTCTCTGGTTGGGTAGCGGATGGAGTTGTGGTATGGCTGGATTGGCTTCTTTCAGCTGCCGGTAATGGAGCCTCCTCGGGACCCACGGTTCGGTTTCTCAATGTGATGAGATGTACTTGCGCCTTTGGGTTGGTTTCGGTATTACTTGGTAATGCGCCTTGTGGTCTCTCGGAGAAATTTTGAGCTATTTGATTTAATTGTTTTTCAATGTTTTGAATGCTAGCTTGTTGATTTCTGAAATTCGATTCCAATTGCTGAAATCGATCCGAGTTTTTCTTTTCTGTGTCGGAGATGAGGCAAGATACAGTATCTTCAAGCCTTTCTCGTCCACCTTGTTGTTGAGAGAAATTTTGTGGTTGTTGAAAGTTTGTTCGTTGGTTTTGTTGGTTATTGCTATTGCCGGGATCTCTCCAACCAAGGTTAGGGTGGTTACGCCATCCTTGGTTGTAGGTACCTGTTGGAGGACCCGACGGCCTAGGTCTATTATCAATGTAGTTTACCGATTCTGTTTGTTCCTCCATTTCTTTCATACAACTCCAATTTTTATGTGGCCCACCACACCCTTCACAAGCCATAACCGAGGCCGTTTTTGCCATTTCTAGTTTTTTGATTTTTGAAGAAAGGGCCTCGATTTGGGCTTGTAAAGAAGTGTTTTCATCAACCTTATGGGCGCCCGGGGCAATAGATTTATTGCCTCGGGGAGTGTGCAATTGAAAATTGGTTTGAGCAATTTCCTCAATTTGATTATAAATTTCGTTTGGGCGACGATTACCTAAAAGTCCCCCGGAGCTAGAATCAAGTGTTTGTCTTGTGTGTGGCAACAACCCATTGTAGAAAGTGGATATTTGTAGCCATACCGCAAGACCGTGATGAGGACACTTTCTTAGTAGCTCCTTGAACCTTTCCCAAGTTTCATATAAGGATTCCCCATCCTCTTGTGAATATGTATTAATTTCAGTCATTAATTTAGTCGTTTTAACGGGAGGGAAATACTTATATAGAAACTTTTGGGCTAGTTCATCCTAGGTGTTTACCGATCCAACTGGGAGGGTGTTAAGCCAAGCCTTAGCTCCGTATTTTAGTGAAAATGGAAACATGCGAAGGCGGATGGCGTCGTTTGATGCTCCATTGATCCGAAAGGTATCGCATATTTCTAGGAAATTAGTAATATGTAGATGGGGATCCTCGTCCGCAAGCCCATGAAAGGTTGCAGAGTTTTGAAGCATTTGTATCAAATGCGGTCGAAGTTCAAAGTTGTTGGCTTCGACATTCGGTGCATTGATAGCGGCGCCGAGATTACCTACGGTGGGGCGTAAGTAATCCATGAGAGTACGTTGGTCCGCCATTGGAAGTGGGTCCCCCGAAACTTTCTCTTGGTTTTTAGCTTTAAC
Organism: Helianthus tuberosus; assembly: GCA_030545235.1. Lineage (NCBI taxonomy): Eukaryota > Viridiplantae > Streptophyta > Magnoliopsida > Asterales > Asteraceae > Helianthus > Helianthus tuberosus. The sequence continues at coordinate 2,555,057 of CM060450.1, read as the reverse complement.
TCTTTTTCTGAGAAAGCGTTCGGGTTCTTCTAGAGGTTCTTTTATGTCTCTACTAGAACTGGAGCTCATACACTACGTAGAAAGTTCAGATGTGGCGCCTGGGTTCCAAGTCCTACAATAAAAACAGAAAAGAACGCTGGTCAGAAGGTTCACCACGGCCCCGTGCTCAGGTGAACACGGCCCGTGGTCCGAGATACAATGATTGTTTTCCGGCTCCCTGTTACTGGGGAGTTGGACACGGCCCCGTGTTGCACCGACACGGCCCCGTGCTCAACTCTCTGTAACTCGGAAAATAAAAACTGCCAGTAACAATGCTGGGCACGGCCCGTGTCCGACCAGGCACGGCCCGTGCTGAGCTCTGCAGAAACTGAAAAACTAAGAAAATCCTAAAAAAAACAGAAAAATTAGAAAAAACGATTAGGCCGTTGATTCCTAACTTTCTTAAAATCCTTGTGTCCGCGGCAGTGGCGCCAAAAACTTGATGCAGTTTGGTGTGTATATGGATTTAAGTATATTTTAAGCCCTTTTTACACGTTAGTCAAGTTTTAAATTTATAAAACACGATATTTTACTAACACCAAACACACATATGGGCAAGTGCACCCATCGTGAGCGTAGTATAGTGTTGGCAAGATACCGAGGTCGTCCAAGGACACAAGAGCTTTTAGTACCGGTTTATCCTCAACGTCTAATCAAATCAAAAAGTTAGAAAAAGGTTTTTAAACTAAAAAAATAAAAACTAACTAAAAATGCTGAAAAATAAAATAAAGTAAAAACAGATAGACAAGATGAATCACTTGGCTCCGAATCGTGTTTAGTGTAACCTTTGATTATTTTGGCACTTTTGCACTTTTTAAGAGATTATCTTAGTTATTGTAGTAGGCCCCTCTTTTGAAGGTGACGCTACCCTCAACCCAGTAGTTTGAGTCAGCAAGGATACAATCCTAAAGGGTTGGATTATTGAAAGATAATTAATTAAGTTATTAATGCATATTATGGTAGGCCCCTCTTTTGAAGGTGACGTTACCCTCGGCTAAGTAGTCTGAGTCAACAGGGATACAGTCCTAAATAGCCGGGTTAAAGTATTAATAGTAGCTTACATATGAGGGGATCAAAGAGTTTGGACCCCCGCCATCCAATACCGTTGGGTATTGAAGGAGGTCCTACTAAATTTGACCCAGGTCCTTACAGGATCTATACACTGAACAATGCAAGACTCTTACCAAACCGTTCCCTTAACCCCCGACCAGGTAGCCAACATACCTCCATATAGACCGTGAAGATATGAATGGTGAAAATCTTTTATTTTATATAGACAGTAAAATAATGCCAAGACACCACGAACAAACTATAAGGAAGAATCACCTTCAACATAAGAAACTAGTTATTAAAGTCATTAATACATAACCAAGTAAAAAGTGCGAAAAGATGAAAAATAAAAAGTATTACACTAGACACTTGTCTTCACCAAGTGATGTAAGAGACTTAGGCAAACATGGCCTTTGATTGTCAAGAACTCTTACGATCAATCTTGGATCCCGAGACGACTCACACACTCTATGATGGACAATGGATGATGGTGGTAGATGATGGTGTTGTGATGGTGGTGGGTGGTGGGTGAAGTGTGATAGAGATGGTGTGCCAAGGGGTGATTTGCAAGTGAGCCAAGCACCCCTATTTATATGCTGAACAGACGCTCGGGCACGGCCCCGTGTCCACCTTCCTTCTCTTTCTTCATTAATTGCAGTTTGTCTGCATTTGTTGACCACGCCCCCGTATCCGCTGGGCACAACCCCGTGTGTAGAAGCGTATCTGTACTATCAAGATTTCCCCAGATTCTGCAAATCTTAGAGTTGACCACGGCCCCGTGTCCGCTGGGCACGCCCCCGTGGTGGGTGATAGAAGCTTCTACAGCTTTGTCTTTTATGCTGACACTTGGGCACGCCCCCGTGCTCACTGAGCACGGGGCGTGTTCAGCCTTCTGTTCTCTTGATTTTGCTTGGGAAGATGCTGTCGGGGGGGGGGGGGGGGTCGGGCATGCCACGTTTGTTCATGTTCTTGTATTTATGTTAGATTTAGCTGCCTTTTTGCTTCTTTTGTTCATTTGAGCCCATTTAATCCTGAAAATACAAAAGGAAGACAAAAACACACTTTTTCCAACATTAGTACTAAAAAAGGGTTAGTTTTATGCCACATTTGATGTAATTTATATGTTGCATTTTGCACACATCAAATACCCCCACACTTGAATCTTTGCTTGTCCTCAAGCAAAACTCTTTATAGTGTGGCTTTACACTCCCAAATGGAATGGGTAGAAGAGAAGGTTTTTGGCTTGTCATAGAATGTCGGGATTTCCAAGATTCTTTACTAAGTTTTATTTTTATTTATTTACAATCCTATTCGTCATGATTTAGTTAAAACATTACATAAGATAAATTACTTATTAGGGCATAACATGCCTTTTTAAAATTCCATTTATATACAAGTTCACATACCTCACGGGGGATCACTCAACACTCGGCAGAAGATGTATTTTAGTGAATCACTCGAGAGCGGCATGGAACTTACTCCTACCATAGGCTTGCCAAGCAATCAATCCTCCTCCTTTTTAACTATATACCTTTCTAAATATCAAGAGGACTTTTGGGTGAAGGGTTAGGCTTGGGTTTAAGGTAGGTGGTTGGTTAGTGGTTAGTGAAAGGGCGAAAGGCGTAAAAAGCGTCGGTTTTCGTAAGACTTTTTGAAATTTTTATTTTTATTTTGATGAAGCCATTATTCAAACAAAGTTATTTTTGATAAACTTGTTTATTTTATTTTTCTTTTGCTTCATCAAATTTTTTTTTTTAAGTCATACGAAAAACCGAGCTTGTTACTAAAACAAGGGGTTAAAAATAAAAATGTTTTGGTGGGTAAAAAGGGTGTTTGTTTTTGGGTTAAGAAATGAAAAGGTTTAGGCTCAAAGGGGTTAACTAGGGGGATTTTGGGTAGATGGTAAAAAAAAAAAGAAAAATAATGGTGTAGAAATAAAAAGGTTAGTCCTAATGCCTCCATCATTTACTTACTCGGGTTTAAGTTATTATGAGAGCTCGGGCTCGAGCTCGGCTCGTTGGTATTTTCTCAAGCTCGAGCTTGGATCGTTTATTATCTATTAATTGATATATTAAATAAATATAATATAGACAATGGAATTTTTAGGCTCGCGAGCTCAATAAGTGAAGCTCATGCTCGGGCTCGTTTACTAAATAAGCTTATTTTTAGATTCAAGTTCGGCTTGTAAAAAAGTTTAAATAAGCTAGGCTCGACTCGGCTCGTTTACACTAAGGCTCGACGAGCCTCATGAGCTTCACATGCGAGGCTCGAGCTCGGGTTCGATAAACAAATGAACTTTATTTTAGGCTAAAGTTCGGCTCGGGCTCGATAAGCTCGTTTCGATCTTTTTTCAAGCCGGTCTCGAGTAGCTCGCGAGCCGCTCGGCTCGCTTGCACCCCTAGTTAAAGGGTGGATTAGTCTAAGCCTATTGCCTACGTGACAGTGTTATACAACTTTTAGTTATGAGCACTCACATTCTATGGAAAGGGATGTGAATGCTCTAATTTTCTTTTTTAGTTTTTACATTAGCACAATGGAGTTATCTTCGCCTAAATCAAACTAAAATCGAAATTAACTAATTTGAGTTTATGCATTTATTCACTTACCGTTTTAGGTTTAAACGTGGGTGGTAAATTATTGATCAAAAATTTTCTCTTTCGGTTACCGATACCTTAATATACGGAGTTGATATCAATCTAATTATCGTTGTAACATGCGAATGAGTTCTACTAGTTAATATAAAATACGTATTTAAATTTATAAGGCCTTTCACGTGAATAGAAAAGAAGATAATGTCTTTAATGAGATTTGGAGAGGGAAAAACTAAGGGAAAATTATGAAAATGTCGGTTGACCAAACACGTTTTCAAATTTGTCACGCTCCTGCGTCCTTGGAGCGGCACATTAAGCGCGGGATGCGTCCTTCAAGCATTGGATGCGTCCTTAGAGCAAAACCCAATAAAAAATGGACACGTGGGCACGGGATGCGTCCTTCAAGCACGGGATGCGTCCTTGAAGCACGGGATGCGTACCTGACACTCGCTTAAACGCATCGCAACGCTCCACGCATGAAACGTAACGTCAAAACTCAACTCGCCGGAGACGTTCGATCGAATGACCATTCGATCGGGTTACCATCCGATCCCTCACTGCACCGCCTTTCCTCTTTTGGACACCTATAAATAGCACCTGTCACATCACAAACAGTGATGTGACAGCTCTGGTGCGACTCTTCGACTTCTCAGCCCATTCTCTCTCGATTTCTCGTGATTCTTGTAAGTTTTCAACCCAAATCTTGTACATCTATCATCTACACATACTTCTTCGTCTTTTTCACCTTCGAATCTTAACTTTTCACCATGAAATCGGTTGATTTGAGGTGTTCTAGGGTGATGTCATCATGGAGTTCTTATGAACTTCAAGAATTGGCCTCATTCCACCAAGAACAACCCAGATTTAAAGGATTTCAACATGTTTTAACACTGATTTCGCATAGATCTAAACATTTTCAAGATTAAAAGGATTGAAAGATGTTTTCATAACTTTCTTTCAACTCTTTTACACTCATGGACTTAAAACCGATAGAGTCGGAACTCATTCAGGCCTTCCACTCGTTCTTTAGTGAAGTGTCGGTTTGGGAACTGATTTCTATCAAAGAGATAACCGATTCACGGGTTGAACATGAACGACCGTCACGAACAATTTACTGATCGGGCTGGGGTGATTCCCACTTCGATCGGATGACTCGGACTTGATGGGGTTTCCGTTGTTTAACACGTTGTTATACCGTCTCGATCAAACCGCAAAATTTTCAAACTTAACGAATTTCAAAACGAACAAGTCACCCAAATGGACTGCCGTCCGATCGGATTGCCATCCGATCGAACGACAATCCGATCGGATGATTTGTGGTCTCTACACTTAAACATTTTTACAAACTTTCAAAGATCATCAGTTTCTAACAGATTGTCATCCGATCGGAAGACCATCCGATCGAATGACCATCCTGTTGTGAACTTGTTCTCCAAGAAATGTCTCGCTGGACGGATCGCCATTCGACCGAACGACCGTATGACCGGACGACTTGAAAGGTAGAGATTATACACAAACACATCCATCCCAAACGAATGCCAATCCGACCGAATGGCCATTCGACCTGATGACCATCCGTCCAGATTGTCATCCGATCGAATGACCATCAGTCCGGATTGTCATCCGATCGGACGACCATTCGTCACTCAGTCACTCATCACCGTTAAACGCGCCGTTCATCGCTTATGCTATCGTTCTGTAATCAGGCTAACTTTCCAGCGCTCCCTTCAATCCAAGACGGTGTTTATTTATTAAACGCTATCTGTGAGTATACTCGAACCCTTTTTGCTTTACGCACTTTTGGGTGTTACATACGTTACTTATTCAAATCACAATCGACACACAACGCAAATACTTTTATACGCTAACCGTTACTGCATGTTATACGTGTTATTCGATGAATGCTTGTATGTTATGTTTACACAGTGATTGTTGCATGACACCTTAGCAACGATAGTACTATATTTTGGACTCAGCACCTGTCGTGGACAGGGGTTGTTAAGGGCTTTACTTCACGTGTCCCAGTGGGGATATGTGTTGCGCATTCTACAACTCGCAGTCACGTCTGTGCATATTTCATTGTCGATAACCTACTAGCTTCACTTGGCTACATGTTACATGCTGGTTATGCGTAAAACGATTTCGCTATCTATTATACTATTAAACTTGTATGCTCACCTTTACACTATGTGTATTGACCTCTATTTTAACGTATGTGACAGGTGTTTGAGATGCTAGGATGCTTGCTATCTTTTGTGGAATCAAGATTAGGAAGAGTCTAGTAACCAAACAAACAATTTAATTTTATGAGTTGTCGGAAGAGTTTTTATTGTCTTTGAGATATTTGGTCTGTAACAATTATGTTTGCTGGATATGTTGTGGTATGGGACATGACTTAAGAATATTTGGTAAAATTAGTTGTTATGGATTTCTCCTGGACAATCTGTTTCGCTCAGCGCCTCACCCCGATTTTTCCGCCATCGGTTGGGGTGTGACAGATTGGTATCAGAGCCATAACTATAGGGAATTAAGCAAGACTCGACCTAGTTCGGGTCGATGTCTTAGAAACGACCTAGTCTATAGTCTAAGTACCAACAGACCGCCTTGTGCGAACCCGATAGGAGTTCCGCACGATCATATTTCTGTTATTCGATCGACTCGCAATCACGCTGTACTATCACTCTGCCATTCCTAAGGTAGGCACACCACACTATTTTCGAAAATGAACGGGTGATTGGATCGAGATTAGGTGTGAAAGCCGCAAACTCTCGATTGGATCGAGATTAGACCTAAAATACAAACTTAAACAACTCACAAAGGCATTGCTAGACGCGCGATATCCGATTATCCACAACGAGACCTCATCCTTAACTCAACGCCTTCGTTTGTCCTATACACCTGCCATTCTTATACTCATGTTCGTTTACTAGATCGATCATTCACCCTCGTACCTCCGTTATTCTTTGTCTTAAATACAAACATCGTTTACTATCAAGTCTGTTTGCACGCTCGAATCCTAAAATACTTTCTTGGTTAGAACTATTTTTCCATTCTTTATTTATGCACAAACATACTTAGTTGGACGTTACCTCCAAAACCATTTTTTTAAATACCTAACTTTCTCGTTTTTCACCGATAAAGAATTCTCTACAAAACTGAGATTGTCAATGCTCTTTAAATCCAACGAATCATTTTTCTTACAACCAACAGTGCGACCACACTTTTCATCAAAATACATACCATTTTATACGAAAGCTTCCTTCTTAGCTAACATATTTTAAAATACCTCATCATTGAGTTATTCAAATTTGTTTAAACTCACTTGTCTATACACTCACATGCATGTTTTACTTATGCTCAATGCCTCGAATCATTTTAGACAAACGAACCCTTTTTACAAACCTATCTTTTCGTTCCTCGAAACTTCATACTTTTCAACACGCATTAAACTTCAAATCTCGATTTTAGTCAATCATTTTAACCAAAACGCTTTTCCAAAGGTCTTCCTTTTGAATAAATTTCGGGACGAAATTTCCTAAAGGAGGGGAGACTGTAACGCCCTGCTTTTTTGTAACCTCCCTAATTTAGAAAGCGTGTCTTATATTTCTATTTTCGTAAAGTTGTTTCTCTTGTAATCGTATCCTATTTCGAATTATTTTAAAACCGAGACTTTGATCGTAATAAAATTGATCTTCTATACGAAATATACATTCGTTTAATACATGATTCGTGATTCGCTTAAACGTAATTTTCACTCGCAAACAACGATCGTGTATTCGTAATTTCAAATCGACCATACATACAAACGCTTGATTATTAAATTACAAGACTAACATATATATTTTTCACTTATTTGATACCTAAACATATATTATACATACTTGATTTCTACATAGTCACATGTTTCCTTCTTTTTCTTACTTAAAAACATGTATATTATACATTTTAGAGCTTGTTACATGTTGGATACATATTAAACAATATGTAACACATTAATAAACAAGAAATACCTAACTAATGATATAAAAAAAAATAATAATAATAAAAGTAACAAAGCTGGCCAAAAATTTAAGTTGTGGTTAGTTGTATTTTTTTAATGCTAACTCCCAACTAAACATCATAAATGCTCACCTAACCCAACCACAACTTTCCCCTATAAAACCCAAGTGCTATCCAAGCATTTTTCACTCTCCTTGCACTCCCTAAACTCTCTCAAATCGTCCATAATCAGCTGCGAAATCAGAGTTCGAGCAGAATTACCTTGCTTCACTAAAACAAACATAACTTCCTCATTTCTTGTCCGGCTCACTCGATTCTTTTTCCTACATGCTTGGATTAACTTTAGCTTCGTTTCCATTGGTTTTTCACAGAGAACCATGCCCTGGAACGTCGCCAAAAGTGCTCCAAAGTTGACTGATTTTTCTGTTTTGTACAAGAACATTGATAAAGTTGATTAAACTTAAGGAAACTCATCTCAAACCTATGTCCTTATGCTTATAACCACATCTATGGTTAGTTAGGCTTAAAAATAAGGTTGAGACATGTAAAATCAGAGGTGTAAACCTCACAAACTTTCTGTTTTGTTCAAGGGTTTAACCCACAAGTGATGTTCAAGCTTAAGACTTGATGAATGTGTGATTTAGGATTAGCTTGGGCTATCCTACTTGAAAATCCACACATTGCTTGATGTTTTCTCATAGATTAGTTGTTCATATTCTATTATAACTTGTAAGTTCATGACCCTCCTTGAATGTTCATAACATCAAGTGTAGTGGTGAACACCTAGAGGTACCTAAATGGAAGACTTGTTCTTCCTACCTCCTACATGACTTCTATGACACAAAAGAGGTACCTAAATGGAGGTATTCATTCTCCTACCTCATGCTTGACATATTAACATATTACATAACCTATATATTACTTAAGTAATCAACCTTTGATGATGATATAATGGTCACTTGTCGAGGTGTTTGGTTACATCATCTAAAACATTATGTGTTAAAGATGATTACTTTTGCATATGTATTTTACATATTCCTTTTAATCCCGAATCTCGACTCTAAACATACCTTAACCTTCAATCCGTATACATTCAACCTCCTAAACTCATTCACTCGTCAACACTTGGATAATCGGAAGACTTAGCAATTTGTGAGTACACTTGACCCATTTTACCGTTTTCACACTTTTGGGTGTAACATGTTTTTATATACAAAACACACTTAGTATACATACTCTTATGCAAATACATAAACAAGCAATCCAATACATGCTTACTATTTGTTATGCTTGATTCGTGTTTTCTGGGTGATTCTTATGTGATGAACTTGTCATTAGCTTCGTACAAGCCTCCGCTTAACATGTATAGCGCTATAGGAGTATCGCACCGCCCGTGAACGAGATGTCATGTTAGGTTTATTCTTTCATACTTGCGTAAACAGAGGGTTGACTTGTAAATCGCATGCCAGTTTAATACGTTAATCTTGATAACTAGGTTTGCCATGTGGATTGTTCTTTATCATTTTTGTACTTATATACTACGCACCAAACTTGTATACTCGCCAATACCTTTGTATTGAACTACACTTTTAAAACATATTGCAGGTTTAGCGATGATGTTGGTGATGCATGGAATCTAGTAAGATGCTTAGATACACACTTTAAATTTGTATTCTTATTGTATTGTATTTCGTTGTTCATGTTGTATTTATTTCAAATCTTTGTAATTGACTCTTTAGAAATGAAATGGAAATTTATAATTTAAATACTTGTCACAAATAGTGTTATGAAGTCTCTTGCAATCTATTTCGTCTCACTCCGATGTTTCCGCTATCGGTTGGGGTGTGACAGGGGGTCCTCGGCCCCTCTGTTTTTCTGATTCGTAGTGTTAAGTTTACCGAAATATCCAATTTTTTAGTGTACAATATTGGATTTTGATACTCCCCACCCAATCGTTCAAGATTCACCAATGGGTCACAGATACACTCATAACAACTTATCTTGGTAAGAAATGTCTTAGTATAACTAAGAATGTAAAACGATAAGGAATGAAGTACACTTTCAATTAACAATGTTCCTCAAAGGTTGGAGGGAGTGGGAAACCCAGACACCACTGCTTAGCTACACGTGCGATTGGGTAAGAGAGGTACCGAGTACACCTCCCCTCCCAATCGAGTATGGCAATTAGGTAAGACAATATTGTTTGTATAATCGAGCATGGATTGGTGTGTTCGCTAGCCATTGAACAACATCTATAATAAAAAAAAAACAATTTGTTATACTATATATATCTCTCCATAAAACCCATTTTTATCACACAATTATACTCTCTCTAATTTTCTTTTCTACAACTTTCTACATATTTTTATTTTTCACCACTATAACTCAAATGGTTAGCATAAGGTGGACCGGAAAAGAGGAAATTGCCATGACTATGGCTTCGGTGAGTGTCACCGTGGACCCGTAGCTGCACACACCCATGGCATTTTGGACCGCTGCTTTTTTACAATCCAGTCAACATTTGATTGGAGCTAATAGAAGGTTACATGAAATTCATTCAAAGTTTTTGGTAATCAATGACATGGCTCATTAATTTAGCCAAGTCTACAACGAGGTGATAAATGGTTGTGGCGACGTAACGGAGGAGCGGCAATCGCAAGTACCAAAAGCAATCCCGGATGAGGAACCGATGCTTAGAATTTTAGTTTTAATGTATAGTTTTTATTTTAATTAAGTACTATTAATTATCTAAGTTGTTTTTTTATGTAGTTTTTAAGTTTTAACTTTAATTTAAGTATGTAGTTTTTTAATCTTTAAATTTAGTTTTTGTATTATTTTTTAAGAAAAAAAATATGGTAACTATTTGAGGGTAAGACGGCTCCTTCAATCCACCACTTGTGGTATATTGGTAAGGACACTTGGGTTCTCGGTTCTCCAATGGAAAACCAAACGGTCAAATTTTGAAAACCAAAATCCTTCACGCCGCTATGAGGATCATGGGAACACAAAAACGAAATAGGTAAGGCATACCTTGCTGATTTGTGCTAATTAAACCAACGTCAGTATTTACACGCTATGGAGGTAATAGGCATTTTCCAAATCCAAAGCATAATTAATTTAAATATATACAATGGAGGTAATAATCAATTTCCAAATTCCAAGGCTTGTCGATTGAAATTCTCTCCATGGCTCCATATGCAACGTTTCATTGCTCAATACATCTATCTATAAAGCCCTTCTGTCCGCTCCTGTAATAATCTCCTCTTGCTTTTTTCAACCGACGAATGTCGCCATCGTGGATTAACCGGCCACCGCTTCAAGCTCTTACTATCTGAGTTTCTTCATCGCTTCATTTGTGTTTCGTGTTCTGCTGATTTTCTTTACCAGAGGTAATTCGTATTCAGTTCAGTGTAAATTTGTGTTATTGTTCGGAGCCCCCCCCCCCATGTCATTCCTTTTAACTCTAAATCTGATTCTAGTGTGTGTTTTGTCAACCCCGGACTATTGTTGTCGAGTAAGGAATTTAGTATTAAGGTTTTTGATTGTGTTTTTACTTCTACCATGCAGCAGCACTATTATAATATGGAGCATCACACCCCAACAAGAACTCGAAGACTAAAATCGGATTTCATCAGCACCCTTCCCCAAAAAATTATTGAATATATTCTTACTCGTATGCCACTCTGAAGTGCACTGAGAACGAGTGTTTTGTCAAAGAAATGGCGGTATACTTGGCGGGGTATGCCTAAACTTGTATTTACAGACAATATGGTTACGTTGCCATCTAATCGTTCTTACAGACAGATGAACAAGTATAAGCTTATCAGTGCTATCTTCCATGTTTTATTATTCCACAACGGTCCGACAATAGTAAAGTTTAGATGTTCGGTTGGCGAACTTCATATGGAGTCTGAGTTTGCCCAGATATTAAGTTATCTTGCAAGGGGAAATACAGTGAAAGAATTTATCTTTATTAGTGATGATATATCCTACAAGTTACCGGTTTCTTTCTTTGCATTGCAAGGATTAGAAGATGTACATCTTGAAAATTGTACTTTGGAACCACCATTGACGTTTAACGGGGTTAGTTCGTTGATGAGCTTGACTTTTCGGAATGTTGAGGTTTCTGCTCAAATGCTTCAACGTTTCATTTCCAAGTGCCCGCTGCTTCAGTATTTCGTTTTGGTTAGTTCTATATAACCATTTATGGATTAAAGCTTCTTCAATTGATGATGTTATTTTAAAGATGTTTTAATGCAGATAGACCTAGAAAAAGGTATTGAGTCTGTACCTGTACCAGGAGGAAACAATTTTACTTTTGTTGATCTTTTACAATGTGTTCCTTTGCTTGAGACTTTTGTTATCTCAAAAAAGCATTATATGAAGGTATTGTTTAAGTTAAAGATTACATCTGATGTAAGATTATGGCGTTTGCTAAATCTGACTTTCGTTTTTGGTAAAAGTACTTGTGTGCAGGTGGCATGCCACACCAGCTTCCAACTCCACTAGTCCATCTTAAAAATCTAGTTTTGGATGTGTGCTTGATGGAACAAAATGAGATTTCTTCTGCCCTTTGTATCATCAGGAGCTCCCCTGTGTTGGAGGGAATTATTTTTCTGGTAAATAGTTTTATTATTTTTACGTAGTGGTTGTTATACTTACATTTACATTTTTAACATGTTTCCTAATTAGATGTATGATAATGAAAAACTGGCTGTTCAACAAACTGCCACCAACTTTCTTGATCTGGAAGGCTACCCAGATATGAAGTTGGATCATCTTAAGACGATGTGGATAGAGAACTTTAGTAACTTACCTCTTGAGATGGAATTTGTGAGACTCATTATGGCCAAGTCACCTGTGCTAAAGAAAGTTCTAATTTCGCTTAATGGCAATGTTTCCGTTGATGAAGAACTGAAGATGGTTAGAGAGTTGGTTTCAAACCCAATTCCGCGGGTATCACCTTCTGCAAAGTTAACCATTGTACGCCCAGAAACTTCTTAATGAAGGCGGTTATTTTAATTACGCTAGTTAATTTCCTTAGTTCTTTTGATGATGATGCTAGTTATTTTTCTTATTTTGAATGCTTTTAAGGACTATTTTGTATGTGTTTTGATAATGTCATTTTGTGTTATCAATGAATTATTAGTTTGTAAGAAGTAATTGGCAACTATTTTATTTTACCTTCTTCTATCTAGCACCTACTTGTACCGAATGGAAACATGTTTTTACCCTTCTGAATGTTACAAGGTTTTGCAAAATCGAGTTATACAAACGTTAACCCATACAGGTAAATCGTTATATGTTTAGACGTATATTCAACTTCTGAAAATGTGACTCTAGAATCTAGTATGGTAAGTTAAAATATTGAGTAAATTTCTGTTTTCGTCCCTGAGGTTTGTCAATTTTAACTAGTTTACTTCAAAAATCTAATTTATAACAAATCCAACCCTGAAGTTTGCATTTCTTAACGCTTTTCATCCCTAAGGGTTGCTTTTTCATTTAATTCTAGGGATGAAAAGCGTTAAGAAATGCAAACCTTAGGGATGAAAAGCATTAAGAAATGCAAACCTTAGGGATGAAAAGCGTTAAGAAATGCAAACTTTAGGGATAGTTTTGTTATAAATTAGATTTTTGGACTGAAGTAGTTAAAATTGACAAACCTCAGGGACGAAAACAGAAATTTACTCTAAAAGAGTAAAATATTTTGCAATCTGACCCAAACCCGTAAATGAGGCCCAAACGCATAAATTAGATTGATTAAAAATATAAGGATAAATTACACTTTTCGTCCTTTATGTTTATATCAGATTGCAATGGATGACCTTTAACTTCAATATTTAGAGTCACAGTCCTTTATTTGAAAAACTCATTACACGTTTCGTCCTTTAACACTAACCCAGTTAAAATTTTAAGTTAAATCTAGTCATGTGCACCTCATGTGAGGGCATTTATGTCAAAAGAATAAAAAATACCATAAACACCTCCTCTCTTTAAATCATTATGATTTGTATGGATTCAATCTTTCTTCACTTCTTGTTAACCCCAAACCCATATGGTTGACCCGTAAACATCAAATCCACACCTCCCTTTCTCTAAACACCATAAACATATGGGTTTTTCTCGAATCTGAAACACCCACAAATAGGGATTTAAACCTCTCGGGTCACCATTCTACACCCATTTAGAAACCAAGAACCCAAGATTAAAGGGGTTTATGAGTGGGTGCCTTAGATGAATAATTAAATTTCTTGGGTACATCAAATAATTCATAAATATCCTAATCCTAATATGTAATAAAGAAAATCATTGGCTTCAAAAAACGAAGTTTGACTAAAATAAAATCAAAATCGAACTTTGACACAGGAGGGCAACCACCATTAAAAACCATATCCTCTGAAATAAATCAAGAACAAAGTGTGTTATATTTGGCTCACATCTGCAAATATGAATCGGATGAAGTGGATCGAACATCGGCTTAGCTGCACCACAGATCTGCAAATATGAATCGTACTTCATTTTTTCGCAGCATCGTGTAAATATTGTCATCTGGTCCGCTGGCTCCGCCACAAGGGTGGTGGTATCTGTGACAACTCGAAATTTAGAACCTTTCGTTGTATCTTGGTGTAACTTGCTTGAACGTTATGTGATTAGTTAACTTGTTAGTTCAATGAATGACCTAAGTGAAATTATGTGATTATGTGTTATGCTTGTATGTATGAGTATGATTATGTGAACCGAGACACAAGGACACGACTGAGTGAACAGTAACGGTTGGGCCGGATTGGGCCATGCACCTCTTTAGTCCACTAGTATATAACCATTGTGATTAGCCACACTTGTCATTTTGGGCAAACCATACACACTCTCCTACACACACACTCTCACTCTCTCACTAAAACCCTAGCAACACCACCCTCTTCTCTTGTGCCGGATCAAGGATCAAGCCAAGCTCTCGGATTCGTTTGTGTTTTTCACTTGGAAACTTTCGGACATCAAACCAACTCTCCTTCACACACACACCTCATCAACCGGTTAGTGTTTTATGATGTTTATTGTTAGATGATAGTATGAATGACATGATTTAACTAAGTATAGTTGTAAGTATGTTGATGTTCTTGTGAATCGGATGTGTATGATGATGTTATTCGGCTAACATGTTTTGATTTCGGATATACCGCATAATGAGCTCATGATATCTTGTGTCTAAATGTGATTCAAACCATTAAATGTGGATGTTCATGAAACCGGCTTGCATATGTGATAGTGTGTGGAAATCGGACTAGTGTAGAGGCGATTTTGAGGTGTTATGTGATGATTGAAACCCTTAAATGAGTATGTTCAAGTGTTTTGATTGATATTCATATTATGATTGTGATTGATGCTAAGAACCCTAAAATGTGATGAACAAGTTTGAATGATCATGATGAATGACTTGAATATATGAAGAACTTGTTGAATATGATATGAATGTGTTGTAGATATTTGAAATCGCTATGTTTGATCCGTTTTTGGTTAGTAGTAGACAAGGAAACATGTTTATGAAATACCATTGGATAGTACATTATCTCATGAAATTGTAATTCTATTGGTTTAGTACATATGTCAGGAAATCAGCAGATGTCCAGCCGAGACCTTCAGTCTCGACTCGAGACCACCATATGTCAACCCGAGATCACGGTTTCGACACAAGGTTGCGAGTCGAGAACCTCTAGTCTCAACTCGAGACCATGCTTCATCAGCACACAAACATCATGACTCGAGACTATGCTTGCGAGTCCAATTTCGACTCGAAACCAATACATGCATGACCCGAGACCTCCTCAGATTGCGACTCGAGAACTTGTAAGCTACAACTCGAGACCGC
This sequence comes from Helianthus tuberosus, assembly GCA_030545235.1. Classification (NCBI taxonomy): domain Eukaryota; kingdom Viridiplantae; phylum Streptophyta; class Magnoliopsida; order Asterales; family Asteraceae; genus Helianthus; species Helianthus tuberosus. The sequence continues at coordinate 2,539,511 of CM060450.1, read as the reverse complement.
ACAGTCTCGACTAGAGACCGCACAGTCTCGACTCGAGACCACACACATGTGTACGCTATTTGGACTTTCACACTGTTACGGGCCTAAGTGATTGGGCCAAATAGATGGGCCGCATGTGCTACTGTTAATTGAGTATGTTGTGCACTGTTGTTGAACTGCCATGATAAACATGTATGCCATGATCGTTACTTGTGTATGAATACGTGTAGAAAATACGTGCACTACTTGGGTTGAACCTGACTTAAATGGTATCTATGTTAGGACGTAATTGATCACTTACAACTTGATCGACTTTTCTGTGTATCTGCCGAGCAAACCAAGGTGAGTTCACACCCTCTACAAAGCATGGGATTCCCTGGGTTGGGAGTGGGGTTAAGGAACGTGGGTTCCTCGTCCTTCTTGGGTAGGACAGCATTGGTTCAGGAATGTAATTCCTCGTCCTCACGGACAGATAACTCATACTAGACCAAAACTCTATCACGAAGTCCCTCATTTTTATATCGACTTAATCGCCGGGCCAATGGCGAGCGGGTCATTAGTTAGATAGCGCTATTTAGGTCTGACAAACCTCACACCGTGCCGCAGAGGACGGGCGTGAACTAATGGATCTGGGGCACGTCAATGATGATAGACATTGACAGTTTCAGGGCACATAAACATGACTACAGTCAGCAGTCGATATGGTAACGAGTCTAGTGTATACATGGGGTAGCCCCCACGGCCGAAATGCCAGATAACTAACACGGGGTAGTCCCCACGGCTGGATTGCCAGAGTAACCGGGAATAAACAAGTCACGTTTTTAACTATGGGGTAACCCCCACGGCAGGACGCCAGTTAAAGGAAACTGTTTTCGAAACAACTTAAAATGAACACCCAACTGTGAACTCACTCAACTTGTTGTTGACTCGTTACTACATACTTTGCAGGACAATAGGTACTTAGCAGGAGCTTGCATGGAAGAGAGTCGTTGTGGGACATGGATAGCTGCGTGCCATGTTAAACCTTGAAACAATTAAACTTATGTCTTGATTTTAACGTTATGCTTCCGCTTGCAACTTAAACTATGTTTTGTTTGAACACCAATTGTATTGGTTGGATTTTTATAACTATTTATATGCTTGTTCAATATGATTGGTGGCTGGATCCTGGTCAGTCACGCCTCCAAGCGGTAGTACTCCGCAGGTGGATTTTGGGGGTGTGACAGATTGGTATCAGAGCAATTGGTTATAGTGAACTTGGTTTTAATAAGGGAAAAGTTTTATTAAAATCAGACTATAACCTGTACAGTGCTCTACGATCCACAACGACGCTTCACCCCACATGCAAGGCTCAACATTCTAGGTGGTATGGTCTGCGTATATATTGCCTACTTGTTAGTAACTTAGTACATTTCTCATGGTATGCTTGATTAGTATAACTACTATTGCTTGAACACGTGTGTGCTTACTCCCTTCTGTCATCGCACTTTCGCGAACCTCTCTCACTCACGTTCTTCTTGATATGAAGATCATGTCTGGACGCATCAACATGACACAAGCCCAGTTGACGGCTCTGATTAACGAACGAGTTGCTGCGGCACTTGCAGCTGCACACGCAGGAGGTATATCCTGCAGTCCGAACTCATTCTAGGATCTTTAGAATCCTACTCTCGTGAACCAACCTTTGTGTTAAACTCTGTCTTTTCTTTCACCCACGATAGGTCAGCATGCTCAGCCACCCGTGCGCACTTTTAAGACTTTCATGGACTGCCGACCAACTACTTTTAGCGGCACTGAAGGAGCTGTAGGCCTCCTCCACTGGTTTGAGAAACTAGAATCTGTGTTCGAAATGTGTGAATGCCCTGAGGCGCGCAGGGTGATGTATGCTACCGGTACTCTCGAGGGTTTAGCCCTCACATGGTGGAACGCTCAGGTCCAAATGCTGGGATTGGTTGCTGCCAACGCCACCCCATGGGAAACTTTTAAGGAGATGATCAAGGAGGAATACTGCAGTCGTGATGACATTCATAAGCTGGAAGTCGAGTTCTTCAACCTCAAGATGACGGGGTCAGAAATAGAGGCGTACACTAAGAGATCGAATGAGCTTGCCTTACTGTGTCCTACTATGGTGGACCCTCCATTTAAGCGAATTGAACTCTTTCTCAAGGGCTTGGTGCCAGAGATCCAAAGTCATGTGACTTCAGCGAACCTCGCCATCATCCAGCAAGTTGTTCAGTTGGCTCACCGTCTCACTGATCAGGCGGTGGAGCAGAACAAGTTACCAAAGCGCATAGGTGCTGCAACTACTTCTGGTACCTCTAGTGACAACAAACGGAAATGGGATGGAGCTTCAAGTAAGGGGTCGACTTCTGTTCAGTCCCAGTCTCAGCAGAGAAAGACTGATGACTACAAGAGTCCTAGTCAGCAATCATCTGGTGGTCAAAGTCATGGTGGGTACAAAGGGAATCACCCCAAATGCAATCGCTGCAGCCTGCACCACAGCGGGCCATGCACCAGGGGCAACTGTCTTTGGTGCAACAAGCCTGGTCACGCTGTAAAGGATTGCAGGAGCTTATACCCCGCCAATCAGAATCGTCAGCAAGCTCAACAGAACCAGCGCCAGCAGCCGCAGCAGGGTGATAACAAAGGGTGCTTTCAGTGTGGAGCTAAGGGCCACTTCAAGAGAGATTGTCCCCAACTGAACAGGAACCAGAACAACAACAACAACAACAATCAGGGGAATGGTAACAATGGGAACAACAACAACAACGGTGCCAGAGGGCGAGCGTTCGTGATTGGCCAAGGTGAAGCAAGGAATGACCCCAATGTTGTGGCGAGTAAGTTCCTTCTCGACGACTTTTATGTTTCAGTATTATTTGATTCGGGTGCCGATAGCAGCTACATGTCACTAGAAATTAGTCGAATGCTTAAGCGTATCCCAACACCTTTGAACAACAAACACACTGTAGAGCTAGCAAATGGTAAGAGTTTAGAAGCCACACACGTAGTCAAGGGTTGTAAACTTATTCTCACTGACCAGGCCTTCTCTATCGACCTCATTCCTATTGTCTTGGGTAGTTTCGACGTTGTCATTGGGATGGATTGGTTATCCCAACACCGAGCAGAGATTCTTTGCAACGAGAAGATTGTTCGTATTCCGGGTTCCGATAATGAACCTCTCATGATTCGTGGCGACAAGAGGAGTGCTGTTGAGAACGTCATCTCTCTCCTTAAGGCCCAGAAGTGCTTGCGAAAGGGCCACACTGCCATTTTGGCTCTTGTAACTGACACCTCGGAGAAAGAGAAGAAGATAGAAGATTTTCCAGTTGTACGCGACTATCCTGAGGTATTTCCTGAGGAATTACCTGGTCTTCCGCCTCATCGCCAAGTCGAGTTTCAGATCGAACTAGCTCCTGGAGCTGCGCCTATAGCTCGTGCACCTTATCGTTTAGCTCCATCAGAGTTAGAAGAACTCTCTACGCAACTACAAGAACTCTTGGATAAGGGTTTCATTCGTCCTAGCTCATCACCCTGGGGAGCTCCAGTACTATTTGTGAAGAAGATGGACGGTACCTTCAGAATGTGCATCGACTACCGGGAACTCAACAAGGTGACGGTGAAGAATCGTTATCCTCTACCACGTATTGACGACTTGTTTGACCAGCTACAAGGGTCGAGCTACTATTCGAAGATCGACTTGAGATCGGGTTATCACCAGCTGAGAGTCTGAGAAGAGGACGTCTCCAAAACAGCCTTTAGAACTCGCTATGGGCACTATGAGTTTTTGGTCATGCCTTTTGGGCTGACAAACGCACCTGCGGTTTTCATGGACTTGATGAATCGAGTGTGCAAGCCTTATCTGGACAAGTTCGTTATAGTCTTCATCGACGACATCCTGATCTATTCTAAGAGTCAGGAGGAACACGAGCAACATCTGCGACTTATCCTGGAACTCCTTCGAACAGAACAGCTTTATGCAAAGTTCTCGAAATGCGACTTCTGGCTTCGAGAAGTCCATTTCCTAGGCCACGTGGTAAACAAGGATGGGATTCACGTTGATCCATCCAGGGTAGACTCGATTAAGAACTGGCCTGCACCTCGTACACCAAAAGAAATTCGCCAATTCTTGGGTTTGGCAGGTTACTACAGGAGATTCATTAAGGATTTTTCCAAGATTGCACAGCCTCTCACCTCACTGACGCAGAAAGGCGTTGTTTATCGCTGGGGAAACGCACAGGAATTAGCATTTCAACATCTAAAGGATAGACTTTGCAGCGTGCCTATCCTTTCACTGCCAGAGGGCACTGACGACTTTGTGGTTTACTGCGACGCATCAATTCAAGGTCTTGGTTGTGTATTGATGCAACGAGATAAAGTTATAGCTTACGCCTCACGCCAACTTAAAGTTCATGAAAGAAACTACACTACGCACGACTTAGAGCTGGGAGCTGTTGTTTTTGCACTTAAGCTATGGCGGCATTACCTGTACGGTACCAAGTGCGCCATCTACACCGACCACAGGAGCCTCGAACATATCTTCAAGCAGAAGGAACTGAATATGCGACAACGAAGATGGGTCGAGCTGCTGAATGACTACGAGTGCTCAATCAGGTATCACCCGTGCAAGGCCAATGTTGTGGCTGACGCCCTCAGTCGAAAGGACACTGCGCCTAGGGGCGTGCGAGCTTTACAACTCACGATACATTCTAGTCTTCCTTCCCAAATACGAGACGCTCAGGTAGAAGCATTGAAACCAGAAAACGTCAGGGCTGAAGCCCTACGCGGATCAAGGCAACGCTTAGAACGAAAGGAAGACGGTGCTTACTACGTAACAGGACGCGTTTGGGTCCCACTCTATGGCAACCTACGAGAGCTTGTGATGGACGAAGCACACAAGTCTCGCTACTCGGTACACCCTGGTTCGGATAAAATGTACCACGACATCAAAACTACGTACTGGTGGCCTAGCATGAAGGCCCACATAGCGACCTATGTCAGCAAGTGTTTGACTTGTGTGAGGGTCAAGTCTGAATACCAGAAACCCTCAGGCCTACTCCAACAACCAGAGATACCACAATGGAAATGGGAGCAAATTTCCATGGATTTCGTTACTGGCCTGCCTAGATCCCAGCGCGGAAACGATACTATTTGGGTGATCGTGGATCGACCTACAAAATCTGCACACTTCCTGGCTATCAAGGAGACGGATAAGTTCTCCACTCTCGCAGAGATATACCTCAAGGAAGTTGTTTCGAGGCACGGGGTGCCCACCTCTATTATCTCAGATCGAGATGCACGTTTTACTTCAGAGCTGTGGCAAGCGATGCACAAATCCTTTGGCTCACGATTAGATATGAGCACAGCGTATCACCCTCAGACGGACGGGCAGTCCGAGCGCACTATTCAAACCTTAGAAGACATGCTTCGTGCATGTGTAATCGACTTTGGCAACCGCTGGGAAAAGCACCTGCCACTTGTGGAATTCTCGTACAATAACAGCTACCACACCAGCATTAAAGCTGCTCCGTTTGAGGCATTGTACGGACGTAAATGCCGGTCACCTCTTTGTTGGGCAGAGGTGGGGGATAGTCAGATCACTGGTCCAGAACATGTGGTAGACACGACCGAACAAATTGCTCAAATACGAAAACGCATGGCGGCAGCTCGTGACCGTCAGAAAGTCTACGCCGATAAGGGCAGGAAACCACTAGAGCTCCAGGTTGGGGAGCGGGTACTACTCAAAGTTTCACCCTGGAAGGGTGTGGTTCGTTTTGGTAAACGAGGCAAACTTAACCCACGATACGTTGGACCTTTCGAAATCATTGAGAAAATAGGCAGGGTGGCCTACAGACTGAACTTACCAGCAGAACTCGGTGCAGTTCACAACGTTTTTCACGTGTCGAATCTGAAGAAGTGTCTGTCAGATGAGACCCACGTAGTTCCTCTGAAGGAACTCACCATCGACGAGCAGTTACGATTCGTCGAGGAACCAGTCGAAATCACGGACCGGGATGTTAAGGTCCTCAAGAGCACTAGAATACCTCTCGTTCGAGTTCGTTGGAACTCACGTCGCGGCCCAGAGTTCACCTGGGAGCGCGAAGATCAGATGAAACAAAAGTATCCCCAACTGTTCGCAAACAGTACAACCACTACTGAGGCTGAAGCTACGGAATTTCGGGACGAAATTCCAGATCAACGGGGGGTGGATGTGACACCCCAGGAAAACCAGGAAAACCATACAACTTAACTAGCTTCCTCAGTGGGTGCTTACCAAATTTCGGGACGAAATTTCTTTCAACTTGGGGATGATGTGACAACTCGAAATTTAGAACCTTTCGTTGTATCTTGGTGTAACTTGCTTGAACGTTATGTGATTAGTTAACTTGTTAGTTCAATGAATGACCTAAGTGAAATTATGTGATTATGTGTTATGCTTGTATGTATGAGTATGATTATGTGAACCGAGACACAAGGACACGACTGAGTGAACAGTAACGGTTGGGCCGGATTGGGCCATGCACCTCTTTAGTCCACTAGTATATAACCATTGTGATTAGCCACACTTGTCATTTTGGGCAAACCATACACACTCTCCTACACACACACTCTCACTCTCTCACTAAAACCCTAGCAACACCACCCTCTTCTCTTGTGCCGGATCAAGGATCAAGCCAAGCTCTCGGATTCGTTTGTGTTTTTCACTTGGAAACTTTCGGACATCAAACCAACTCTCCTTCACACACACACCTCATCAACCGGTTAGTGTTTTATGATGTTTATTGTTAGATGATAGTATGAATGACATGATTTAACTAAGTATAGTTGTAAGTATGTTGATGTTCTTGTGAATCGGATGTGTATGATGATGTTATTCAGCTAACATGTTTTGATTTCGGATATACCGCATAATGAGCTCATGATATCTTGTGTCTAAATGTGATTTAAACCATTAAATGTGGATGTTCATGAAACCGGCTTGCATATGTGATAGTGTGTGGAAATCGGACTAGTGTAGAGGCGATTTTGAGGTGTTATGTGATGATTGAAACCCTTAAATGAGTATGTTCAAGTGTTTTGATTGATATTCATATTATGATTGTGATTGATGCTAAGAACCCTAAAACGTGATGAACAAGTTTGAATGATCATGATGAATGACTTGAATATATGAAGAACTTGTTGAATATGATATGAATGTGTTGTAGATATTTGAAATCGCTATGTTTGATCCGTTTTTGGTTAGTAGTAGACAAGGAAACATGTTTATGAAATACCATTGGATAGTACATTATCTCATGAAATTGTAATTCTATTGGTTTAGTACATATGTCAGGAAATCAGCAGATGTCCAGCCGAGACCTTCAGTCTCGACTCGAGACCACCATATGTCAACTCGAGATCACGGTTTTGACACAAGGTTGCGAGTTGAGAACCTCTAGTCTCAACTCGAGACCATGCTTCATCAGCACACAAACATCATGACTCGAGACTATGCTTGCGAGTCCAATTTCGACTCGAAACCAATACATGCATGACCCGAGACCTCCTCAGATTGCGACTCGAGAACTTGTAAGCTACAACTCGAGACCGCACAGTCTCGACTAGAGACCGCACAGTCTCGACTCGAGACCACACACATGTGTACGCTATTTGGACTTTCACACTGTTACGGGCCTAAGTGATTGGGCCGAACAGATGGGCCGCATGTGCTACTGTTAATTGAGTATGTTGTGCACTGTTGTTGAACTGCCATGATAAACATGTATGCCATGATCGTTACTTGTGTATGAATACGTGTAGAAAATACGTGCACTACTTGGGTTGAACCTGACTTAAATGGTATCTATGTTAGGACGTAATTGATCACTTACAACTTGATCGACTTTTCTGTGTATCTGCCGAGCAAACCAAGGTGAGTTCACACCCTCTACAAAAGCATGGGATTCCCTGGGTTGGGAGTGGGGTTAAGGAACGTGGGTTCCTCGTCCTTCTTGGGTAGGACAACATTGGTTCAGGAATGTAATTCCTCGTCCTCACGGACAGATAACTCGTACTAGACCAAAACTCTATCACGAAGTCCCTCATTTTTATATCGACTTAATCGTCGGGCCAATGGCGAGCGGGTCATTAGTTAGATAGCGCTATTTAGGTCTGACAAACCTCACACCGTGCCGCAGAGGACGGGCGTGAACTAATGGATCTGGGGCACGTCAATGATGATAGACATTGACAGTTTCAGGGCACATAAACATGACTACAGTCAGCAGTCGATATGGTAACGAGTCTAGTGTATACATGGGGTAGCCCCCACGGCCGAAATGCCAGATAACTAACACGGGGTAGCCCCCACGGCTGGATTGCCAGAGTAACCGGGAATAAATAAGTCACGTTTTTAACTATGGGGTAACCCCCACGGCAGGACGCCAGTTAAAGGAAATTGTTTTCGAAACAACTTAAAATGAACACCCAACTGTGAACTCACTCAACTTGTTGTTGACTCGTTACTACATGCTTTGCAGGACAATAGGTACTTAGCAGGAGCTTGCATGGAAGAGAGTCGTTGTGGGACATGGATAGCTGCGTGCCATGTTAAACCTTGAAACAATTAAACTTATGTCTTGATTTTAACGTTATGCTTCCGCTTGCAACTTCAACTATGTTTTGTTTGAACACCAATTGTATTGGTTGGATTTTTATAACTATTTATATGCTTGTTCAATATGATTGGTGGCTGGATCCTGGTCAGTCACGCCTCCAAGCGGTAGTACTCCGCAGGTGGATTTTGGGGGTGTGACAGTATCGGTGACGGAGAGAGCGCCGCCGTGTTCCGCCGCATCAGTGGAAGCTAGGGTTCCTCTTTTGAAGGTTAGTCTGCCCCCTTTCACTCTCTCGTATGAATCCAACATGGTGATGATCAACAAACCCTCATTTGATTATGTTTATGTGGGGTGGCGCTGCCGCCGTGGCTCCGCCACAAGGGTGGTGGTGTCTGGCCGTTTTCTAGAGTGAGAGACATGAGAGAGAAGAAAGAGAAAGGGGATAATGTCTATGTCTGGTCATGTGCTGTGAAAATAAAAGAAAAAGAATGATCTTTTATATATAGAAAGGAAAATTACTAATATACCCTTATCATACCCTTATGTGCAAAGCAAATGTAATATTTAACTGAAAATTTTAACCAGGTTATGGCTAAAGGATGTAAGGCGTAACGAGTTTTCCAAATAAAGGACGGTGGCTGTAATTATTGAAGTTAAAGGCTATCCATTGCAATCCGATACAAACATAAAGGACGAAAAGTGTAATTTACCCTTATATAATTTAATATTTTAGTCTTCTGTTTTCTGAAGTTTTAAATTTTTCGTTTTCTATGAGTTTTAAGTTTTAGGTGCTGTTTGTTTTTGCAGAAATAAACTGTCTGCAAGCTGATTTAATCTGTTTTCATGTCTGCAACTGAAGATGTGGTCTGAAGCTCTTCAAGCTGAAAATATAAGACTGTTTGTTTTTATAAATTGATACTGTCTGTACAAACATCCGAATGCACAATTTCAGCTAACATGACATCGCCTGAAGTGGCAATCCAGACCCCAAACTTGAGTGAAAAAACAAGAAAGTTGCACCATAGGGCTGTCGAAATAAAAAAACACTTGTAATTTACTCTAGGTTATACAATGTTATCATTTAACAAAGCTACAGGTCACAGTCTCACATATTTACAATCAAATCTTCTCATCAAAATATCAAACCACAAACAATAATAAGTTAAATCAATCTCTATCTTCTTAATTTTTTTAGGTCTAGTAATATAACCTGCAAACTCAACAAATATAATTGAACATTTTAACTTACACCGGTGAATAGAATAACGGTAATTAGCGTCATTCAAAATATCGGTGACCGGAAAACAGTCACGGTGGCATAACGAACGCGTAGAAAAGTCGGGAACAAGATGATGATGGTTAGAAGAACGTAAATGATGATAAGAATGAGATAACGGCGGGTTGTTGTGGCGGTTACCGGCGGTAGGGTCGAGAATAGGGCAAAGAGAAGGGAAAGATGCTGGCGGTGAAGGTTAGAGTGGAAAGAGAGATAACGACCGAGTGGCATGAGGACCTGTAGTTTTGAGGGAGGAGGGTTTTTTTGAAGATGAGAGATTAGGTTTTTTGTGAAGATGTTTGAAGAGAGGGTATCATAGCTTCTTTTTTAAGCTGAAAAAAGCCATTTTCAGATCTGTTTAGCAAAAAAAAAAAAAAAAAAAAAAACAGACTTCAAGGGTAACGTCTGCGCGCCTGCAGACATTAGCCCCCTTGAAGATGTTTGAAGAAAAAACAAACACCCCCTTAGTCTTATGAGTTTAATTTTCTTTTCTATGATGTGTGATATAGCTTTTTATAAGTTTTCACCTATTCCCAGTGTCGTAGTTTTACTAACAACTGCCTATTTATTTATATTTTTATTATTATTCTTTTCACTTTTTTAGTAGTGTGCTTATATATGTTTTTCCAGAAGCTAATGTCTTGGTTTTGGTTTTTTTGGAGAAAAGCAGCCTCTCTATCCCCTGGGATAGAGGTAAGGCTTGCCTACATCCTACCCTCCCCAGACCTTATCAATAGCTTCGCTATAGATGGGATTATACTGGGTATGGTTGTTGTTGTTGTTGTTGTTGTTTTGTGTAGTCTTAAAATATTTTTCTCGCTTAATAATTGATTACCTAAATTTATGAAACTTGAGTTAGCACTTAATGTCACCAGATATATGTTAATCTGTGGTGGACTAACCAGTTCAAGCAGTTACCCTCCTCGTATATTCAGCTGTTTATTTGGGTACTCTGTTCTACTCGTCTGTCTGCTGATTTTATCGACTATAGCCTAAATCGTAGACTAGTGGTAATTGTTATTCAACTTTTGTATGATATTGTACAACTTATGTTAACTTCAAGAGTTTGATATATATATCAAAGAAAAAAAAACATAATCCTTCGGCTTAGGATTTAAGAAATCCGAATGTAACACCCCGTGTTTCGAAAGTCAAACTCAAAGTCAAGATTGAAGTCAAAGGAAGAAAAGATTGCTAATTACGATCTGTCACTCCTTGCTCAATTCCTGTTTTGACTTCTTTGACTTGTAGTCAGTCTTTTTTATGCTTTTACGTTAGTTGTATTATGTGGAGTAATCATTAATAATCGAGGTTTATCGCTATTTATTGCATGTTTTATCGCTTTATCGCCTGTCGCAATAGCACTCGCAACTCGAATTACGCATATTGTTTTACGTGTGTGTGTGTCTTATGTGTTACTTGTGCATGTTTATTTATGTTTATGTTGTGGTGATTAATCGAAACGCACTCGAAACTCTATCGCAATCGAATCGCAAACGCTAAACGTAAGTTAAATAAGGATGATTGTATGTTGATATAGTAGTTGGGATTAAAAGTAATTTGAATAGGAAACTCTATCGCATCGCAACCCTCGACACGCGAATCGAAATCGCAAAACTCATCGCGCCGTGCCCCCCAATCGAGTGGCCAGCCGATCGAGTTGCCACTCGATCGGGCTGCCATCCGATCGAGGTGCCACTCGATCGGGCTGCCACCCGACCAGGGTAGCCACTCAATCGATCAGCCCCCTTTCCCCTTTCCTTTTATGGAAACCCTATAAATACCCCTGTTAACATCACAAACTTACCTTTTCTGCACCTCTCGTCCGACCAGCGCTTCTTGTCCACTATTCTTCAGATTTCTCGCGATTCTTGTAAGTATTCAACCTAAATCTTGTACTTTCTTGATCTACACGCACTCCTACACCTTTCTATCTTTTAAATCTTTACTTTTAACCGTGAAATCACTAGATTTGAGGTGTTCTAGGATGATGTCATCATGGTGTTCTTAGGAACTTCATGTTTTGGCTTCAATCCACCAAGAACAACTCAGATCTGAACGATTTCCACACAAATAAACAAAGATCTTTCATAGATCTAAACATAATCATGGTGAAAAGGATTGAAAGATGGTTTCCCAACCTTCTTTCAACTCTTTTACACTCAATGCACTCAAAACCGATAGAATCGGAGCTTGTAGTGATCTTCTACTCTTTCTTGTCGAAGTGTTGGTTCAAGATCTGGATTCTATCCATGAGATTACCGATTTCGGGTTGAACATGAAACACCGTCTCGAACAGTTAACTGGTCGGAGTTGGGTGGTTCCTGTCCGATCAGATCACCAAGTATGGACGAGGTTTCTGTTGTCCAGCACGTTATTAAATCATCTCGATAAAACGTCAAACCATAAAAAACAACCAAGTGTAAGACGATCAGGCCGACCAGGACGGAGTGCCGCCCGATCGGACTGCTGTCCGATCAGATTGTCACCCGATCGGGTTGCCACCCGATCGGCTTGCACCTTGGCCCCACACTTAACTTTTATTTCAAACATTTGAAGTTGTGAACATTGAATGAATTACTGTCTGCTCGGATTACCACCTGATCGGATTGTCACTCGACCATGTAATGTTCTGACTTCAACACTTAAACAATTTTCAACATGTTCAATACAGACGGATTGCCACCTGATCGGACTACAATCCGATCGAGTGACAAACTGCTGTGAACTTGTTCTCACTAAAATGTCCAACCAATCGGATTGTCGTCCGATCGAACGGTCGTTTGATCGATCGACCTGAAAGGTAGAGATACTTCTATGTTCTCAAAATGCTACAACGAAAACTTAAAAAGACAAGCCATCACACACAAACACATCCTTTCCAAATGAAGAAATAATCCACTCGAAAGGTCACTCGATCGGATGACCATCCGAGCGGATTGTCACCTGATCGATCGGCTACCCGATCGGACTACCACCCGATCGGATTGCTGTCCGACCCACTGACACTTTGTATCGTTTTACGCCCCGCTTATCGTTATGCTATCATTCTGATCAGGCTAAACCTACTCTCTAGCGCTCCCTTCAATCCATCATCGCTGTGAGTATACTCGATCCTTTTTGCTTTACGCACTTTTGGGTGTTACATACGTTACTTATTCTAAATCACATTGAACACACTACGCAATACTTTAACGCTAACCGTTACCGCATGTTATACGTGACTTAATGAATGCTTGTTTGTTATGTTTACACATAGAATGCTGTCTACCTGCCTTAGCAACGATAACACTATTTGTTTGGACTCAGCACCTGTTCACTCAGGGGTTGTTAAGGACAATTTGTTACATGGCTCACAGTGGTGAGTGTGTATTACAAACTGCCTTGGGCAGTCAACCCGCAGTCATTGGTATCGATAGGTTCATGTCGATAACTAACATGCCTCATTTTACACCGTGTACGTGTTGGTTATGCGTAACAATTTCGAACTCTATTATATCTATCAAACTTGTATGCTCACCTTTACACTATGTGTATTGACTTTTACTTTAACGTATGTGACAGGTGCTTAGGATGTTTATATGCTTGGCCTGCTGTGAAATCGAGGCTAGGAAAGGTCTAGAAACAAATAAACAATTGTCTGTATTTTGAAATCTGAGTTGTCAGAACAAAACAATTTTACTAGATCTTGTCTGTAATAATTATTTTATCTGTTATGACATGGTATGGGACATGTTGCTTTAAATAATTGGTAAATATAGTTGTTATGGAAACTTCTGGACAATCTGTTCGCTCAGTGCCGCGCCCCGATGATTTCGCCATCGGTTGGGGTGTGACACCGAACAAGCATATTCGAGCACGTAATTTTCCGAGCGAGAAGCGAGCGACGAGTAATTTGGACAACCATAGATTTAGCACGTTTCCTTCGATGTCTCTGCTATCGGGTCACGACTAAGGTCCAACTGTCCGGGGATGACAATAAGATTGAGGTCGGATCGTCTGAGGATGAGGCTCTGGTTGAGGCAGGTGAGGCGATGAATATACAACAATGAACAATTGTCGCATTGTGGCGTATGGTGAGAGCGAGAGACGATTGACGACTGACGATTGATAAGAGAAAAATGTCAAATGTTATCGCTTCACGACTTAGAGTTTTAGTTTAAAAATTGGTGTTAAATTTTTTATTGGTTTGATCAGGCTAGTATGGATAAATATAATTGTATATTTGAGTATAGTGATCCAAATCTAATAGAACGATATGTATAAAATATGAATATACATGTAATTTGTGTGTGCATATATAATTATACATGTAATAATTTAATAAAAAATTTATTCGAGCCGAACCGAGCCGAGCGGACCTTTGCTCATGCTTGGCTCGTTTGCAAACCGAACCAAACCGAGCGAGCGATAAGTGACGAGCGATTTGAATAGCCCTACACTTGTGTCCATTCAATTGCATTATTTTATTAACATGGCCCATATCACAAATTGGGTCCGCTCGAGGGTTTAGAGATAGTGGCCCATTTTTTGAAATATAAAATGGTAGTGGGTTAGGGGTGTCCAAACTGCTCGGCGCTCGAAGATCGTTCGACGATCGTTCGAAAAAGCTCGGAAATTTGCTCGTTCGATTCCTTGCTCGGTTAAAACCGAGCCGAGCATGAGCATAGGTACGCTCGCTCGTCGCTCGTTCGGTTTCGATCGAATTTATTTTTATTATTATTATATATATATTATATTTATTAAATATAATAAACATGTAACATATCCATCCCCTAGAATCTTTATATCTTCATATCTTCATTTAAAAAAAAAACCCTAATCTCTCTCAACTCTCAAGTCACCGGCCAACATCCATCCAGATCCCTTGTCCGCAAGCATCACCGTCCACCGGCCATTCACTATCCGCCGGTCAATCAAAACGGCTTTGAATTGATGTTACCGTATCAAATTTTATGTTTTGAATTCAATTTTTGATTGAAGATGTCTGGAATGACTTCAATGCGTGTTTGTGAAGATGTTTTGCATTTTAGATGTTCTTAAACATTAAACATTTCTTTACCCAAAAAAAACATTAAACATTTGGATGACATTTTATGTTTATTTTTGTGGGACTTTTTTGTTAAATTGTTAAAGTGTGTGTGAGACATATAAGTTGGTGAATTTTGGTGAATGAATAGCTGTTTAGGAACGCTAAATAAAACTGAGCAAAAGCGAACCGAACCGAGCGGCTCGGTTCTAAACCGAACCGAGCACGAGCATAAGATTTCCGCCCGATTTCTTAAATCCGAACCGAATCGAGCACGAGCAAACCTCCGTTCGGTTCGGTTCGGCTACCATAGATTTAGCACATTTCCTTCGATGTCTCTGCTATCGGGTCACGACTAAGGTCCAATTGTCCGGGGATGACAATAAGATTGAGGTCGGATCGTCCGAGGATGAGGCTCTGGTTGAGGCAGGTGAGGCGTTGAATATACAACAATGAACAATTGTCGCATTGTGGCGTATGGTGAGAGCGAGAGACGATTGACGACTGACGATTGATAAGAGAAAAATGTCAAATGTTGTCGCTTCACGACTTAGAGTTTTAGTTTAAAATTGGTGTTAAAGTTTTTATTGGTTTGATCAGGCTAGTATGGATAAGTATAATTGTATATTTGAGTATAGTGATCCAAATCTAATAGAATGATATGTATAAAATATGAATATACATGTAATTTGTGTGTGCATATATAATTATATATGTAATAATTTAATAAAAATTAATTCGAGCCGAACCGAGCCGAGCGGACCTTTGCTCATGCTTGGCTCGTTTGCAAACCGAACCAAACCGAAGATAAGTGACGAGCGATTTGAATAGCCCTACACGTGTGTCCATTCAATTGCATTATTTTATTAACAGGGCCCCATATCACAAATTGGGTCCGCTCGAGGGTTTAGAGATAGTGGCCCATTTTTTGAAATATAAATGGTAGATAAAATGGTAGTGGGTTCAGTTGGGTTGATGATAACATACATAGATACATACAGGCGGGAAAACGAAACGGCGATGAAGCCCCAAATCTTAAAAGACGATTGAGTGAGTGAGTGAGTGAGTGAGTACAGTACGAGGCCACCGCTAATTCAACAAATCGCTTGCTTAAACCCTAGACAACAAGAGGTATTTAATTCATACTCTGTTTATTTCTTGCTGATGAATTTAATTCTATAACTTGTGACTTCGTTGGCATGAATAGTGTTTTAAAGATCAATTCACTTCAAGAATTTGATAAATGTATAATTGTATATGTATATCCACTTCGAAATAGTTTCATTTGATTAAGTTTTTATTATTATTCCAAGCCCCCAATTTTCTGACCTAAATCGGAGAAGAAAGTTTTTTTGAGCCATCATCGTTTGCCCTAAATCTGATTGGGGAATTGCATTCTACCTTGCACCAGCAGCAGCAGCATTATAATATGGAGAATCAAAACCCAACAAGAACTCAAAGCCTAAATTCGGATTTCATCAGCACCCTTCCTCTAAACATTATTGAAGATATTCTTACACGTATGCCAATCCGAGATGCACTGAGAACCAGCGTTTTGTCAAAGAAATGGCAGTATACTTGGCGGGGCATGCCCAAACTTGTATTTAAAGACAATATGGTTACAGTGTCATCTAATCATCTTTGCAGAGAGTTGAAGAAGTATAAGCTTGTCAATGCCATCTTCCATGTTTTAATGTTACACAACGGTCCGGAGACACTATTGTTCGACTTTCTTAGTGATAATAGATCCTACGAGCTACCCGTTTCTTTCTTTTCATGGCAAGGATTAGAACTTGTATATCTGGACAATAGATCCTTCAAGTTACCGGTTTCTTTCTTTGCATTGCAAGGGTTAGAAGTTGTACATCTTGAAAATTGTACTTTGGAACCACCATTGACGTTTAACAGATTTAGTTCACCGACGAGCATGACGTTTGACAATGTTGAGGTTTCTGCTCAAATGCTTCAGCGGCTCCTCTCCAAGTGCCCGCTGCTTCAGTATCTCAGTTTGGTAAGCTTCATATAACCATTTATGAATTAATGATGTCATTTTAAAGGTGTTTTAATGTAGAATGAAATCAATGAATTATGGAAAGGCATTGAATCTGCTGTACCTGGAGGAAACAAGTTTACATTTGTTGATCTTTTACCATGTATTCCTTTGATTCAGACTTTGAATTTGAACATCTCAAAGTATTATATGAAGGTAGTATTCAGGTTAAAAGATTACATCTGGTGTAAGAATATGGCGTTTGCTAAATCTGACTTTGGTATTTGGTAAAAGTACTTGTGTGCAGGTGGCATGCCACATAAGCTTCCCACTTCCCTTGTCCATCTCAAAAAACTGTTTTTGAATGTGTGTTTGGTGGAACAAAATGAAATTTCTTCCGCCCTTTGTGTCATCAGGAGCTCCCCTGTGTTGGAGACTATGAAATTTCGGGTAAATAGTTTTATTATTTTAACGGTAGTGGTCGATATACTTACATTTACATTTTTAACATGTTTCCTAATTAGATGTATGATAATGAAAAACTGCCTGTTCAACAAACTGCCACCAACTTTCTTGATCTGGAAGGCTACCCAGACTTGAAGTTGGATCATCTTGAGACGTTGGGGATAGAGGACTTTAGTAACTTACCTCTTGAGATGGAATCTGTGAAACTCATTATGGCCAAGTCACCTGTGCTAAAGAAAGTTCGAATTGAGCTTAATGGCAATGTTTCCGTTGATGAAGAACTGAAGATGCTTAGAGAGTTGGTTTCAAACCCAATTCCGCGGGCATCACTTTCTGCAAAGTTAACCATTGTACGCCCTGACACTTCTTAATGAAGGCGGTTATTTTAATGACGCTAGTCAATTTCCTAGTTCTTTTGATGATGATGCTAGTTAATTTTCTTATTTTGAATGCTTTTAAGGACTATTTTGTATGTGTTTTGATAATGTCATTTTGTGTTATCTATGAATTATTAGTTTGTAAGAAGTAATCTACTTGTACCGAATGGAAACATGTTTTTACCCTTCTGAATGTTACACGGTTTTGTAAAATCGAGTTATACAAACGTTAACCCATACAGGTAAATCGTTATATGTTTAGACGTATATTTAACTTCTGAAAATGTAACTCTAGAATCTAGTATGGTGAGTTAAAATATTTTTCCATTCTGACCCAAACCAGTAAATGAGGCCCAAACGCATAAATTAGATTGATTAAAAATATAATTTAATGTTTAGTCTTCTGTTTTGTAAAGTTTTAAATTTTTCGTTTTCTATGAGTTTTAAATTTTAGTATGATTGAGTTTAAATTTTTTCGTTTTTTATGAGGTGTGATATAGCTTTTTATAAGTTTTCACCTATTCCTGGTGTCGTAGTTTTACTAACAACTACCTATTTATTTATGTGTTTATTTTTATTATTTTTCTTTCCACTTTTTTATTAGTTGTGCAGAAGCTTATGTCTTGGTTTTGGTTTTTTGGAGGGAAGCAGTCAATCTATTCTCTGGGATAGAGGTAAGGTTTGCCTACATCATACCCTCCTCAGACCCTATCAATAGCTTCGCTATAGGTGGGATTATACTGGGTATGGTTGTTGTTATTATTGTTGTTTTGGGTAGTCTTAAAATATTTTCTGGCTTAATAATCGATTACCTAAATTTATGAAACTTGAGTTAGCACTTAATGTCACTAGATATATGTTAATCTGTGGTGGACTAACCGGTTCAAGTAGTTACCCTCCTCGTATATTCAGCGGTTTATTTGGGGTACTCTGTTCTGCTCTTCTGTCTGCTGATTTTATCGACTATAGCCTAAACCGTAGACTAATGGTAATTGTTATTCAGTTTTTGTATGATATTGTACAACTTATATATATATATAGAGAGAGAGAGAGAGAGTAAAATAAAATTGGCCTTAACGCACGAGCGTACATAATGATATATTCCGCATGTTATATTTTCCGAGTTTAGGAAATCCGCATGTTATAGGTTGTCTGGGTTTGTGAAGCCGCATGATGAATCTTCCGGGTTTGGTAGTCTTCCAAGTTTGTACGTTAAAATCCGCATGTTATGACCTCAATTCCGCAAGTTATATTTTCACAACGTACGCATCATGCGTTAAGGCCAATTGTACGTTAACCAACCCCTATATATAGACAATATACATCAAAGTCTCAAAGATTCAATCATTCAATGTCAAACATCTAAGATTCATGGTTTCATCTTATTCGTAATCAGTAAGGTGCTGTTTGTTTTTTCTGCGGGAAAAGGTCTGCAGTCTGCGGACCACATCTGCAGGCATCTGCAGGAGAAGAGGTGGACCAAATGTCTGCAGTCTGCAAGGAGAAGAGGGTTTGTTTTTTTCCTTCTACAAAACCACTTTTCACACACACAACACACACACTTCTCTCTGCCTCAACTCTCTCTCTCTACTCTCTACAATCTGCGGACCACCACCGCCCATAGCACCACCACCACCGCACCACCTTCGCCATCACACCACCGCCATCATCTACCGCCAAGAACAACCACAACCACCCACCCCCGTCTGCCTTCATCTACCACCCCAATCACAACCACCCACCCCCGTCGCAACCACCACCACCGCCTTGTCGTTCAACCATCACCACCGCCTTCGTCGTTCAACCACCACCGCCGCCTTCGTCGTCTCCAATTTGGGGGGTTTTGTTTGATTTGGGGTTTTTGGTTTGATTTGGGGGTTTTGTTCGATGATGATGGTCTCCGATCTCTCTCTCTCTACGGTATCTCTCTCACTCTCTCTCTCTATGGTATCTCTCTCACGGATCTCTCTCTCTACTTTCTCTCTCTCTCTCTCTATGGTCTCTCTCCGATGATGATGGTGGTGGTGGTGATGTATCAGGTGGCGGTGGTGGCAGGGATGTGATGGTGGAGGTGGTGGCAGGGATGTGGGGATGGAGGTGTGGAAGAAGAGGTCTGTGCCAAGAAGACAAGGGTGAATGTCTGTGTGGTGAAGAGGTCTCGCAGACCTTTTTTAATGAAAGGTCTGCGAGAAAACAAACAAGCTTCGGACTCCAAACCTCTGCGCGCGTCTGCGCGGCGCATACATAAGTGGCCAGAAGTGCTTCTGGCCTAAAAACAAACACCACCTAAATCTAAACAACATAAATTCAAGGTTTCATGTAATTGACTAACCATATAAATCTAAAATAAAAACTTTGCATTCTATTAATAATTAATTGATTTCACAATTGACAAATACATAACTGAAGGATTAAACCTTGAAGATTTTTTTTATACTTTGATGATCAGATCGTCTTGTTTTTAGCGTACGTACACGATGATCACAAATTCGCATTAGGTTTAATTTTAATTTCTTTTGTTTTTTAGCGCACATGCCCCAAACACACAAGGGTTAACTAATAACTATCCATCAGACTTTGGACTCTCATGTTTCTGTATTAATCACATCTCAAAGTTCAGCGTTTGGACCTCAATCTCCAACATTTGGGCCTTTTTTGTATAAGTAACATAATAAACCTCTAAAATCTACCGGGCCCCTAATATTTTTGGGCCTTGGGCGCCTGCCCAGCTTGGCCAGCCCAAGAGCCGGGTCTGCATGGAATTGCCTTGCAGCGATACAGCCTCGTAAGCTCCAATGGGGAGGTTTTTGATGTTGTCAATTTGCATTCTGTAGGGTGTTGTGATCTGGTGTGTGGTTGAGATATATACATATCTTAATGCTCATCTGGTCTGGTTTTTTAGACAATGGTAAAGATGAAAATTGTGCTGGTTTGCTTCCAGGCTGCAGCTGTATAGCAGCAGGTGGTGGCGACACTACACCCGCAACTCTGTTGCTTCTGAGTCAAAGAAAGAAGAAAAGGATGAAGAGAGGAGTTGGATGGTGTAAACTCTTTTATATCGTCTTTGAAATTCATTTTGAGGCTCATACGAGAATTTTCTATACAATATGGTGACAATTCCTTAAAACAAGTTCTAACCTAACCAAATTGACTATTTTTAAACAGTGAGTTTCAACTTCTACACATTTTGTCAAAACCTGTTTAAAGAAAAAAAACATAACCCTTCGGCCTAGGCTTTGAGAAATCACATCCCCATTCCTCGAGATAATTGTTCTTTGTTTGCACATCCATTTAGTTCATCTTCAACACTTTAGGGCATGTTTGGCTAAGTTTTTTGAAACAACTTATTGACTTATTGGCTTTTTGAAAAGTCATAAACTTCCAAATGATGTTTGGCAATTAGAGTGTATGTGAGGGGAAAAAACCAATAAGTCAATAAGTCACTCCATACTGAGTTTTCCAAAAAAGCCAATAAGTCAATAAGTTGTTTCAAAAAGCTTAGCCAAACATGCCCTTAAAGTCAAGACATAAAGTTCCTCGTGTTTTGTTCAATTAGAAGTCTAGGAAGATGAAAGGTAAACAGATTGATTAAAATAAAATTGTAAAAAAAATATCTCCAGTTGTATAAAGTTCGAATAACTTAAATTGTTTTTCTTGCTTGGTTAAAAGGTTGCCTAAACTTATAGACATTAGGTCCACTAGTTAAATGACATTGGATATGTTAAACAATACTTCTAAACGAATAGATATTGAGTGTTTAATAAACGAACACAAAAAAGTTTTATATTATTTACTTAAACTATCAATCATGAGCATATGTCTTTTGTAAATTTATATTCGTAAACCTTCTTTCAAGTTCCTTCATTTAGATATTTATTCAAAAAATTAAGTCCAACCCATTTTAGAACCATCTTCCTAGTTTATTTCAAAATTTAGAACCATTAACACATACATCTCCCTTTTCCTCAATCCCATCAATGAATTTCCCTTAACACTCACTCGCCTAGTTTGTAAGGTCATCTGTTGTGGGGTGGCGCCCTTACTTTTTTTAACGTCCAACTTAAGTAACGTCGGGTACTCCGTACGCAGCACCCATTGGCTGAAAGGTAGCCCCATGGCAGCCCAACCTGCACGCACGGAGCCCCTAGCCCACCAAGCCACCAGTTCCAGGGAAAACCCGGCCCCTCACCCGCCTGAGGGCACGACAATGAAGAACCGGTAAAACCCGGAGGGATCAGGAATCGAACTCAAGACCAAAGACCAGGAGTCTTCCCTCATTTCCCATGACCACTGAGCTATAAGCCCAGGGTGGTGCCCTTACTACCTCACTGTAACTCCACCATCACCTTTGAGCGTTATCCCAATTACACATATGGTCTCTGTTTTTAATGAGTTTTACAAAGAGGGGTTTTAACATAAAAAGTTAACTGGGTTGACAAGAAAGGACACCGCCTGTTATAGGTTGCAAACATAAAGGACATAGAGTGTAATTTTTAAACTTAAAGGACAGCGCCTGTAGAAACCCACATAAAGGACGAAAAGTGCAATTTTGCCTTTTTTAATATAAATATTTTTTTAATAAAAATGGCTAGTTAAACCATAAAGTAATTGTTAAAGGTAGGGGTGCAAACGAGTCGAGCCCAAGCTCGACCAGACTCGAGCTCGAGCTAGATTAACTTATGAGAGCTCGGGCTCGAGCTCGGCTCGTTGGTATTTTCTCAAGCTCGAGCTTGGCTCGTTTATTGTCTATTAATTGATATATTAAATAAAAATAATATAAATAATGGAATTTTTAGGCTCGCGAGCACGATAAGTGAAGCTCGGCCTCGGGCTCGTTTACTAAATAAGTTTAGATAGTGTTTGGTATGCAGGAATGAGAGGTGGAATGGAATGAGTGATTACGAGGGAATGAAGAAAAGAGTGTTTGGTTGGTCAATGGAATGGAATCACCCATTCCAAAAGTCATTCCATTCCCTCAAAATCATTCCTTCCACCCCCCATGTTTTTTTTCCATTCCATCCCCTCTTGCACCATTCATCAACAACACGACAACCCACGACCTTCGCCACAACCCACCACCACCACCACCCACCACCGACGCCATCGCCGCCACCCGCCACCACCTCACCCCGACAGCCACCGCCGCCGCCGCCCACCACCATCGTCGACGCCACCACCACCGCCACCACTCACCACTAATTTTATTACTCCGTTTTTCTTGCCTACCGAACAATACACAATAATAATTCATTCCATTCACATGGTAACTGTCACACCCCAACCGATGGTGGAAACATCGGGGCGAGGCACTGAGCGAAACAGATTGTCCAGGAGAAATCCATAACAACTAATTTACCAGATAATTAATATTATGTCCCATACCATAACTCATCCAAATAAACTAATTATTACAGACATAGATATCTCAAGACAAAGCATTGTTTCGACAACTCAGAATTAAATTGTTTGTTTCTAGACTCCCACTCCTACTTGATTCAACAAAAGCAGGTAAAGCACAACATCCTAAACACCTGTCACATACGTTAAAATAGAGGTCAATACACATAGTGTAAAGGTGAGCATACAAGTTTAATAGTATAATAGATTTCGAAAGCGTTTACGCATAACCAGCATGTAACATGTAGCAAAGTGAAGCTAGTAGGTTATCGACAATGAAATATGCACAGACATGACTGCGAGTTGTAGAATGCGCAACACATATCACCATTGTGACACGTGAAGAAATAACCTTAACAACCCCTGTCCACGACAGGTGCTGAGTCCAAACTATAGTACTATCGTTGCTAAGGCGTCAGGCAACAATCACTGTGTAAACATAACATACAAGCGTTCATCGAGTAACACGTATAACATGCAGAGCAGTTAGCTTATAAAGTGTGTTTGCATTGTGTGATCGATGTGATTTGATATAAGTAACGTATGTAACACCCAAAAGTGCGTAAATCAAAAAGGGATCGAGTATACTCACAGATCGTGTTTAGTAAATAAACACTCTCTTGGATTGATGGGAGCGCTGAGAGATTAGCCTGAACAGTTAACGATAGCATAAGCGAAGAACGGCGCGTAAAACGGTGCAAGCGAAACAAGTGACGAAAGGTCATCCGATCGGATGACAATCCGAACGGATGGTCATTCGATTAGACGAGTTCGGATGGCCATTCGGTCAGATTGCCACTCGTTTGGGATGGATGTGTTTGTGTATGATGGCTTTGAAGTTTTCGTTGTAGCATTTTGAAAACAGAGAAGTATCTCAACCTTTCAGGTCGTTCGATCGAACGGTCGTTCGATCGAACGGTCGTTCGATTGGATGGCGATCTGTCCGGCGAGGTATTCCTCAGAGAACAAGTTCACAGCAGGATTGTCATTCGATCGGATGGTCTACCGATCGGATGGCAAATGATCTTTGAAAATTATGTAAATTGTTTAAGTGTTGAACCATAAGTCAATACGATTGGATTGTCGTTCGATCGGATGGCAATCCGATCGGACGGCAATCCGTTTGGGTGACTGGTTTGTTTTGAAATTCGTTAAATTGAAAGGTTTTGCGGTTTAATCGAGACGGTATGACAATGTGTTAAACAACGGAAACTCCATCAAGCCTAAGTCATCCGATCGAACAGGAATCACCCTAATCCGACCAGTTAACTGTTTGTGACTATTGTTCATGTTCAACCCGAAATCGGTTATCTCTTTGACATGAATCAGATCTTGGACCGACACTTCACTAGAAAATGAGTAGAAGGCCTGAACGAGCTTCGATTCTATCGGTTTTGAGTGCATTGTGTGTAAAAGAGTTGAAAGAAAGTTAGAAACCATCTTTCAATCCTTCAAATCTTGAAAATGTTTAGTTTTATTGCGAAATCAGTGTTTAAACATGTTGAAATCCTTTAGATTTGAGTTATTCTTGGTGGAATGAAGCCAACATTGAAGTTCATAAGAACCCCATGATGACATCATCCTAGAACACCTCAAATCCGCTGATTTCACGGTTAAAAGTCAGACTCAAAGGTTAAAATGATGAAGAAGTGTGTTTAGATCATAGAAGTACAAGATTTGAGTTGAAAACTTATAAGAATCGCGAGAAATCGAGAGAAAAGAGGGCTTGAGCACGCTGGTCGAATGAGAGAGCTGTCACATCACTGTTGGTGATGTGACAGGGGGTATTTATAGGTTGCCAAAAGAGGAAAGTGGCATGGGTGACGGATCAAACGGCACATCGATCGGATGGCCATCTGTCACACCCCGATATTTCCACGTATTACCGGTGGGCCCAGTGGGGAGTATCGTGACGTAGTTGATATCATCATAGTCAATAATCACGGTTTAATGCACAGCGGAAGGAGAAAGATAAAAACATTACAAACAGAATGAAAGTAATATCATTTATTACAAAAACGTTTGTAAGGGATCCACAGGCGGATCAGAGTTAAAAGGAACATTGTTCAACAGATTTATAAACATCTAAGCTTGCAAGACTTCTTTATTGATGCTAGGAGTAGCCAGCCTATTTCGATTAGTACCTACACTTAACCTTTTTAGAAAAATACGTCAGTTTACACTGGTAAATACAATTAACCGACTCATTTTGAAAAGAGTTTAAGAAAATTGATTTGAATGCACAAGGCACAAAATATCTTTTATAACTTGGGACAATTATTTAAAAAACAATCTTGTATACAGTTTTACATGTTTGCCGTCCGTCAGGGCTGGTTAGAAGAGCCGGACAAGATTAACTGACACGCCACAGGTATAATGCCCACAAGGAAAATTCCTTATTGTGGATTACCATTTATACATACGCAACTGTCAGGTGTATGCCTACACCCCATGCTTAAGTCATGGCCATTTCAATGAATGAGCCGAGGATATCCAGGACATGGTCATTAGCCCCCCAAAGGCCATATACCAAACAAAACAGATTAAAATGGGTTATGTAAATATATTAATCACAATCCGATTTAAATAACTACATACCCGACCAAGCGGTATTATTATAATACCGTATCCCAAGCCCGTATAACGGAAAATAAGTTAAAAGTATTTACCTGAGCAAATTATACAAATTTATCCCAGCCGTACAAATCAGCAAGTGCAAGTATCTTTTACTGGTCTCCTAAATCTGGAACGAAGGTTTTAATTAACCTATTAGATTCCTAACGGGTCTTACTTAAGTTTAAACTTAGACCGGTTAGTCTTAAAGAAATGTATTCGGTTCAAAACTCAAGATTAAGCGAAGACCGGAATAGAATGTGATTTAGACCCGACAAGTTTGAAGACTTGTATAATATGGGTAAACTAAACACATTCTGGATTTTGAGATAAAAATGATAAGGTTTGACCCGTTTCGGTTAATTTATGCAAATTAGTTACATAAACCGTACCGAATGCGATAAATGCATAACGGGCAACCAAATGAGTCATGAATAGGTTTCCTAAGTTAATATGCCTTAAATATGTTGTGATATCAGTAGGATACCTTCCATTATGCCCAAAACGAATTTAAAATCAATTTAAGCCCCGTAGGGGTATTTTGGTCATTTTAAAGGTTATAAAAGAGATTAAATATTAATCTGAGGTTCAGGTCTGAAAAGATCAGTTAAAATATTTAATTTCATAAGTTATATCAGTAGGGTATTGCATATATGTGAAATTTATCATTTATAACCAAACTATGCACCGAAGGGGCATTTTGGTAATTTCACATAAGCTTTAAAGGTCAAATTTGGAAATCTGAGTTCAAATTTGCTTACTGTTAAAGTATAAAAATTTACTTAAAACATCAGTAAGTATTAAGTCTTATATGTTAAAAATAGTTTTAATCCATACTATGCGTTTAAAACGCGTAAGAATCGGTTTTAAGCGATTTTTGGGTTAAAATAGGAAATCTGAGTTTTTTTTATCAGTTTATAAAGTTCAAAATATTTTATTTATCATATAAAATCAGTAGCAAAAAGTTTGGAATCAAAATATTATGTAAAACTCATTTTATTAGCAAGAAGGGTATAACCGACATTTACCGAATTTAAGCAAGAACCCTATGTTATGTTCAGTTTAAAAATAAATAAAAATCTTCAAAAATCCCAAAATATTATATTACATCGAGTTAATTGCCAAAATCATCCCTGAGGTTTGGGCACATTTGCCATTTTCGTACAAAATGACATTTTTGTACCATTTTGCCCCCCACGTTTGTAACTTTTTGCCATTTTCATCCAAACCACTAACTTAGTTTATTTTTTCTGTTAAGTTGAATGATATTTGGATGAAACTGGCAAATATAAACCACAAGGACGATTTTGACAATTTACTCAAACTTTTTTTAATTTCTTTTATTTAATTAATTTTGTCACATATATAATAAAAAAGAATATACATGCAATTTTTATATGAAAAAAATAATAGTTTTGTCACATATTTTTTATAAATTTTCATCCAACCACTAACTAAGTTAATTTTTTTCTATTAAAATGAAGGATGTTTTAAATTTTATAAATTAATACAGAAATTAATTTCTAATTGTTTATATAGATCGGTTTTATAAAAATAAATCTACTTTAACCTCTAATTTTTATAAAACTAAAATGCTTGTGACCTTATAGAAAAATGTCAAATAAACAAATATTATCATATGTACCAAGTTTGTAATTCATTTTCTACTCTTTTAAATTCGCTCCTAACGATAAACAAAAGCCAGTGCCCCCCCCCCCCCATCAAACAATGTACCGTTACCAAAAATTAAAACTGATATTTATTTTATATATCGTTATATAAATCAGTTTTATTAAGAGAAAACGATATATAAAATAAATATCATTGGCGTGCAACACATAACAATCGATTACAATTTTTAGTATTTAATCAATTGTAAATATATAAAAAATTGTAAAACGTTACATATTTTTTAAATGTGTTGAGCACTTAGGAAATATGTTTGGCAGAAATAAAATATTTATTTAGTTAAGATTATGAGGGGAACTAACTAATATTTATTCTGAGTGGTTTGAGTAAAGAAATTTTTGGTTCATGGCATTATACTTACTATTTGGTGGGTAATTTTAAGGTTTGGTAACGGTACGTTGTTTGATAGAAAAAAAATTAACGGTACGTTATTTTTATAAAACTGATCTATATAAAACAATTAGAAATTAATTTCTGTATTAATTTATAAAATTTAAAACATCCTTCGCCTTAATAGAAAAAAATTAACTTAGCTAGTGGTTGGATGAAAATTTATAAAAAATATGTGACAAAACTATTAGTTTTTTTATATAAAAATTGCATGTATATTCTTTTTTATTATATATGTGACAAAATTAATTAAATAAAAGAAATTAAAAAGAGTTTGAGTAAATTGCCAAAATCGTCCCTGTGGTTTATATTTGCCAGTATCCAAATATCCATCAACTTAACAGAAAAAATAAACTAAGTTAGTGGTTTGGATGAAAATGGCAAAAAGTTACAAACGTGGGGGACAAAATGGTACAAAAGTGTCATTTTGGACGAAAATGACAAATGTGCTCAAACCTCATGGACGATTTTGGAAATTAACTCTATTACATCAGTGGGTAAAAAGTTTGGTGTTAAAATTTGGGTTTAGATAGGCTTTATGCTAATAATGCCGTTTAATTAATAAAAAGCTTTCTAATTACGATATTGAGCATAACTCCTAATTTAGACCTCAAACTGATGTCAAATTTTTAGGACATGTTTATAAATTAGTAATAAAGGTTTTTGTCCTCTCACATTTTTAAAAATCTCGTTTTAAGGTCAAAAGGGCATAATGGTCAACATTTAAGCAATTAACGGAAACTTGCAAATGAATCGGATTAATTAGGAACCCAGTTGTATGACCTCAGAGGGTTATACTAACCTGTAACCTGGTCCTAATGGAACTCTAAGGCATGTCTAAACTAAACTAAATCGGGTCAGAACTGAAAGTCAAAGCAAAAGTCTACTTTTGCGACTTTCGGTTTCGAACCGAGCCTAAACTCAAAATTGTCGGGTTGAACATGCTTAGACATGTTCTTACATTAATTACCAAGTTATATAAGTGTTAAAACAGGTTTCATAACTTCTACATTGTTAATTATGAGTTTATTTGCAAAATAGCTTTCTGTTGACTTTTTATAATCAAGTTTGACCCGACAATCGACCTAGTTAGAGTGGAAATCAGAGGGTGCCCTTTTAAGGGTTTATTACCCACATAATTACCAACTCATAGCCATTTTCAATTCGAAAAATGACTGGACCATTAGTGATTAATCACTAAGTCAAAGCTTAATTACGATAAGTTTGACTTTTGGTCATTAAGCTTAATAAAACTGAACTTAAGGGGTTAAGGACACTTACAATGGTCCTTAGCCCGAATTTGAGACTTAAGGAAGCTTTCTTGAGGTCCAGAGAGCTCCAGAGAAGGTTTAGAAATGAGTTTGAAATGAACAAGTTTATGGTTGCAACTCATGTTCCTTATATAGTGATTTTAATTGCACAAGATCATGCCAACAAGGTCTACAACTGATCCTTGATGAATCCCAAGTGTCCCTATGCATGAAATACCATTGGCTCAGCTCCTGGAATCGAAAACCAGCCTTCTAAGGCGGTGGAACTGGCTGAAAAGGCAGCTGTCCTTGTTTCTGCCCAGTTACAGGTCTTACGGACCGTAAGCCTTTGGCTTTGCGGTTCGTATCCACTTTTTAATTATACCCGCCCAGCTCCGCCACCTTACAGTCCGTAAGGTGGTATCCTTGCGGTCCGTAAGCGTGGTCAGAAGACAAAAACTTTGAGAATTTTAATGTTTGTCCATTCAATCTTTTCACAACTCGAATCCAACGTCATTTTCAGCAGAATGGTCCACATGATCAGTTCTAAATTTCTCTTAAAAGCATTGCCATGCAAAATAATAGTCTTGGACTCTTTTTGAAAAGGTTAATGAAAGTAGAATTTTGTCGTTTTTGGCACATGTGCTCCCAAATTCTTGAATTCGGATTATTCCTCACAAACTTGAGTTGGGATTTATAATTTTTATTACCAGATGTATAAGAGGGCATAATAAAATATATTACAAGGCTTTGGGAACGTTAAAAGGCCACTCAGAGGTAAAATTTAACATGTTGACGTTTTAACTCCTCTGCTTCGTAACTTTTCTATTCTTAAGTATGACGATTTTCGATGTTCATCAATTTATTCCCTTGTGAACACGAATATCTTCTGAGGACATTCAGAGGCACGAGTTTGGCATGTTGACGCTTTTGGCCCTTTTATTTACATTGTTTGAAAATTTTAATCCATCGGAATTAATTCATTACACGTTTAAAGTCCATGACACGTGTCTTTATAATATTAGTCTTGATTTTACGAGGTGTTACATCCTCACCCCCTTAAAAGAAATCTCAACCTCGATATTTACTGGAATAAATGAGGGTACTTCTGCTTCATCGTGGACTCAACCTCCCACGTGTACTCGGGACCTCTACGGGCATCCCATTTAACTTTCACAATCGGTACATGCTTCTTTCGAAGCTTCTTGACCTGTCGGTCCTCAATCGACAAAGGTTTTTCAACAAACTTTAAGCTTTCATCTATATGCACTTTCGTATGTGGCATGACTAGTGATTCATCATCTATACATTTCTTCAGATTACAGATGTGAAACACATTATGAATTCCACTGAGCTCTTCAGGCAGGTTTAACTTGTAAGCCACTGTTCCGACACATTCGATAATCTCGAATGGTCCTATGTATCTTGGGCTTAACTTGCCTTTCTTACCAAATCGCATTACCCCTTTCCAGGGTTATACCGTAAGTAGAACCTTGTCACCTACCTCGAATTTTAGAGGTTTACACCTTTTATTTGCGTAGCTTTTCTGCCTATCTCTGGCAGCTTTGAGACGATCGTGTATCTGCACAATCTTGTCTGTCGTCTCCAGGACTATATCGGGTCCTGTTAGTTGGACATCTCCAACTTCTGCCCAACAAACGGGCGTCCTACACTTTCTTCCATACAAAGCTTCAAAAGGTGCAGCTTGAATACTTGAATGATAACTATTATTATACGAAAATTCGATCAGCGGAAGATGATCATCCCAACTTCCACCTAGATCAATAACACAAGCTCTTAACATATCCTCTAGCGTTTGAATTGTTCGCTCACTTTGACCATCCGTCTGAGGATGATATGCAGTGCTGAAGTTTAATCGAGTGCCCAACGATTGCTGAAAGCTTTTCCAAAAGTGAGACGTGTATCTTGTATCTCTATCGGAGATAATAGACACTGGCACTCCGTGGAGAGATACAATCTCGTCCACGTACAGTTGTGCTAACTTATCTGAGCTGTGTGTTTCCTTAATAGGTAAGAAGTGAGCTGTCTTAGTCAATCTGTCAACTATAACCCAAATAGTATCATTTCCTCGCTTTGTCTTTGGTAACTTAGTGATAAAATCCATAGTTACCATTTCCCACTTCCAAGTGGAAAGTTCAGGCTGTTGTAGCAAACCTGGCGACTTTTGGTGTTCTGCCTTAACTTGAGCACATGTCAGACATTTAGCCACATATGTAGCTATAGATTTCTTCAATCCTATCCACCAGTAATTTGCCTTTAAATCCTGGTACATCTTGTCACTTCCAGGATGAACTGAGTATTTGGAACTATAGGCTTCTTGAAGAATCACATCTCGTAGTCCACCATAAATTGGAACCCATATTCGTCTATTCAATCTTAGGATTCCATCCTTGCCATATGATAACTGTTCCGCAGTTACACCCAACTTCTCATTTGGGTAGTTATCTTCTAATACAGCTTCCTTCTGAGCGGCTAACAACCTTTCATTCAAGCTGTTCTTCAATTCGATACTCTTGGCATTGATCCTAATGGGCTTAACCCTTTCCTTCCTGCTCAAGGCATCGGCGACCACATTTGCCTTACCTGGATGGTATCGGATTTCACAATCATAATCATTTAAGGTTTCCATCCATTGACGTTGTCTCATGTTCAGATCCTTCTGATTGAACAGATGCTGAAGGCTCTTGTGATCAGAATAGATCACACACTTAGTCCCATACAGGTAATGCCTCCAAAGCTTCAGTGCAAATACAACGGCACCCAACTCCAAATCGTGGGTGGTGTAATTCTTTTCGTGCACCTTTAATTGTCAGGAAGCATAAGCAATAACCTTGCCTTTCTGCATAAGCACACACCCTATGCCAGTGTGCGATGCGTCGCAGTAAACCACAAATTCTTCAATACCTTCTGGCAGTGTCAACACAGGTGCATTGCTTAACTTTTGCTTAAGGATGTCGAAGGATTCTTGTTGCTTAGGACCCCAATCGAACTTGATATTCTCGCGAGTCAACGAAGTCAGGGGTGCAGCAATTCTTGAGAAGTTTTCAACAAAACGCCTGTAATATCCAGCCAGACCCAAGAAGCTACGAATCTCAGTGGGCGTTGATGTGTGCAAAATGCAACATATAAATTACATCAATTGTGGCATAAAACTAACCCTTTTTTAGTACTAATGTTGGAAAAAGTGTGCTTTTGTCTTCCTTTTGTATTTTCAGGATTAAATGAGCTCAAATTAACAAAAGAAGCAAAAAGACGGCAAAATCTAACATAAATACAAGAAAAGGAACAAACGTGACATGCCCGACCCCACGACAGCATCTCCCCAAGCAAAACAAGAAGACAGAAGACTGAACACGCCCCGTGCTCAGCCAGCACGGGGGCGTGCCCAAGTGTCAGCAGAAAAGACAAAGTGGTAGAAGCTTCTATTGCCCACCACGGGGCCGTGCTCAGCAGACACGGGGCCGTGGTCAACTAAAAGATTTGCACAATCCAGGCAAATCTTCATAGTACAAAGATTCTTCTGCACACGAGGGCGTGCTCAGCGGACACGGGGGCGTGGTCAACTAATAAGACAAACTGCAATAAATGAAGAAAGAGAAGGATGTGGACATGGGGCCATGCCCACTGGACACGGGGCCGTGCCCGAGCTTCTGTTCAGCCTATAAATAGGAGTTCTTGGCTCAAGCTCAAACCATCCCTTGGCACACCACCTCTCTCACACTTCACCCACCACCCACCACCACCATAACACCATCATCCACCACCATCATCCATTGTCCATCATAGAGTGTGTGAGTCGTCTCGGGATCCAAGATTGATCGTAAGAGTTCTTGACAATGAAGGCCATGTTTGCCTAAGTCTCTTACATCACTTGGTGAAGACAAGTGTCTAGTGTAATACTTTTTATTTCTAATCTTTTCGCACTTTTTACTTGGTTTTGTATTAATGACTTTAATAATTAGTTTCTTATGTTGAAGGTGATTCTTCCTTATCGTTTGTCTGTGGTGTCTTGGCATTATTTTACTGTCTATATAAAATAAAAGATTTTCACCATTCATATCTCCACGGTCTATATGGAGGTATGTTGGCTACCTGGTCGGGGGTTAAGGGAACGGTTTGGTAAGAGTCTTGCCATTGTTCAGCGTTTAGAGGTCCTGCAATGGACCTGGGTCAAATTTAGTAGGACCTCCTTCAATGCTTAACGGTATTGGATGGCGGGGGTCCAAACTCTTTGATCCCCTCATAAGTTAACTACTATTAATACTATAACCTGGCTATTTAGGACTGTATCCCTGCTGACTCAGACTACTTAGTCGAGGGTAACGTCACCTTCAAAAGAGGGGCCTACCATAATTTGCATTAATAACTTAATTAATTATCTTTCAATAATCCGACCCTTTAGGATTGTATCCTTGCTGACTCAAACTACTGGGTTGAGGGTAACGTCACCTCCAAAAGAGGGGCCTACTACAATAACTAAGATAATCTCTTAAATAAGTGCAAAAGGCAGAAATAATCAAAGGTTACACTATACACGAGTCGGAATCAAGTGATTCATCTTGTCTATCTGTTTTTTCTTTTATTTTTATTTTCAGCATTTTAGTTAGTTTTTATTTTTAGTTTAAAACATTTTTCTAAACTTTTGATTTGATTAGACGTTGAGGATAAACCGGTACTAAAAGCTCTTGTGTCCTTGGACAACCTCGGTATCTTTCCAACACTATACTACGCTCACGATGGGTGCACTTGCCCATATGTGTGTTTAGTGTTAGTAAATATCGTGTTTTATAAATTTAAAACTTGGCTAAAAAAGTGTTAAAAGGGCTTAAAATATACACCTAATATATATAACACTTCACACGCATCAAGTTTTTGGCGCCGCTGCCGGGGACACAAGGATTTTAAGAAAGTTAGGAATCAGCGGCCTAATCGTTTTTCTTTTTTTTCATTTTTTTTAGGATTTTTCTAAATTTTTCAGCTTCTGCAGAGCTCAGCACGGGCCGTGCCCAGCGTTATCACTGGCAGTTTTTATTTTCCAAGTTACAGAGAGCTGAGCACGGGGTCGTGTCGGTGCAACACGGGGCCGTGCCCAAACTCCCAGTAACAGGGATCCGGAAAACAATCACTGTAACTCCGACCACGGGCCGTGTTCACTGAACACGGGGCCGTGGTGAACCTTCTGACAAACGTTCTTTTCTGTTTTTGTTTCAGGACTGGGAACCAGGCGCCACATTTGAACTTTCTACATAGTGCATGAGCTCCAGTTCTAGTAGAGACATAAAAGAACCTTTAGAAGAACCCGAACGCTTTCTCAGAAAAAGACTTAAAGCTAAAATCCAAGAGAAAGTTTCAGGGGACCCACTTCCAATGGCGGACCAACGTACCCTCATGGATTACCTACGACCCACTGTAGGTAATCTCGGCGCCGCTATCAATGCACCAAATGTCGAGGCCAATAACTTCGAACTTCGGCCGCATTTGATACAAATGCTCCAAAACTCCGCAACCTTCCATGGGCTTGCGGACGAGGATCCCCATCTACATATTACTAATTTCTTAGAAATATGTGATACATTTCGGATCAATGGAGCATCAAACGATGCCATTCGCCTTCTGATGTTTCCATTTTCACTAAAAGACCGAGCTAAGGCTTGGCTTAACACCCTCCCAATTGGCTCGGTAAACACCTGGGATGAACTAGCCCAAAAGTTTCTATATAAGTATTTCCCCCTGCTAAAACGGCTAAATTAATGACTGAAATTAATACATATTCACAAGAGGATGAGGAATCCTTATATGAAACTTGGGAAAGGTTCAAGGAGCTACTAAGAAAGTGTCCTCATCACGGTCTTGCGGTATGGCAACAAGTATCCACTTTCTACAACGGGTTGTTGCCACACACCAGACAAACACTTGATTCTAGCTCCAGGGGACTTTTAGGTAATCGTCGCCCAAATGAAATATATAATCAAATTGAGGAAATTGCTCAAACCAATTTTCAATGGCACACTCCCCGAGGCAATAAATCTATTGCCCCGGGCGCCCATAAGGTTGATGAAAGCACTTCTTTACAAGCCCAAATCGAAGCCCTTTCTTCAAAAATAAAAAAATTAGAAATGACAAAAACGGTTTCGGTTATGGCTTGTGAAGGGTGTGGTAGGCCACATGAAAATTGGAGTTGTATGAAAGAATTAGATGAACAAACGGAAACGGTAAACTACATTGATAACAGACCTAGGCCGTCGGGTCCTCCAATGGGTACCTATAACCAAGGATGGCGTAACCACCCAAACCTTGGTTGGAGAGATCCCGGCAATAGCAGTAACCAACAAAACCAACGAACTAACTGTCAATAACCGCAAAACTTTTCTCAACAACAAGGTGGACGAGAAAGGCTTAAAGATACTGTATCTCGCCTCATCTCCGACACCGAAAAGAAAAACTCGGATCGATTTCAGCAATTGGAATCGAATTTTAGAAATCAACAAGCTAGCATTCAAAACATTGAAAAACAATTAAATCAAGTAGCTCAGAATTTCTCCGAGAGACCACAAGGCGCGTTACCTAGCAATACCGAAACCAACCCAAAAGCACAAGTACATCTCATCACACTGAGAAATCGAACCGTGGGTCCCGAGGAGGCTCCATTACCGCCAGATGAAAGAAGCCAGTCCAGCCAAACCACGACTCCACCCGCGCCCCAACCAGAAAAGGCTTCTTTACCAAATCAAGAGCCCACCAAGACTCCTCCAATTCCATACCCGGTAGGTTAAATCGTCAAAAGACCGATGAGCAATTCGCAAAGTTTGAAAATTTACTAAAACAATTGCATGTTAATATTCCTTTTATTGAAGTTCTTACCCAAATGCCTAAATATGCAAAATTTATGAGGGACTTCCAAACTCACAAAAGGAAAATTGAATCATTGCAATTAGTTAACTTAGGCGAAGAATGCTCCGCCTTAGTACTCAACAAACTCCCACAAAAGAAAATTGATCCAGGAAGCTTCATGATTCCTTGCTCGATTGGGGAATCCCCCGTTCGTAATGCATTAGCCGATCTTGGGGCTAGCATTAACCTCATGCCCACATCAATGTTTAAACGACTCGGCCTAGGAACAACGAGCCCTACAAAGATGAGCACACAACTCGCCAACAGATCCGTCAAATTTCCACAAGTTGTCGCTGAAAATCTATTGGTCAAGGTTGGCAACTTCGTTTTCCCAACCGACTTTGTCATCCTAGACATGGAAGAAGACACCGATGTCCCTCTCATTCTCGGGAGGCCATTTCTAGCCACCGCCCAAGCAGTGGTGGATATGAATGACGGAACACTAACATTGAAGTTTGGGGACGAGGAAGTGAAATTTGGAGTGGGAAAAAGAGTAGAAGACGAAGACCCGGTCAACTACATGAAGGTCATAGACTCAAGCTTGGATGACGCTCTCCGACGGTGTAACATGGGATGCGAAACATCCCACTTGAGTGACATATGACCAGGCTTTGGGTCTAGCCAAGGACCCTTATAAACGTGGCGCACCACGGAGGCATTCCGCGGAACTATCCTTAGTTTAATATAGATTAGTTTTTATGACTTCTAGTTAATTTTCAGGAATAAAACACACTTGAGATGACAAAGGATACAAGGGAAACTTGAACCAACACCCCATGCAGGAAAACAGAGCCATCCGACAAAATTTCTTCATTACAGCAAGTTCGGCACGGGCCGTGTCCGCCCAACACGGCCCCGTGCTGCACAGTCTGCAGAAAAAGACCCAGTTCAGGTAACTGGACACGGGCCGTGTTCACCCAACACGCCCCCGTGTCCAGGCTTCTGTTTCTCTTGATTTAATTTTGTTACCGGCACTTGAACACGGGGCCGTGCCCGGACAACACGGGGCCGTGTCCAGTGCCCAGTAACATAAATTTTTGCTTAATTCACACCTTTTACACATTCAATCAACCTAAAATTTTTTGTTTTTGGGACACATTGAGGACAATGTGTAATTTAAGTGTGGGGGGGGGGGGGGGATGCTAAAACCTTGAATCTTGCAAGTCCTAAATACAAGTCTTACACAAAACTCTATTGGAACCGCTAATCACCCCAAATTTTTTCAAAAATTTTCATTTTTTTACTTGTATAGGTTTAATTCGGGAATTTCAAGTTCTAAAAAGGTTATACTTTTACAAATTTACAACCGATAGCGTCGTGATAAAAAGAACCAACATAAGAAAATTATGAAAAGGCATAACAAGTTTAGTTAAAATTTAATTATATATACTTGATCACATAAAAACCCATTCCCACAAAAGTGAGTTTTGAGCCTTTATTGAGCATACAAATATATATCTTTAAACTAAACGCTCATTTTTCCATTCTTGTGTGAATAGCCGCTTGGTTCTTACGACTCTAGAACTTGCCATGACGATACATTCCCGGTCCTTACCAACTTAAACCAGAGTAAGTAAATGATAGAGGCATTAGGACTAACCTTTTTTTTCTCTACACCATTATTTTTCTTTTTTTTTTCACCTACCCAAAATCCCCCTAGTTAGCCCCTTTGAGCCTAAACCTTTTCATTTCATAACCCAAACCAAACACCCTTTCACCCACCAAAACCTTTTTCATTTTTAACCCTTTGTTTTAGTAACTAGCTCGGTTTTTCGTATGACTTTTCAAAAAAAAAAAAAAAGTGTGTTGATGATGAAGCAAAAAGAAATAAACAAGCAAGTTTATCAAAAATAACTTTGTTTGGAATAATGGCTTCATCAAAATAAAAAGTTAAAAAGTCTTACGAAAAACCGACGCTTGTTACGTTTTTCGCCTTTTCTACTAACCGCTAACCACTAACCCAACCACCTAACCCAAGCCTAACCCTTCACCCAAAAAGCCCTCTTGATATTTACAAAGGTATAAAGTTAAAAAGGAGGAGGATTGAATGCTTGGCAAGCCTATGGTAGGAGTAAGTTCCATGCCGCTCTCGAGTGATCCACTAAAATACATTTTCGGCCGAGTGTTGAGTGATCCCCCGTGAGGTATGTGAACTTGTATATAAATAAAACTTTAAAGAGGCATGTTATGCCCTAATAAGTAATTTGTCTTATGAAAAGTTTTAAATAAATCATGACGAATAGGATTGTAAATAAATAAAACTTAATAAAGAATCTTGGAAATCCCGACACTCTATGACAAGCCCAAAAAGGTTCTCTTCTACCCATTCCATTTGGGTGTGTAAAGCCATATTATAAAGAGTTTTGCTTGAGGACAAGCAAAGATTCAAGTGTGGGGGTATTTGATGTGTGCAAAATGCAACTTATAAATTACATCAATTGTGGCATAAAACTAACCCTTTTTTAGTACTAATGTTGGAAAAAATGTGCTTTTGTCTTCCTTTTGTATTTTCAGGATTAAATGAACTCAAATTAACAAAAGAAGCAAAAAGACGGCAAAATCTAACATAAATACAAGAAAAGGAACAAACGTGACATGCCCGACCCCACGACAGCATCTCCCCAAGCAAAACAAGAAGACAGAAGACTGAACACGCCCCGTGCTCAGCCAGCACGGGGGCGTGCCCAAGTGTCAACAGAAAAGACAAAGTGGTAGAAGCTTCTATTGCCCACCACGGGGCCGTGCTCAGCGGACATGGGCCGTGGTCAACTAAAAGATTCGCACAATCCAGGTAAATCTTCATAGTACAAAGATTCTTCTGCACACGAGGTCGTGCTCAGCGGACACGGGGGTGTGGTCAACTAATAAGACAAACTGCAATAAATGAAGAAAGAGAAGGATGTGGACACGGGGCCGTGCCCGAGCTTCTGTTCAGCCTGTAAATAGGAGTGCTTGGCTCAAGCTCAAACCATCCCTTGACACACCACCTCTCTCACACTTCACCCACCACCACCATAACACCATCATCCACCACCATCATCCATTGTCCATCATAGAGTGTGTGAGTCGTCTCGGGATCCAAGATTGATCGTAAGATTTCTTGACAATCAAGGCCATGTTTGTCTAAGTCTCTTACATCACTTGGTGAAGACAAGTGTCTAGTGTAATACTTTTTATTTCTAATCTTTTCGCACTTTTTACTTGGTTTTGTATTAATGACTTTAATAATTAGTTTCTTATGTTGAAGGTGATTCTTCCTTATCGTTTGTCCGTGGTGTCTTGGCATAATTTTACTGTCTATATAAAATAAAAGATTTTCACCATTTATATCTCCGCGGTCTATATGGAGGTATGTTGGCTACCTGGTCGGGGGTTAAGGGAACGGTTTGGTAAGAGTCTTGCCATTGTTCAGCGTTTAGAGGTCCTGCAATGGACCTGAGTCAAATTTAGTAGGACCTCCTTCAATGCTTAACGGTATTGGATGGCGGGGGTCCAAACTCTTTGATCCCCTCATAAGTTAACTACTATTAATACTATAACCCGGCTATTTAGGACTGTATCCCTGCTGACTCAGACTACTTAGTCGAGGGTAACGTCACCTTCAAAAGAGGGGGCCTACCATAATTTGCATTAATAACTTAATTAATTATCTTTCAATAATCCGACCCTTTAGGATTGTATCCTTGCTGACTCAAACTACTGGGTTGAGGGTAATGTCACCTCCAAAAGAGGGGCCTACTACAATAACTAAGATAATCTCTTAAATAAGTGCAAAAGTGCGGAAATAATCAAAGGTTACACTATACACGAGTCGGAACCAAGTGATTCATCTTGTCTATCTGTTTTTTCTTTTATTTTTATTTTCAGAATTTTAGTTAGTTTTTATTTTTAGTTTAAAACATTTTTCTAAACTTTTGATTTGATTAGACGTTGAGGATAAATCGGTACTAAAAGCTCTTGTGTCCTTGGACGACCTCGGTATCTTGCCAACACTATACTACGCTCACGATGGGTTCACTTGCCCATATGTGTGTTTAGTGTTAGTAAATATCGTGTTTTATAAATTTATAACTTGGCTAATAAAGTGTTAAAAGGGCTTAAAATATACACCTAATATATATAACACTTCACACGCATCAGCGTCTTTAGCTCTTGCCAATTCATGATAGCTTCAATCTTAGCGGGATCCTCCTGGATACCATGCTCGCTAACCACATGTCCAAGAAATTGGACTTCACGAAGCCAAAACTCACATTTTGAAAACTTGGCGTAGAGCTTCTCTTGCTGAAGAAGTTTGAGAATACAACGGAGGTGTTTCTCATTATCAGCCTGGTTCTTCGAATAAATAAGAATGTCATCAATGAAGACAATGACAAACTTGTCCAAGTAGGGTTTGCAAACGCGATTCATGAGATCCATGAACGCTGCTGGTGCATTAGTGAGTCCAAAAGGCATCACTAAGAACTCGTAGTGACCATAACCAGTTCTGAATGCAGTCTTGTGCACATCTTGATCTCTAACCTTCAGCTGAAGGTAACCAGACCTCAAATCAATCTTGGAGAAGTAACTTGCCCCTTGTAGTTGATCGAACAGATCGTCGATCCTAGGCAATGGATACCTATTCTTGATAGTCACCTTGTTTAGCTCATGATAATCGATGCATTGACGCATCGATCCATCCTTTTTCTTTACAAACATAATCGGTGCTCCCCAGGGAGATGAACTAGGTCGAATAAAACCTTTGGCTAACAAATCATCCAGTTGAGTCCTTAATTCTTTCATCTCAGTCGGTGCTAACCTGTATGGTGCTCTTGCAACTGGCGCTGCTCCAGGAATAATGTCAATTCTGAACTCTACTTGCCTATCTGGTGGTAAACCAGGTAGTTCTTCAGGGAATACTTCTGGATATTCAGAAATGACAGGGATGTCTTCAATCTTGGGCTTTGGTTCATCAGTAGTCACATGTGCCATGTAAATGACACAACCCTTCTTCAAACACCTTGACGCTTTAAGCATAGACACCTGCTTAGGCAACCCATACTAAGTATCTCCCTGTATGGTAAGTGGCTCACCATACGGAGTCTTGATCACCACTTGTTTCTTGTCGCAAACGTTCTGGGCTTGGTTATGAGATAACCAATCATGCCTATCACTATGTCGAAACCAGCTAATTTCAAAGGAAGCAAGGATAACGGAAAGGAGTGGTTCCTAATGGATATAAAACATCCATCTAACACAGTTGAGGTAGTTTCTATGGTACCATCGGCCAATTCTACTTCATACTTTATGCTTAGGGTTTTAACAGACAGATTTAGCAATTTACAAAACTTATCATCAACAAATGACTTATCTGCACCCGAATCAAATAATACCCTTGCATAAACATCATTAATAAGGAAGGTATCTGTTATCACGTTATCATCCTGAACTGCTTCCCGTGCATTCATTTGAAAGACCCTAGCATTGGTCTTTTTGCCTTCTTCGGGTTTCTTGGCATACTTTGGGCAGTTGGACTTGATGTGCCCCTTCTCGTTACAGTTATAGCACGTTACGTCCTTTATCTTCTTGCAGTCCAAAGTCTTATGTTCCTTGGATTTGCATATCCCACATGTAATCGGCTTTGACTGAGACATTGATTCAAACCTGCATTTTCCAAAATGACGTTTCTGGCAGGTTTTGCATTTAAGCTTCTCATCCGTTTGCTGATTACCCTTGTTAGACCCAAAATTATTCTAGTGGTCTGTGTTCCCTTTACGCTTCTTATCCGAACGTCGTGAGTTGTCATCCTCACGTTTCCTCTTTCCTTCTTCAGAGCTTTTAAGCGATCTCAGCCTGACCGCATCCAGGGTAAGGGATAATGACAAATCAGCTGCTGACCTAAAAGTAGTAGGTCGAGACGCCTTCACACTGGCTTTAATCTCCGGGGCTAAACCCCCAATAAAACGAGCTATACGTTTTGGTTCCGGTGTCACCAAGTAAGGAACCAATCGAGACATAGTGTTGAAGCTTGTAAGGTATGCTTGACAGTCTAGGTTCTTCATAGCCAATGACAAGAAGTCGGACTCGATTTTCTCAACTTCATGTTGAGGACAGTAATTTTCTTTAATCAAAGCAACAAATTGAGCCCATGATAAGTTGTATAACAAAATCTTTCCAGTAGCTTGGATTAGAGACCTCTACCAAGCTAGAGCTTCTCCCTTGAATGACTGTGAAACATACTTCACAATATCTTGCTCCGCACATCCGCACATCCGCTAATATCAACCACCGTATCCATCTTGTCTAGCCATGTCATGCAGTCAATGCCTCCTTTTTCCCCAGTGAAGTCTTTGGGCTTGCAGGATACAAAATACTTATATGAACAGGTCCTTGTACGTGGTTCTTGGTTAAGTAAGACCTGTCTAGACGGAACACTCCTCTGATTTGAGGAATGATGAGTATCATCCTTATGTGATGCATGTGACTTGGAGGGTGGTTTTGTATGTTGTACAGATAGGGTCCTGCTACGGGTACCACCTGATTCATTGTCTCGTCTGTCCAGAGCTCGAGTAACGACATTATCTATTAATTCCTGCAGTTCGGTAACACCCCAAAAACGGGTTTGGTAATCAAACCGCGTTAATAGTAATGACGGGCAAAATACCGTTAATGGTAAAAATTAACCCGATAAATATCAGGAATTTAAATAAATAAACTTAATATTAATTGGAAAGAGGATAAATACTTTGAGAAAACAAAGTATATAAAAATGCTCGAGTTAAAGGGACTTAAAGCAAACCTAGTCATAAACTTTCCTGAACCCACTAAGATAACTAGGAATACCAGACCTAGTTAATAAGTGGAAATATGGTTAGAAGGAATTAGGGTGTGGCTAACTTAATAACTAGCCAAAACATGAGGGACTAAACGTTGGATAACTTGAAAATGGAATTATTAAAATAAAACATAACACAACACACACACACACACACACAGAGTGTGTCTGCGTACGTGGAGATCGACCAGAAGGCTCCCATGGAGCCAAGAACCCTAGTTCAGCTATTCCTTCAAATTGAAAGGCTAATTGAAGCCCGAATTCAGATCTGAACACATAATAACGATAACCTAATCACGTGAATCAAGAGGTATGTCGAAATTTATATTTTGATGATACTTGTGAAATTTGATAATCATGCATGAATGAAATTCTTGTATGAAATATGAATGTTATAGTGAAATTGTGATGTCTAGGAGTCTAGGAACGAACCCTAGATTTGAATTTAGTAAAATAGTGCCATAAAAATAGAGATTTAACTAATAACTTTGTAGGTGGTAAATGGGTTTTATGGTACTATGATGAACACTTGAAAAGTGATGATAAATAAGTGAAAATTTGTTGCTGTGATATAAGTCTAGGTGTTGTTATGCATGCTAGACATAGAGACTTGTGAATGATGTTGAAACTTGGCAAATAACTAGTTGAGAAACTTAATTTATCAAAGTATGAAAATCATGCCCACAAGGTGTTTGCTAAAATGTCTAAACGAACACTGATATGTTGAAATTTTGAAAGAAACGTGTAATTGAATAATATGACAAATTGTGCGAAGTATGAACCGATAAGGGTTCAAAGCATAAAGTTAATCTAGACTTAATTGTGTAAATCATGTGATCAAAAGTAGTTAACTTTTGATAAGTTGAATTAATAAATAATAAGGTCGAACGGTAGTTTCGACATAGAAAATACGTAAGGTGGAAAAGTCGTGATTATTAATGACTCATCTAACCACCTTTGAATGATGACGATAGTTTGACACTTAACGAGCAAGGTGGAGGCTTGGGAAGAAACGGGCCAAACGAATCAAGAAGGAAAAGAAAAGCATAGCTCGGATACGAGGTAAGCTAAGCTTACGCCTTTTTATTCTTACTACCAATTACTTATAATGCACGTCGGAATAAGTGGGAATGTCAAGAAACCATAAGTTATGGTAAAAAGGGCAAAAACGATAGAATGGTAATCCGGACATGAGTTAACGAATAAATAAAAAGGATTTGAAAGGACATCATTTGACATAAGTCAAAATGGGTCAAACAAAGCAAGAAACGACTTTTAAGCAAGATGAATTCAAAGAGTAAATCGGAATAGGTTAAAGGGATGAAATGGTAATTAAATACCATCTCATAATTATAATTAGTCACTTCGACTAAACGGGTCAAATGGTGTTTTTAACACCATTTATCAATAATATTTGATGATCGCTTGTTGAGTTTGTGATCACAGGAATTAACACATGGTTCGCATGGCTATTAACTAGAAATTAATAGCGAAAGGTATTCAAACGGGTCAATCTTATGACCCGAGCCAGGTACGCATGCT
This sequence comes from Helianthus tuberosus, assembly GCA_030545235.1. Lineage (NCBI taxonomy): Eukaryota > Viridiplantae > Streptophyta > Magnoliopsida > Asterales > Asteraceae > Helianthus > Helianthus tuberosus. Next base: position 2,495,191 of record CM060450.1, on the reverse strand, counting down.
TAGAATTATAGCTAAAAGCGACATTTTGGTCAAATAATAGTAGAAGTCCTTCGTCGCATAAATGAAGGGCTAAAATTGACCAAAAAGCCGTTGAGGGGTAAATAGGGCAAACAACTTTCAAAAAGTTGTTTTGAAATAAGCGTCTTGTTTAAATTGAGTCTTTGGAATTCGTAAAAAAAATGGGGATAGGATGTAACGCAATAGAAACATGATTTAAGTCTAAAGATGTACTTAAATACCCTTAACGGGTCAAAATAAGCATACGAGCGAAAACGGGTTAAAATATATAAGAAACCCGCAATTAGAACCTAACATGGTAGAAAATATTGAATTGAAGTGGTTCATGTGAAATAATGATCAAACAAATATGTTTGTTTGATAAATGCGTAAACGGGTCAAAATTTTGTAAAAAGGTAATAAGCCGAAGGCATAAAAGTCTCAAAATTTATTAAGCCGGATGTCGGATTTTAACTCCATATGATAGAGAATCAAATTACAAACACGTAGGAAGGAACGGTAGGTCAAACGGACAAGCGGATTAAAAGTTATGAATGTTTTCGTTTTAGAAAACGACAAACTTAGAAAATCCTGCAGAGGCCACCGTAAGTTACGGTAACCACCGTAACTTACGGTAGCCTTAAAGTCTTTACGCCACACACCCACTGCTTTACGGTGGAAAAATCAAGATTCAGGGGCTACCGTAAATTACGGTAGCCACCGTAATTTACGGTAGACCCTGTACAAAAATGTATTTTTAATCAGTTTTGCTTCCCGGACTCGTTTAGACACGTTTTAAACCCCGTATGACTTAAGCATTTCATGTTTATGAAATGTAGGTACTTTCTGGACGCCGGAAGACGATCAAGCTCAACGAAGAACCGAACACGATAAAGATACATGCTTCCGCACATTGCCTCATCATAAATTTTAAACGACGAATCCGATCACGTTATGTTGAATAACTTATGATTTGTAAAAGTTTTAATAAATCCGTATTTTTATAGTATGTGTAGTCTTAACTACACATCTAATTGTTGGTATTTACATGTAAAACCGTTACATAGTAACTAGGGTCTTACAAGTTGGTATCAGAGCCCTAGTTTAAGAGATTCAAGTATGGGGAGGAAAAACCATGCTTGGACTTAAACCTTATGCTCTTGATAAAGATTGGGGTTCGGTTCGAGGCTTGATCGTAAATCCGGTAAGTACATGTATGTTAATTGTTTAACATGTTAAAGTGTTGTAAACAAAACATAGGGTTATCGCGTAATACACGCTACCCCAATTAAAATGATTGATACAGTTAATGAAATTACGTGCGTTGACACGTATAGTAAAAAGCCTTGTATTACAATACGGGCGTTTATAAGTGTCGAAATTACTAACTTTTGTAAATGTTTAGTTGAAGGACACTCGCATTTGAAGATGATGAGAGTTGAATGAATTGTGGATATGACGGTGGAACGGTCCGAGGTATGACAAGCTGAGCACACTCATTGAGGACCTAAATCGTGTGATGATTGCGAACAAAGTTCACAGAAAGAGAAGCCCGTTAGGGCAAGCATTACCAGGTGAACGCTTTTAAATTTAATCGCATAAGTAGTAATATGCAACAAACACGTATGGGATAACGGTTGCATATATTTGATAAACTTGAATAGGATATCTATTCAGGATGATGTTTCTAAGAGAAGTTTAATAGAAATATGTGTTATTCACGATGATGAATAACAAAGAAATAATAGGATTAGTTCATATGGAAACTTGGACGGGGGGTAATTATCCAAGTGGAAAACTCTCAATATTATGCTATTGAGAAAAGTAGCGATCACATTAACAAATGTGATTATATAATAGTTCGATAGAAAAGAAAAACATTTTATATGTTCAAATGTAAAACTAGTAAAACTAATGATTGTTGTTTTGCAATTAAATAAAGTTTTACTAAATGAAATCAGAGATATGAAATAAATAGAGGCATTACTTACAAAGGATGTGATGTGAAAGCTATAAAAAGGTCATGTGTATCATGTGCTGATCGCTTACTCTGGCCAAGTAAGTAGTGGCATATGATACCATGAGCTTCTTGTAGCGGACACATTTACGTCCGATGTAGTAAGGGCGGGGTGAATGGGACTAACTTAAATGGTACCCAAATGAATCAAATAAATAAGATGTTTAATAGTAAACGTAAACGCAAGTCGGACGACGGAAGCGTATTATGTTAAAATGACGAGCCCGAGAGAAGGGACAAAGATCGAAGTAAATGAAAATACAAACCAACTAATGAGAATGCTAAGGCATGCGGATAAAGGTTTGACTGCCATAAGTGATGAAATTCACGTGGACAAGTCAAACAAATTAAATAATGAATAAAGGACTTAATTGAATAAAAGCGATGGATTTCGCTAAGATGACCAAATAAATTAAAATGACGTCTAAAACCATATAAGAATGGTTACTTGATAATGATTACGGTAAAGATACCCGATGGACGGGTAGGATTGTGGGTGAATGCGTAAACCGAGAGACGGGAACGCAAAATAGAAAGTCAAAAGACTCGGAATATGAGTCATGACTAAAAGATGACAAGATTTTTTTTCGCAAACATAAATTTTGGTAATTACGTTCAACCATTTCAAAGTTGGACGGGTCAAATAAAGAATGAAGTTTGACATTCATAAGTGATGAAAATTCACCCAAAAATGAGTCAAACGAGTCAATTAAGGAATAACGCTTAATATAATAGGAAAACGCACACCAGTGAAACCGAAAAGCTAAAAAACAATAAGATAGAAGGACCCGGGTAATGGGTTGTAAAGGAGTATAAGTATGAACCGGGTAACGGTAAGCGTAGGACAAACCGATGTGTAAATGACGTTAGAAGTCGTAAAGTCGGAAAGATAGTCCAAAAGTAAACAAGTGAAACCTTAGACTACGGTCAAGGTCAACTAAAGTTCAAAAGCAAAATCAAATGATTCCAAACATAACAAGGGATGCTTTAAAGCTATATATGTATAAATAGACATTTGAATATAGACGTGAATAAAAGATGATCTATGGGATCATCATAACCTACGGGATAAAACGTAGTGATAAGGTCTACGGGACCAAGGAGACCGTTGGGTCATAAATAGAAAGAAACGAACTGTTGGGTCTCACCTTAAAAAGGTGAAACATATAAAGAAATAGCCTATGAGGCTAAGTGAAGAAATCTACGGGTCAATATTGTAAAGCGAGGAAACAAGTTGCAATTTCCCGCGTAAAATAATAACGAAAAGTAACGTTAGCATAAAAGTGATGGGTTTCGCTAAGTTAATCGAACGGGTTAAAGCGAAGAGATCACGAAGAGTCTGATTAACAAAAGTGAGGAATTTCACTAAAACATTTAAACGGACTTAAATGACAAAAGAATTCACAATTATTTGAATTGTGTTATGTCACAAAAAGGGCGAAGTCATTACCGAAATGACAACAGAAAGGGGAATAAATCCATTGGACGTAAATTCCTTGAAATTCACATAAGTTAAAGAGAAAACGTTAAACTAAAATACCATTTTAGTGAGAAATAACGTTTTAACAAATATAAATATTATGAGAGGAACTGGAAGACACTAAAAGAAATGGGTATGTTGAAAACGAAACCTGGTTCGTTTTATTAAACCAATGAAATACGTAAATAAGGTTTCGGGGACGAAACCTCTTTAAGGGGGGTAGACTTGTAACACCCAAAAAACGGGTTTGGTAATCAAACCGCGTTAATAGTAATGACGGGCAAAATACCGTTAATGGTAAAAATTAACCCGGTAAATATCAGGAATTTAAATAAATAAACTTAATATTAATTGGAAAGAGGATAAATACTTTGAGAAAACAAAGTATATAAAAATGCCCGAGTTAACGGGACTTAAAGCAAACCTAGTCATAAACTTTCCCGAACCCACTAAGATAACTAGGAATGCCAGACCTAGTTAATAAGTGGAAATATGGTTAGAAGGAATTAGGGTATGGCTAACTTAATAACTAGCCAAAACATGAGGGACTAAAGTTGGATAACTTGAAAATGGAATTATTAAAATAAAACATAACACAACACACACACACAGAGTGTGTGTGCGTGCGTGGAGATCGACCAGAAGGCTCCCATGGAGCCAAGAACCCTAGTTCAGCTATTCCTTCAAATTGAAAGGCTAATTGAAGCCCGAAGTCAGATCTGAACACATAATAACGATCACCTAATCACGTGAATCAAGAGGTATGTCGAAATTTATATTTTGATGATACTTATGAAATTTGATAATCATGCATGAATGAAATTCTTGTATGAAATATGAATGTTATAGTGAAATTGTGATGCCTAGGAGTCTAGGAACGAACCCTAGATGTGAATTTAGTAAAATAGTGCCATAAAACTAGAGATTTAACTAATGACTTTGTAGGTGGCAAGTGGGTTTTATGGTACTATGATGAACACTTGAAAAGTGATGATAAATAAGTGAAAATTTGTTGCTGTGATATAAGTCTAGGTGTTGTTATGCATGCTAGACATAGAGACTTGTGAATGATGTTGAAACTTGGCAAATAACTAGTTGAGAAACTAGATTTATGAAAGTATGAAAATCATGCCCACAAGGTGTTTGCTAAAATGTCTAAACGAACACTAATATGTTGAAATTTTGAAAGAAACGTGTAATTGAATAATATGACAAATTGTGCGAAGTATGAACCGATAAGGGTTCAAAGCATAAAGTTAATCTAGACTTAATTATGTAAATCATGTGATCAAAAGTAGTTAACTTTTGATAAGTTGAATTAATAAATAATAAGGTCGAACGGTAGTTTCGACATAGAAAATACGTAAGGTGGAAAAGTCGTGATTATTAATGACTAATCTAACCACCTTTGAATGATGACGATAGTTTGACACTTAATGAGCAAGGTGGAGGCTTGGGAAGAAACGAGTCAAACGAATCAAGAAGGAAAAGAAAAGCGTAGCTCGGATACGTGGTAAGTTAAGCTTACGCCTTTTTATTCTTACTACCAATTACTTATAATGCACGTCGGAATAAGTGGGAATGTCAAGAAACCATAAGTTATGGTAAAAAGGGCAAAAACGATAGAATGGTAATCCGGACATGAGTTAACGAATAAATAAAAAGGATATGAAAGGACATCATTTGACATAAGTCAAAATGGGTCAAACAAAGCAAGAAACGACTTTTAAGCAAGATGAATTCAAAGAGTAAATCGGAATAGGTTAAAGGGATGAAATGGTAATTAAATACCATCTCATAATTATAATTAGTCACTTTGACTAAACGGGTCAAATGGTGTTGTTAACACCATTTATCAATAATATTTGATGATCGCTTGTTGAGTTTGTGATCACAAGAATTAACACATGGTTTGCATGGCTATTAACTAGAAATTAATAGCGAAAGGTATTCAAACGGGTCAATCTTATGACCCGAGCCAGGTACGCATGCTTAGAATTATAGCTAAAAGCGACATTTTGGTCAAATAATAGTAGAAGTCCTTCGTCGCATAAATGAAGGGCTAAAATTGACCAAAAAGCCCTTGAGGGGTAAATAGGGCAAACAACTTTCAAAAAGTTGTTTTGAAATAAGCGTCTGGTTTAAATTGAGTCTTTGGAATTCGTAAAAAAAATGGGGATAGGATGTAACCCAATAGAAGCATGATTTAAGTCTAAAGATGTACTTAAATACCCTTAACGGGTCAAAATAAGCATACGAGCGAAAACGGGTTAAAATATATAAGAAACCCGCAATTAGAACCTAACATAGTAGAAAATATTGAATTGAAGTGGTTCATATGAAATAATGATCAAACAAATATGTTTGTTTGATAAATGCGTAAACGGGTCAAAATTTTGTAAAAAGGTAATAAGCCGAAGGCATAAAAGTCTCAAAATTTATTAAGCCGGATGTCGGATTTTAACTCCATATGATGGAGAATCAAATTGCAAACATGTAGGAAGAAACGGTAGGTCAAACGGACAAGCGGATTAAAAGTTATGAAGGTTTTCGTTTTAGAAAACGACAAACTTGGAAAATCCTGCAAAGGCCACCGTAAGTTATGGTAACCACCGTAACTTACGGTAGCCTTAAAGTCTTTACGCCATACACCCACTGCTTTACGGTGGAAAAATCAAGATTCAGGGGCTACCGTAAATTACGGTAGCCACCGTAATTTACGGTAGACCCTGTACAAAAATGTATTTTTAATCAGTTTTGCTTCCCGGACTCGTTTAGACACGTTTTAAAACCCGTATGACTTAAGCATTTCATGTTTATGAAATGTAGGTACTTTCTGGACGCCGGAAGACGATCAAGCTCAACGAAGAACCGAACACGATAAAGATACATGCTTCCGCACATTGCCTCGTCATAAATTTTAAACGACGAATCCGATCACGTTATGTTGAATAACTTATGATTTGTAAAAGTTTTAATAAATCCGTATTTTTATAGTATGTGTAGTCTTAACTACACATCTAATTGTTGGTATTTACATGTAAAACCGCTAAATAGTAACTAGGGTCTTACAAGTTCTGCACCAGCTATGTTGATTCTGGTGGTATCTTGATTTTCTCGAGGGTGACTGTTGACTTCTTCAGATTCTGCCATGTAGCATGATTGATACATAAAATTAATGACAATGATTTATTCAAAAGTCTATTATGAAATTGTCTTCTATGGCAATTCATTAACCATGGTAACTACAACCCATATTGGTTAATTTAATTTATTTAAATTTTTATTATATTTTATCCCAGCTATAGACTACTTAGGATAATAGGGTGGCATACAAAAGGCCTAGTCACAAGGATAATTTAATTCATAAGCCATGATTTTATAGAATCAAGGCATTAAGGTTTGAACATAGGTCATTACCTTTTCTTGACAAAGAGTCGTAGACTACAACTGTCTTTAGTCTCCAAGGACATTAATTATGGCCCGTAGGCACTTCATCACTAATGGATGATTAAATAATATAGAGAAAAGGAATTGGAAGGATCCAATATAAGGATGACTTATGCGATTTTATCGAATCACATTTGCCAGGAGTGTTAACATGTTTTCAGATGTTAACAGGGATCTGGATCTTAATAAGGAACTACCATCATGGCCCTCTCTTAAAATGACACATGGGCTAGGTTTTGCCTTTAAGATTTTGTTTAATAATGGCAGATTTAATAAAAGGAATGATATTTTTATTTATTTCATATATTATATTCATACATATGATGACAAAATGAAATTTTAAATTCAAATATTCCACTAATAAATAAAGGAGTACATAATTGCCCTAAACGGGACTTTAACAGAAATGACTTGCCCACGCAGGGACTAAACTGAAAATACAAGTCCTCGCAGGGACTTAAAAATACTTAAATAGATGTCCACGCAGGGACTTGATTGAAACAAGGAAATTACAATACAAATAAATAAATAAATAAATAAATAAGGAATCTTTTGAAATCCCCCTTGCTCTTCCCTTTGATTAGACTTGCCAAACCCTTAAGAAATCCCCTGTGGCTTCTATGCTCTTCTCGAACCTCACGCTCCACCTGACTCAACCTTTGAAGAATCTCCTGCTGCTGGGGTGGTTGGATCTGCGGCGGCTGTGACTGTTGTTGCTGCGGAGGTTGAGGAGGTGGCGGGTATTGGTACCTATAGGCCCGGTATCCCGTCTGCCAGGGAGCTCCATAGGGCCCCTCGGGATGAAGAGCATTGTAGTTCGCCGCTACAAGGTATGGGTCAACTTCGGCGTAGTTGTAGTTAGTATGGGCTGGCTGCTCAAACGGGTTGTACGCCGCTGCACCGGCGTATGAAGGAATTGGGTTATCATAAACCACTGGTGGCGGTGCGACTGGCGCAGAGTTCACCTCGGAAACGGGGTTTGAAGGCCCACCCATCTGTGGGTCTTCATATAGTGGCGGGTAATGACTGCCACTTAAATGCTGAGGGGTGCTTATGCGAATTCCCCCTCGCACGGACATCCGTGCGTTTCTTCTCCGCCTCGGTGGCTCCGGAGGTGGTTGCTGCTCTGGCGGTGGTGGCGGTGGAGTGACCGCTACAAAACGTGAATCCTCAGAGGGATCCTGTTGTTGCTGAAGCTGTGGCTGGAAAAGGGGGAGTAAACATCCAGTCGTATTGGGCAAACCTTGCCTCATAGCTGTCTGGACCACGATAAGGTGATCCATGGAAAGACGACCCATCCGAAATCTCGATGAGGTGAGTCGGTGTCCCAGATGGTGGTTCGGCGGGATTCGGGTCATCATCCTTTTCCACGTCCTGAGCCTCAGGGAAATGGTCTTCGGGGCCCAATGGGTTATGACCCATTGGTTCTTCAATCTGATTTGCTGGGTTAAACCGGCTCTGGAAATATGGGGTCGGGTCTTGAAACGCGCGGTGCGACCCCGACCGCTGTAGTGGTAGATAAGAATGGTGCGAATCGTTGGGCTCGTTCTCCGATTGCGGCCCAAAAGAATGATGGTAAGAGGGTGATGAACTTAGCGAGACAGATCGACTCGCGGGCTTCAAATATTACCTCCAATCCTCTTGAGGACTTGTGCTCATTGTTGCAGACGGAGTTCGCCGGTGGGAAGGTCCGACCTCATGATCGTGGCTGGTGAATGGCGCCTTGCCTCGTCCTCCTCTTCTAAACCTTGGTGGCATTTTAATGAACCTGTCAAAACAAACAAAAGAAGCAACAAAGAAAATCAATAAAGAACAAAATAAAATAAATTAGGATTAGTCCTAAGTTCTTTGTCTAGACTTGGAAGTCGAGGAATGTGCAAACTGTGTCATTGAGATTAAACACAAAAGGCTAGTGTTTAATTCACTCAAACCTGGCTCTGATACCAACCTGTCACACCCCGATATTTCCACGTATTACCGGTGGGCCCGGTGGGGAGTATCGTGACGTAGTTGATATCATCATAGTCAATAATCACGGTTTAATGCACAGCGGAAGTCGAAAGATAAAAACATTACAAACCAAATGAAAGTAATATCATTTATTACAAAAACGTTTGTAAGGGATCCACAGGCGGATCAGAGTTAAAAGGAACATTGTTCAACAGATTTATAAACATCTAAGCTTGCAAGACTTCTTTATTGATGCTAGGAGTAGCCAGCCTATTTCGATTAGTACCTGCACTTAACCTTTTTTGGAAAAATACGTCAGTTTACACTGGTAAATACAATTAACCGACTCATTTTGAAAAGAGTTTAAGAAAATTGATTTGAATGCACAAGGCACAAAATATCTTTTATAACTTGGGACAATTATTTATAAAACAATCTTGTATACAGTTTTACATGTTTGCCGTCCGTCAGGGCCGGTTAGAAGAGCCGGACAAGTTAAACTGACACGCCACAGATATAATGCCCATAAGGAAAATTCCTTATTGTGGATTACCATTTATACATACGCAACTGTCAGGTGTATGCCTACACCCCGTGCTTAAGTCGTGGCCATTTCAATGAATGAGCCGAGGATATCCAGGACATGGTCATTAACGCCCCAAAGGCCCTATACCAAACAAAACAGATTAAAACGGGTTATGTAAATATATTAATCACAATCCGATTTAAATAACTACATACCAGACCAAGCGGTATTATTATAATACCGTATCCCAAGCCCGTATAACGGAAAATAAGTTAAAAGTATTTACCTGAGCAAATTATACAAATTTATCCCAGCCGTACAAATCAGCAAGTGCAAGTATCTTTTACTGATCTCCTAAATCTGGAACAAAGGTTTTAATTAACCTATTAGATTCCTAATGGGTCTTACTTAAGTTTAAACTTAGACCGGTTAGTCTTAAAGAAAGGTATTCGGTTCAAAACGCAAGATTAAGCGAAGACTGGAATAGAATGTGATTTAGACCCAACAAGTTTGAAGACTTGTATAATATGGGTAAACTAAACACATTCTGGATTTTGAGATAAAAATAATAAGGTTTGACCCGTTTCGGTTAATTTATGCAAACTAGTTACATAAACCGTACCGAATGCGATAAATGCATAACGGGCAACCAAATGAGTCATGAACAGGTTTCCTAAGTTAATATGCCTTAAATATGTTGTGATATCAGTAGGATACCTTTCATTATGCCCAAAACGAATTTAAAATCAATTTAAGCCCCGTAGGGGTATTTTGGTCATTTTAAAGGTTATAAAAGAGATTAAATATTAATCTGAGGTTCAGGTCTGAAAAGATCAGTAAAAATATTTAATTTAATAAGTTATATCAGTAGGGTATTGCATATATGTGAAATTTATCATTTGTAACCAAACTATGCACCGAAGGGGCATTTTGGTAATTTCACATAAGCTTTAAAGGTCAAATTTGGAAATCTGAGTTCAAAACTTTTGCTTACTGTTAAAGTATAAAAATTTACTTAAAACATTAGTAAGTATTAAGTCTTATATGTTAAAAATAGTTTTAATCCATATTATGCGTTTAAAACGCGTAAGAATCGGTTTTAAACGATTTTCGGGTTAAAATAGGAAATCTGAGTTTTCGATCAGTTTATAAAATTAAAAATATTTTATTTATCATATAAAATCAGTAGCAAAAAGTTTGGAATCAAAATATTATGTAAAACTCATTTTATTAGCAAGAAGGGTATAACCGATATTTACCGAATTTAAGCAAGAACCCTATGTTATGTTCAGTTTAAAAATAAATAAAAATCTTCAAAAATCCCAAAATATTATATTACATCTGTGGGTAAAAATTTTGGTGTCAAAATTTGGGTTTAGATAGGCTTTATGCTAATAATGCCGTTTAATTAATAAAAAGCTTTCTAATTACGATATTGAGCATAACTCCTAATTTAGACCTCAAACTGATGTCAAATTATTAGGACATGTTTATAAATCAGTAATAAATGTTTTTGTCCTCTCACATTTTCAAAAATCTCGTTTTAAGGTCAAAAGGGTATAATGGTCAACATTTAAGCAATTAACGGAAACATGCAAATGAATCGGATTAATTAGGAACCCAGTTGTATGACCTCAGAGGGTTATACTAACCTATAACCTGGTCCTAATGGAACTCTAAAGCATGTCTAAACTAAACTAAATCGGGTCAGAACTGAAAGTCAAAGCAAAAGTCTACTTTTGTGACTTTCATTTCCGAACCGAGCCTAAACTCAAAATTGTCGGGTTGAACATGCTTAGACAAGTTCTTACATTAATTACCAAGTTATATAAGTGTTAAACCAGGTTTCATAAGTTCTACATTGTTAATTATGAGTTTATTTGCAAAATAGCTTTCTGTTGACTTTTTATAATCAAGTTTGACCCGACAATCGACCTAGTTAGAGTGGAAATCAGAGGGTGCCCCTTTAAGGGTTTATTACCCACATAATTACCAACTCATAGCCATTTTCAATTCGAAAAATGACTGGACCATTAGTGATTAATCACTAAGTCAAAGCTTAATTACTTAATAACTAACCAAACATGAGGGACCAAATTGGATATCTTGAAAATACATTTATAAAAAAAAAAAAGAAATCAAACACACACACATGGTGTGTGCGTACGTGAGAAGCCAGGAGAAGCTCCAAGGAGCCAAAACCCTAACTCAATCCAATTCAGCAAATTGAAGGTCGATTTCAGTTCTAATGAACACGGATTAATGATCACCCGAGCTAGGGGATCATAAGGTATGTAAAAATTTGATGATTTGTGAAGTTGTAAAATTTGAGTAATCTTCATAATCGCGAATTATGTATGGATTAGAGAGGCTATGGCTAAATTAGTGTTGTATGATTGCTTAGAAACAAAACCCTAAGTGAAAAGTTTACATAGGTTGCTATGATTTGAATAATTTGATGATTTGCTACACTTAGACAAGCGGGTTTCGATTATGTAGTGAAGATGATGATATACACATACTTAAAATCATCATATTTGATAGTAGAAGCAAAGTACTTGAACAAAATTGTAAGATTTAGTGTATGTTCATACAAGAATTGAAATGGGTTTTGTGGGAAGATGATGAACACTAGATTTATGATCATCAATTTGATGTTATTCGATTTCCATAAAGTAAGTCTAGGTGTGGTTATGCATGCTAGACATAAGAACTTGTGAATGATGTTAAAACTTGGGTAAATAACTAGTTATGAAAATTGATTGTTGATTTTATAGAATATGCCCACAAGGTGTTTGTTAAAATGCCTAAGTGAATGTTTATATGTTGAAATTGCGAATGAAACGCGTAATTGCCTTGTTTGACTAATTACGTGAAATATGGGTTAAAACGGGTTCTAATCATAATGTTGATTTAACTTAATTGTGCCTATTGTATGATTTAAGGTAGTTGACTTTTAAAAGTCAAACTAACCAATGATAAAGTCGAATAGTAGTTTCGACATAGAAAATACGTAAGGTGGAATAGTCGTGAATTGAAATGACTAATCTAACCACCTTGTGAATGATGATAGTTTGTCGCCTAACGAGCTAGGTGGAGGCTTGGGAAAGAAGCGGTCAAACGAATCAAGCACGAGAAGAAAAGCGTATTCGGATGCGAGGTAAGTAGAGCTTACGCGCCTTTACATTATTTGCAAAATTACTTAATTTCAAGTATTGTATATGAATGCTACTAAGTGGTTGGTATACGATGTTCCGACACGATTCAATGAGAGTCGGAACAAGGGAAAATGGTAAGAAATCATGAATTATGGTAAAAGGGGTAAAAAGGTAAATTAGTCATGTAATGACGAACAAATAAAAACGGTTTTAAGTAAAACAAGTTTAAGGGAAAACCGGGATAGGTTTAAGGGATGAAATGATAACTAAATACCATCTCATATGGATAAATGGCCAATTAGACTAAATGGGTCAAATGGTGTCGTTAACACCATTTGACACTTACATTTGACAATCGCTTGTTGAGTTTTGTAATCACAGGAAATAACATAAGTATGCGTTGCTTTAACTAGAAAGATTTAAAGCAAAAGTTATGTAAACGGGTCAATACCTTGACCCGATCCAGGTACGCATAAATAAGCTTTTAGTTAAACATACAAATCTTGGTCAAATATTTAGCGAAAGTCCTTCGTCGTAAAGTGAGGGACTAAAGTTGACCAAAACACCCTTGAAGGGTATAATGGGGCAAACGACACATAGGGGTTATTTTGGAACTTGCATTAAGATTATAGAATCATTAAATATGAATAAAAGTTATAGGAATACACATTTGCGGGTCAAATGCACAAAAATGGTCATTTGCGTAAAATGACCAACCGATGAGTAAATTTGGGATAATAGGTTAGTTATGTTAAATCCACCACAAAAAATAATTGTGGTGGAACATAAGCAGACATTTAGATGCGACATTATGAAGTATTGAAAAGAAAAGAGCTAGTTTTAGACCTAAATGCATAAAAGATCCCCTAAACGGGTCAAAATGAATTACGCGCGTAACTTGGGTGTTTTGCCGCGTAATTCACAAAACTTATGAATCCAAGATAGATATTTTGAGTTAAATACCTTGGTCTAAGAATTATGATTAACTAGAAACAAGTTTGGAGGTCTTAAATACAAACGGGTCAAAATGTGGATTTTAATAATAAGCCGAATGCAAAAAAATTTAGAATTTTATTAGTTTGAATGTTGGATATAAACTCCATGAGATGGAGAATCAAATTACGATCATGTAGGAAGAAACGGGAGATCAAACGGATATGCGGATTGAAAGATACGAAAGTTTTCGTGTCAAAAACGGCAAAAAGGAAAGGGACTGATACAGGGGCCACCGTAACTTACGGTGCCCACCGTAACTTACGGTGCCCACCGTAAGTTACGGTGGGGCTAAAATTGTTACGGTAGTTGCCTACTGAGTTACGGTGGGGGAATTTTCATACAGGAGCCACCGTAACTTACGGAGTCCACCGTAAGTTACGGTGGAGGCCAGTTTGTAGACCTTGTTTTTGGATCAAGAAATTAACGTTTGGATTTCCTTCCATTATCAATATCTTGTCTTGTACCGTTATTTAAACTATCAATACTAACATTTAAGCTGGTATTGATCGTAGGTGAATGTCGAGAGTCCCGTATGAAGATAAAGCGTCGAGCAAGAACCGAACACACGTTAAATGAAGCTTCCACAAGTTGTTTCGTCATTATTCTAAAACGATGAATTAAATTACACTATGTTGTTTTGCTTCAAGTTTAGAAAAGTTTTAATAAACCCGTATTTTAGCATGAATGGTTAAATATAAATACTCAGTAATTTGTGATTATTTACGGAAATCGCTAAATTTATTTATGGTTGTTACAAGTTGGTATCAGAGCCTTGGTTTAAGAGATTCAAGTATGGTGGGGAAAACCATGCTTGGACTTAAACCTTATGCTCTTGACAAAGATTGGTGTTCGGTTCGAGGCTTGATCGCAAATCCGGTAAGTGCATGTATGTTAATGGTTTGGCGTATTAAAGTGTTGTAGACAACACATAGGGTTATCGTGTAATACACGTTACCCCAATTAAATGATAGATATAGCTAACAAAATTATGTGCATTGACACATATAGTAGAAAAGCCTTGTATTATGATGCGGGCGTTTAGTAAAGTTGACATTACTAACTTTTGTGAATGTCTTAATTGAAGGACACTTGCATTTAAGGATGACAAGGGTTAAACAAATTACGGATATGATAGAAGAACGGTCCGAAGTATGACAAGATGAGCTGCTCACCAAGGACTAAATCGCGTAACGACCGCGAACAAGGTTAATGGCAAGAAACGCCCGTCAGGGCAAGCATTACCAGGTGCGTACTTTTAAATATAATCGTACAAATAACAATATGCAACAAACATGTAGAGAATGATTGTTGCATATGTAAATTAGAAACTTGGGAAACCTGAATAGAATACCTATCCAGGATACTATTTCCAAGAAAACTAAATAGAGGTGTTACTTACATAGGGCGTGATGTGAAAACTATAAAAAGGTCATGTGTGTCATGTGTTAATCGCTTACTCTGGCCAAGTAAGTAGTGGCATATGATACCATGAACTTCTTATGACGGACACATCTACATCCGATGTAGTAAGGACGTGATGAATGGGACGAATCGAAAAGGTACCCAAAACGGATCAAATAAGTAAAATATTTGATAATAAACGTAAACGCAAGCCTGAAGACGGAAGCGTATTACGTTAGTATAACGAGCCCAATGGAAGGGACAATAATCAAGTAAGTGAAAATACAAACCGACCACTAAGAATGCTAAGGCATAGAGGATAAAGTTGACTATCAAAAGTGGTGAAACTCACACGAACAAGTTAAACATGTTAGATAAAACGTAATATTGGAAAGGATAATGAGCCTGGTAATGGGACGAGATTGAATACAAATATAGGCGCAAACCGAATAAAGGAAAGCGCGAGATATTAATGAACCCATGTAATGGGTCGGAATTAATTATGAAATGATTGCAGTCACGAATCACAGTCGGAGTGAACGAAATTTTGATGTGAAAACAAATGATTTTCGAACATAAAAAGGACGATCTACGGGATCATTATAACCTTTGGGTTATAAACAGTGTAAAGGTCTACGGGACTAAACTGACCCACGGGTCATGAATAAAAAGGAAAAGAATCATAAAGGCAACGCCCTAAAGAGGTGAAAGCCTAAAGAAATAGCCTACGAGGCTAAGTGAAAGAATCCAAGGGTTACTTAGACAAGCGAGGGAACCAGTAGAGAAACTAAGACTGTAAAAGAATAAATTATGGACTGTCAATATCCTGGTACGGATAATTGACAAAAGATAAAGAGAAGATCCTAAACTAAAACTTCGGTTTTAGTAAGAAATAACGTTTTTACAAATATAAATTCTGATAGAAATTCAAATAGTAAACATGAAAGATACAAGTCTTGACACTTATAGGCGCAAGGCGATATATTCGAAAAATGATATTTTCAAAAATGAAAGGTTGATATAAATTAAACATGATGTGACACGATCACGATCAAGAAATGCAATGTGAAGTAAAATAACATTACAACCAAGCGAGCGGTAAAAAGTAACTGGACTAACAAGTCTAGTTAGTGAGACCGGTTAAGGTCAATTAAATGAATTTGAAAACAAAAGAAATTGTTGTTAAAAGTGAAGGATTTCACTAAAGACCTTTAAACGGGTCAAAGTAACGGATTCCTAAAGAATTTGATAGTATATGAAAGCGATGGATATCGCTAAGTTAACTAAACTAGTGGAAATAACGAGATTACGTTATTTCAAGTTGCACTATGTCGCATGAGATACGTAGATAATTAGTAACCAAAAAGATGTTACCATACTTTTCTGGTAATACTAACAATTGGTTAAAAGTATAAGTAATGTTCAAAAGATTTCTCGGAACAAATGCATTGAGTTTAAACTCGATGAATTATATAAGAAAAGGTTTCGGGGACGAAACCTCTTTAAGGGGGGGGGGGGGTAGACTTGTAACACCCCGAAAACGGGTTTGGTAATCAAACCCCGTTAATACTAAAAGACGGGTAAAGTACCGTTAGTGGTAAAAATTTACCCGGTGAGTAATTAAGATTTTTAAATAAATAAACCTAATATTTAACAAAAAGTTAAATAAAGGCCTATGGATAAATAAAGTTTTTAAAAGGCCTAAATTAACGGGACCTAAAATAAACTCAGTCGTAAATTTCCCCGAAACCCACTAAATTAACTAGGAATATTTAACCTAGTTAATAAGTGAGAATAGTGTTAGAAATAGTTAGGTTGTGGTCTACTTAATAACTAACCAAACATGAGGGACCGAATTGGATATCTTGAAAATAGATTTAAAAAAAAAAAAGAAATCAAACACACACACATGGTGTGTGCGTACGTGAGAAGCCAGGAGAAGCTCCAAGGAGCCAAAACCCTAACTCAATCCAATTCAGCAAATTGAAGGTCGATTTCAGTCCTAAATCAATGCATGAACACGGATTAATGATCACTCGAGCTAGGGGATCATAAGGTATGTAAAAATTTGATGATTTGTGAAGTTGTAAAGTTTGAGTAATCTTCATAATCGCGAATTATGTATGGATTAGAGAGGCTATGGCTAAATTAGTGTTGTATGATTGCTTAGAAACAAAAGCCTAAGTGAAAAGTTTACATAGGTTGCTATGATTTGAATAATTTGATGATTTGCTACACTTAGACAAGTGGGTTTCGATTATGTAGTGAAGATAATGATATACACATACTTAAAATCATCATATTTGATAGTAGAAGCAAAGTACTTGAACAAAATTGTAAAATTTAGTGTATGTTCATACAAGAATTGAAATGGGTTTTGTGGGAAGATGATGAACACTAGATTTATGATCATCAATTTGATGTTATTCGATTTCCATAAAGTAAGTCTAGGTGTGGTTATGCATGCTAGACATAAGAACTTGTGAATGATGTTAAAACTTGGGTAAATAACTAGTTATGAAAATTGATTGTTGATTTTATAGAATATGCCCACAAGGTGTTTGTTAAAATGCCTAAGTGAATGTTTATATGTTGAAATTGCGAATGAAACGCGTAATTGCCTTGTTTGACTAATTACGTGAAATATGGGTTAAAACGGGTTCTAATCATAATGTTGATTTAACTTAATTGTGCCTATTGTATGATTTAAGGTAGTTGACTTTTAAAAGTCAAACTAACCAATGATAAAGTCGAATAGTAGTTTCGACATAGAAAATACGTAAGGTGGAATAGTCGTGAATTGAAATGACTAATCTAACCACCTTGTGAATGATGATAGTTTGTCGCCTAACGAGCTAGGTGGAGGCTTGGGAAAGAAGCGGTCAAACGAATCAAGCACGAGAAGAAAAGCGTATTCGGATGCGAGGTAAGTAGAGCTTACGCGCCTTTACATTATTTGCAAAATTACTTAATTTCAAGTATTGTATATGAATGCTACTAAGTGGTTGGTATACGATGTTCCGACACGATTCAATGAGAGTCGGAACAAGGGAAAATGGTAAGAAATCATGAATTATGGTAAAAGGGGTAAAAAGGTAAATTAGTCATGTAATGACGAACAAATAAAAACGGTTTTAAGTAAAACAAGTTTAAGGGAAAACCGGGATAGGTTTAAGGGATGAAATGATAACTAAATACCATCTCATATGGATAAATGGCCAATTAGACTAAATGGGTCAAATGGTGTCGTTAACACCATTTGACACTTACATTTGACAATCGCTTGTTGAGTTTTGTAATCACAGGAAATAACATAAGTATGCGTTGCTTTAACTAGAAAGATTTAAAGCAAAAGTTATGTAAACGGGTCAATACCTTGACCCGAGCCAGGTACGCATAAATAAGCTTTTAGTTAAACATACAAATCTTGGTCAAATATTTAGCGAAAGTCCTTCGTCGTAAAGTGAGGGACTAAAGTTGATCAAAACACCCTTGAAGGGTATAATGGGGCAAACGACACATAGGGGTTATTTTGGAACTTGCATTAAGATTATAGAATCATTAAATATGAATAAAAGTTATAGGAATACACATTTGCGGGTCAAATGCACAAAAATGGTCATTTGCGTAAAATGACCAACCGATGAGTAAATTTGGGATAATAGGTTAGTTATGTTAAATCCACCACAAAAAATAATTGTGGTTGAACATAAGCAGACATTTAGATGCGACATTACGAAGTATTGAAAAGAAAAGAGCTAGTTTTAGACCTAAATGCATAAAAGATCCCCTAAACGGGTCAAAATGAATTACGCGCGTAACTTGGGTGTTTGCCGCGTAATTCACAAAACTTATGAATCCAAGATAGATATTTTGAGTTAAATACCTTGGTCTAAGAATTATGATTAACTAGAAACAAGTTTGGAGGTCTTAAATACAAACGGGTCAAAATGTGGATTTTTAATAATAAGCTGAATGCTTAAAAATTTAGAATTTTATTAGTTTGAATGTCAGATATAAACTCCATGAGATGGAGAATCAAATTACGATCATGTAGGAAGAAACGGGAGATCAAACGGATATGCGGATTGAAAGATACGAAAGTTTTCGTGTCAAAAACGGCAAAAAGGAAAGGGACTGATACAGGGGCCACCGTAACTTACGGTGCCCACCGTAAGTTACGGTGGGGCTGAAATTGTTACGGTAGTTGCCTACTGAGTTACGGTGGGGGAATTTTCATACAGGAGCCACCGTAACTTACGGTGCCCACCGTAAGTTACGGTGGAGTCCAGTTTGTAGACCTTGTTTTTGGATCAAGAAATTAACATTTGGATTTCCTTCCATTATCAATATCTTGTCTTGTACCGTTATTTAAACTATCAATACTAACATTTAAGCTGGTATTGATCGTAGGTGAATGTCGAGAGTCCCGGATGAAGATCAAGCGTCGAGCAAGAACCGAACACACGTTAAATGAAGCTTCCGCAAGTTGTTTCGTCGTTATTCTAAAACGATGAATTAAATTACACTATGTTGTTTTGCTTCAAGTTTAGAAAAGTTTTAATAAATCCGTATTTTAGCATGAATGTTTAAATATAAATACTCGGTAATTTGTGATTATTTACGGAAATCGCTAAATTTATTTATGGTTGTTACAGCTGTCCTTGTTTCTGCCCAGTCACAGGTCTTACGGACCGTAAGCATTTGGCTTTGCGGTCCGTATCCGCTTTTTAATTATACCCGCCCAGCTCCGCCACCTTACGGTCCGTAAGGTGGTATCCTTGCGGTCCGTAAGCGTGGTCAGAAGACAAAAACTTTGAGAATTTTAGTGTTTGTCCATGCAATCTTTTCACAACTCGAATCCAACGTCATTTTCAGCAGAATGGTCCACATGATCAGTTCTGAATTTCTCTTAAAAGCATTGCCATGCAAAATAATAGTCTTTGACTCTTTTTTAAAAGGTTAATGAATGTAGAATTTTGTCGTTTTTGGCACATGTGCTCCCAAATTCTTGAATTCGGATTATTCCTCACAAACTTGAGTTGGGATTTATAATTTTTATTACCAGATGTATAAGAGGGCATAATAAAATATATTACAAGGCTTTGGGAACGTTAAAAGGACACTCAGAGGTAAAATTTAACATGTTGACGTTTTAACTCCTATGCTTCGTAACTTTTCTATTCTTAAGTATGATGATTTTCGGTGTTCATCAATTTATTCCCTTGTGAACATGAATATCTTATGAGGTCATTCAGAGGCACGAGTTTGGCATGTTGACGCTTTTGGCTCTTTTATTTACATTGTTTGAAAATTTTAATCCCTCGGAATTAATTCATTACATGTTTAAAGTCTGTAGGACCGAGTTTCGTGACCGAAACCGTGATTCTCATGATTATGTTCATAGACGGGAAGATTAGAGACGGATGAAATACTTGCTTGTATTGATTTTGTAACATAACATAACAAGCCGGCC
The DNA here is from genome assembly GCA_030545235.1 of Helianthus tuberosus. NCBI lineage: Eukaryota > Viridiplantae > Streptophyta > Magnoliopsida > Asterales > Asteraceae > Helianthus > Helianthus tuberosus. The sequence continues at coordinate 2,474,740 of CM060450.1, read as the reverse complement.
CGATTAACAAGCTAACCGAGCCATACCAAAGGAGTACACATCCGGGGAGAGACCAAGTGGTGATCTCTCCCGGTGAGGTCTCAAACCTCCTAAAACTTCCAAGTGTTGCAAATGGCAAGGGTTTTCTATTTATAGTCACACCCCTTGTCTTGCAAACACACACGGTCAATCGAATAACCCTCTCGTTTGACCACTTCAAACGAGCGGGTCTATACACGTTCGATAGACCGTTTCACTAACTATTACAAATTCAGCGTAAAATAAATCTAATCTATTCGACAAGCATCGGACACAAAATCTGCATCAACAAAGTCCATGACACGTGTCTTTATAATATTGGTCTTGATTTTACGAGGTGTTACACCATCCGATCGGATGGTCATCTGTACGGATGACCATTCGATCGAATGGTCATTCGATCGAAGTGGTCCGGCGAGTTAGATTCGACGTTTCGTTTTGCGTGTTGAGCGTTGCGATGCGTTTAAGCGAGTGTCATTTAAGCGATGCGATAGGTTTATCTAATAGTCACACAAATACTATATCTAACATACAATCATCATAAATAACTTGCGTTTAGCGTTTGCGATTAGTTTGCGTTGCGATAGAGTTGCGATTGCGTTTTCGAATAATCACCACAAAACATAAATAAACATGCACAAGTAACACATAATTAGCACACACACGTAAAACAATATACAGAACGCATAATTCGAGTTGCGATGCGATGCGATTAGCGATAAATCGATTAACATGCGATTAAACCTCGATTGTTAATAGATACTCCACATTATACAACTAAAGTCAATAAAATAAAAGATTTGGTTACAAGTCAAAGAGTACAATCAATAATTAAGCAAGGAGTGACAGATCACAATTCGCAATCTTTTCTTCCTTTGACTTTGATTTTGACTTGTACTTTGACTTTCGAAACACGGGGTGTTACAGTAACCAAACAAGACATGGAATGGTAATGATCCATTGCATTCCCTCGTCCATTCCATTACCTCGTCTATTCCATTCCTTCGTCCATTCCATTACCCCATACCAAACAGACCCTTATTTTTAGGCTCAAGTTCGGCTTGTAAACAAGTTTAAATAAGCTAGGCTCGACTCGTCTCGTTTACACTAAGGCTCGATAAGGCTCGACGAGCCTAACGAGCTTCACACGCGAGTCTCGAGCTCGAGCTCGATAAGGCTTGGCTCGTTTCGAGCTTTTTTTCGAGTAGCTCGCGAGCCGCTCGGCTCGTTTGCACCCCTAATTTTCTTTTTTAGTTTCTACATTAGCACAATGGAGCTATCTTCGCCCATATCAAATTAAAATCGAAATCAACTAATTTGAGCATATGCATTTATTCACTTACCGTCTTAGGTTTAAACGTGGGTGATAAATTATTGATCAAAATTTTTCTCTTTCCTGTTGCCAATACCTTAATAAAATTTTCTCTTTCGGTTGCGATACCTTAATAAACGGAGTTGATATCGATCTAATTCCCGTTGTAACATGCGAATGAGTTCTACTAGTTAATATAAAATACATATTTAAATTTACTATATAAATAGTTGCTAAAAAGCAACTAGACTATGCTTGAAGTCCCAGTTTTATTTGAATACTTGTTATAAGGTCTTTCACGTGAATAGAAAAGAAGATAATGTCTTTAACTAATTGATGTCCCGTTCGCGTTGCGGGGCGATGGCCGAATAATTGTCAACCAATTAAAAAAACAGTACTATAGTTTTGCTAGAAAGGAAAAGTAAAAAGAGTGTTAGGCAACTTATTGACAAGATTTTTAGCTGGGGGCAAAGTTATATTTTTATTTTTACTTGAGGGAAAAACCGAATTTTTTTCCCATGGGTAAAATCCTAATTTTACCTAGGGGAAAACCATATTTTTATTTTGCACTGAGGGGCAAAAACGTAATTTTGAATTGAGGGTGATATCGTAATTTTGAATTGAGGGGAAAATCGTAAATTTTAGCTGGGGGCAAAAGCATAATTTTATTTTGAATTGGGGGCAAAGACGTAATTTTAAACTGGGGGCAAACCGTAATTTTAAAGTGGGTATAAAATAATCAACTGGTGTAAAATCGTAATTTTGAGGGGGGGGGGGAACAAATTTTATTTTGAACTGGGGCGAAAACGTAATTTTTGCTGAGGGTAAAAGCGTTTTTTTTTTTACCGAAAGCGAATTTGTATTTTTTAGATCGGGGCAAAAGGGTAAATGTATTTTGAAGTTGGGGCATAACCGTCTTTTTTAACTAAGGGCAAAAACGGAATTTTAAAGTGGGAAAAAATATTAAACTGGTTGGTCCAACGTGTATTGCCCTCCGCCCATTTGAACCAATGGCAGAGAAAAACTATTTAGGGGCAAAAACGTAATTTTAAAGCGGGTAAAAAATAATAAATTGATTTGTCCAATGGTGTATTGCCGACCGCCCATTTTGATCAATGGCAGGGAAACACTATTTCCTGCCATGGTAAATATAGATATCCCATTTTTAGTTATAGATAACTATCATATGCTAAATTAAAAAAAAAAAAAAAAAACTACACTATGTTATTGCCCCCATTTTTAGCCAATAACCAAAGAAAACTAAGAAAACTATTCCCCTCCACGTAAAAAAAAAAAAAAAAAACTACACCATGTTATTGCCCCCATTTTTAGCCAATAACCAAAGAAAAGTATTCCCCTCCACGTAAATGTATATGTAAGAAATGAGATTTGGAGAGGGAAAAACTAAACTATTTTGAATTTCCTAAATTGCCCTTAAACCTGTTATTGAAAAACCCATTGTTTGACCTAATATCGTTCATTCTCTCTGGCGCCAAAACGTACCCATCGAACTTGTTTATTCTCTATCTTGATTGATATAATCAGACGGAACCAGGTACGACACTTGTATCAGTCATTGATTATCATGCCCATGAGGGCTATATATGGTTTAAATCGATGTACCTGTTTCACTTTGCTGAATTTTAGGGTTTGTTTGAAACATATTGTTCATGAATTTAATTCATTCTCTGGAAAAAAAATAACTGTTTAAAAGCTCAAAACTACATGAACAAATGAGAAAGTTAACTAGTTAATTTTCTCAAGTCCATGAGACACTTGAAGTCCTATTAGGAAACACTAGAGGTAATTGCTATTCAGTTTTTGTTGCAGATGTATGATATTGTACAACTTATGTCATGATTAGTCTTAGTTTAGTTCAAGAGTTTGATAACATTAACATTATATATTGACCACACAATGATCTGATTTGAGTCTAAAAGTGTGATATTGCTCATTGTGTGTTTAGGTGAACCTCCTAGCTTTGGGTAGATTTAGGTGTTTGATTGTGTTTTCGCATTCTGACTTGCAGAAGCATCATTATGGAGTATCAAAACCCACGAACAACTCCTTGCCCAAATAATTTGGATATCATCAGCACCCTTCCGCAAAACATTATTGAAGATATTCTAAGTCTAATGCCAATCCAAGATGCGCTGAGAACCAGCGTTTTGTCAAAGAAATGGCAATATTGTTGGCGGAGCATGCCCAAACTTGTCTTTACAAACGATATGGTTGCAATGTCATCTAATCATCTTTCCAGACAGTTGAACAAGTATAAGCTTGTCAATGCCATCTTCCATGTTTTATTATTCCACAACGGTCCAACAATACTAGAGTTCGACTGTTCGGTTGTTCATCTTCATATGGAATCTGAGTTTGCCCAGATAATAAGTTATCTTGCAAGGGAAAATACAGTGAAACAACTCTTTATTTTTAGTGATAATAGATCCTTCAAGTTACCGGTTTCTTTCTTTGCATTGCAAGGATTAGAAGTTGTACATCTTGAAAATTGTACTTTGGAACCACCATTGACGTTTAACGGGGTTAGTTCACTGACGATCATGACGTTTGACAATGTTGAGGTTTCTACTCAAATGCTTCAACGGTTTCTCTCCAAGTGCCCCCAGCTTGTGAATCTCCATTTTGTAAGCTCCATAACTATTTATGAATTAAAGCTTCCTCAATTAATGATGTTATTCTAAAGATGTTTTAATGCAGTATGAATATCATAAAGACTTCGACTCTTTACCAGGAGGAAACAAGTTTACTTTTGCTGATCTTTTACAATGTGTTCCTATGATTGAGACTTTGGAAATGTCAGGGTATTATATGAAGGTAGTATTAAGATTAAATATTACATCTGATAATATGGTCATATGGTGTTTGCTAATTTTGACTTTCGTACTCGGTTAAAGTGCTTTTCTGCAGCTGGCTTGCCACGTAAGCTTCCAGCTTCACTAGTCCATCTCAAAAATCTGTTTTTGGATGTATGCATGGCCGAAAAAAATGATATTTCTGCGGTGCTTTGTATGATAATGAGCTCTCCGTTGTTAGAGAAAATTGATTTTCTGGTAACTAGTTTTATTATTTTAGCAAAGGTAGTGGTTTTTATACTTTTATTGACATTTTTAATTAATCTTCTAATTAGATGTGGGATAATGAGAAGTTGCCTGTTCAGCAAACTCCCACCAACTTCCTTGATCCAGAAAACTACTCAGATTTGAAATTGGATCATCTTGAGACGTTGCAGATAGAAAACTATAGTAACTTGCCTCTTGAGATGGAATTTGTGAAACTCATCATGGACAAGTCACCTGTGCTAAAGAAAGTACGACTTAAGCATCGACTCATTCTTTCTGTTGATGAAGAACTGGAGATACTTTCACATTTCCGCAGGCATCACCTTGTGCTTCTAAAAGAAGTGAATCTCTGAAACTCATCAATCGCCCATAAACTACTTTATAAAGGCTGTTATTTTTATGCAGTTAATATCCTTCACTAGTATCAAGGATTGTCATCACAGAATGATTTTTTGGATTATTTCGTATGTGTAAATTCTCATGCCGCGTGTTCCTTTTCTCTAAATTATAAACAGGCTCCTTTAAATGCTAGTTATTTAGATATTAGTAGGTTTGTGAGCCTCCTATGTGTGCAAGTTTCAGATCTTTTATTGGTTTTAAATGTTGCTTTATTGACTTGTTTTCTGAGTGGATGGTTCAAAATTTGAGTTGTTTGAGCTTCAGTGTTATTCTAAGCTTGCTAGAACGTGTCTTTTGCCCTTTGATTGTTGTAGAATACCATTGGCCCTTGAAAGGCTGATTCCAGATCTCATAAGATCTTGCAATTTATACCCATATTTGTTGTAGTTAAACTTTACAAATCTAGTTTGGTGCTTGTAAAATGTCGGTGCTTTCAAGTCAAATTCAGACATGCTAGGAGTCTCCTTACAACGATACAGCCTCCTAAGCTCTGCTGGAAAGGTTTTTGATGCTATCAATTTGCATTCAACAAGGCGTTGTGATATGATGTGCGGTTGAGTTATATACGCATCTTAATCGACCAATGCTCATCTTGTCTGTTTTCAAAGAAAGAAGAAAAGGTCGAAGAGAAAGAAGAGTCCGATGATGCAAGTTATTTTATAAAATCTTTCAAATTCAATTTGAGTCTGATATGAGAATTCTTTGTACGATACGGTGACAATACTTTGAAACACGTTCTAACCGAACAAAATTGATTATTTTTTAAACGACTTGTGTTAACCTGTACCCATTTTTCGTCAAAACCCGTCCAAATAACCATTTCTAAAACGACTCGTGCTTACATGTCATCTGTTCAAAGAAAAAAAAACATACTCCTTCGGCCTAGGATTTAAGAAATCACATCCCCATTCCTCGAGATCATAGTTCCTTGTTTGCACATCTATTTAGTTTATCTTCAAGGCTTCAAAGTCAAGTTGTAAAGTTCCTTGTTTTTTCTTCAATTAGAAGTCGAGGAAAGGTAAACAAATTGATTAAAACAAATTTGTAAAAAAAAAAATTATGTTGTGTAAGGTTTTAAATAACTTAAAGTGTTTTTCTGGCTTAATAAAAAGGTTACCTAAATTTATAAACATTAGTTCCACTAGATAAATACATTAGATAAATACATTAGATAGGTTTAAAAATACCTCTAAACAAATAGATAATTGAATGTAGAAAAAGTTTGTTTAAGAGTAAACTTCCGTTTTGCTTCATGTGGTTTAATCGTTTTAGCGGTTTTGCCTAAATCCTTTAAAAATAGTTATTTCCTCCAATAGTTATTATGTTTTTCCCATTTTACTTCATAATCAGTTAAATCATACAATTAAAGGAAGGGATATTTCGAGAATTTATTAAGGGTCGTATTATTGGCACACCTTGGGGCTTAAATCGACACCCTCAATACGCATCGTATAGGTCTATACGATGCGTATTGAGGTGGTTCAAACTTCTATGTCTGCCAAAAGCTGCCATTGTCCCCCGCCAAAAAGTAATACGCATCGTATAGGCCTATACGATGCGTATTAAGGGTGTCGATTTAATTTTTTAATTTTTGCAAGGTAGCTTCTTGTCACGCGGTAGCTTTCCGTCATGCGAACGAAGAAGCAGCACTTTGGACATTTGTTGGTCTTCAAACATCTAGGAAACATTATTTTTGAGAATACCCCTTAAATTAAGAAGGCGGTCTCTTTGCTTCGTCCACTAGAACTATTTGTGTATGCATTCTTAGGGTTTTTATTATTTGATCAATGGAAGTTGAAATCGGCTTTGTATTTAGCACACGAAAGTACTGAACACACTGAATCAGTTTCTCTTTGCTTTGTCCACTTTCCAAACTGAATAACTAGCAGAACCCGACACTTCTTCTGTGATGATTCGAAACATTCCGAATAACTAGCAGAACCTCGATCCACTTACATTCGAATAACGCTGAGAATCCACAATGCTTATGGCCAGATTCTTTCCTTCAATCTTGGCAAAATCAATGCCTGCTTGTTTCAGTTGTTTCTGTTGATCCACAAATTACAACAAATTGTGTCTAATGCAAGGATCTTCGAACGCGGTGTGTACGTTAAATACCGTTCACCGCTTGTTTAGTTGCTTCTCCTGTTAAGTTTATGAACCAACCGAAATCCACAAATTCAAACAGTTTCACCGTTAAATCGAACAGTTTCTTCGTAGATTCCGTGTGAGCCCCAACCACTAGCATATACCTATAAGAGGGTGTCGAAATAGCTTCCCCCTTGTTAGAACCATAAACAAATGTTTCTGAACCAACCGTGAAATCGACCCGTATAGGTCTATACTTTTGTTTCCCATAGCCACCGTGTCCGTAGACAAAACAAGGATCGTTCTAATAAATTAAAGAGAATAAACGAACATAATCCTAGATTGTCTAAAGAAGCGCTTCGTCCACTAGAACTATTTCTCTCGTTGAAGATCAGCTCTTGTTGGTCAAATGGGATATGTTCATTGGCCTGTGTTTTGAGCTTGACGCTGCCAACTGTGTCTGTGCCTTTAACATCAAGTGGCACGATCTTACCCGTGTCGGTCTTTTCTTCGTCCACTAGAACTATTTGTGTATGCATTCTTAGGGGTTTTTATTATTTGATCAATGGAAGTTGAAATTGGCTTTGTATTTTAGCACATCTGCTTTCTGAATCTGAATCGGCTTTGTATTTAGCACATACTGTAAAAGATCTCTACACAAACTCTTCTACATCTTTTAACCAATTGTCCATCACTTAAGACCTTGAAAGATTTGTTTGAAATCGAAAGTGACAAATTGATGGATAACGCAAACAAGTTCTCCACAGTTTGTTATTCAGATCTCTGTTCGGTCATCTTTCCAAACTGCAACACACGCTAAAATACGTTACAGTACGTTAAAATACGCTAAAATACGTTAAAATACGCTAAAATACGTTAAAATACGCTAAAATACGCCAAAATACGCTAAAATACGCTAAAATACGTTAAAATACGCAACTAACGATATTTCCACACATGTATACATATAATGCGGCACTATGGAGTTCAAGTGGATTTCAAACAAAACTGTACGTAATCATAGAATAAGATATTCGAACGCACCCGAACGGCACCGAAACGACTATTGTTGAAGGTATACGTAATAAAACGACAAAATATGCGAAAGTTCGGCAAAAAACGAGACGTATACGCGTCGAACCGAGGGAAACGCAATAACACGAAATTTGAAATAACACCATATACGATCGTATAGGCCTATGTTGTATCGTATATCAGATTAATACGAATCGTATAGGCCTATACGATTCGTATTAAGCTTTGAATTTTCTCAAAAATACCCCTGAAATTATCAGAAAACCAGGGGTATTTCAGTAAAATCATCGATTAATACGCATCGTATAGGCCTATACGATGCGTATTGAACTATACATTCTCAAATAGTGTTTATTCAAATCAAGGATTCCATCATTTACAACCACTTGTTTTCAACATAGATGTAATGCAATGATTCCTCTCAATTGAATAGACCGACACTTGCTTCATAGGACTCACTTGAATCGTCTCGGATCGTTCTAATAGATTAAAGAGAATAAACCCTTGAATCCCAACGCTTCTATGATGATATCAGCGTTGTTTATCACCCTGTGTGAGCATTGGAAGCCCGACCACTAGCATAAGAAACCGACACGTCTGCTATGATGATTCAGAGGTCGGTCCCGGGTGGGCATAAGATCTGTGGGCCCTATTGTCGGATATGTGAGTCAAGAATAGAATCTGAATCTGAATGTTAACTATGACTCGTTCAAGTCATGCAATGTTTCCTCTCAATTGAATAGACCGACACTTGCTTCATAGGACTCACTTGAATCGTCTCGGATGTAATAACAGTATCAGGTTCTCAAAAAAAGGATCGTTCTAATAGATTAAAGAACGCTGATATTTTGGAATTGATCTTGGAACAACATACTCTTGTTAAGAAGGCAGTCTCTTTGCTTCGTCCACTAGAACTATTTGTGTATGCATTCTTTTGGCATAGCCACCGTTTCCGTAGAAGAACCCGACACGTCTTCATGTTACGGAGAATGTTCTAGAAATTGAAGGAAAAGGAAAAGATTTGTTGAAATCGAATTTGACAACTATGACATCTAATTAAAAGTAGCAATCACCTCCTATAATTTCCTGGTCAAATCACACACTATAAAGGTATAAAGTGTCGAAATAGACATCCTCAAAGTTAATATTCACTGTGGTGGATGCAAGCATAAAGTTAGAAACCGGTGGTATTGAACCAACATTTCCTTCAAACATGTACGTGACAAAACAAGGATCGTTCTAATAGATTAAAGAGAATAAACACTTGAATCCCAACGCTTCTGAATCTGAATGTTAACTTTGACTCAGAGGTCGGTCCCGGGTGGGCATAAGATCCGTGGGCCCTATTGTCGGATATGTGACTCAAGAATAGAATCTGAATCTGAATGTTAACTTTGACTCGTTCAAGTCATGCAAGGTGTGTAGATGGATAGGAAAGTGTTGAATCAACAGAAGGATGAGATATCGGCGGTTAGCTCGAAGAAGTTTCTCTCAATCAGGTGTTCGATTAGATTTCCCCTTTTATCATGTGTGATCCGGTGGTATTGAACCAACATTTCCTTCAAACATGTACGTGACAAAACAAGGATCGTTCTAATAGATTAAAGAGAATAAATCCTTGAATCCCAACGCTTCTGAATCTGAATGTTAACTTTGACTCAGAGGTCGGTCCCGGGTGGGCATAAGATCCGTGGGCCCTATTGTCGGATATGTGACTCAAGAATAGAATCTGAATCTGAATGTTAACTTTGACTCGTTCAAGTCATGCAAGGTGTGTAAATAGATAGGAAAGTGTTGAATCAACAGAAGGATGAGATATCGGCGGTTAGCTCGAAGAAGTTTCTCTCAATCAGGTGTTCGATTAGATTTCCCCTTTTATCATGTGTGATCCAGAGGTCGGTTTACTTTGTGTTATAGAACTTCCGAGCTAACATCTGACGTAGCAGGTACAATTGTTTTGAGGTGCTGGTCTTTTCTCCCACTGTGCATACTTAAAAATGTGTTTCGTTAGACAATCTGGGATTAAGTTCCGCAAATTAGGAACCACATTGCAGACTGGTTGGCTTGAATGGTTTTAATAATACTTGAAAATGGAAATAATCGTGTCAAGATCTTTATCAATCATATCATCGACCAACTGCTCGAAATCCCTTTCGTTTCTCGGGTTCGCATTCGACACAACACAACAAAAAATAAATTCAAAAAAACAGGGGGTTGATACGCATCGTATAGACCTATACGATGCGTATCAAACCCGCCGCCAGACACAACCTGCACCTGTCAGTCTGCCATGTTTTTTACTTTAATTCAATACGAATCGTATAGGCCTATACGATTCGTATTGAATTGCAAAAGTGTGTAGATAGATGGGAGGGTGTGCGAATAGAAAACCCCTTTATTAAATATGTTTTATCTTTTTATTTATTGATATTAAACTAAACCTATCTCTCTACGACACCTACCAGTGAACCGCCTGCATCTTGCCTGAATCCAAAGGGAGCCGCCTGTGCACCATCACCACCTGCTGCTCTCCTAGCGGCTTTCTATTGTGCAAGAATCTCATCGTAGTTCTAAACCAAATCTGCTCTCCTGCATCGATAACCACCACAACCGTCTCCAACCACCAACCACCAACTACCGTCGTCGCCAACACTAACCACCAACAGCCGCTAATTCTCAACAGGTTGTCAAATCGCTTGCTTAAACCCTAGACAACAATAGGTATTTAATTCATACTCAGTTTATTTCTTGCTGATGAATTTTGTGACTTCGTTGGCATGAATAGTGTTTTAAAGATCAATTCACTTGAAGAATTTGATAAATGTATATGTATATCCACTACGAAAAAGTTTCATTTGATTAAGTTTTTATTATTACTCGAATCCCCCAATCTTCCGACCTAAATATGAGAAGAAAGACTTTTTGAGCCATCGTTTGCCCTAAATCTGATTGGAGAATTGCATTCTACCTTGCAGCAGCAGCAGCAGCATTATAACATGGAGAATCAAAACCCAACAACAACTCAAAGCCAAAATTCTGATATCATCAGCACCCTTCCTCTAAACATTATTGAAGATATTCTTACTCGTATGCCAATCCGAGTTGCACTGAGAACCAGCGTTTTGTCAAAGAAATGGCGCTATGCCTATACTTGGCGGGGCATGCCCAAACTTGTATTTAGAAACGATATGGTTACAGTGTCATCTAATCATCTTTGCAGAGAGTTGAAGAAGTATAAGCTTGTCAATGCCATCTTCCATGTTTTATTATTACACAATGGTCCGGAGCGACTAGCATTCAACTGTTCGGTTTTTCATCTTCATATGGAGTCTGACATTGCCCTAATAATAAGTTATCTTGCAAGGAGAACCAAAGTGAAAAAACTCTTCTTTGGTAGTGATGATAGATCCTACAAGCTACCCGTTTCTTTCTTTTCGTTGCAAGGATTAGAAGTTGTACATCTCTATAATTGTACTTTGGAACCACCATTGACGTTTAACGGATTTAGTTCGCTGACGATCTTTCGTATTTGGGATGTTGATGTGTCTGCTCAAAAGCTTCAACAGTTCCTCTCCAAGTGCCCGCAGCTAGTGAATCTCCGTTTGGTAAGGTTCATATAACCATTTTATGAAGTTACTACAATTAACGTATTATTATAAAGGCCTTTTTATGCAGGATGGATGTCAAAAAGGTCTCGACTTTGTAGCAGGAGAAAACAAATTTACATTTGGTGATCTTTTACAGTGTGTGCCTTTGATTCAGACTTTGGACATCTCAAAGTATTATATGAAGGTAGTAAGTATTCAGGTTAAAAGATTACATCTGGTGTTTGCTAAATCTGACTTTGGTAGTATTTGGTTAAAGTACTTGTGTGCAGGTGGCATGCCACATAAGCTTCCAGCTTCACTAGTCCATCTCAAAGATCTGTTTTTGGATGTGTGTTTGGTGGCACAAAACGAGATTTCTTCTGCCCTATGTCTCATCAGGAGCTCCCCTGTGTTGCAGAAAATTAATTTTCTGGTAAATAGTTTTATTTTTATTTATGGTTGTGGTTCTTTATATTTATATTGATATTTATAACATGTTTATAACTAGATGTATGATAATGAGAAGTTGCCTGTTCATCAAACTCCCAGCAACTTCCTTGATCCAGAAGACTACCCAGATTTGATGTTGGATTATCTTGTGACATTGGAGATAGAAAACTTTAGTAAGTTACCTCTTGAGATGAAATTTGTGAAACTCATCATGGCCAAGTCACCTTTGCTAAAGAAAGTGAAAATTAAGCTAAATGACAATGTTTCCGTTGATGAAGAAATGAAGATGCTTAAAGATATGCTACGGCTCCCATTTCTGCGGGCATCACCTTGTGCTGAATTAATCATTGATCGCCCATATTCTACTTTATAAAGGATGTTATTTTGATGAAGTATTTAATTTCCTTCATTAGGATGTAAGATTGTCATCGCGGAATGCTTTTATGGACTATTTTGTATGTGTAAATTATCATGATGTATGTTCCTTGCCTCTAAATTATAGACAAGCTCCTTTTTTACTCCTTGTGATCTGTTTTTAACACGTTTGTAATGTTAGTTATTAGTAGGCTTATGAGCCTCCTCCATTTGATACATCTATATGTGCAAATTTCCGATCTTTTGAATGGTGATCTTTTTTACTCCTGGTGATCTGTTATGAATGATTCGTATTTTGAGTTGTTTGAGCTTCAATGTGGTTCGAAAATTGTTGGAACGTGTCTTTTGATACTTGTATATGGGTTTGAAGTTGCATTTGCTCTTTGATTGTTGTAGAATACCATTGGCTCTTGAAAGGCTGATTCCAGATCTCATAAGATCTTGCAATTTATACCCATATTTGTTGTAGTTAAAACGTAACCCTTAGGCCTAAAACTAATTGTTTTGACCCAAACTCAGTTTGGTCAAAACCTTTTTTAATCCTTTACCTGACCTGACCCATATGTTTTGACTACCTTTAAGTCTTACCTAATATTGTTATTGCCTATAGGTGTATGATTCTCATGTGTTTTTCTTATCTCTAAGCCAGAATTGTTTCGCTTTTTCCATAGATGAACTACAATCCAACAGAAGCAATATCACAAACCGCCATGAACCTTTTTGACTTGCAAGACCATCGATATCTTAATTTGGATCATCTCATTGAATTGGAGATTACAAACTTTAGTAACATGAAACCTGGAATGGATTATTTGAAGCTTATGTTGGCGAAGTCGTCTACGCTAGAGAAAGTAAGAGTAGTGATCAACAATAAAATATATGTTGATGACGAAGTAAAGATGCTAAGAGACTCGCTATGGAATCCACATGGATCTGCTGGAGCACAAATCAAGTTTGAGCGCTAGTGACTTTGGGCTCATCACGTCGTTTTTTACTGAACTTGTTTTGGTTGTGTGATGTCTTTTGGATTGTTTATTTTCTTCCTTTAAACTTATTATGTTTGCAGCTTGTGTTTTGAATTGAATCAAAGATATCATTTCCGAAATTAATTAGTAGGCCCGTTAATACCAACCCAAACTTAATTAGTAAGTGCAGCCCAAGTGACCCATTTCTATTTTGGGCCATAAAAATGGCCTAATGGGTGCCTACCTCCTACTCAAGTAATGCTTGAAATCAACTTGTAAAACTTAGTTGTTTATGTACCATGGACCAAAAGGCTCGTAGCCTAGAGTTGTGGTGTGCAGAATTCGTTTCGAATTCAAAAAATTCGAAATTCGTTTAAATTCGATTCGATTCGATTATCAAGAATTCGTTTTGATTATAAGAATTCGAATTCGATTCAATTCGAGTCAAGTAAATCGAATAAAAATTATACATTTTTATTTATTATTTTTATATATAATACATATATAACTTTTATTAGGCTATTCTATAAATTATTTTCAAATTTTTTTCCAAGTATTAAAATTACCCATTACCAAACCCATTACATGGCCCATAACTAAAACCTAAGTAACAAATTTATCAACAGATTTTTAAGCGTAAAAATATTAACTTGTAATGTGGAGTGGTTATTCCCGACTTCTTGTTTTAAATTTTAGACTTGTGGTATTTTATTTGAAACTTTTTAATGTGATATCGTGCTTTATGGCTGTTTTAAAATTTATGTTTCATTTTGAAAGTTTTTTACATGTTTTTAAAGAATCTGAATTAAATCGAATTTATTCGAATTCGAATTTTTAGTCGAATACGAATTGGGTCTTTTATTCGAATACGAATTCTAATCGAATTCGGTAGGTTTTAATCGAATACGAATTCAAGGAAAAATAAAAATTATTCGAACAATTCGATTCGAATAATTCAAAAATTCGATATTCGATGAACACCCCTAGCCTAGAGGTCTAAAGTGTGTACGTAATGGTGTTTCACTAAGTGGTTGAGGGTTCTAGTGTCACACCCCAACCGATGGCGGAAACGTCGGGATGAGACGAAGTGTGTATAGATTGCTAGAGACTTCATAACACTATGTGACAATATTTAATTAAATTCAAATTTCATTGCAATTGCTAAATTGTCATACAACATTTAAAATGGAAATAACAACATTGTTCAAATTTCAACATAACATCAAAAGATAAATAGATTGAAGGTGTGTATCTAGTCCACCCTAAACTTGTTTCATCATTCATCCATACTTCAACTATCAACCTGCAACGTGTATTAAAATAGAGTTTCAATGCAAAAGCATGAGCGAGTATACAAGTTTAATTACATAGCATAATAGAATAAAAACTCAAATCCAACATGATTCATAATATGTGATTACTAGTATGCAATTTTGGCGTACAATATGATCAAACCCTAGTATGCAATTTTGGCATACAATATGATCAATCCCAATAGTTTAGTGGGGTGGTAATGTTTGACTTAACAATACCCAATAGAATAGCGGGCGGGGCGTTAATCCTATAGCGCTATAATTGTTAAGGTGGGCGAGCAAAGTTAATGAGCATATAACGTTCCAAATCGTTCACATAGCATACGAGAATAGCAAGTAAGTCACATTAGTTTCATGCTCGATCAAGGATTGAGTATGTTTAGTTTAAAAGTTGTTTGCATAATTATACATATTGCATCCCAAAGTGTAAAAGGGGAAAAAGGGATCGAGTATACTCACGGTGGTTGCAAGCTTTCCTACTTGGAATTCCCGCGAGTGAGTTGTTGGAGTGGATTAAGTTGGAGCACCTAGTCCTTCTACACGAGGAAACATAGGTGTGTGAGTTTGGCGTTCAACGGAAGATTATAACTTTGGAGTTTAACATAACATAAAGTATGATATTAAAAATAATCATCTTGAACTTGTAACTCTTATATGACACTATGTAACCACTAGGGTTATATTGTATTCCATGGGTAGTACACCCATTAGAATCATATCAAGGTTTTAGGTCTTAGATGATAACCTACTACTTTAACATATAAACACAAGTTTAACATTAAAGGTTCGAATGAGTGTATACATATTTAAGTATTACGTATTGTTTAGTCCAATGATTCATGTAGGAGGTAGAGGATTAGGATCCTCATTTAGGCACCTCGAGTTATCATGGAAGTCATGTATGGGGTAGGAAGAATAAGCTTCCGTTTAGGAACCCCTTGAATGTTCACCACCTCACTTGATGTAAGAACAACCAAGGAGGGTCACGAACTAGAATTAGTACAAGTATGTAAATGAACTAAGCTAAGAGAAATCATCAAATCATGTGAGGATTTTATGTTGGAATAACCCAAGTTGTTCCACAATCACTTTACATCAAGATCTAAGCTTGAACATGACTTGTGGGTGCAATACCCTAACAAAACAGAAAGTTTATGAGATTTAATCCTCTGATTTAAGTGTCTCAACCTTGTTTTTAAGCTTAACCAACCATGAGATGGGTTGTAAGCATTAGGACATAGGTGTGAGATGTGTTAGACACAAGTTGGATAAGTTTAAACAAGCTTTTGAAGAACTTAAAACAAAACAGAAAGTTTATGGACATTTTCAGGGCAATTCCAGGTCTGATTTCTCCAAGGAGAGATCAAGGAATCAAACCCCATGATTATCCAAGCAAGTTGGAAGAAGAATCAAATGATTTCGTTGAGAAATGAGCAAGTTATACTCACTTTAGTGCAAGAGTACGAATCTGCCCGAATTCTGAATTTGCAAGTGATTTGAGAGTGAATTTGAGAGGATTAGAGAGTTGTGAAAGTGTAAAAATGCTTGGAGGAGGTGTGTATTTATAGTGGAAGAGGTTAGAGATGATTGGAGGTGATTAGAGGTGGATTAAAGGTGATTGGGGAGTGTTAGAACTTAGGATTTCGTGCAAAATCGCGTGGAAATGCAGCTGATTGTGTTTTCTGCGAACCTGAGGTCCACGCGGGCCGCTAAAGGTTCAGGGGACCTTGTCGCGGGCCGCCTCAACTTAAGGTTCCGGGTTTAAGTTTCATTTATTACAATTCAGCCCCTAGAGTTGTTATTTTGGTGTTTTTAAGGTATCTAGGGACTATATTTGCCACAAAAGCATAGTTGGAGGTAAGTCTAAGTATGAGGAGCATAAACCAATTATAATTAAGCGTATAAGTATCAAAATCAAGTGTCGTTCACGTTCAAAACACGTTTTATGCATAAGTTTAGATTAATTACAAGTTTAGCACATAATTTCCAAGAATAATGATTAAGCACCAATTCGAACATTCGAGCATATATAAAGTGTGTATAACATATTTGTAATAAAATACGAGTTTCATTAATGATCCAAGTCTCGGTTTTACAATGATTACAAGGAAAGAACGATTACAAGAATACAAAGTTTCCAAAAATAGAAATACGAACAAAACTTTCTATAAATGGAAAGTACAAAAGAGCCGGGCGTTACATCTAGTCCCGTAGTAGACAAAGATGTAGATTTAAGGTGGCTTTAAAGAGTGAGTGAGTTACCGGTTAAAAAGTTGATGAAATATAACCTTTTATGAGAGATGAATATAAATGCATAGGTCGTCAAAACCGAACGTTAAAAAATCGAACAACCCCGACGTATTTTTGTTTCGAACTTGCAGCAAGGGAGGGTAACGACCCACTAGTTTATTGTTTTATTATGGATTCAGAATATATTTCACGAAATCTGGCATTTTACACTTACAACCGGTTATCTGTATTTTATTACAATTTAGCCCAATTTCTATAATAATAATAATTATAAAGTTCATTCCAATACATCAAGATGAATATCTATCACTAATAGCACGAGACTTGGTTCACATAAACTATACTCCAAGCTTAAAATTTTACAAATAAATCACATAAGCAATTAAAATTAAAGACATAACCTAACAGATATGTTTTAAGTGTTAACACAAACATGCTATGCTTAATTGCTTATCCTTTATTTATGTGAACATGTAGTTAACAATAACCATATAAGATTCAAACTACAAAGAAGTCACAGAAGCAAATACATCTAAACTTTTGGAAGAAGAGCATAGTATGATTTACCTCTATGGGTTGACATTTGCATAACCTGTTGATTTGCAGCCTTCAAAGCCTAGCAGGTGCTAAATAAGATATGGTCTTACATTTGAAAATATTTATTACGTGCGAAATAAAGTGGCAAAAACATGCTCATCATCCCACATCAGTTTATTTGAAGTGAACTTTTAGCTAAATATTAATGCACTCACTTGGGTTTAGAACCAAGATAGCTTCAGACTAGTTACAAAACAGAAACTCACATTTAATAACCAACGCCAAATGAAATCATCAAAGCACATACAAAATAGTCCGTAAAAGCAAAATACGCAACAACAATCCAGTCCTTAATCCTAACCAAGAAAATCAACTAGTGTCGTCAAAATAACCGCCTTCGTCAAGAAGTTTATGGGCGTACAATGGTTACCCTTGCAGAAGGCGATGCTCGCGGAAATGGGAGTAGTACCAAATCTCTAAGCATCTTCAATTCTTCATCAACAGAAACATTGTAACTAAGCACAATTCGTACTTTCTTTAGCACAGGTGACTTGGCCATGATGAGTTTCACAAATTCCATCTCAAGAGGTAAGTTACTAAACTCTTGTATCTCCAACATCTCGAGATGATCCAACTTCAAATCCGGGTAGCCTTCTAGATCAAGAAAGTTGGTGGGAGTTCGTTGAGTAGGGAATGTAAACGTGTCGTTATCATACATCTGATTAGAAAACAAGTCAATAAAAGTGTAAAGAGCCGCTACCATAAGTAATAACATATTTACCATAATTATAATTTCCACCAACAAAGGGGAGCTCCTAATCATACAAAGTGCAGAAGAAATCACATTTTGTTTCACCAAGCACACATCCGAAAGCAAATGTTTAAGATTGGCCAGTGTAGTGGGAAGCTTATGTGGCATGCCACCTGCAGCCAAGTACTTTAACCAAATACGAAAGTCAAAATTAGCAAACACAATATTCTCATATGAGATGTAATCTTTTAAAGATTACATCTCATATAAGATTATCTTTAACCTAAAGACTCCGTACCTTCACATAATACCTTGAGGTATTCAAAGACTTAATCAAAGGCACATATTGTAAAAGATCAACAAATGTAAACTTGTTTTCTCCTTCAACAAAGTCAATGCCTTCTGGATCTCCATCCTGCATTAACACACCTTTATAATAATAATAATCCATTAATTGAAGAAGCTTCAATTCATCAAATTGGTAATATGGACCTTACCAAAGTGAGATACTCAAGCAGCGGGCACTTGGAGAGGAAGCGTTGAAGCATTTGGGCAGAAACCTCAACATTCACAAACGTCATGACCTTCAGCGGACTAAATTTGTTAAACGTCAGTGGTGGTTCAAAAGTACAGTCTTCGAGATGTACAACTTCTAAACTTTGCAATGTAAAGAAAGAAATGGGTATCTTGTAGAAGCTATTATAAAAATAGAGTTCTTTCACCTTATTTCCCTTTGCAAGAAAACGTATTACCCGGGAAAAAAACGTATTACCCGGGAAAACTCAGACTGCATACGAAAACAACCATCCGAACAGTCGAACACTAGTGTTTCGGGACCGTTGTGCAATAACAAAACATGGAAGATGGCACTGGCAAGTTTATAATTCTTCAATTGTCCACAAAGATGATCAGATGACACTGTAACCATATTGCCTGTAAATACAAGTTTGGGCATGCTCTGCCAGGAATATTGCCATTTCTTTGACAAAACGCTCGTTCTCAGTGCATCTCGTATTGGCATTAGACATAGAATGTTATCGATTATGTTTTGAGGAAGGGTGCTGATGATATCCGATTGAGTTTTTTTTTCCATAATGCGGCTGCATTGTAGAATGCAAAAACAAAATCAAATCCTAAATTTCTTACTTGATAATCACAGCTATAAGGAAAGCAGAATCAAAAAAGGTGGATAAACACGCTAAAGCATGTGCTGATAACCAACATGCATTTGTCTCCTTCGCCTTCGACACCTTTGGCTCCCTAGCTCCAGAAGCTATCCGTTTGTTGACTAGGGTCCAATTGTCCAAAAGGTTGTCCATAACAGTTGCTCATCAACGGGGGGCAGGGGTTTGTCTTTAATAGGCTAGGGTTTGCTATTCAGAAAGGGGTAGCGGCGCAGCAGTTGTTGCTCGCTTACCTGCCATATTGATGTAAAGTGCACTTATTATTTTTAAAAATATACTAAAATCAGATAAATTTGTATCAAATTCTTGAACTGAATGATCTTTATAACACACCACATGAGTTGTACAATTTGGAAGAAAAACTGAATACGAATTGCCTTAATCTATCTACTCTAGGGTTCAACCAAAAACATGATTTGTAGAAAATTGGGGGTTGGAATAATAACACAAACTTACACATATACATTTATCAAAATCTTGAACTGAATTGATCTTTATAACAGTGTTTATGAATTACGTACCTCTAGGGTTTATGCAAGCTTGTAAAATTAGTCGATATGCAATTGATTATCAAGCAACCGATTTGTCCCCGCTGTATTATGAAGCCACGATTTTGCTTTCTTTGACACTTTTCACCCTTTCACTTTGTATCATCCATCTTTTGTTCAAAAAAAAAAGTTTATATTTAGTGCTTTTTTACGGCTTAACATAATTATATTTAGTAACTACTTAGGCTACGTACAATGGGCATATAGACGAGTTTTCACTCACCTTTTTTTTTTTGACCGTATAATAGTTTCACAAGTTTTAACTACCCACCACCCACTAAAAGAATAAACAAAACATGTTGATTGGTCGAAGTCAATTGGCTCACCACTCAACCTCCTCTCACACTCATTAGGCAGCTCACAGAGGAGGTTTTCACGACCCTGTGAGCGGTGTTTAACGCCCATAACACTCAAAAAATTTCACATCACCAAGGGTGTTAGCTCATTACACCTAGCTGGTGTTTGGGTTTCCTTTTTTAGAAGTCCTTTTAGAGCTAAAAGGACTTTTGAGAAGGACTTTTTCATTCAAACACTATCCAGAAGCAATAGAAGAAGAAAAGGAATCCCAAACATTATAGAAATTAAGTTCTTTTTGAAGCTTTTTTTGTCTTCAAAAAGGAGAAAAGGAGAAGTTACAAATTGTGACTTTTTGATTTTGAAAAGTCCTTCTGAGAAGGAGAAGGAGAAAAGGAATCCCAAACACCCCTCTAGTTTAATTGACGCGAGGGAGAGTTGTGTAATTAACTTTTTTTAGCCACTCACACCGTGACAAATCACACTCCTTTTTCCAGTTTTTTTTTTTTTTGCTTAATTTAATTTGTTTTAGTTAAACTACTACACAATTTTAAAGGTTTAGGGGTTGTTTGGCAACTTCTGAATGATTAAATGTTGAACCATTAAGAGCAAGTATAATGTTTAATCATTCAGAGACAAATGTCCGACCAATTCAGATTAGAGGTCCTAACCATTCATACTCAGTATAATGCTTAACCATTCAGATGTAAATGTCTGAACCATTCAGGCATCTACTTACGAAACAAACAGTCTGAATCATTAAGTGTTAAACCAATAAGATATTTGAGCCATTAAAAGTCTTATTAGTAACTAAACAAACAACCTCTTAATTATTTAAAGCGTTAATGCCTAGGTAACATAAATGGAAGCAGTATAAGATGCATGCTATTTGCTATGGAATGTGAACATGCACACAACCATCCACCATTTACACACATACATACTAAGATCCAATGTTTTTATAACCGGACCGGTAAGTGAACCGATCGTCTTACGGGTTCATTGGTCGAACTGGTCGGATTGGTCGGACCGTTTTAAGAACCGGATAAACTAAAAAATATATAAAAATATTTTATATTTAGAACAAATAGCATAACCACCCGATCATATCCATCTCCACTATGCAATGCCTATACACCAATTCAGAAGGAAACCTAATAAATATGGGAAAACCCCCCTTGTGGGAATCGAACCCATGACCTATTGATCCCAAAGCCTTATTCCAACCCCAAAATGCCACTAGGCTATAAAGCCATGGGCGTTAGAAATTTTGTATTATCATATAATATATTTAAACTAGTCCATGTATTTAGGCTTTGATTTGATTATACTCTACAATCTACATATTGCAGTCTTTTTTTTTTTCCTTCCCAATGTGATAAAAAAGTTAAGTCTCCTCTTTAATATTCTTTTGTCTTCCTCGTATTCTTTATTTTCATAGCATTTTCATCTTCACCATCCATTGAATGTGAACCCTTAATCCATGAATAACAACCAGACTATACACTCTTTAGTTTCCGTACAGTTCTTCGTCTCTTCCGGTATGCTCGTCGGCCGGAGTTTGGAAAATATTTGATTTTCCTTTTACTTGCTTCACTCTTTTATTTTCTCATTACATATTAAGCATTCTGGAGATATTTAAATGGGTCAGATTACAAAACATCTACGCTGGACACCCAGATCAGTAGAGAAAACTAGTTTCGCCGGAGGGTCACCAGATCTTGAAGAGATGACCGACCCGATCTTTATCTACAGTCGGTTACCGGTCCGACCTCCCGGCCACCGGTTTGGCCGCCGGGCTGATGCTGAAACGATCTGATGGGCTGAACCGGCCCGGTGTAGGCTCCGGATCTCGGCTGGACCGGTCCGACCGACCGGCCCGGTCTAGTTTTCAAAATATTTCTAAGATCCACCCCCACGCCTCTTAACACCACACATAACATATATAGCTAGCTGTTATAACAGCACCCAAATATAGGGAAGACGTTCATATTGCTGCAAATTATGGGTGTGAATTTCTGACACGACCCGAAAACACGACATGAACCTAACACGAAATTTGAGGGTTTAGATTTAGTATAAAGAGGTTCGGGTCAGTTTCAGATTGAACCCGCGAACCTGTTTAGCTAAATGGGTGGGGTTCGGGTCAACCCACTCGGGTTGACAGGTTGACCAGTTTAACCTATTTATATTATAATATATTGATGCAGTTTGGTGTGTATATGGATTTAAGTATTTTTTAAGCCCTTTTTGCACGTTAGTCAAGTTTTAAATTTATAAAACACGATATTTTACTAACATCAAACACACATATGGGCAAGTGCACCCATCGTGAGCGTAGTATAGTGTTGGCAAAATACCGAGGTCGTCCAAGGACACAAGAGCTTTTAGTACCGGTTTATCCTCAACGTCTAATCAAATCAAAAAGTTAGAAAAAGGTTTTAAAGTAGAAAAATAAAAACTAACTAAAAATGCTGAAAAATAAAATAAAGTAAAAAACAGATAGACAAGATGAATCACTTGGCTCCGACTCGTGTTTAGTGTAACCTTTGATTATTTCCGCACTTTTGCACTATTTAAGAGATTATCTTAGTAATTGTAGTAGGCCCCTCTTTTGAAGGTGACGTTACCCTCAACCCAGTAGTTTGAGTCAGCAAGGATACAATCCTAAAGGGTTGGATTATTGAAAGATAATTAATTAAGTTATTAATGCATATTATGGTAGGCCCCTCTTTTGAAGGTGACGTTACCCTCGGCTAAGTAGTCTGAGTAAGCAAGGATACAGTCCTAAATAGCCGGGTTAAAGTTTTATTTTTATTTATTTACAATCCTATTCGTCATGATTTAGTTAAAATATTACATAAGATAAATTACTTATTAGGGCATAACATACCTTTTTAAAATTCCATTTATATACAAGTTCACATACCTCACGGGGGATCACTCAACACTCGGCCGAAGATGTATTTTAGTGAATCACTCGAGAGCAGCATGGAACTTACTCCTAGCATAGGCTTGCCAAGCAATCAATCCTCCTCCTTTTTAACTATATACCTTTGTAAATATCAAGAGGACTTTTGGGTGAAGGGTTGGGCTTGGGTTTAAGGTAGGTGGTTGGTTAGTGGTTAGTGAAAGGGCGAAAGGCGTAAAAAGCGTCGGTTTTCGTAAGACTTTTTGGAATTTTTATTTTTATTTCGATGAAGCCATTATTCAAACAAAGTTATTTTTGATAAACTTGTTTGTTTTATTTTTCTTTTGCTTCATCAATTTTTTTTAAGTCATATGAAAAACCGAGCTTGTTACTAAAACAAAGGGTTAAAAATAAAAAGGTTTTGGTGGGTAAAAAGGGTGTTTGTTTTTGGGTTAAGAAATGAAAAGGTTTAGGCTCAAAGGGGTTAACTAGGGGGATTTTGGGTAGGTGGTAAAAAAAATAATGGTGTAGAAATAAAAAGGTTAGTCCTAATGCCTCCATCATTTACTTACTCGGGTTTAAGTTGGTAAGGACCGGGAATGTATCGTTGTGGCAAGTTCTAGAGTTGTAAGAACCAAGCGGCTATTCACACAAGAAACGTAAAATGAGCATTTAGTTTAAAGATATGTATTTGTATGCTCAATAAAGGCTCAAACCTCACTTTTGTGGGAATGGGTTTTTATGTGATCAAGTATATATAATCAAATTTTAACTAAACTTGTCATGCCGTTTCATAATTTTCTTATGTTGGTTTTTTTATCACGACGCTATCGGTTGTAAATTTGTAGAAATATAACCTTTTTAGAACTTGAAATTCCAAAGTTAAACCTAGACAAGTAAAAAAAAATGAAAGGGTGATTAGCGGTTCCAATAGAGTTTTGTGTAAGGCTTGTGATTAGGACTTGCAAGATTCAAGGTTTTAGCATCCCCCCACACTTAAATTACACATTGTCCTCAATGTGTCCAAAAAATACGTTTTTAGGTTGATTGAATGTGTAAAAAGGTGTGAAAAAACAAAAAAAAATTGTGTTACTGGGCGTCTGGACACGGCCCTGTGGTGTCCGGGCACGGCCCCGTGTTCAGATTGCCAGTAACAAGATAAGTTAAAAAGAAACAGAAACCTGGGTACGGGGGAGTGTTCAATGAGCATGCCCCGTGTCCAGTTACCTGAACTGGGCATTTTCTGCAGATGGCTGGACACGGGGGCGTGTTGGGTGAGCACGGCCCCGTGCTGAACTTGCTGTAATGAAGAAAAATTTATCGGGTGGCCCTGTTTTTGTGCATGGGTGCTGGTTCACTTTTCCCTTGTTATCCTTCACCATCCCGAGTGTGTTTTATTCCTGCAAATTTAAAACTAAACTAGAAAACAAATTAATCTAAACTAAACTAAGGATAGTTCCGCGGAATGCCTCCGTGGTACGCCACGTTTATAAGGGTCCTTGGCTAGACCTAAAGCCTGATCATATGTCACCCAAGTGGGATGCCTTGCATCCCATGCTACACCGTCGGAGAGCGTCATCCAAACTTGAGTCTATGTGTCACACCCCAACCGATGGTGGAAACATCAGGATAAGACGAAGTGCGTAGATTGCAAGAGACTTCATAACACTATTTGTGACAATATTTAATTCAACCGATTTCATTTCATATGTAATTTGTCAAAATATACAAGGAAATTCAAATAACAACATTGTTCAAAACATAACATAACAAATTTGATACAACGATTTAAACTTAAGACGTCTAAATGAATATCTAGGCATCTTTGCTATCCATTTTCATAGCATCATCAATAATCAACCTGTAACATGTTTAAAATACAATTCAATGCAAAAGCAAATGCGAGTATACAAGTTTAAGAATAAGTATAGGTATAAAGTTTAAAAACGAATCCACATGGCAACTTTGTTTATACAAGATCAACCTAACATGGCATGCAATATTTCTAGCCAATCCTCTGTTTACGTAAGAAAGTTTAAGTAATTCGACATGACCACAAGTTTAAGGGGGGGTGCGTTACTCCTATAACGCTATACATGTCAAATGGAGGCTCGTGAAAGCTAATGACTAAAACATATCACATAAGTATGGTCCATGTAAGCATCAAGTATCATAACATAGTATTCATGTATAAGGATTGTTTTGTGCATTGCATAAAGAATAAGTTTAAGTGTATTTAAATAAGGTAAACATTTTACACCCCAAAAAGTGGTAAACATAAAACGGGGGTTGCGAGTATACTCACGGTTTCTCAAAGTTGTTCCTTTGGTAATCCCGTGAAGAGTTGGAGGTTCAAAGCTTCCTTAGAACACTTAATGTTATATTTAGAACTCTTCGAGTTCTCTTCCTTGCTTGGAAGATTTTAAGAGAATTAGAGGGATTAAGAGGAGAAAGGTTAGAACACTTAGTGTTCTTTTAGAATTCTTGATTTAGAGAGATTAAGAGAAGATTGAGAGAAGAATGGTGTGAGGAAAATGGTAGGGGGATGTTGGTATTTATAGGTGAAGGAAGTGGTAGGTGATTGGTGGAGTTAATAAAAAAATAAGTGGAAAAGATAAATAAATAAAATAATTATAATGGAGGATGAAGGTGGAAAAGGTGATTGAAGGAGAAAATGGGTGGAAAAATGTATAAATCTCCGTATGGCACTATTCACGGCACTATTCGTATTTTTTTTAAATACTATGGATTAAAACACGTACTTTTTACAAAAGGGACCTAAGCTAGAAAAATTCTTAAAACTTATTAAAAATCTTTAAAGCTTTTCGGTTTCGTAAAAAAAACGTATATTTAAATGATTGTTTGTGCAAATACAAGTATGTATATAATAATTTATTATGATTAACGTCTCGAAAAATAGAATGCAAATACGAACACTTTTAAATAGAATTACGAAGATACGAGGCATTACACTATGACCTTCATGTAGTCGACCGGGTCTTCGTCTTCTACTCTTTTTCTAACTCCAAACTTCACTTCCTCATCCCCAAACTTCATTGTTAGTGTTCCGTCATTCATGTCTACCACTGCTTGGGCTGTGGCTAGAAATGGCCTCCCTAAGATGAGAGGGATTTCGGCGTCTTCTTCCATGTCTAGTATGACAAAGTCGGTCGGGAACACGAAATTGCCGACTTTGACCAATAGATTTTCAGCGACACCTTGTGGATATTTGACGGATCTGTCGGCAAGTGGTAAGCTCATTTTTGTAGGGCTCGTTTTTCCTAGGCCGAGTCGTTTGAACATTGATGCGGGCATGAGGTTGATGCTAGCCCCAAGATCGGCTAGTGCATTGCGAATGGGGGATTCCCCAATTGAGCAAGGAATCGTGAAGCTTCCAAGATCAATCTTCTTTTACGGGAGTTTGTTGAGTAGTAAGGCGGAGCATTCTTCGCCTAAGTTAACTAATTGCAATGATTCAATTTTCCTTTTATGAGTGAGGAAGTCCCTCATAAATTTTGAATATTTACGCATTTGAGTTAGGACTTCGATAAAGGGAATATTAACATGCAATTGTTTTAATAAATTTTCGAATTTTGCGAATTGCTCATCGGTCTTTTGACGAATTAACCGACCGGGGTATGGAACCGGAGG
This sequence comes from Helianthus tuberosus, assembly GCA_030545235.1. Taxonomy (NCBI): domain Eukaryota; kingdom Viridiplantae; phylum Streptophyta; class Magnoliopsida; order Asterales; family Asteraceae; genus Helianthus; species Helianthus tuberosus. Next base: position 2,447,992 of record CM060450.1, on the reverse strand, counting down.
AGTCTTAGTAGACTCTTGGATTGGTTGAGAAGCCTTCTCTGGTTGGGTAGCGGATGGAGTTGTAGTATGGCTGGATTGGCTTCTTTCAGCTGCCGGTAATGGAGCCTCCTCGGGACCCACGGTTCGGTTTCTCAATGTGATGAGATGTACTTACACCTTTAGGTTGGTTTCGGTATTACTTGGTAATGTGCCTTGTGGTCTCTCGGAGAAATTTTGAGCTATTTGATTTAATTGTTTTTCAATGTTTTGAATGCTAGCTTGTTGATTTCTGAAATTCGATTCCAATTGCTGAAATCGATCCGAGTTTTTCTTTTCAGTGTCGGAGATGAGGCGAGATACAGTATCTTCAAGCCTTTCTCGTCCACCTTGTTGTTGAGAGAAATTTTGTGGTTGTTGAAAGTTTGTTCGTTGGTTTTGTTGGTTACTGCTATTGCCGGGATCTCTCCAACCAAGGTTAGGGTGGTTACGCCATCCTCGGTTGTAGGTACCCGTTGGAGGACCCGACGGCCTAGGTCTATTATCAATGTAGTTTACCGATTCTGTTTGTTCGTCTATTTCTTTCATACAACTCCAATTTTCATGTGGCCCACCACACCCTTCACAAGCCATAACCGAGGCCGTTTTTGCCATTTCTAGTTTTTTGATTTTTGAAGAAAGGGCCTCGATTTGGGCTTGTAAAGAAGTACTTTCATCAACCTTATGGGCGCCCGGGGCAATAGATTTATTGCCTCGGGGAGTGTGCCATTGAAAATTGGTTTGAGCAATTTCCTCAATTTGATTATAAATTTCGTTTGGGCGACGATTACCTAAAAGTCCCCCGGAGCTAGAATCAAGTGTTTGTCTTGTGTGTGGCAACAACCCATTGTAGAAAGTGGATACTTTTTGCCATACCGCAAGACCGTGATGAGGACACTTTCTTAGTAGCTCCTTGAACCTTTCCCAAGTTTCATATAAGGATTCCCCGTCCTCTTGTGAATATGTATTAATTTCAGTAATTAGTTTAGCCGTTTTAGCGGGAGGGAAATACTTATATAGAAACTTTTGGGCTAGTTCATCCTAGGTGTTTACCGAGCCAATTGTGAGGGTGTTAAGCCAAGCCTTAGCTCGGTCTTTTAGTGAAAATGGAAACATTTGAAGGCAGATGGCGTCGTTTGATGCTCCTTTGATCCGAAAGGTATCACATATATCTAGGAAATTAGTAATATGTAGATGAGGATCCTCGTCCGCAAGCCCATGGAAGGTTGCGAAGTTTTGAAGCATTTGTATCAAATGCGGTCGAAGTTCGAAGTTGTTGGCTTCGACATTCGGTGCATTAATAGCGGCGCCGAGATTACCTACGGTGGGGCGTAAGTAATCCATGAGAGTACGTTGGTCCGCCATTGGAAGTGGGTCCCCCGAAACTTTCTCTTGGTTTTTAGCTTTAAGTCTTTTTCTGAGAAAGCGTTCGGGTTCTTCTAGAGGTTCTTTTATGTCTCTACTAGAACTGGAGCTCATACACTACGTAGAAAGTTTAGATGTGGCGCCTGGGTTCCAAGTCCTGCAATAAAAACAGAAAAGAACGCTGGTCAGAAGGTTCACCACGGCCCCGTGCTCAGGTGAACAGGCCCGTGGTCGGAGATACAGTGATTGTTTTCCGGATCCCTATTACTGGGGAGTTGGACACGGCCCCGTGTTGCACCGACACGGCCCCGTGCTCAACTCTCTGTAACTCGGAAAATAAAAACTGCCAGTAACAATGCTGGGCACGGCCCGTGCTGAGCTCTGCAGAAACTGAAAAACTAAGAAAATCCTAAAAAACAGAAAAATTAGAAAAAACGATTAGGCCGTTGATTCCTAACTTTCTTAAAATCCTTGTGTCCCCGGCAGCGGCGCCAAAAACTTGATGCAGTTTGGTGTGTATATGGATTTAAGTATATTTTAAGCCCTTTTTACACGTTAGTCAAGTTTTAAATTTATAAAACACGATATTTTACTAACACCAAACACACATATGGGTAAGTGCACCCATCGTGAGCGTAGTATAGTGTTGGCAAGATACCGAGGTCGTCCAAGGACACAAGAGCTTTTAGCACCGGTTTATCCTCAACGTCTAATCAAATCAAAAAGTTAGAAAAAGGTTTTTAAACTAGAAAAATAAAAACTAACTAAAAATGCTGAAAAATAAAATAAAGTAAAAAACAGATAGACAAGATGAATCACTTGGCTCCGACTCGTGTTTAGTGTAACCTTTGATTATTTCCGCACTTTTGCACTTTTTAAGAGATTATCTTAGTTATTGTAGTAGGCCCCTCTTTTGAAGGTGACGTTACCCTCAACCCAGCAGTTTGAGTCAGCAAGGATACAATCATAAAGGGTCGAATTATCGAAAGATAATTAATTAAGTTATTAATGCATATTGTAAGTCCCGTAAACCGGATCTTTCAATGATATCAAACAATCACCAAGTTTGTGCGGAATCCAAACTTGGTGAGATTCAAGAATAACGGAAAATATGAATAACAAAGAACAATACCGAATCACCTTTAAACACTTGCACACGATTCTATTACTTAAACAAGCAAAACCGTCTAGTACAAGTATTCTACCACCAAATCGCCTCTCTCTCTAGAGAAAATGTAACAATGATGATCAAACATAAAAACAAGTTGAAAACTTGTTTATATACATGGACAAGCCCACTTCCCTACATGGGCTTCCCTTGGGCCTGCTTGGCCCACATGGCCTAAAGCTTGGCCCAAGTGACCTATAAAGGTCCACAACCTAACATAAACTAACCCGGTAAGACCCAGTTCATAACCATAGCTTGTTGTATTATATTGATGCGTCAGTCTCACACTTTAGGGCCTAACAATCTCCCCCTAGACTGATGCCATCAAATTGTCTTCATAACATGAATTCAGCAACATCCTCAACGAAGTCTATGGTTGTCGTTATGCTGCAGATGTTCTGGAAGTTCTTGTCTTCTGAACTCTCAGCACTGGGTCTCTTTCTTCAGTTATTGTGGTTAGCTTCATATCAGGATCTTGATCAGCTTTGCTTGAAACATCTTTGTCAGAAAGAATGTGAGAGGAGGATTCTTAACAGCTCTTTTCTTCTTCAGTTTTTTTTTCTTTCAAGCAGGTTCATGGTACTTCAAATGCACTTTCATTGTCAGACGTCGTTTCGTATCCGGTTCTTCTGACTCAGGTACATCTTGTTGTTGTGCTGCTTCAGGCTTCTTCAGCAACTAACAGCATCTCAGTCTTCATCAACCCCTGTTCTTGATTGAAACCAAGTTCTGCACATGCTCATAAACTCATAAGCAAACATTTCTTATGCAACAGGGAGAGTACCACATGAACATTAGGTACATGAAATTTCACAATTTAAATTCTTTTAACTTTTGATGATCAGTCAAATCTTCAAGAACGGTTACATTTTTAATTTTAAGAAAAACAAATAAGCACTCTATTTTTGGATTTTTAATTTGCATATATACATGGACAAGCCCACTTCCCTACATGGGCTTCCCTTGGGCCTGCTTGGCCCACATGGCCTAAAGCTTGGCCCAAGTGACCTATAAAGGTCCACAACCTAACATAAACTAACCCGGTAAGACCCAGTTCATAACCATAGCTTGTTGTATTATATTGATGCGTCAGTCTCACACTTTAGGGCCTAACACATATTATGGTAGGCTCCTCTTTTGAAGGGGACGTTACCCTCGGCTAAGTAGTCTGAGTCAGCAGGGATACAATCCTAAATAGCCGGGTTAAAGTATTAATAGTAGCTCACATATGAGGGGATCAAAGAGTTTGGACCCCCGCTATCCAATACCGGTGGGTATTGAAGGATGTCCTACTAAATTTGACCCAGGTCCTTGCAGGATCTATACACTGAACAAGGCAAGACTCTTACCAAACCGTTCCCTTAACCCCCGACCAGGTAGCCAACATACCTCCATATAGACCGTGGAGATATGAATGGTGAAAATCTTTTATTTTATATAGACAGTAAAGTAATGCCAAGACACCACGGACAAACGATAAGGAAGGATCACCTTCAACATAAGAAACTAGTTATTAAAGTCATTAATACATAATCAAGTAAAAAGTGCGAAAAGATTAAAAATAAAAAGTATTACACTAGACACTTGTCTTCATCAAGTGATGTAAGAGACTTAGGCAAACATGGCCTTTGATTGTCAAGAACTCTTACGATCAGTCTTGGATCCCGAGACGACTCACACACTCTATGATGGACAATGGATGATGGTGGTGGATGATAGTGTTGTGATGGTGGTGGGTGGTGGGTGAAGTGTGAGAGAGATGGTGTGCCAAGGGATGATTTGCAAGTGAGCCAAGCACCCCTATTTATATGCTGAACAGACGCTCGGGCACGGCCCCGTGTCCAATGGGCACGGCCCCGTGTCCACTTCCTTCTCTTTCTTCATTAATTGCAGTTTGTCTTCATTAGTTGACCACGCCCCCGTGTCCACTGGGCACGACCCCGTGTGCAGAAGCGTATCTGTACTATCAAGATTTCCCCAGATTCTACGAATCTTAGAGTTGACCACGGCCCCGTGTCCGCTGGGCACGCCCCCGTGGTGGGTGATAGAAGCTTCTACAACTTTGTCTTTTATGCTGACACTTGGGCACACCCCCGTGCTCACTAAGCACGGGGAGTGTTCAGCCTTCTGTTCTCTTGATTTTGCTTGGGAAGATGCTGTCGAGGGGGGGGGGTCGGGCATGCCACGTTTGTTCCTTTTCTTGTATTTATGTTAGATTTAGCTGCCTTTTGCTTCTTTTGTTCATTTGATCTCATTTAATCCTGAAAATACAAAAGGAAAACAAAAACACACTTTTTCCAACATTAGTACTAAAAAAGGGTTAGTTTTATGCCACGTTTGATGTAATTTATATGTTGCATTTTGCACACATCAAATACCCCCACACTTGAATCTTTGCTTGTCCTCAAGCAAAACTCTGTATAGTGTGGCTTTACACTCCCAAATGGAATGGGTAGAAGAGAAGGTTTTTGGCTTGTCATAGAGTGTCGGGTTCTCCAAGATTCTTTATTAAGTTTTATTTTTATTTATTTTCAATCCTATTCGTTATGATTTAGTTAAAACATTACATAAGATAAATTACTTATTAGGGCATAACATGCCTTTTTAAAATTCCATTTATATACAAGTTCACACACCTCACGGGGGATCACTCAACACTCGGCCGAAGATGTATTTTAGTGAATCACTCGAGAGCGGCATGGAACTTACTCCTACCATAGGCTTGCCAAGCAATCAATCCTCCCCCTTTTTAACTATATACCTTTGTAAATATCAAGAGGACTTTTGGGTGAAGGGTTAGGCTTGGGTTTAAGGTATGTGGTTGGTTAGTGGTTAGTGAAAGGGCGAAAGGCGTAAAAAGCGTCGGAACTCATTCAGGCCTTCCACTCGATCAAAGAGATAACCGATTCACGGGTTGAACATGAACGACCGTCACGAACAGGTAACTGATCGGGATGGGGTGATTCCCACTTCGATCAGATGACTCGGACTTGATGGGGTTTCCGTTGTTTAACACGTTGTCATACCGTCTTGATCAAACCACAAACTTTTCAAACTTAACGAATTTCAAAACGAACAAGTCACCCAAATGGACTGCCGTCCGATCGGATGACTTGTGGTCTCAACACTTAAACATTTTTACAAACTTTCAAAGATCATCAGTTTCTAACGGATTATCATCCGATTGGAAGACCATTCGATCGGATGACCATCCTGTTGTGAACTTGTTCTCCAAGAAATGTCTCGCTGGACGGATCGCCATTCGACCGAACGACCGTTTGACCGGACGACTTGAAAGGTAGAGATACTTCTCTGTTTTTAAAATGCTACAACGAAAACTTCAAAGCCATTATACACAAACACATCCATCCCAAACGAATGCCAATCCGACCGAATGGCCATTCGACCTGATGACCATCCGTCCGGATTGTCATCCGATCGAATGCCCATCCGTCCAGATTGTCATCCGATCGGACGACCATTCGTCACTCAGTCACTCATCACTGTTAAACGCGTCGTTCATCGCTTATGCTATCGTTCTGTAATCAAGCTAACTTTCCAGCGCTCCCTTCAATCCAAGACGGTGTTTATTTATTAAACGCTATCTGTGAGTATACTCGAACCCTTTTTGCTTTACGCACTTTTAGGTGTTACATACGTTACTTATTCAAATCACAATCGACACACAACGCAAATACTTTTATACGCTAACCGTTACTGCATGTTAGACGTGTTATTCGATGAATGCTTGTATGTTATGTTTACACAGTGATTGTTGCATGACACCTTAGCAACGATAGTACTATAGTTTGGACTCAGCACCTGTCGTGGACAGGGGTTGTTAAGGGCTTTACTTCATGTGTCCCAGTGGGGATATGTATTGCGCATTCTACAACTCGCAGTCACGTCTGTGCATATTTCATTGTCGATAACCTACTAGCTTCACTTGGCTACAAGTTACATGCTGGTTATGCGTAAAACGATTTCGCTATCTATTATACTATTAAACTTGTATGCTCACCTTTACACTATGTGTATTGACCTCTATTTTAACGTATGTGGCAGGTGTTTGAGATGCTAGGATGCTTGCTATCTTTTGTGGAATCAAGATTAGGAAGAGTCTAGTAACCAAACAAACAATTTAATTTTATGAGTTGTCGGAAGAGTTTTTATTGTCTTTGAGATATTTGGTCTGTAACAATTGTGTTTGCTGGATATGTTGCGGTATGGGACATGACTTAAGAATATTTGGTAAAATTAGTTGTTATGGATTTCTCCTGGACAATCTGTTTCGCTCAGTGCCTCACCCCAATTTTTCCGCCATCGGTTGGGGTGTGACAGATTGGTATCAGAGTTATAACTATAGGGAATTAAGCAAGACTCGACCTAGTCCGGGTTGATGTCTTAGAAACGACCTAGTCTATAGTCTAAGTACCAACAGACCGCCTTGTGCGAACCCGGTAGGAGTTCCGCGCGAGCATATTTCTGTTATTCGATCGACTCGCAATCATACTGTACTATCACTCTGCCTTTCCTAAGGCAGGTACACCATACTATTTTCGAAAATGAACGAGTGATTGGATCGAGATTAGGTGTGAAAGCCGCAAACTCTCGATTGGATCGAGATTAGACCTAAAATACAAACTTAAACAACTCACAAACGCATTGCTAGACGCGCGATATCCGATTATCCACAACGAGACCTCATTCTTAACTCAACGCCTTCGTTTGTCCTATACACCTGCCATTCTTATACTCATGTTCGTTTACTAGATCGATCATTCACCCTCGTACCTCCGTTATTCTTTGTCTTAAATACAAACCTCGTTTACTATCAAGTCTCTTTGCACCCTCGAATCCTAAAATACTTTCTTGGTTAGAACTATTTTCCATTCTTTATTTATGCACAAACATACTTAGTTGGACGTTACCTCCAAAACCATTTTTTAAATACCTAACTTTCTCGTTTTTCACTGATAAAGAATTCTCTACAAAACTGAGATTGTCAATGCTCTTTAAATCCAACGAATCATTTTTCTTACAACCAACAGTGCGACCACACTTTTCATCAAAATGCATACCATTTTATACGAAAGCTTCCTTCTTAGCTAACACAATTTAAAATACCTCATCATTGAGTTATTCAAATTTGTTTAAACTCGCTTGTCTATACACTCACAGGCACGTTTTACTTATGCTCAATGCCTCGAATCATTTTAGACAAACGAACCCTTTTTACAAACCTATCTTTTCGTTCCTCGAAACTTCATACTTTTCAACACGCATTAAACTTCAAATCTCGATTTTATTCCATCATTTTAACCAAAACGCTTTTCCAAAGGTCTTCCTTTTGAATAAATTTCGGGATGAAATTTCCTAAAGGAGGGGAGACTGTAACGCCCTGCTTTTTCGTAACCTCCCTTATTTAGAAAGCGTGTCTTATATTTCTATTTTCGTAAAGTTGTTTCTCTTGTAATCGTATCCTATTTCGAATTATTTTAAAACCGAGACTTTGATCGTAATAAAATTGATCTTCTATATGAAATATACATTCGTTTAATACATGATTCGTGATTCGCTTAAACGTAATTTTCACTCGCAAACAACGATCGTGTATTCGTAATTTCAAATCGACCATAATACAAACGCTTGATTATTAAATTACAAGACTAACATATATATTTTTCACTTATTTGATACCTAAACATATATTATACATACTTGATTTCTACATAGTCACATGTTTCCTTCTTTTTCTTACTTAAAAACATGTATACTATACATTTTAGAGCTTGTTACATGTTGGATACATATTAAACAACATGTAACACATTAATAAACAAGAAATACCTAACTAATGATATCAAAAAAATAATAATAATAAAAGTAACAAAGCTGGCCAAAAATTTAAGTTGTGGTTAGTTGTATTTTTTTAATGCTAACTCCCAACTAAACATCATAAATGCTCACCTAACCCAACCACAACCTTCCCCTATAAAACCCAAGTGCTATCCAAGCATTTTTCACTCTCCTTGCACTCCCTAAACTCTCTCAAATCGTCCATAATCAGCTGCGAAATCAGAGTTCGAGCAGAATTACCTTGCTTCACTAAAACAAGCATAACTTCCTCATTTCTTGTCTGACTCACTAGATTCTTTTTCCTACATGCTTGGATTAACCTTAGCTTCGTTTCCATTGGTTTTCCACAGAGAACCATGCCCTGGAACGTCGCCAAAAGGGCTCCAAAGTTGACTGATTTTTCTGTTTTGTACAAGAACATTGATAAAGTTGATTAAACTTAAGGAAACTCATCTCAAACCTATGTCCTTATGCTTATAACCACATCTATGGTTAGTTAGGCTTAAAAACAAGGTTGAGACATGTAAAATCAGAGGTGTAAACCTCACAAACTTTCTGTTTTGTTCAAGGGTTTAACCCACAAGTGATGTTCAAGCTTAAGACTTGATGAATGTGTGATTTAGGATTAGCTTGGGCAATCCTACTTGAAAATCCACACATTGCTTGATGTTTTCTCATAGGTTAGTTGTTCATATTCTATTATAACTTGTAAGTTCATGACCCTCTTTGAATGTTCATAACATCAAGTGTAGTGGTGAACACCTAGAGGTACCTAAATGGAAGACTTGTTCTTCCTACCTCCTACATGACTTCTACGACACAAAAGAGGTACCTAAATGGAGGTATTCATCCTCCTACCTCATGCTTGACATATTAACATATTACATAACCTATATATTACTTAAGTAATCAACCTTTGATGATGATATAATGGTCACTTGTCGAGGTGTTTGGTTACATCATCTAAAACATTATGTGTTAAAGATGATTACTTTTGCATATGTATTTTACATATTCCTTTTAATCCCGAATCTCGACTCTAAACATACCTTAACCTTCAATCCGTATACATTCAACCTCCTAAACTCATTCACTCGTCAACACTTGGATAATCGGAAGACTTAGCAATTTGTGAGTACACTTGACCCATTTTACCGTTTCCACACTTTTGGGTGTAACATGTTTTTATATACAAAACACACTTACTCTTATGCAAATACATAAACAAGCAATCCAATACATGCTTACTATTTGTTATGCTTGATTCGTGTTTTCTGGGTGATTCTTATGTGATGAACTTGTCATTAGCTTCGTACAAGCCTCCACTTAACATGTATAGCGTTATAGGAGTATCGCACCGCCCGTGAACGAGAGGTCATGTTAGGTTTATTCTTTCATACTTGCGTAAACAGAGGGTTGACTTGTAAATCGCATGCCAGTTTAATACGTTAATCTTGATAACTAGGTTTGCCATGTGGATTGTTCTTTATCATTTTTGTACTTATATACTACGCACCAAACTTGTATACTCGCCAATACCTTTGTATTGAACTACACTTTTAAAACATATTGCAGGTTTAGCGATGATGTTGGTGATGCATGGAATCTAGTAGGATGCTTAGATACACACTTTAAATTTGTATTCTTATTGTATTGTATTTCGTTGTTCATGTTGTATTTATTTCAAATCTTTGTAATTGACTCTTTAGAAATGAAATGGAAATTTATAATTTAAATACTTGTCACAAATAGTGTTATGAAGTCTCTTGCAATCTATTTCGTCTCACTCCGATGTTTCCGCCATCGGTTGGGGTGTGACAGGGGGTCCTCGGCCCCTCTGTTTTTCTGATTCGTAGTGTTAAGTTTACCGAAATATCCAATTTTTTAGTGTACAATATTGGATTTTGATACTCCCCACCCAATCGTTCAAGATTCACCAATGGGTCACAGATACACTCATAACAACTTATCTTGGTAAGAAATGTCTTAGTATAACTAAGAATGTAAAACGATAAGGAATGAAGTACACTTTCAATTAACAATGTTCCTAAAAGGTTGGAGGGAGTGGGAAACCCAGACACCACTGCTTAGCTACACGTGCGATTGGGTAAGAGAGGTATCGAGTACACCGCCCCCTCCCAATCGAGTATGGCAATTAGGTAAGACAATATTGTTTGTATAATCGAGCATGGATGGGTGTGTTCGCTAGCCATTGAACAACATCTATAATTAAAAAAAAAACAATTTGTTATACTATATATATCTCTCCATAAAACCCATTTTTATCACACAATTATACTCTCTCTAATTTTCTTTTCTACAACTTTCTACATATCTTTATTTTTCACCACTATAACTTAAATGGTTAGCATAAGGTGGACCGGAAAAGAGGAAATTGCCATGACTATGGCTTCGGTGAGTGTCACCGTGGACCCGTAGCTGCACACACCCATGGCATTTTGGACCGCTGCTTTTTTACAATCCAGTCAACATTTGATTGGAGCTAATAGAAGGTTACATGAAATTCATTCAAAGTTTTTGATAATCAATGACATGGCTCATTAATTTAGCCAAGTCTACAACGAGGTGATAAATGGTTGTGGCGACGTAACGGAGGAGCGACAATCGCAAGTACCAAAAGCAATCCCGGATGAGGAACCGATGCTTAGAATTTTAGTTTTAATGTATAGTTTTTATTTTAATTAAGTACTATTAATTATTTAAGTTGTTTGTTTTAGGGAATATTTAATTTATGTAGTTTTTATTTAAGTTTTTAAGTTTTTACTTTAATTTATGTAGTTTTTATTTAAAAATTAATGTTTAATCATTAAATTTAGTTTTTGTATTATTTTTTTAAGAAAAAAATATGGTAACTGTTTGAGGGTAAGACGGTTCTTTCAATCCACCACTTATGGCCTATTGGTAGGGACACTTCCGTTCTCCAATGGAAAACCAAACGGTCAAATTTTGAAAAACAAAACCCTTCACGCCGCTATGAGGATCATGGGAACACAAAAATTAACCCCCATAGTGCCCGCCGTAGTGGTGTTGGGCGGCGCTATGGGATGGCATGCTTGAATCCGGCGTTATATCCCGGACCACTACAGGTGGCCTTATAGCCAAGAGTAAACTGCCATTTTGGTCCCTGTGGTTTGAGCATTTTTGTCATTTTAGTCCAAATCTCAAACTTTTTAAATCTGGATCCCTGTGGTTTCACTTTTGTTGCCATTTTAGTCCAAAATCAAAAAACCCCCTATTTTGACTGTTGAAACCTGATTGTTTTGTCTTTTTGTGCAGGGGCATTTTGGTCATTTTGATTTACTCTTCTAATAAATTAAAACAAAATTAATTATATAATATATATATATATAACTCTCTCTCTCTCACTAAAACACAGATCGTTGTCTCTCTCTCAGTTCTCTCTCTCTCTCTCTACACAGATGAACCGCCATCCACACTCTTCTCTTCCCCTCTAGTTCCGGCCGCCGTTTCAATTCTCTCTCAATTGAAACGAGGGTCTGCAGATTAAAATTGGGTTCAGGTTAGGGTTTGGGTTTTGATGAAACGGGGGTCTGTAGATTGAAATAGGGTTTGTTTGATGAAACGGGGGTCTGCAGATGAAACGTTGGGGAAGATGAAACGGGGGTCTGCAGATGTTGATTGTTGTCCAGGTTAGGGTTTGGGTTTGTTTGAAGAAGATGATGGTTTGTCTGCAGATGTTGATTGTTGTCCTCTTGCTTTAATATATTATAATAAAATTAAAATGAACAAAATGCTCCTGCACAAAAAGACAAAACAATCAGGTTTCAACAGTCAAAATAGGAGATTTTTGGATTTTGGACTAAAATGGCAACAAAAGTGAAACCATAGGGACCCAAATTTAAAAAGTTTGAAATTTGGACTAAAATGGCAAAACTGCCCAAACAATAGGGACCAAAAAATAATTATTTTACACCATCGTCTTGCTAATTAAACCATCGTCTAATAAAAAATAATTTAAACCATCGTCTAATAAAAAATAATTATTTTACACACTATGGAGGTAATAGTCATTTTCCAAATCCAAAGCATAAATAATTTAAATATACACAATGGAGGTAATAATCAATTTCCAAATTCCAAAGCTTGTCGATTGATATTCTCTCCATGGCTCCATATGCAACGTTTCATTGCTCAATACAATCTATCTATAAAGCCCTTCTGTCCGCTCCTGTTAAATAATCTCCTCCTGCTTAGCTACACGTGAAAGGTTGGAGGGAGTGGGAAACCCAGACACCACTGCTTAGCTTAGGGGTGCTAAACGGGTCGTGTTCGCAGGTTGGCGGGTTCAACCCGACCCGAACCCGAAAATTTTACACAAACCCGAACCCGAAAATCGTATCATACATAGGAACCCGAACACGACCCGAAGTTGCGTGGGTTGACCCGAACACGACCCGTTCAACCCGATTTTTTTTATTTTTTTCTGAACCTAATATATATTAAAATTAAAATTAACTTAAAGAACACAAATGTATATAATAATATTATATTTAAATTATAAAATCTATGTTAGTTTATCTTTTTAAGTTATAATCATTGCATAAAATACACTTCCCATTTAATTTATAACATAAAATATATTGTAAAAAAATATAATATAGTATAAATGTGTTAAACCGGTCAACCCGCCAACCCGACCAGGTTGACCCGAACCTAACCCGTTAACCTAAACGGGTTCGCGGGTTCAACCTGAAACTGACCCGAACCTGTTTAGACTAAACCTAAACCCACGAATTTCGTGTTAGGTTCGTGTCGGGTTTTCGGGTCGTGTCAGAAATCCACGCCCCTAGCTTAGCTACACGTGGGATTGGGTAAGAGGGGTACCGGGTACACCGCCCCCTCCCAATCGAGTATGGCAATCAGGTAAGACAATGGGGTTTGTGTACTCGAGCATGGATGGGTGTGTTCGCTAGCCATTGAACAACATCTATAATTAAAAAAAAAAACAATTTGTTATACTATATATATCTCTCCATAAAACCCATTTTTATCACACAATTATACTCTCTAATTTTCTTTTCTACAACTTTCTACATATCTTCATTTTTCACCACTATAACTCGGTTAGCATAAGGTGGACCGAAAAAGAGGAAATTGCCATGACTATGGCTTCGGTGAGTGTCACCGTGGACCCGTAGCTGCACACACCCATGGCATTTTGGACCGCTGCTTTTTTACAATCCAGTCAACATTTGATTGGATCTGATAGAAGGTTACATGAAATTCATTCAAAGTTTTGGGTAATCAATGGCATGGCTCGTTAATTTAGCCAAGTCTACAACGAGGTGATAAATGGTTGTGGCGACGTAACGGAGGAGCGGCAATCGCAAGTACCAAAAGCAATCCCGGATGAGGAACGGATGCTTAGAATTTTAGTTTAAATGTATAGTTTTTATTTTAATTAAGTACTATTAATTATTTAAGTTGTTTTTTTTATGTAGTTTTTAATTTTTATCTTTAATTTAAGTATGTAGTTTTTATTTAAAAATTAATATTTAATCTTTAAATTTAGTTTTTGTATTATTTTTTAAGAAAAAAATATGGTAACTATTTGAGGCTAAGACGGCTCTTTCAATCCACCACTTGTGGCATATTGGTAGGGACACTTGGGTTTTGAAAACCACAACCCTTCACCAGTGGCGGACCTAGGAATTTTTCCATGGGGGTGCGGAACATTTTTAAAAATTTTAGGACCCTAGGTATATAAGTAAAACAATCGGTTTGTATCGGGTCGGTTCGTGTCGGGTCGGGTCATATAAAACAAAAGAAATCGCGCCATAACGTCCCTACTCATGGTTCATATCACAAACAAATTGATCCATAAGTTCATCGCTCCATTAAATAATGTTTCAATTTTAATTTTCAACCCTAGAAATCGTGTGTAATCACCCTAAAAATCATCTAAACAACATAATCACCCTAAAAATCTTCTAAACAACCATAAACAACGTCAAAACACATGAAATTTCAAACCTATTTAAGAATTTTGTTACCCTTTGGTGTCGGACGGCGTGGTTCGCGACTGCTAATGACGTGCTGTTGTGGTTGCTGTTGTGTTCGATGATCGCTGGCAGGAGACGACCCAAGAGAGGGAGGGCGGGAGGAATTCTAAGGGACTATTGGGCTTATTTTAATTATTATAGTTTGAACTTAGGTTGAGTTTGGTTAATGGGCTAGTAATTAGTGGGCTAATTATGTTTAATGAAATAGTGGGTTAAGGTATTGGGTATTTGGGTTAAGTTGGGTAGTGTAAGTTTATATAATTTAGGTAGTTTTTTTTTTAATTAGAGTTTACTAAAAAAATTAAAATATAAATCGATAACATTTTTTACCTAAGGTGTGTGGACGAAAAAATTCAAGGGGTGCGGACGAAAAAATCCAAAGGGTGCGGACGGGATTTTCAACGGATAATAGCACTAAATTTTTTTTTCCCGGGGGTGCGCCCGCCCACCTTGGGCTAGGGGTAAGTCCGCCCCTGCCCTTCACGCCGCTATGAGGATCACGGGAAAACAAAAATTAACCCCCATAGCGCCCGCCGTAGTGGTGTTGAGTTGCGCTATGGGGCGGCATGCTTGAATCCGGCGTTATATCCCGGACCACTACAGGTGGCCTTATAGCCAAAATAAACTTGCTATTATATCCTAACACTGTAAATAGGTAAGGCATACTTTGTTGATTTGTGCTAATTAAACCAACGTCTAATAAAAATTAATTATTTACACACTATGGAGGTAATAGTCATTTTCCAAATCCAAAGCATAATTAATTTAAATATACAGAATGGAGGTAATAATCAATCTCCATATGCAACGTTTCATTGCTCAATACATCTATCTATAAAGCCCTTCTGTCCGCTCCTCTAATAATCTCCTCCTGCTTTTTTCAATGTCGTCGTCGTGGATTAACTGGCCACCGCTCCAAGCTCTTACTATCTAAGTTTCTTCATCGCTTCATTTGTGTTTCGTGTTGTTGATACACTTTGTGTGGACGCGACTCGGCTCGGTTCGACTCGGCCTTGAAGACTTGAAGACACGAAGATCGAGACAAAGCTACAGCCAAGGGGGAGTTTGTTGGTGCACTTGTGTCTGTACTTTGTCTGTATTTCGTCATGATACAAAACGATGTCTTTAATGTAAGGTTGATGTAAGTTTGACCAAGTCAACCATCCTCCTGGTTTGACTTGACCAAACAGTTAGAAAAATGTTGTAAGCTGGTTGTGTCGAAGGATGTGTCATCGAAGGATTGTTTTATATCCTTCGATGAGCTCGAAAGATGAACATTCGATAGATGAGTTCGAAACATAAACCTTCGATGGATGAACTCGAAGGATATCTCGAAGGATATCATCCTTCGAGGTATTTGTGAATCTTTCGATGGCTTTCTGGTCGACAGATGATCTTTCGATCAATCTGTCTGATCCTTCGACCAGACCTGCTGTGTCGGGTATATATACCCATGTAGTGTGTTGTGTGAAAAGTAAGAGAGAAGAGAACACATAGTGAGGACAAGAGAGACAGAAACAGAGAGAGCATTCTGTTGAGAGCACACACACGAGAGAACTTTGAGAGTTTGCAGAATACATCTGTGAACATTGGACTTGTAACCGAACCTTTCATACGCATTAATACAAGTGGTGTTAATCGTTGAATGTTGTGTGTTGTGTTTGTGCTTGTTCTCGTATAAAGTCTCGGTTGCATGCTAGCTTGGATTCCGCACTCGCTAGTGTGTTTGATATAACAAGGAAAAGGTTTTATCTCATCCTCGAGAGGGACCTACAAGTGGTATCAGAGCTTTGGCTATTCTCCTTGTTAAAACCGAGGTGTTCTTGCTGTTTTTCGGGTTTTGAAAAGTTATACTTTTCTGAAAAACATTGTTAATCGGGTTTAAATCTTGTTGTTTTGCTGGAAGTTCTTATAAAAATCACTTTTTCTTTCATGTTCACATTTTAGAAGTTGATTTTTAGTGAAGTTTCAAGCAAAACCGGGTTTCGGAAGTTTGTGGTTTTACCGGAAAACCCATTGTGTTCATAATATCTTCAAGTGTTCTTCAAAGTTTACATCTTTTGATCTTGTTTAGTTATTTTCGAAAGTTGTTGGTGTATTGGAAAGGATGAACTGATTAAAATAATTAAACAAAATCTGTTTTTGCAGAAAATGATGGTCTGAACCATACTTTCTGCCGAAAGATTTACCAACCCGTCACCTTTTTCACCAACCTGTCACCTGTTTGTCTGCTGTGTCAGTACTCATCGAAAGATATCCTTCGAAGTCGAAAGATCATCTTTCGATCAAGGAGGTTCGACAGATACCCATCCTCCGAACATCTTTCGAAGTCAGTGAGTTATCTTTCGAGCCAAGGAATCTTTTCGAAGGATATATTGTTCGAGCTACTGTTACATTTCGAAAGATAAGGATCCTTCGTCTTGGTGAATCTTTCGAAGTCATTGTTCGAAATTCAACAGTGATCTTTCGAACACTGTTGATCCTTCGAACAAGTGTCTATCTTTCGAACAGGTGTTGATCTTTCGATCCTTGTCTGTTTAAGTTTAACAGGTTGTGCTTTTCAGGTCTTTCGTTTCTTGATCCTTCGGCTGGTTGTTATCCTTCGAGATTTTAACATAGTTTGTGAAAATTAAATTTTTAAAAGGAGCAAACTTATTTTTCAATTTTTAAATCAATTTTCACTTAATATATTAATTTTCATAAAATGGGAACAAACGGTCAGTGGGATCCAACCGCGTGGACTCAAATAACTTCGACTCCACATTCATCAGCTATGCAATCTACGCAATCTACGTCAGATTTCGACAAAACTGCATGGATGCGAGCTATTGCCCCACCTCAAGCTGCAATGATAACTGCAAATCAATGGGCTTTGGTCACAAATCAAAGCAAAAGCATTCAATCTATGATGCAGAACGACAGTGAAACTGGTACAAGCACAAAACCGCCAAAGTTAAATCACATCAATGATTGGGGATGGTGGAAAGAAAGGCTGAGAACTTATGTTCAGGGACAAGGTCAAGATCTATGGATGTGCTTCTTCACAGCTTTTGAAAATGAGTTGGAAGTTGCAGGATCTAATCCACAAACTTACAGCACTTTGTCTGAAGAAGATAAGAAGAAGTTTGAGTTAGAAAAGAAAGCATTCATGATTCTCACACAAGCTCTTCACAAAGACATTTACCACCAGTTTGTTTACTGCACGACTACTAAAAGCTTGTGGGATATGCTCACGTTACGTTGTGAAGGAAATGCTCAATCTAGAAAGATCAAACAAGAATTACTGAAGAAAGAGTTTGAAGGATTCACGTGTTTGGAGAATGAGACTTTGGCAGAGTTATCTACAAGGTTCCATCACTTGTTGAGCGAGATGTTTGCTTTTAAAGTCACTGCCACTCCACAAGAATTGGTGAAGAGATTCGCTGATAGCTTACCAGCAAAGTGGAGCAGTTATCTTGAAATTCTCAAAGAAAATGGTGTTCTAGACACAATCACCGTTTATGAATTAATTCAAAGATTGGAGAATAAGGATGTAGAAGAAAAGCTTAAAGAAAAAAGAACACAAACTCCTCAAAATCCAGAAATGTACTTTGGGATTGCAGGAGGTATCAGTGGAGAAAAACCAGCTTCTCAACACGCGAAGCTTCAAACAGCTTTCATCTCAAGCACCGGACCTTCCACAACAGATCAGTTTGATTCTTCAGCATACACGATGATGTATTCAAGACCAGATGTGCAACCGAAAGCTCAGCAGCAACAACCGCAACAACAAGGGTTTTATGGAAGCTCTTCAAACTTTCAAGCCACTTCCAATCCTAACACAGTCAGATTAGACACTTCCAACTTTTCCAAAGTCAGTGTCGAAGTAGCCAAGGAGCATATGGAGATGTTGAATACCTTGGTTAGTGCTTATAGTGGATTGATCGCAGGTCAGATTGGGAATATCAATCTAACCAATGAAGATTATCAGCAAGTGGATAAAGAAGAGTTTGAAATGATGGATATCAAATGGGCTCTTGCTAGTGCAATTCGAAGAGCAAAGGAGTTTATGGAAAGGACGGGGAGAACCAACTTGGAAAACAAGAAAGACACCAAGTATGGGTTCGACAAGCAAGCTGTCAAGTGCTTTAACTGTGGCGAACGGGGTCATTTCAAAAGGGAATGCACAAGACCAGCTCAGCATGGAAATCAAAATCCGTTCAGAAATCAAGGCAACCAGCAGAACCAGAACGGGAACAATGTTCGTACGTTGATACCTGTCAACAACCAAGGCCAAGCAGGGTCATCAAATGCCAACCGGGGGCTGGTGGTTCAAATAGATGAGGGTTGTGATTGGTCGCTTCAGCTTGGAGAAGGAGGAAATGGTGGAACAACATGTTTTGCTGAAGTCGTAAAGGATTTAAAGCACGCCAGTGGTGGAGAATCTTCCACCAATGGTGTTGCATCTTCTGAAGATGAAGACAGTTCTGGTTATAGTGGAAGCTCAGATGAAGAATCCTCCACTTCAGGAAATGATCATGTGGATGAGACATCAAGTGCGTCAGTCGATGCAAATATTGATGAGCTTTTGGAAGAAGCTGCAGCAGGAACTGAAAGAAGATCTAATTTGATGGATCAAGCTGCTTACTCTTCGTCTTCTCTCCATTCAGTCTTTATGGCTAATGTCGACAGTTCATCAGGTCAGGTATGTGTCAATGAACCCACTGTAGTTAGCTGTGAAAAGTGTGATAGTTTAAATGTTAAATATGCAGAAAAGGAAAGTCAGTTTGAAATCACACACAAACACAATCAACAATTGATTGTAGATCTTGCTAAAGCAACTGAAGCTAACGTGTTTTTAACCAGAAATGAAAAGGAATTTAAAACAACAATTGCGTCATTAAGACATGATGTTTCAGAATTACAAAAAGCTGTTTTGCGAAAACAACATGCTAACAATGATCTTATAGACACAATTGAAAAGCAGATGGTAGAGTTGGCAACCGCTCGATGTGAATGTGAAACAATCAAGCAGAAATTGGAAAGTTATTCCAATTCCCGCTATGTATTGGATCACATTATTGATGTTCAAAAGAAAAAGGGGGATAAGAAGTGTATGGGATTCAAATCATGTCCTCCCCCAATGAATCACAATTACTCCAAATTGCCTGATGACGAGGATATGCCCCGTTTTGAACCTACTGTGCCACTCGGTCTAGATGACTTTGCAGCAGGCCTCGGGTTCACAACTGGTACATCATCCTCGGGTCAATCAGAATCTGAGAAAAGTGTGACAGATTCATCGTGTGTTAAGAAACAGAGTCCTCCCGTTATTGAGGATACTGATTCTTCGGATGATGAATCTGATGAAATTGTGAACCAACAGTCTAACTCGGTTACAACAGATATTCCAATCGAGAATCACATCCTGTGTGATCCACCAGTGAAACCGAGTA
Source organism: Helianthus tuberosus (assembly GCA_030545235.1). Lineage (NCBI taxonomy): Eukaryota > Viridiplantae > Streptophyta > Magnoliopsida > Asterales > Asteraceae > Helianthus > Helianthus tuberosus. Next base: position 2,428,106 of record CM060450.1, on the reverse strand, counting down.
AGACTGAAATGTCAAAAGAAATGGAGTCGATTGTATCAAGCTTTGAAGGGAGTAACTTGTTGTACACGCTCAAAGGAGATAGCAAAATCTACTCTAACAAAGATTTTCCAATTAAAAATGTAAATCAAGATTTAATTGAGCAAATTTTTGAAGGATGCACTGATAAGTTTTTGGGGAACAAAAGTGGCAAAGTTACCGTCACTCAATGTGATCCAATTCCGTGTGAACAAATTAGAAAACAATACGGAAACCAAAAACTACAAGTTGAGCGAAAACAACAAGTCAATTCCGGAAAAGGTAAGATACAGGGAAAGAAGGCTCAGAACAAGAATGTTCAAGCACCTAAGGTTCAACAACAATGGGTGCAAAACAAAAGAGCTCATGTTAAGAAAAGAGAACCGAAAGTGAACTTTGTTGGATCCACGGGTTCAGATAAACTTGAAACATTTCAGGATAAATCTAACATTGATTTTGTAAAACAAGTTAGAATTTTAAAACGAAATGATCAGAATAACTACACCCAACACACCAACGGAGGTGATTTAGGTCCAAGCACGTCTAGATCACAAAGTTCATTGTCTGGTTCTCCGTCTGATCATCAACATGTTTCTCCGAGGTTTGTAGAGCGGAGAATGTGTTTTGAGTGTGGCACAATTGGGCATATTGTAAGATACTGCCCATACCTGCAAAAGTTGAAGGCAAAAACAAGTGCTCCCCAAGAAACCAATTACCAAAAATGATCATTTTCCCCGAAACAAGACCCACGTGTCTTGAAAGAAAGGGAAAAGAAGTTAAAACAAAAGAATCAAAAGGTAATTGAAAAGGCCTTAAAATCAGATGTCAAAGAAGAAAAACCTGTTCAAGCAAAACCTAAAACTGTAAAACCAGTAAATGCTAAAACAATTAATACAAATACTGGTAAAGGACAAACAGCTTGGAAACAAAAACAGGTAATTCAGTCAGGGGGAGCACCACAGGTTCTTTTTCCTAATCATCAAGTGATTGAAATCACTTTTCTTGATGATCAAGGACGACCCAAGTCCACAAAGGCATGGGTCCCTCTCTCCAACTAATTTTTGAGTAAGTGTGTAGGATATTCCAGGAGGAACTTTCGATAGTCGTAAGATTGTTGATAGTGGAGCATCCTTGCACAAAATAGGCAACAGAAGAAATTGCTGCCTTTGATGGAGAGAAAAAGTAAAGGGAAACAGAAATGTCTGTTGAAAGAGATTGAATAGCTTCGACAAAATGAAAATCATTTCAAAATGTGAATGTTCAAAGTTTTGATCGGGTCCTCGGGATAGATTCAAATCAAAATGTACGCACCTGCAGCACGTCTGAAGTTCAACAATCTACAAGATGAACGTGCAGTGTACATTTCTTCGTGGTGTGAGTGAAGAAAATGTGTTTGTTGAACAAACCAACCAGGTGTGCGGATGCCTTGGCATGGATTGAACAGCCGCACACTACTTCTCAAAGAGAAAGACAAAGACCTTCGCTGGTGCAATGTCGAAGACCAGCCGGACCCAAAGGTTTTTGATCTTGTTGCTGTGAAGGGATTTCAGTAGCTACAAAATCGACTTTGAAATCCACACCGGGTGGATATCCAGTTTGGGAGAGCACTCAGATTCCTGTCAATGCACGAAGCAGTTGAAGGATACGGTTTTAAAATTCTAACCTCTCTTTTACTTGTCGATTATTAAGCTGCTTTGTGAATTATTATCTCGTACAGCACTCTTTGACCAGACAATGTTGTCATGGTCCGCACCGCTTACCGACGTGCCAACTGATTTTTCCAAAATTCGATAAATTTTTTTTCTGATTAACAAAAAAAAATTAGTTTTGGTAAACGGCATTGAGGTAAAACATGAGTTAACCAACATCGGGAAATCGTTTTTGTAAATACCTTTGTGTTTTAAATTTATCTTAGTTTATTGATTTTAGGGGGAGTAAATCAAAATTGAAAATCCAAAAACATCGAAAAATTTCAAAATACAAAAACAATAGAAAAGTAAAAATGAGTTTCCTGGCGAGCAAAAGAGAAAATGATAGTACATCAGTGGTCTGTCTAAACCTCTTTAAACCTTAAATGAAAAACGATAAGCAGCTCTATATAAGATGTATCGGTAGGCTCACAATCATTTTAAAGTGTGCAGGGTGATATAAACTTAAATCGACTGAAGACTGGGTGGGAACCATTCATTGGCATATGGTCTTGGTACCGAAATTTCGTTTGAGAGATTGCCGAGGTTCTGAAATATTCGGTCTTTATGCTGCTTATCATCTGGGTATCATGGTTGTTTCTATAAAAGACAAAGTCTAGATCTTCCATGATACCATACATACGTGTACATACTGCATACGACCTCAATAAGTGATCAACAATCACATGTCCCCCAAAATAAGTGATAACATATCACATTCATCCGGGAGTCAAGTTCGTCTCTCTGCTGTACGAAAGTACTGACCTGTTCACGGACTTGCTCCTGTGCCTTCATGCATCGAAAATCAAGTTCCTCATCAATAAGTGATTATATCACATAGGGCTTGTTTTCAAATCAAAATAAGTGAGAATCTCACATCATATACGGTCAAACAGATGATAATCGGTATACTCACCGGTAAGATGAATCCTCGTGCATACCTTGATACGGGAATGTGTCGTGATGTGGATGAACACCGGTCGGTAAGTATAAATTATACCTTAACGTATCCCCTCGCCATGATTACAAATGATAAGTTGAGCTTATGTGGACAACAATACCGATAATTGTTATAGGATGCTTATCTTAATGTTAACTAATTGAACAACAAGAGCGTTTCGGCATGACCGTACACTGATATGATTCTCTTACCCTCGAAACTCGCAAAAAGGATGTCTGTAAATATTTATTTAATGCTTTCAGTTTCTGCATATTTGTATATATTTATTTATTGCTTTCCGTCTTTACTTTTGAATGATGAAAAATTTCAAAAAGATTTTAGGTGTGTTTTAATATAAACTTTATAAAATCCAAAAAGATTTTGCTTCTAGTTTATTTTTGATTGACTGATGTTGGAACTCGAGTCTATCCTACCCAAAATCCTGATCGTAAGCTGGAAAACAATTGCATCTTCATAAACAGTCGAAGTTAACGAGTTTTGAAAGTTAAAGGATTAAAATGAATATTTTTCTAAACTTTCAAACTGTTGTCGGTTGGTGTTTGATTGAGATTTGATCTCATATGTGTCGTTAGTTTAAATGTTAACTATATTCCAAGCGGTTGTTCTCATTATGCGTTTAGCTTTCTTGCATGTGCAGATGCTAAAGGCGAGGAGAACATGTTCGATGAAAAGCTTTGGAATGAAGACACGAAGTGGAGGCACTCAAAGGATAAAATGATCGAGTTGCCGCTGTCCCTTCATCAACACCACAAGGATCTGAAGAATTGACAAGTCAAAAGATTCACGAGCATGACTCAATGGAGAGTTCAATCTAAGGGGGAGTTTATTGACACACTACCTAAGTTAAATGGGGAGTTTGTTGATACACTTTCTACTTACGACGCGTGAAGACTTTGAAGATTCTCCGACATGAAAGTCACAGAAGACGAACCATCACGAGTAGCGTCCAAAGGGGAGTTTGTTGATACACTTTGTGTGGACGCGACTCGGCTCGGTTCGACTCGGCCTTGAAGACTTGAAGACACGAAGATCGAGACAAAGCTACAGCCAAGGGGGAGTTTGTTGGTGCACTTGTGTCTGTACTTTGTCTGTATTTCGTCATGATACAAAACGATGTCTTTAATGTAAGGTTGATGTAAGTTTGACCAAGTCAACCATCCTCCTGGTTTGACTTGACCAAACAGTTAGAAAAATGTTGTAAGCTGGTTGTGTCGAAGGATGTGTCATCGGAGGATTGTTTTATATCCTTCGATGAGCTCGAAAGATGAACATTCGATAGATGAGTTCGAAACATAAACCTTCGATGGATGAACTCGAAGGATATCTCGAAGGATATCATCCTTCGAGGTATTTGTGAATCTTTCGATGGCTTTCTGGTCGACAGATGATCTTTCGATCAATCTGTCTGATCCTTCGACCAGACCTGCTGTGTCGGGTATATATACCCATGTAGTGTGTTGTGTGAAAAGTAAGAGAGAAGAGAACACATAGTGAGGACAAGAGAGACAGAAACAGAGAGAGCATTCTGTTGAGAGCACACACACGAGAGAACTTTGAGAGTTTGCAGAATACATCTGTGAACATTGGACTTGTAACCGAACCTTTCATACGCATTAATACAAGTGGTGTTAATCGTTGAATGTTGTGTGTTGTGTTTGTGCTTGTTCTCGTATAAAGTCTCGGTTGCATGCTAGCTTGGATTCCGCACTCGCTAGTGTGTTTGATATAACAAGGAAAAGGTTTTATCTCATCCTCACGTGTTCTGCTGAGTTTCTTTTTCAGAGGTAATTCGTATTCAACTTTTTTTTTAAATCTACAGCTTACTAGTTCTTTTCATGATCAAAAATGTTTTGTTATCTCAAAGCACTATTATAATATGGAGCATCACCCCCCAACAAGAACCCGAAGACTAAAATCGGATTTCATCAGCACCCTTCCCCAAAACATTATTCAAGATATTCTAACTCGTATGCCACTCCGAAGTGCACTAAGAACCAGTGTTTTGTCAAAGAAATGGCGCTATACTTGGCGGGGTATGCCTAAACTTGTATTTACAGACAAAATGGTTACAGTGTCATCTAATCGTTCTTACAGACAGTCGAACAAGTATAAGCTTATCAGTGCTATCTTTCATGTTTTATTATTCCACGATGGTCCGACAATAGTAGAGTTTAGATGTTCGGTTGGCGAACTTCATATGGAGTCTGAGTTTGCCCAGATATTAAGTTATCTTGCAAGGGGAAATACGGTGAAAGAATTTATCTTTATTAGTGATAATAGATCCTACAAGTTACCGGTTTCTTTCTTTGCATTGCAAGGATTAGAAGATGTACATCTTAAAAATTGTACTTTGGAACCACCATTGACGTTTAACGGGGTTAGTTCGTTGACGGGCATGACTTTTGAGAATGTTGAGGTTTCTGCTCAAATGCTTCAACGTTTCATTTCCAAGTGCCCGCTGCTTCAGTATTTGGTTTTGGTTAGTTCTATATAACCATTTATGGATTAAAGCTTCTTTAGATGATGATGTTATTTTAAAGATGTTTTAATGCAGATAGAACCAGAAAAAGGCATTGAGTCTGTACCAGGAGGAAAGAATTTTACATTAGTTGATCTTTTACAATGTGTTCCTTTGCTTGAGACTTTTGTTATCTCAAAGCATTATATGAAGGTATTGTTTAAGTTAAAGATTACATCTGATGTAAGAATATGGCGTTTGCTAAATCTGACTTTGGTATTTGGTAAAAGTACTTGTGTGCAGGTAAATAGTTTTATTATTTTAACGGTAGTGGTCTTGGATGAGTTGTCCAAGTTGATCCAGGAGACAGTTCCGTGGTGCATGCTTTTTGCAGACGATATTGTGTTGATTGCAGAAACAAAACAGTGCCTGAACGCGAGGGTAGAGGAGTGGCGATTAGCTCTAGAGGGCAAGGGCCTAAGGATTAGTCGTTCTAAGACTGAGTATCTACACTGTGATTTCAGTGGTGTAGCCGATGACGATGACACCCAAATCACCATTGAGGATCAATTGGTCCCGCAGGTTACTAAATTTAAATATTTGGGGTCGTTTGTACAAAGGGATGGTGACATAGATAGTGATGTAACCCATCGCATACAGGCTGGCTGGTGTAGATGGAAGACAGCTAGTGGAGTATTGTGCGATAGGAGGTTCCCTACTAAACTAAAGGGAAAATTTTACAGGGTTGCAGTTAGACCAGCTATGCTGTATGGAACAGACTGTTGGGCTATCAAGAAGACACAAGCGCACAAGATGGAGGTAGCAGAGATGAGGATGCTGAGGTGGATGTGTGGACACACGAGGTTGGATCGGATAAGAAATGAGGTTTTTAGGGAGAGATTAGGAGTGGCTAGTATATCGGACAAGATTAAGGAAGGGAGATTGAGATGGTTTGGGCATGTGAAGCGGAGACAAACGACAACACCAGTTAGAGTAGTGGAAACTCTTACTGTGGAGGGGAAGAGAGGAAGAGGCAGACCCAAACTGACATGGGAAGAGCAGATTAGGCATGATTTACTCGAGTTGCATCTTTCTGAGGACATGGTCCAAGATAGGACTTCGTGGAGGCGTAGGATTAGGGTTAAGGACTTCTAGAGGATACTGCAGTAAGGTCTTAGGTGTATTTTAGGGAAGTAGGTTTTCTTATTCTTTTAAGTGACTTTACCGACGATTGACTTCTTGTGTATATGCCCAAATGATGTTATATGCTATTATACATGATTTACATTATACTGTGCCACTATGATCACTTGCTTCGTATAGGTGACTTATTTTTTCTCTAGTCTTTTTTTCTATTTTTCTATATTCTTGGACTTGATGTGTTGGTTTGCTGTTCGTTTTGGAGCCGAGGGTCTCTTCTGGAAGCAGCCTCTCTATCCCTAGGGATAGAGGCAAGGTCTGTCTACATCCCACCCTCCCCAGACCCTATGAGTAGCTTTGCTATTTGTGGGATTTACTGGGTATGGTTGTTGTTGTTGTTGTTATTTTAACGGTAGTGGTCGTTATATTTGCATTTACATTTTTTACATGTTTCCTAATTAGATGTGTGATAATGAAGAACTGCCTGTTCAACAAACTGCCACCAACTTTCTTAATCTGGAAGGCAACCCAGATATGAAGTTGGATCATCTTGAGAAGTTGTGGATAGACAACTTTAGTAACTTACCTCTTGAGATGGAATTTGTGAAACTCATTATGGCCAAGTCACTTGTGCTAAAGAAAGTTCGAATTGAGCTTAATGGCAATGTTTCCATTGATGAAGAACTGAAGATGCTTAGAGAGTTGGTTTCAAACCCAATTCCGTGGGCATCACCTTCTGCAAAGTTAACCATTGTACGCCCAGAAACTTCTTAATGAAGGCGGTTATTTTAATGACGCTAGTTAATTTCCTTAGTTCTTTTGATGATGATGCTAGTTAATTTTCTTATTTTGAATGCTTTTAAGGACTATTTTGTATGTGTTTTGATAATATCATTTTGTGTTATCTATGAATTATTAGTTTGTAAGAAGTAATCGGCAACTTTTTTATTTATCTATCTCTTATCTAGCACCTACTTGTACCGAATAGAAACATGTTTTTACCCTTCTGAATGTTAAAGGTTTTGCAAAATCGGGTTATACAAACCTTAACTCATACAGGTAAATCGTTATATGTTTAGACGTATATTTAACTTCTGAAAATGTAACTCTAGAATCTAGTATGGTGAGTTAAAATATTTTTCCATTCTGACCCAAACCAGTAAATGAGGCCCAAACGCATAAATTAGATTGATTAAAAATATAATTTAATGTTTAGTCTTCTGTTTTGTAAAGTTTTAAATTTTTTCGTTTTCTATGAGTTTTAAATTTTAGTATGATTGAGTTTAAATTTTTCGTTTTTTTTAGGTGTGATATAGCTTTTTATAAGTTTTCACATATTCCCGGTGTCGTAGTTTTACTAACAACTGCCTATTTATTTATATGTTTATTTTTATTAATTTTCTTTCCACTTTTTTAGTTGTTGTGCAGAAGCTTATGTCTTGGTTTTGGTTTTTTTGGAGGGAAGGAGTCTCTCTATCCCCTGGGATAGAGGTAAGACTTGCCTACATCATACACTCCTCAGTTCCTATCAATAGCTATGCTATAGGTGGGATTATACTGGGCATGGTTGTTATTGTTGTTGTTTTGGGTAGCCTTAAAATATCTTCTGGCTTAATAATCGATTACCTAAATTTATGAAACTTGAGTTAGCACTTAATGTCACCAGATATATGTTAATCTGTGGTGGACTAACCGGTTCAAGTAGTTACCCTCCTCGTACATTCAGCAGCTTATTTGGGGTACTCTGTTATGCTCATCTATCTGCTGATTTTATCGACTATAGCCTAAACCGTAGACTAGTGGTAATTGTTATTCAGTTTTTGTATGATATTGTACAACTTATATATATATATATATATATATATATATAGAGAGAGAGAGAGAGAGAGTAAAATAAAATTGGCCTTAACGCACGAGCGTACATAATGATATATTCCGCATGTTATATTTTTCGAGTTTAGGAAATCCGCATGTTATAGGTTGTCTGGGTTTGTGAAGCCGCATGATGAATCTTCCGGGTTTGGTAGTCTTCCAAGTTTGTACGTTAAAATCCGCATGTTATGACCTCAATTCCGCATGTTATATTTTCACAGCGTATGCATCGTACTTTAAGGCCAATTGTACGTTAACCAACCCCTATATATAGACAATTATACATCAAAGTCTCAAAGATTCAATTATTCAATGTCAAACATCTAAGATTCATAATTTCATCTTATTCATAATCAGTAAATCTAAACAACATAAATTCAAGGTTTCATGTAACTGACAAAACTTTGCATTCTATTAATAATTAATTGATTTCACAATTGACAAATACATACCTGAAGGATTAAATCTTGAAGATCTTTTTGATACTTTGATGATCAGATCGTCTTGTTTTTAGCGTACGTACATGATGATCACAAATTCGCATTAGGTTTAATTTTAATTTCTTTTGTTTTTGAGTGCAAATGCCCCAAACACACAATGGTTAACTATTAACTATCCATCAGACTTTGGACCCTCATGTTTCTGTATTAATCACATCTCAAAGTTCAGCGTTTGGGCCTCAATCTCCAACATTTGGGCCTTTTTTGTATAAGTAACATAATAAACCTCTAAAATCTACCGGGCCCCTAATATTTTTGGGCCTTGGGCGCCTGACCAGCTTGGCCAGCCCAAGAGCCGGGTCTGCATGGAATTGCCTTGCAGCGATACAGCCTCGTAAGCTCCAATGGGTAGGTTTTTGATGTTGTCAATTTGCATTCTGCAGGGTGTTGTGATCTGGTGTGTGGTTGAGATATATACATATCTTAATGCTCATCTGGTCTGGTTTTTTAGACAATGGTAAAGATGAAAATTGTGCTGGTTTGCTTCCAGGCTGCAGCTGTATAGCAGCAGGTGGTGGCGACACTACACCCGCAACTCTGTTGCTTCTGAGTCAAAGAAAGAAGAAAAGGATGAAGAGAGGAGTTGGATGGTGTAAACTCTTTTATATCGTCTTTGAAATTCATTTTGAGGCTCATACGAGAATTTTCTATACAATATGGTGACAATTCCTTAAAACAAGTTCTAACCTAACCAAATTGACTATTTTTAAACAGTGAGTTTCAACTTCTACACATTTTGTCAAAACCTGTTTAAAGAAAAAAAACATAACCCTTCGGCCTAGGCTTTGAGAAATCACATCCCCATTCCTCGAGATAATTGTTCTTTGTTTGCACATCCATTTAATTCATCTTCAACACTTTAGGGCATGTTTGGCTAAGTTTTTTGAAACAATTTATTGACTTATTGGCTTTTTGAAAAGTCATAAACTTCCAAATGATGTTTGGCAATTAGAGTGTATGTGAGAGAAAAAAGCCAATAAGTCACTCCATACTGAGTTTTCCAAAAAAACCAATAAGTTGTTTCAAAAAGCTTAGCCAAACATGCCCTTAAAGTCAAGACATAAAGTTCCTCGTGTTATGTTCAATTAGAAGTCTAGGAAGATGAAAGGTAAACAGATTGATTAAAATAAAATTGTAAAAAAAAATATCTCCAGTTGTATAAAGTTCAAATAACTTAAATTGTTTTTCTTGCTTGGTTAAAAGGTTGCCTAAACTTATAGACATTAGGTCCACTAGTTAAATGACATTGGATATGTTAAACAATACTTCTAAACGAATTGATATTGAGTGTTTAATAAACGAACACAAAAAAGTTTTATATTATTTACTTAAACTATCAATCATGAGCATATGTCTTTTGTAAATTTATATTCGTAAACCTTCTTTCAAGTTCCTTCATTTAGATATTTATTCAAAAAATTAAGTCCAACCCATTTTAGAACCATCTTCCTAGTTTATTTCAAAATTTAGAACCATTAACACATACATCTCCCTTTTCCTCAATCCCATCAATGAATTTCCCTTAACACTCACTCGCCTAGTTCGTAAGGTCATCTGTTGTGGGGTGGCGCCCTTACTTTTTTTTAACGTCCAACTTAAGCAACGTCGGGTACTCCGTACGCAGCACCCATTGGCTGAAAGGTAGCCCCATGGCAGCCCAACCTGCACGCACGGAGCCCCTAGCCCACCAAGCCACCAGTTCCAGGGAAAACTCGGCCCCTCACCCACCTGAGGGCACGACAATGAAGAACCGGTAAAACCCGGAGGGGTCAGGAATCGAACTCAAGACCAAAGACCAGGAGTCTTCCCTCATTTCCCATGACCACTGACCTATAAGCCCAGGGTGGTGCCCTTACTACCTCACTGTAACTCCACCATCACCTTTGAGCGTTATCCCAATTACACATATGGTCCCTGTTTTTAATGAGTTTTACAAAGAGGGGTTTTAACATAAAAAGTTAACTGGGTTGACAAGAAAGGACACCGCCTGTTATAGGTTGCAAACATAAAGGACATAGAGTGTAATTTTTAAACTTAAAGGACAGCGCCTGTAGAAACCCACATAAAGGACGAAAAGTGCAATTTTGCCTGTTTTAATATAAATATTTTTTTAATAAAAATGGCTAGTTAAACCATAAAGTAATTGTTAAAGGTAGGGGTGCAAACGAGTCGAGCCCAAGCTCGACCAGACTCGAGCTCGAGCTAGATTAACTTATGAGAGCTCTGGCTCGAACTCGGCTCGTTGGTATTTTCTCAAGCTCGAGCTTGGCTCGTTTATTGTCTATTAATTGATATATTAAATAAAAATAATATAAATAATGGAATTTTTAGGCTCGCGAGCACGATAAGTGAAGCTCGGCCTCGGGCTCGTTTACTAAATAAGTTTAGATAGTGTTTGGTATGCAGGAATAAGAGGTGGAATGGAATGAGTGATTACGAGGGAATGAAGAAAAGAGTGTTTGGTTGGTCAATGGAATGGAATCACCCATTCCAAAAGTCATTCCATTCCCTCAAAATCATTCCTTCCACCCCCATGTTTTTTTTTTCCATTCCATCTCCTCTTGCACCATTCATCAACAACACCACAACCCACGACCTTCGCCACAACCCACCACCACCACCACCACCCACCACCACCGACGCCATCGCCGCCACCCGCCACCACCTCACCCCGACAGCCACCGCCGCCGCCGCCCACAACCATCGTCGACGCCACCACCGCCGCCACCACCAACCGCTGCCGCCGCCACCAACCGCCACCTTTGCTACAACCCACCACCAACGGCCACCTTGTTGCCGCCACCACTCGTCGTCACCGCCGCACCGCCACTCGCCACCACCACCACCACCCATCGCCGCCGCCGACACCCACCACCGCCACCTATAACCACCCACAATCACTACCACCGACCACAACCACCACTCACCACTAATTTTATTACTCCGTTTTTCTTGCCTACCGAACAATACACAGTAATAATTCATTCCATTCACATGGTAACTGTCACACCCCAACCGATGGCGGAAACATCGGGGCGAGGCACTGAGCGAAACAGATTGTCCAGGAGAAATCCATAACAACTAATTTACCAGATAATTAATATTATGTCCCATAACATAACTCATCCAAATAAACTAATTATTACAGACATAGATATCTCAAGACAAAGCATTGTTTCGACAACTCAGAATTAAATTGTTTGTTTCTAGACTCCCACTCCTACTTGATTCAACAAAAGCAGGTAAAGCACAACATCCTAAACACCTGTCACATACGTTAAAATAGAGGTCAATACACATAGTGTAAAGGTGAGCATACAAGTTTAATAGTATAATAGATTTCGAAAGCGTTTACGCATAACCAGCATGTAACATGTAGCAAAGTAAAGCTAGTAGGTTATCGACAATGAAATATGCACAGACATGACTGCGAGTTGTAGAATGCGCAACACATATCACCATTGTGACACGTGAAGAAATAACCTTAACAACCCCTGTCCACGACAGGTGCTGAGTCCAAACTATAGTACTATCGTTGCTAAGGCGTCAGGCAACAATCACTGTGTAAACATAACATATAAGCGTTCATCGAGTAACACGTATAACATGCAGAGCAGTTAGCTTATAAAGTGTGTTTGCATTGTGTGATCGATGTGATTTGATATAAGTAACGTATGTAACACCCAAAAGTGCGTAAATTAAAAAGGGATCGAGTATACTCACAGATCGTGTTTAGTAAATAAACACTCTCTTGGATTGATGGGAGCGCTGAGAGATTAGCCTGAACAGTTAACGATAGCATAAGCGAAGAACGACGCGTAAAACGGTGCAAGCGAAACAAGTGACGAAAGGTCATCCGATCGGATGACAATCCGAACGGATGGTCATTCGATTAGACGAGTTCGGATGGCCATTCGGTCGGATTGCCACTCGTTTGGGATGGATGTGTTTGTGTATGATGGCTTTGAAGTTTTCGTTGTAGCATTTTGAAAACAGAGAAGTATCTCTACCTTTCAGGTCGTTCGATTGGATGGCGATCTGTCCGGCGAGGTATTCCTCAGAGAACAAGTTCACAGCAGGATTCTCATTCGATCGGATGGTCTACCGATCGGATGGCAATCCGTTAGAAACCAATGATCTTTGAAAATTATGTAAATTGTTTAAGTGTTGAACCATAAGTCAATCCGATTGGATTGTCGTTCGATCGGATGGCAATCCGATCGGACGGCAATCTGTTTGGGTGACTGGTTTGTTTTGAAATTCGTTAAATTGAAAGGTTTTGCGGTTTAATCGAGACGGTATGACAACGTGTTAAACAACGGAAACTCCATCAAGCCTAAGTCATCCGATCGAACAGTAATCACCCTAATCCGACCAGTTAACTGTTTGTGACTGTTGTTCATGTTCAACCCGAAATCGGTTATCTCTTTGACAGGAATCAGATCTTGGACCGACACTTCACTAGAAAATGAGTAGAAGGCCTGAACGAGCTTCGATTCTATCGGTTTTGAGTGCATTGAGTGTAAAAGAGTTGAAAGAAAGTTAGAAACCATCTTTCAATCCTTCAAATCTTGAAAATGTTTAGTTTTATTGCGAAATCAGTGTTTAAACATGTTGAAATCCTTTAGATTTGAGTTGTTCTTGGTGGAATGAAGCCAACATTGAAGTTCATAAGAACCCCATGATGACATCATCCTAGAACACCTCAAATCCCCTGATTTCACGGTTAAAAGTTAAGACTCAAAGGTGAAAATGATGAAGAAGTGTGTTTAGATCATAGAAATACAAGATTTGAGTTGAAAACTTGTAAGAATCGCGAGAAATCGAGAGAAAAGAGGGCTTGAGCACGCTGGTCGAATGAGAGAGCTGTCACATCACTGTTGGTGATGTGACAGGGGGTATTTATAGGTTGCCAAAAGAGGAAAGTGGCATGGGTGACGGATCAAACGGCACATCGATCGGATGGCCATCTGTCACACCCCGATATTTCCACGTATTACCGGTGGGCCCAGTGGGGAGTATCGTGACGTAGTTGATATCATCATAGTCAATAATCACGGTTTAATGCACAGCGGGAGGAGAAAGATAAAAACATTACAAACAGAATGAAAGTAATATCATTTATTACAAAAACGTTTGTAAGGGATCCACAGGCGGATCAGAGTTAAAAAGAACATTGTTCAACAGATTTATAAACATCTAAGCTTGCAAGACTTCTTTATTGATGCTAGGAGTAGCCAGCCTATTTCGATTAGTACCTACACTTAACCTTTTTAGAAAAATACGTCAGTTTACACTGGTAAATACAATTAACCGACTCATTTTGAAAAGAGTTTAAGAAAATTGATTTGAATGCACAAGGCACAAAATATCTTTTATAACTTGGGACAATTATTTAAAAAACAATCTTGTATACAGTTTTACATGTTTGCCGTCCGTCAGGGCTGGTTAGAAGAGCCGGACAAGATTAACTGACACGCCACAGGTATAATGCCCACAAGGAAAATTCCTTATTGTGGATTACCATTTATACATACGCAACTGTCAGGTGTATGCCTACACCCCGTGCTTAAGTCATGGCCATTTCAATGAATGAGCCGAGGATATCCAGGACATGGTCATTAACCCCCCAAAGGCCATATACCAAACAAAACAGATTAAAATGGGTTATGTAAATATATTAATCACAATCCGATTTAAAAAACTACATACCCGACCAAGCGGTATTATTATAATACCGTATCCCAAGCCCGTATAACGGAAAATAAGTTAAAAGTATTTACCTGAGCAAATTATACAAATTTATCCCAGCCGTACAAATCAGCAAGTGCAAGTATCTTTTACTGGTCTCCTAAATCTGGAACGAAGGTTTTAATTAACCTATTAGATTCCTAACGGGTCTTACTTAAGTTTAAACTTAGACCGGTTAGTCTTAAAGAAAGGTATTCGGTTCAAAACGCAAGATTAAGCGAAGACCGGAATAGAATGTGATTTAGACCCGACAAGTTTGAAGACTTGTATAATATGGGTAAACTAAACACATTCTGGATTTTGAGATAAAAATGATAAGGTTTGACCCGTTTCGGTTAATTTATGCAAATTAGTTACATAAACCGTACCGAATGCGATAAATGCATAACGGGCAACCAAATGAGTCATGAATAGGTTTCCTAAGTTAATATGCCTTAAATATGTTGTGATATCAGTAGGATACCTTCCATTATGCCCAAAACGAATTTAAAATCAATTTAAGCCCCGTAGGGGTATTTTGGTCATTTTAAAGGTTATAAAAGAGATTAAATATTAATCTGAGGTTCAGGTCTGAAAAGATCAGTAAAAATATTTAATTTAATAAGTTATATCAGTAGGGTATTGCATATATGTGAAATTTATCATTTATAACCAAACTATGCACCGAATGGGCATTTTGGTAATTTCACATAAGCTTTAAAGGTCAAATTTGGAAATCTGAGTTCAAAAATTTTGCTTACTGTTAAAGTATAAAAATTTACTTAAAACATCAGTAAGTATTAAGTCTTATATGTTAAAAATAGTTTTAATCCTACTATGCGTTTAAAACGCGTAAGAATCGGTTTTAAGCGATTTTTGGGTTAAAATAGGAAATCTGAGTTTTTTTATCAGTTTATAAAGTTCAAAATATTTTATTTATCATATAAAATTAGTAGCAAAAAGTTTGGAATCAAAATATTATGTAAAACTCATTTTATTAGCAAGAAGGGTATAACCGACATTTACCGAATTTAAGCAAGAACCCTATGTTATGTTCAGTTTAAAAATAAATAAAAATCTTCAAAAATCCCAAAATATTATATTACATCGAGTTAATTGCCAAAATCATCCCTGAGGTTTGGGCACATTTGCCATTTTCGTACAAAATGACATTTTTGTACCATTTTGCCCCCCACGTTTGTAACTTTTTGCCATTTTCATCCAAACCACTAACTTAGTTTATTTTTTCTGTTAAGTTGAATGATATTTGGATGAAACTGGCAAATATAAACCACAAGGATGATTTTGACAATTTACTCAAACTTTTTTAATTTCTTTTATTTAATTAATTTTGTCACATATATAATAAAAAAGAATATACATGCAATTTTTATATGAAAAAAAATAATAGTTTTGTCACATATTTTTTATAAATTTTCATCCAACCACTAACTAAGTTAATTTTTTTCTATTAAAATGAAGGATGTTTTAAATTTTATAAATTAATACAGAAATTAATTTCTAATTGTTTATATAGACCGGTTTTATAAAAATAAATCTACTTTAACCTCTAATTTTTATAAAACTAAAATGCTTGTGACCTTATAGAAAAATGTCAAATAAACAAATATTATCATATGTACCAAGTTTGTAATTCATTTTCTACTCTTTTAAATTCCCTCCTAACGATAAACAAAAGCTAGTGCCCCCCCCCCCCCAATCAAACAATGTACCGTTACCAAAAATTAAAACTGATATTTATTTTATATATCGTTATATAAATCAGTTTTATTAAGAGAAAACGATATATAAAATAAATATCATTGGAGTGCAACACATAACAATCGATTACAATTTTTAGTATTTAATCAATTGTAAAGATATAAAAAATTGTAAAACGTTACATATTTTTTAAATGTGTTGAGCACTTAGGAAATATGTTTGGCAGAAATAAAATATTTATTTAGTTAAGATTATGAGGGGAACTAACTAATATTTATTCTGAGTGGTTTGAGTAAAGAAATTTTTGGTTCATGGCATTATACTTACTATTTGGTGGGTAATTTTAAGATTTGGTAACAGTACGTTGTTTGATAGAAAAAAATTAACGGTACGTTATTTTTATAAAACTGATCTATATAAAACAATTAGAAATTAATTTCTGTATTAATTTATAAAATTTAAAACATCCTTCGCCTTAATAGAAAAAAAATTAACTTAGCTAGTGGTTGGATGAAAATTTATAAAAAATATGTGACAAAACTATTAGTTTTTTTATATAAAAATTGCATGTATATTCTTTTTTATTATATATGTGACAAAATTAATTAAATAAAAGAAATTAAAAAGAGTTTGAGTAAATTTCCAAAATCGTCCCTGTGGTTTATATTTGCCAGTATCCAAATATCCATCAACTTAACAGAAAAAATAAACTAAGTTAGTGGTTTGGATGAAAATGGCAAAAAGTTACAAACGTGGGGGGCAAAATGGTACAAAAGTGTCATTTTGGACGAAAATGACAAATGTGCTCAAACCTCATGGACGATTTTGGAAATTAACTCTATTACATCAGTGGGTAAAAAGTTTGGTGTTAAAATTTTGGTTTAGATAGGCTTTATGCTAATAATGCCGTTTAATTAATAAAAAGCTTTCTAATTACGATATTGAGCATAACTCCTAATTTAGACCTCAAACTGATGTCAAATTTTTAGGACATGTTTATAAATTAGTAATAAAGGTTTTTGTCCTCTCACATTTTCAAAAATCTCGTTTTAAGGTCAAAAGGGCATAATGGTCAACATTTAAGCAATTAACGGAAACATGCAAATGAATCGGATTAATTAGGAACCCAGTTGTATGACCTCAGAGGGTTATACTAACCTGTAACCTGGTCCTAATGGAACTCTAAGGCATGTCTAAACTAAACTAAATCGGGTCAGAACTGAAAGTCAAAGCAAAATTCTACTTTTGCGACTTTCGGTTTCGAACCGAGCCTAAACTCAAAATTGTCGGGTTGAACATGCTTAGACATGTTCTTACATTAATTACCAAGTTATATAAGTGTTTAAACAGGTTTCATAACTTCTACATTGTTAATTATGAGTTTATTTGCAAAATAGCTTTCTGTTGACTTTTTATAATCAAGTTTGACCCGACAATCGACCTAGTTAGAGTGGAAATCAGAGGGTGCCCTTTTAAGGGTTTATTACCTACATAATTACCAACTCATAGCCATTTTCAATTCGAAAAATGACTGGACCATTAGTGATTAATCACTAAGTCAAAGCTTAATTATGATAAGTTTGACTTTTGGTCATTAAGCTTAATAAAACTGAACTTAAGGGGTTAAGGACACTTACAATGGTCCTTAGCACGAATTTGAGACTTAAGGAAGCTTGCTTGAGGTCCAGAGAGCTCCAGAGAAGGTTTAGAAATGAGTTTGAAATGAACAAGTTTATGGTTGCAACTCATGTTCCTTATATAGTGATTTTAATTGCATAAGATCATGCCAACAAGGTCTACAACTGATCCCTGATGAATCCCAAGTGTCCCTATGCATGAAATACCATTGGCTCAGCTCCTGGAATCGAAAACCAGCCTTCTAAGGCGGTGGAACTGGCTCAACAGGCAGCTGTCCTTGTTTCTGCCCAGTTACAGGTCTTACGGACCGTAAGCCTTTGGCTTTGCGGTTCGTATCCACTTTTTAATTATACCCGCCCAGCTCCGCCACCTTACAGTCTGTAAGGTGGTATCCTTGCGGTCCGTAAGCGTGGTCAGAAGACAAAAACTTTGAGAATTTTAATGTTTGTCCATTCAATCTTTTCACAACTCGAATCCAACGTCATTTTCAGTAGAATGGTCTACATGATCAGTTCTAAATTTCTCTTAAAAGCATTGCCATGCAAAATAATAGTCTTGGACTCTTTTTGAAAAGGTTAATGAAAGTAGAATTTTGTCGTTTTTGGCACATGTGCTCCCAAATTCTTGAATTCGGATTATTCCTCACAAACTTGAGTTGGGATTTATAATTTTTATTACCAGATGTATAAGAGGGCATAATAAAATATATTACAAGGCTTTGGGAACGTTAAAAGGCCACTCAGAGGTAAAATTTAACATGTTGACGTTTTAACTCCTCTACTTCGTAACTTTTCTATTCTTAAGTATGACGATTTTCGGTGTTCATCAATTTATTCCCTTGTGAACACGAATATCTTATGAGGACATTCAGAGGCACGAGTTTGGCATGTTGACGCTTTTGGCCCTTTTATTTACATTGTTTGAAAATTTTAATCCCTCGGAATTAATTCATTACACGTTTAAAGTCCATGACACGTGTCTTTATAATATTAGTCTTGATTTTACGAGGTGTTACATCCTCACCCCCCTTAAAAGAAATCTCAACCTCGAGATTTATTGAAATAAATGAGGGTACTTCTGCTTCATCGTGGACTCAACCTCCCACGTGTACTCGGGACCTCTACGGGCATCCCATTTAACTTTCACAATCGGTACATGCTTCTTTCGAAGCTTCTTGACCTGTCGGTCCTCAATCGACAAAGGTTTTTCAACAAACTTTAAGCTTTCATCTATATGCACTTTCGTATGTGGCATGACTAGTGATTCATCATCTATACATTTCTTCAGATTGCAGATGTGAAACACATTATGAATTCCACTGAGCTCTTCAGGCAGGTTTAACTTGTAAGCCACTGTTCCGACACATTCGATAATCTCGAATGGTCCTATGTATCTTGTGCTTAACTTGCCTTTCTTACCAAATCGCATTACCCCTTTCCAGGGTGATACCGTAAGTAGAACCTTGTCACCTACCTCGAATTTTAGAGGTTTACGCCTTTTATCTGCGTAGCTTTTCTGCCTATCTCTGGCAGCTTTGAGACGATCGCGTATCTACACAATCTTGTATGTCGTCTCTAGGACTATATCGGGTCCTGTTAGTTGGACATCTCCAACTTCTGCCCAACAAACGGGCGTCCTACACTTTCTTCCATACAAAGCTTCAAAAGGTGCAGCTTGAATACTTGAATGATAACTATTATTATACGAAAATTCGATCAGCGGAAGATGATCATCCCAACTTCCACCTAGATCAATAACACAATCTCTTAACATATCCTCCAGTGTTTGAATTGTTCGCTCACTTTGACCATCCGTCTGAGGATGATATGCAGTGCTGAAGTTTAATCGAGTGCCCAACGATTGCTGAAAGCTTTTCCAAAAGTGAGACGTGTATCTTGTATCTCTATCGGAGATAATAGACACTGGCACTCTGTGTGTTTCCTTAATAGGTAAGAAGTGAGCTGTCTTAGTCAATCTGTCAACTATAACCCAAATAGTATCATTTCCTCGCTTTGTCTTTGGTAACCTAGTGATAAAATCCATAGTTACCATTTCCCACTTCCAAGTGGGAAGTTCAGGCTGTTGTAGCAAATCTGGCGGCTTTTGGTGTTCTGCCTTAACTTGAGCACATGTCAGACATTTAGCCACATATGTGGCTATAGATTTCTTCAATCCTATCCACCAGTAATTTTCCTTTAAATCCTGGTACATCTTGTCACTTCCAGGATGAACTGAGTATTTGGAACTATAGGCTTCTTGAAGAATCACATCTCGTAGTCCACCATAAATTGGAACCCATATTCGTCTATTCAATCTTAGGATTCCATCCTTGCCATATGATAACTGTTCCGCAGTTACACCCAACTTCTCATTTGGGTAGTTATCTTCTAATACAGCTTCCTTCTGAGCGGCTAACAACCTTTCATTCAAGTTGTTCTTCAATTCGATACTCTTGGCATTGATCCTAATGGGCTTAACCCTTTCCTTCCTGCTCAAGGCATCGGCGACCACATTTGCCTTACCTGGATGGTATCGGATTTCACAATCATAATCATTTAAGGTTTCCATCCATTGACGTTGTCTCATGTTCAGATCCTTCTGATTGAACAGATGCTGAAGGCTCTTGTGATCAGAATAGATCTCACACTTAGTCCCATACAGGTAATGCCTCCAAAGCTTCAGTGCAAATACAACGGCACCCAACTCCAAATCGTGGGTGGTGTAATTCTTTTCGTGCACCTTTAATTGTCGGGAAGCATAAGCAATAACCTTGCCTTTCTGCATAAGCACACACCCCATGCCAGTGTGCGATGCGTCGCAGTAAACCACAAATTCTTCAATACCTTCTGGCAGTGTCAACACAGGTGCATTGCTTAACTTTTGCTTAAGGATGTCGAAGGATTCTTGTTGCTTAGGACCCCAATCGAACTTGATATTCTTGCGAGTCAACGAAGTCAGGGGTGCAGTAATTCTTGAGAAGTTTTCAATAAAACGCCTGTAATATCTAGCCAGACCCAAGAAGCTACGAATCTCAGTGGGCGTTGATATGTGCAAAATGCAACATATAAATTACATCAATTGTGGCATAAAACTAACCCTTTTTAGTACTAATGTTGGAAAAAGTGTGCTTTTGTCTTCCTTTTGTATTTTCAGGATTAAATGAGCTCAAATTAACAAAAGAAGCAAAAAGACGGCAAAATCTAACATAAATACAAGAAAAGGAACAAACGTGACATGCCCGACACCACGACAGCATCTCCCCAAGCAAAACAAGAAGACAGAAGACTGAACACGCCCCGTGCTCAGCCAGCACGGGGGCGTGCCTAAGTGTTAGCAGAAAAGACAAAGTGGTAGAAGCTTCTATTGCCCACCATGGGGCCGTGCTCAGCGGACACGGGGCCGTGGTCAACTAAAAGATTCGCACAATCCAGGCAAATCTTCATAGTACAAAGATTCTTCTGCACACGAGGTCGTGCTCAGCGGACACGGGGGCGTGGTCAACTAATAAGACAAACTGCAATAAATGAAGAAAGAGAAGGATGTGGACACGGGGCCGTGCCCACTGGACACGGGGCCGTGCCCGAGCTTCTGTTCAGCCTATAAATAGGAGTGCTTGGCTCAAGCTTAAACCATCCCTTGACACACCACCTCTCTCACACTTCACCCACCACCCACCACCACCATAACACCATCATCCACCACCATCATCCATTGTCCATCATAGAGTGTGTGAGTCGTCTCGGGATCCAAGATTGATCGTAAGAGTTCTTGACAATCAAGGCCATGTTTGCCTAAGTCTCTTACATCACTTGGTGAAGACAAGTGTCTAGTGTAATACTTTTTATTTCTAATCTTTTCGCACTTTTTACTTGGTTTTGTATTAATGACTTTAATAATTAGTTTCTTATGTTGAAGGTGATTCTTCCTTATCGTTTGTCCGTGGTGTCTTGGCATTATTTTACTGTCTATATAAAATAAAAGATTTTCACCATTCATATCTCCATGGTCTATATGGAGGTATGTTGGCTACCTGGTAGGGGGTTAAGGGAACGGTTTGGTAAGAGTCTTGCCATTGTTCAGCGTTTAGAGGTCCTGCAATGGACCTGGGTCAAATTTAGTAGGACCTCCTTCAATGCTTAACGGTATTGGATGGCGGGGGTCCAAACTCTTTGACCCCCTCATAAGTTAACTACTTTTAAACTATAACCCGGCTATTTAGGACTGTATCCCTGCTGACTCAGACTACTTAGTCGAGGGTAACGTCACCTTCAAAAGAGGGGCCTACCATAATTTGCATTAATAACTTAATTAATTATCTTTCAATAATCCGACCCTTTAGGATTGTATCCTTGCTGACTCAAACTACTGGGTTGAGGGTAACGTCACCTCCAAAAGAGGGGCCTACTACAATAACTAAGATAATCTCTTAAATAAGTGCAAAAGTGCGGAAATAATCAAAGGTTACACTATACACGAGTCGGAACCAAGTGATTCATCTTGTCTATCTGTTTTTTCTTTTATTTTTATTTTCAGCATTTTAGTGAGTTTTTATTTTTAGTTTAAAACATTTTTCTAAACTTTTGATTTGATTAGACGTTGAGGATAAACCGGTACTAAAAGCTCTTGTGTCCTTGGACGACCTCGGTATCTTGCCAACACTATACTACGCTCACGATGGGTGCACTTACCCATATGTGTGTTTAGTGTTAGTAAATATCGTGTTTTATAAATTTAAAACTTGGCTAAAAAAGTGTTAAAAGGGCTTAAAATATACACCTAATATATATAACACTTCACACGCATCAAGTTTTTGGCGCCGCTGCCGGGGACACAAGGATTTTAAGAAAGTTAGGAATCAGCGGCCTAATCGTTTTTCTTTTTTTTTCATTTTTTTAGGATTTTTCTAAATTTTTCAGCTTCTGCAGAGCTCAGCACGGGCCGTGCCTGGTCGGACACGGGTCGTGCCCAGCGTTATCACTGGCAGTTTTTATTTTCCGAGTTACAGAGAGCTGAGCACGGGGCCGTGTCGGTGCAACACGGGGCCGTGCCCAAACTCCCAGTAACAGGGATCCGGAAAACAATCACTGTAACTCCGACCACGGGCCGTGTTCACTGAACACGGGGCCGTGGTGAACCTTCTGACAAACGTTCTTTTCTGTTTTTGTTTCAGGACTGGGAACCAGGCGCCACATTTGAACTTTCTACATAGTGCATGAGCTCCAGTTCTAGTAGAGACATAAAAGAACCTTTAGAAGAACCCGAACGCTTTCTCAGAAAAAGACTTAAAGCTAAAAACCAAGAGAAAGTTTCGGGGGACCCACTTCCAATGGCGGACCAACGTACCCTCATGGATTACCTACGACCCACTGTAGGTAATCTCGGCGCCGCTATCAATGCACCAAATGTCGAGGCCAATAACTTCGAACTTCGGCCGCATTTGATACAAATGCTCCAAAACTCCGCAACCTTCCATGGGCTTGCGGACGAGGATCCCCATCTACATATTACTAATTTCTTAGAAATATGTGATACCTTTCGGATCAATGGAGCATCAAACGATGTCATTCGCCTTCAGATGTTTCCATTTTCACTAAAAGACCGAGCTAAGGCTTGGCTTAACACCCTCCCAGTTGGCTCGGTAAACACCTGGGATGAACTAGCCCAAAAGTTTCTATATAAGTATTTCCCCCTGCTAAAACGGCTAAATTAATGACTGAAATTAATACATATTCACAAGAGGATGGGGAATCCTTATATGAAACTTGGGAAATGTTCAAGGAGCTACTAAGAAAGTGTCCTCATCACGGTCTTGCGGTATGGCAACAAGTATCCACTTTCTACAATGGGTTGTTGCCACACACCAGACAAACACTTGATTCTAGCTCCAGGGGACTTTTAGGTAATCGTCGCCCAAATGAAATATATAATCAAATTGAGGAAATTGCTCAAACCAATTTTCAATGGCACACTCCCCGAGGCAATAAATCTATTGCCCCGGGCGCCCATAAGGTTGATGAAAGCACTTCTTTACAAGCCCAAATCGAAGCCCTTTCTTCAAAAATAAAAAAATTAGAAATGACAAAAACGGTTTCGGTTATGGCTTGTGAAGGGTGTGGTGGGCCACATGAAAATTGGAGTTGTATGAAAGAATTAGATGAACAAACGGAAACGGTAAACTACATTGATAACAGACCTAGGCCGTCGGGTCCTCCAACGGGTACCTACAACCAAGGATGGCGTAACCACCCAAACCTTGGTTGGAGAGATCCCGGCAATAGTAGTAACCAACAAAACCAACGAACTAACTGTCAACAACCGCAAAACTTTTCTCAACAACAAGGTGGACGAGAAAGGCTTAAAGATACTGTATCTCGCCTCATCTCCGACACCGAAAAGAAAAACTCGGATCGATTTCAGCAATTGGAATCGAATTTTAGAAATCAACAAGCTAGCATTCAAAACATTGAAAAACAATTAAATCAAGTAGCTCAGAATTTCTCTGAGAGACCACAAGGCGCGTTACCTAGCAATACTGAAACCAACCCAAAAGCACAAGTACATCTCATCACACTGAGAAATCGAACCGTGGGTCCCGAGGAGGCTCCATTACCGCCAGATGAAAGAAGCCAGTCCAGCCAAACCACGACTCCACCCGCGCCCCAACCAGAAAAGGCTTCTTTACCAAATCAAGAGCCCACCAAGACTCCTCCAATTCCATACCCCGGTAGGTTAAATCGTCAAAAGACCGATGAGCAATTCGCAAAGTTTGAAAATTTACTAAAACAATTGCATGTTAATATTCCTTTTATTGAAGTTCTTACCCAAATGCCTAAATATGCAAAATTTATGAGGGACTTCCTAACTCACAAAAGGAAAATTGAATCATTGCAATTAGTTAACTTAGGCGAAGAATGCTCCGCCTTAGTACTCAACAAACTCCCACAAAAGAAAATTGATCCAGGAAGCTTCATGATTCCTTGCTCGATTGGGGAATCCCCCGTTCGTAATGCATTAGCCGATCTTGGGGATAGCATTAACCTCATGCCCACATCAATGTTTAAACGACTCGGCCTAGGAACAACGAGCCCTACAAAGATGAGCATACAACTCGCCGACAGATCCGTCAAATTTCCACAAGGTGTCGCTGAAAATCTATTGGTCAAGGTTGGCAACTTCGTTTTCCCAACCGACTTTGTCATCCTAGACATGGAAGAAGACACCGATGTCCCTCTCATTCTCGGGAGGCCATTTCTAGCCACCGCCCAAGCAGTGGTGGATATGAATGACGGAACACTAACATTGAAGTTTGGGGACGAGGAAGTGAAATTTGGAGTGGGAAAAAGAGTAGAAGACGAAGACCCGGTCAACTACATGAAGGTCATAGACTCAAGCTTGGCTGACGCTCTCCGACGGTGTAACATGGGATGCGAAACATCCCACTTGAGTGACATATGACCAGGCTTCGGGTCTAGCCAAGGACCCTTATAAACGTGGCGCACCACGGAGGCATTCCGCGGAACTATCCTTAGTTTAATATAGATTAGTTTTTATGACTTCTAGTTAATCTTCAGGAATAAAACACACTTGAGATGACAAAGGATACAAGGGAAACTTGAACCAACACCCCATGCAGGAAAACAGAGCCATCCGACAAAATTTCTTCATTACAGCAAGTTCGGCACGGGCCGTGTCCGCCCAACACGGCCCCGTGCTGCACAGTCTGCAGAAAAAGACCCAGTTCAGGTAACTGGACACGGGCCGTGTTCACCCAACACGCCCCCGTGTCCAGGCTTCTGTTTATCTTGATTTAATTTTGTTACTGGCACTTGAACACGGGGCCGTGCCCGGACAACACGGGGCCGTGTCCAGTGCCCAGTAACATAAATTTTTGCTTAATTCACACCTTTTACACATTCAATCAACCTAAAAAATTTTGTTTTTGGGACACATTGAGGACAATGTGTAATTTAAGTGTGGGGGGGATGCTAAAACCTTGAATCTTGCAAGTCCTAAATACAAGCGTTACACAAAACTCTATTGGAACCGCTAATCACCCCAAATTTTTTCAAAAATTTTCATTTTTTTTTACTTGTATAGGTTTAATTCGGGAATTTCAAGTTCTAAAAAGGTTATACTTTTACAAATTTACAACCGATAGCGTCGTGATAAAAAGAACCAACATAAGAAAATTATGAAAAGGCATAACAAGTTTAGTTAAAATTTAATTATATATACTTGATCACATAAAAACCCATTCCCACAAAAGTGAGTTTTGAGCCTTTATTGAGCATACAAATATATATCTTTAAATTAAACGCTCATTTTTCGTTTCTTGTGTGAATAGCCGCTTGGTTCTTACGACTCTAGAACTTGCCATGACGATACATTCCCGGTCCTTACCAACTTAAACCCGAGTAAGTAAATGATGGAGGCATTAGGACTAACCCTTTTTTTCTCTACACCATTATTTTTCTTTTTTTTTTTCACCTACCCAAAATCCCCCTAGTTAGCCCCTTTGAGCCTAAACCTTTTCATTTCATAATCCAAACCAAAACACCCTTTCACCCACCAAAACCTTTTTCATTTTTAACCCTTTGTTTTAGTAACTAGCTCGGTTTTTCGTATGACTTTTCAAAAAAAAATGTGTTGATGATGAAGCAAAAAGAAATAAACAAGCAAGTTTATCAAAAATAACTTTGTTTGGAATAATGGCTTCATCAAAATAAAAAGTTAAAAAGTCTTACGAAAACCGACGCTTGTTACGTTTTTCGCCTTTTCTACTAACCGCTAACCACTAACCCAACCACCTAACCCAAGCCTAACCCTTCACCCAAAAAGCCCTCTTGATATTTACAAAGGTATAAAGTTAAAAAGGAGGAGGATTGAATGCTTGGCAAGCCTATGGTAGGAGTAAGTTCCATGCCGCTCTCGAGTGATCCACTAAAATACATTTTCGGCCGAGTGTTGAGTGATCCCCCGTGAGGTATGTGAACTTGTATATAAATAAAACTTTAAAGAGGCATGTTATGCCCTAATAAGTAATTTGTCTTATGAAAAGTTTTAAATAAATCATGACGAATAGGATTGTAAATAAATAAAAATAAAACTTAATAAAGAATCTTGGAAATCCCGACACTCTATGACAAGCCCAAAAACGTTCTCTTCTACCCATTCCATTTGGGTGTGTAAAGCCATATTATAAAGAGTTTTGCTTGAGGACAAGCAAAGATTCAAGTGTGGGGGTATTTGATGTGTGCAAAATGCAACATATAAATTACATCAATTGTGGCATAAAACTAACCCTTTTTTAGTACTAATGTTGGAAAAAGTGTGCTTTTGTCTTCCTTTTGTATTTTCAGGATTAAATGAGCTCAAATTAACAAAAGAAGCAAAAAGACGGCAAAATCTAACATAAATACAAGAAAAGGAACAAACGTGACATGCCCGACACCACGACAGCATCTCCCCAAGCAAAACAAGAAGACAGAAGACTGAACACGCCCCGTGCTCAGCCAGCACGGGGGCGTGCCTAAGTGTTAGCAGAAAAGACAAAGTGGTAGAAGCTTCTATTGCCCACCATGGGGCCGTGCTCAGCGGACACGGGGCCGTGGTCAACTAAAAGATTCGCACAATCCAGGCAAATCTTCATAGTACAAAGATTCTTCTGCACACGAGGTCGTGCTCAGCGGACACGGGGGCGTGGTCAACTAATAAGACAAACTGCAATAAATGAAGAAAGAGAAGGATGTGGACACGGGGCCGTGCCCACTGGACACGGGGCCGTGCCCGAGCTTCTGTTCAGCCTATAAATAGGAGTGCTTGGCTCAAGCTTAAACCATCCCTTGACACACCACCTCTCTCACACTTCACCCACCACCCACCACCACCATAACACCATCATCCACCACCATCATCCATTGTCCATCATAGAGTGTGTGAGTCGTCTCGGGATCCAAGATTGATCGTAAGAGTTCTTGACAATCAAGGCCATGTTTGCCTAAGTCTCTTACATCACTTGGTGAAGACAAGTGTCTAGTGTAATACTTTTTATTTCTAATCTTTTCGCACTTTTTACTTGGTTTTGTATTAATGACTTTAATAATTAGTTTCTTATGTTGAAGGTGATTCTTCCTTATCGTTTGTCCGTGGTGTCTTGGCATTATTTTACTGTCTATATAAAATAAAAGATTTTCACCATTCATATCTCTGTGGTCTATATGGAGGTATGTTGGCTACCTGGTCGGGGGTTAAGGGAACGGTTTGGTAAGAGTCTTGCCATTGTTCAGCGTTTAGAGGTCCTGCAATGGACCTGAGTCAAATTTAGTAGGACCTCCTTCAATGCTTAACGGTATTGGATGGCGGGGGTCCAAACTCTTTGATCCCCTCATAAGTTAACTACTATTAATACTATAACCCGGCTATTTAGGACTGTATCCCTGCTGACTCAAACTACTTAGTCGAGGGTAACGTCACCTTCAAAAGAGGGGCCTACCATAATTTGCATTAATAACTTAATTAATTATCTTTCAATAATCCGACCCTTTAGGATTGTATCCTTGCTGACTCAAACTACTGGGTTGAGGGTAATGTCACCTCCAAAAGAGGGGCCTACTACAATAACTAAGATAATCTCTTAAATAAGTGCAAAAGTGCGGAAATAATCAAAGGTTACACTATACACGAGTCGGAACCAAGTGATTCATCTTGTCTATCTGTTTTTTCTTTTATTTTTATTTTCAGCATTTTAGTGAGTTTTTATTTTTAGTTTAAAACATTTTTCTAAACTTTTGAATTGATTAGACGTTGAGGATAAACCGGTACTAAAAGCTCTTGTGTCCTTGGACGACCTCGGTATCTTGCCAACACTATACTACGCTCACGATGGGTGCACTTGCCCATATGTGTGTTTAGTGTTAGTAAATATCGTGTTTTATAAATTTAAAACTTGGCTAATAAAGTGTTAAAAGGGCTTAAAATATACGCCTAATATATATAACACTTCACACGCATCAGCGTCTTTAGCTCTTGCCAATTCATGATAGCTTCAATCTTAGCGGGATCCTCCTGGATACCATGCTCGCTAACCACATGTCCAAGAAATTGGACTTCACGAAGCCAAAACTCACATTTTGAAAACTTGGCATAGAGCTTCTATTGCTAAAGAAGTTTGAGAATACAACGGAGGTGTTTCTCATGATCAGCCTGGTTCTTCGAATAAATAAGAATGCCATCAATGAAGACGATGACAAACTTGTCCAAGTAGGGTTTGCAAACGCGATTCATGAGATCCATGAACGCTGCTGGTGCATTAGTGAGTCCAAAAGGCATCACTAAGAACTCGTAGTGACCATAACGAGTTCTGAATGCAGTCTTGTGCACATCTTCATCTCTAACCTTCAGCTGAAGGTAACCAAACCTCAAATCAATCTTGGAGAAGTAACTTGCCCCTTGTAGTTGATCGAACAGATCGTCGATCCTGGGCAATGGATACCTATTCTTGATAGTCACCTTGTTTAGCTCATGATAATCGATGCATTGACGCATCGATCCATCCTTTTTCTTTACAAACATAATCGGTGCTCCCCAGGGAGATGAACTAGGTCAAATAAAACCTTTGGCTAACAAATCATCCAGTTGAGTCCTTAATTCTTTCATCTCAGTCGGTGCTATCCTGTATGGTGCTCTTGCAACTGGCGTTGCTCCAGGAATAATGTCAATTCTGAACTCTACTTGCCTATCTGGTGGTAAACCAGGTAGTTCTTCAGGGAATACTTCTGGATATTCAGAAATGACAGGGATGTCTTCAATCTTGGGCTTTGGTTCATCAATAGTCACATGTGCCATGTAAATGACACAACCCTTCTTCAAACACCTTGACGCTTTAAGCATAGACACCTGCTTAGGCAACCCATACTGAGTATCTCCCTGTATGGTAAGTGGCTCACCATACGGAGTCTTGATCACCACTTGTTTCTTGTCGCAAACGTTCTGGGCTTGGTTATGAGATAACTAATCCATGCCTATCACTATGTCGAAACCAGCTAATTTCAAAGGAAGCAAGGATAACGGAAAGGAGTGGTTCCTAATGGATATAAAACATCCATCTAACACAGTTGAGGTAGTTTCTATGGTACCATCGGCCAATTCTACTTCATACTTTATGCTTAGGGTTTTAACAGACAGATTTAGCAATTTACAAAACTTATCATCAACAAATGACTTATCTGCACCCGAATCAAATAATACCCTTGCATAAACATCATTAATAAGGAAGGTATCTGTTATCACGTTATCATCCTGAACTGCTTCCCGTGCATTCATTTGAAAGACCCTAGCATTGGTCTTTTTGCCTTCTTCGGGTTTCTTGGCATACTTTGGGCAGTTGTACTTGATGTGCCCCTTCTCATTACAGTTATAGCGCGTTACATCCTTTATCTTCTTGCAGTCCAAAGTCTTATGTTCCTTGGATTTGCATATCCCACATGTAATCGGCTTTGACTGAGACATTGATTCAAACCTGCATTTTCCAAAATGACGTTTCTGGCAGGTTTTGCATTTAGGCTTCTCATCCGTTTGCTGATTACCCTTGTTAGACCCAAAATTCTTCTTGTGGTCTGTGTTCCCTTTACGCTTCTTATCCGAACGTCGTGAGTTGTCATCCTCACGTTTCCTCTTTCCTTCTTCAGAGCTTTTAAGCGATCTCAGCCTGACCGCATCCAGGGTAAGGGATAATGACAAATCAGCTGCTGACCTAAAAGTAGTAGGTCGAGATGCCTTCACACTGGCTTTAATCTCTGGGGCTAAACCCCCAATAAAACGAGCTATACGTTTTGGTTCCGGTGTCACCAAGTAAGGAACCAATCGAAACATAGTGTTGAAGCTTGTAAGGTATGCTTGACAGTCTAGGTTCTTCATAGCCAATGACAAGAAGTCGGACTCGATTTTCTCAACTTCATGTTGAGGACATTAATTTTCTTTAATCAAAGCAACAAATTGAGCCCATGATAAGTTGTATAACAGAATCTTTCCAGTAGCTTGGATTAGGGACCTCCACCAAGCTAGAGCTTCTCCCTTGAATGACTGTGAAACATACTTCACAATATCTTGCTCCGCAGATCCGCTAATATCAACCACCGTATCCATCTTGTCTAGCCATGTCATGCAGTCAATGGCTCCTTTTTCCCCAGTGAAGTCTTTGGGCTTGCAGGATACAAAATACTTATATGAACAGGTCCTTGTACGTGGTTCTTGGTTAAGTAAGACCTGTCTAGACGGAACACACCTCTGATTTGAGGAATGATGAGTATCATCCTTATGTGATGCATGTGACTTGGAGGGTGGTTTTGTATGTTGTACAGATAGGGTCCTGCTACGGGTACCACCTGATTCATTGTCTCGTCTGTCCAGAGCTCGAGTAACGGCATTGTCTATTAATTCCTGCAGTTCTGTAACACCCCAAAAACGGGTTTGGTAATCAAACCGCGTTAATAGTAATGACGGGCAAAATACCGTTAATGGTAAAAATTAACCCGGTAAATATCAGGAATTTAAATAAATAAACTTAATATTAATTGGAAAGATGATAAATACTTTGAGAAAACAAAGTATATAAAAATGCCCGAGTTAAAGGGACTTAAAGCAAACCTAGTCATAAACTTTCCCGAACCCACTAAGATAACTAGGAATGCCAGACCTAGTTAATAAGTGGAAATATGGTTAGAAGGAATTAGGGTGTGGCTAACTTAATAACTAGCCAAAACATGAGGGGCTAAAAGTTGGATAACTTGAAAATGGAATTATTAAAATAAAACATAACACAACACACACACACAGAGTGTGTCTGCGTATGTGGAGATCGACCAGAAGGCTCCCATGGAGCCAAGAACCCTAGTTCAGTTATTCCTTCAAATTGAAAGGCTAATTGAAGCCCGAATTCAGATCTGAACACATAATAACGATCACCTAATCACGTGAATCAAGAGGTATGTCGAAATTTATATTTTGATGATACTTGTGAAATTTGATAATCATGCATGAATGAAATTCTTGTATGAAATATGAATGTTATAGTGAAATTGTGATGTCTAGGAGTCTAGGAACGAACCCTAGATGTGAATTTAGTAAAATAGTGCCATAAAAATAGAGATTTAACTAATGAATTTGTAGGTGGTAAATGGGTTTTATGGTACTATGATGAACACTTGAAAAGTGATGATAAATAAGTGAAAATTTGTTGTTGTGATAAAAGTCTAGGTGTTGTTATGCATGCTAGACATAGAGACTTTTTAATGATGTTGAAACTTGGCAAATAACTAGTTGAGAAACTTGATTTATGAAAGTATGAAAATCATGCCCACAAGGTGTTTGCTAAAATGTCTAAACGAACACTAATATGTTGAAATTTTGAAAGAAACGTGTAATTGAATAATATGACAAATTGTGCGAAGTATGAACCGATAAGGGTTCAAAGCATAAAGTTAATCTAGACTTAATTGTGTAAATCATGTGATCAAAAGTAGTTAACTTTTGATAAGTTGAATTAATAAATAATAAGGTCGAACGGTAGTTTCGACATAGAAAATACGTAAGGTGGAAAAGTCATGATTATTAATGACTCATCTAACCACCTTTGAATGATGACGATATTTTGACACTTAACGAGCAAGGTGGAGGCTTGGGAAGAAACGGGTCAAACGAATCAAGAAGGAAAAGAAAAGCACAGCTCGGATACGAGGTAAGTTAAGCTTACGCCTTTTTATTCTTACTACCAATTACTTATAATGCACGTCGGAATAAGTGGGAATGTCAAGAAACCATAAGTTATGGTAAAAAGGGCAAAAACGATAGAATGGTAATCCGGACATGAGTTAACGAATAAATAAAAAGGATTTGAAAGGACATCATTTAACATAAGTCAAAATGGGTCAAACAAAGCAAGAAACGACTTTTAAGCAAGATGAATTCAAAGAGTAAATCGGAATAGGTTAAAGGGATGAAATGGTAATTAAATACCATCTCATAATTATAATTAGTCACTTCGACTAAACGGGTCAAATGGTGTTTTTAACACCATTTATCAATAATATTTGATGATCGCTTGTTGAGTTTGTGATCACAGGAATTAACACATGGTTTGCATGGCTATTAACTAGAAATTAATAGCGAAAGGTATTCAAACGGGTCAATCTTATGACCCGAGCCAGGTACGCATGCTTAGAATTATAGCTAAAAGCGAAATTTTGGTCAAATAATAGTAGAAGTCCTTCGTCGCATAAATGAAGGGATAAAATTGACCAAAAAGCCGTTGAGGGGTAAATAGGGCAAACAACTTTCAAAAAGTTGTTTTGAAATAAGCGTCTTGTTTAAATTGAGTCTTTGGAATTCGTAAAAAAATGGGGATAGGATGTAACCCAATAGAAGCACGATTTAAGTCTAAAGATGTACTTAAATACCCTTAACGGGTCAAAATAAGCATACGACCGAAAACGGGTTAAAATATATAAGAAACCCGCAATTAGAACCTAACATGGTAGAAAATATTGAATTGAAGTGGTTCATGTGAAATAATGATCAAACAAATATGTTTGTTTGATAAATGCGTAAACGGGTCAAAATTTTGTGAAAAGGTAATAAGCCGAAGGCATAAAAGTCTCAAAATTTATTAAGCCGGATGTCGGATTTTAACTCCATATGATGGAGAATCAAATTACAAACACGTAGGAAGAAACGGTAGGTCAAACGGACAAGCGGATTAAAAGTTATGAAGGTTTTTGTTTTAGAAAACGACAAACTTGGAAAATCCTGCAGAGGCCACCGTAAGTTACGGTAACCACCGTAACTTACGGTAGCCTTAAAGTCTTTACGCCACACACCCACTGCTTTACGGTGGAAAAATCAAGATTCAGGGGCTACCTTAAATTACGGTAGCCACCGTAATTTACGGTAGACCCTGTACAAAATGTATTTTTAATCAGTTTTGCTTCCCGGACTCGTTTAGACACGTTTTAAACCCCGTATGACTTAAGCATTTCATGTTTATGAAATGTAGGTACTTTCTGGACGCCGGAAGACGATCAAGCTCAACGAAGAACCGAACACGATAAAGATACATGCTTCCGCACATTGCCTCGTCTTAAATTTTAAACGACGAATCCGATCACGTTATGTTGAATAACTTATGATTTGTAAAATTTTTAATAAATCCGTATTTTTATAGTATGTGTAGTCTTAACTACACATCTAATTGTTGGTATTTACATGTAAAACCGTTACATAGTAACTAGGGTCTTACAAGTTGGTATCAGAGCCCTAGTTTAAGAGATTCAAGTATGGTGAGGAAAAACCATGCTTGGACTTAAACCTTATGCTCTTGATAAAGATTGGGGTTCGGTTCGAGGCTTGATCGCAAATCCGGTAAGTACATGTATGTTAATTGTTTAACATGTTAAAGTGTTGTAAACAAAACGTAGGGTTATCGCGTAATACACGCTACCCCAATTAAAATGATTGAGATAGTTAATGAAATTACGTGCGTTGACACGTATAGTAAAAAGCCTTGTATTACAATACGGGCGTTTATAAGTGTCGAAATTACTAACTTTTGTAAATGTTTAGTTGAAGGACACTCACATTTGAAGATGATGAGAGTTGAATGAATTGTGGATATGATGGTGGAACGGTCCGAGGTATGACAAGCTGAGCACACTCATTGAGGACCTAAATCGTGTGATGATCGCGAACAAAGTTCACGGCAAGAGAAGCCCGTTGGGGCAAGCATTACCAGGTGAACGCTTTTAAATTTAATCGCATAAGTAGTAATATGCAACAAACACGTATGGGATAACGGTTGCATATATATGATAAACTTGAATAGGATATCTATTCAGGATGATGTTTCTAAGAGAAGTTTAATAGAAATATGTGTTATTCACGATGATGAATAACAAAGAAATAATAATAGGATTAGTTCATATGGAAACTTGGACGGGGGGTAATTATCCAAGTGGAAAACTCTCAATATTATGCTATTGAGAAAAGTAGCGATCACATTAACAAATGTGATTATATAATAGTTCGATAGAAAAGAAAAACATTTTATATGTTCAAATGTAAAACTAGTAAAACTAATGATTGTTGTTTTGCAATTAAATAAAGTTTTACTAAATGAAATCAGAGATATGAAATAAATAGAGGCATTACTTACATAGGATGTGATGTGAAAGCTATAGAAAGGTCATGTGTATCATGTGCTGATCGCTTACTCTGGCCAAGTAAGTAGTGGTATGTGATACCATGAGCTTCTTGTAGCGGACACATTTACGTCCGATGTAGTAAGGGCGGGGTGAATGGGACTAACTTAAATGGTACCCAAATGAATCAAATAAATAAGATGTTTAATAGTAAACGTAAACGCAAGTCGGACGACGGAAGCGTATTATGTTAAAATGACGAGCCCGAGAGAAGGGACAAAGATCGAAGTAAATGAAAATACAAACCAACTAATGAGAATGCTAAGGCATGCGGATAAAGGTTTGACTGCCATAAGTGATGAAATTCACGTGGACAAGTCAAACAAATTAAATAATGAATAAAGGACTTAATTGAATAAAAGCGATGGATTTCGCTAAGATGACCAAATAAATTAAAATGACGTCTAAAACCATATAAGAATGGTTACTTGATAATGATTACGGTAAAGATACCCGATGGACGGTTAGGATTGTGGGTGAATGCGTAAACCGAGAGACGGGAACGCAAAATAGAAAGTCAAAAGACTCGGAATATGAGTCATGACTAAAAGATGACAAGATTTTTTTTCGCAAACATAAATTTTGGTAATTACGATCAACCATTTCAAAGTTGGACGGGTCAAATAAAGAATGAAGTTTGACATTCATAAGTGATGAAAATTCACCCAAAAATGAGTCAAACGAGTCAATTAAGGAATAACACTTAATATAATAGGAAAACGCACACCAGTGAAACCGAAAAGCTAAAAAACAATAAGATAGAAGGACCCGGGTAATGGGTTGTAAAGGAGTATAAGTATGAACTGGGTAACGGTAAGCGTAGGACAAATCGACGTGTAAATGACGTTAGAAGTCGTAAAGTCGGAAAGATAGTCCGAAAGTAAACAAGTGAAACCTTAGACTACGGTCAAGGTCAACTAAAGTTCAAAAGCAAAATCAAATGATTCCAAACATAACAAGGGATGCTTTAAAGCTATATATGTATAAATAGACATTTGAATATAGACGTGAATAAAAGATGATCTATGGGATCATCATAACCTACGGGATAAAACGTAGTGATAAGGTCTACGGGACCAAGGAGACCGTTGGGTCATAAATAGAAAGAAACGAACTGTTGGGTCTCACCTTAAAAAGGTGAAACATATAAAGAAATAGCCTATGAGGCTAAGTGAAGAAACCTACGGGTCAATATTGTAAAGCGAGGAAACAAGTTGCAATTTCCCGCGTAAAATAATAACGAAAAGTAACGTTAGCATAAAAGTGATGGGTTTCGCTAAGTTAATCGAACGGGTTAAAGTGAAGAGATCACGAAGAGTCTGATTAACAAAAGTGAGGAATTTCACTAAAACATTTAAACGGACTTAAATGACAAAAGAATTCACAATTATTTGAATTGTGTTACGTCACAAAAAGGGCGAAGTCATTACCGAAATGACAACGGAAGGGGGAATAAATCCATTGGACGTAAATTCCTTGAAATTGACATAAGTTAAAGAGAAAACGTTAAACTAAAATACCATTTTAGTGAGAAATAACGTTTTAACAAATATAAATATTATGAGAGGAACTGGAAGACACTAAAAGAAATGGGTATGTTGAAAACGAAACCTGGTTCGTTTTATTAAACCAATGAAATACGTAAATAAGGTTTCGGGGACGAAACCACTTTAAGGGGGTAGACTTGTAACACCCAAAAAACGGGTTTGGTAATCAAACCGCGTTAATAGTAATGACGGGCAAAATACCGTTAATGGTAAAAATTAACCCGGTAAATATCAGGAATTTAAATAAATAAACTTAATATTAATTGGAAAGAGGATAAATACTTTGAGAAAACAAAGTATATAAAAATGCCTGAGTTAACGGGACTTAAAGCAAACCTAGTCATAAACTTTCCCGAACCCACTAAGATAACTAGGAATGCCAGACCTAGTTAATAAGTGGAAATATGGTTAGAAGGAATTAGGGTATGGCTAACTTAATAACTAGCCAAAACATGAGGGACTAAAGTTGGATAACTTGAAAATGGAATTATTAAAATAAAACATAACACAACACACACACACAGAGTGTGTGTGCGTGCGTGGAGATCGACCAGAAGGCTCCCATGGAGCCAAGAACCCTAGTTCAGCTATTCCTTCAAATTGAAAGGCTAATTGAAGCCCGAATTCAGATCTGAACACATAATAACGATCACCTAATCACGTGAATCAAGAGGTATGTCGAAATTTATATTTTGATGATACTTATGAAATTTGATAATCATGCATGAATGAAATTCTTGTATGAAATATGAATGTTATAGTGAAATTGTGATGCCTAGGAGTCTAGGCACGAACCCTAGATGTGAATTTAGTAAAACAGTGCCATAAAACTAGAGATTTAACTAATGACTTTGTAGGTGGTAAGTGGGTTTTATGGTACTATGATGAACACTTGAAAAGTGATGATAAATAAGTGAAAATTTGTTGCTGTGATATAAGTCTAGGTGTTGTTATGCATGCTAGACATAGAGACTTGTGAATGATGTTGAAACTTGGCAAATAACTAGTTGAGAAACTAGATTTATGAAAGTATGAAAATCATGCCCACAAGGTGTTTGCTAAAATTTCTAAACGAACACTAATATGTTGAAATTTTGAAAGAAACGTGTAATTGAATAATATGACAAATTGTGCGAAGTATGAACCGATAAGGGTTCAAAGCATAAATTTAATCTAGACTTAATTATGTAAATCATGTGATCAAAAGTAGTTAACTTTTGATAAGTTGAATTAATAAATAATAAGGTCGAACGGTAGTTTCGACATAGAAAATACGTAAGGTGGAAAAGTCGTGATTATTAATGACTAATTTAACCACCTTTGAATGATGACGATAGTTTGACACTTAATGAGCAAGGTGGAGGCTTGGGAAGAAACGGGTCAAACGAATCAAGAAGGAAAAGAAAAGCGTAGCTCGGATACGTGGTAAGTTAAGCTTACGCCTTTTTATTCTTACTACCAATTACTTATAATGCACGTCGGAATAAGTGGGAATGTCAAGAAACCATAATTTATGGTAAAAAGGGCAAAAACGATAGAATGGTAATCCGGACATGAGTTAACGAATAAATAAAAAGGATTTGAAAGGACATCATTTGACATAAGTCAAAATGGGTCAAACAAAGCAAGAAACGACTTTTAAGCAAGATGAATTCAAAGAGTAAATCGGAATAGGTTAAAGGGATGAAATGGTAATTAAATACCATCTCATAATTATAATTAGTCACTTCGACTAAACGGGTCAAATGGTGTTGTTAACACCATTTATCAATAATATTTGATGATCGCTTGTTGAGTTTGTGATCACAAGAATTAACACATGGTTTGCATGGCTATTAACTAGAAATTAATAGCGAAAGGTATTCAAACGGGTCAATCTTATGACACGAGCCAGGTACGCATGCTTAGAATTATAGCTAAAAGCGACATTTTGGTCAAATAATAGTAGAAGTCCTTCGTCGCATAAATGAAGGGCTAAAATTGACCAAAAAGCCCTTGAGGGGTAAATAGGGCAAACAACTTTCAAAAAGTTGTTTTGAAATAAGCGTCTTGTTTAAATTGAGTCTTTGGAATTCGTAAAAAAAATGGGGATAGGATGTAACCCAATAGAAGCATGATTTAAGTCTAAAGATGTACTTAAATACCCTTAACGGGTCAAAATAAGCATACGAGCGAAAACGGGTTAAAATATATAAGAAACCCGCAATTAGAACCTAACATGGTAGAAAATATTGAATTGAAGTGGTTCATGTGAAATAATGATCAAACAAATATGTTTGTTTGATAAATGCGTAAACGGGTCAAAATTTTGTAAAAAGGTAATAAGCCGAAGGCATAAAAGTCTCAAAATTTATTAAGCCGGATGTCGGATTTTAACTCCATATGATGGAGAATCAAATTGTAAACACGTTGGAAGAAACGGTAGGTCAAACGGACAAGCGGATTAAAAGTTATGAAGGTTTTCGTTTTAGAAAACGACAAACTTGGAAAATCCTGCAGAGGCCACCGTAAGTTACGGTAACCACCGTAACTTACGGTCGCCTTAAAGTCTTTACGCCATACACCCACTGCTTTACGGTGGAAAAATCAAGATTCAGGGGCTACCGTAAATTACGGTAGCCACCGTAATTTACGGTAGACCCTGTACAAAAATGTATTTTTAATAAGTTTTGCTTCCCGGACTCGTTTAGACACGTTTTAAACCCTGTATGACTTAAGCATTTCATGTTTATGAAATGTAGGTACTTTCTGGACGCCGGAAGACGATCAAGCTCAACGAAGAACCGAACACGATAAAGATACATGCTTCCGCACATTGCCTCGTCATAAATTTTAAATGACGAATTCGATCACGTTATGTTGAATAACTTATGATTTGTAAAATTTTTAATAAATCCGTATTTTTATAGTATGTGTAGTCTTAACTACACATCTAATTGTTGGTATTTACATGTAAAACCGTTAAATAGTAACTAGGGTCTTACAAGTTCTGCACCAGCTATGTTGATTCTGGTGGTATCTTGATTTTCTCGAGGGTGACTGTTGACTTCTTCAGATTCTGCCATGTAGCATGATTGATACATAAAATTAATGACAATGATTTATTCAAAAGTCTATTATGAAATTGTCTTCTATGGCAATTCATTAACCATGGTAACTACAACCCATATTGGTTAATTTAATTTTTTTAAATTTTTATTATATTTTATCCCAGCTATAGACTACTTAGGATAATAGGGTGGCATACAAAAGGCCTAGTCACAAGGATAATTTAATTCATAAGCCATGATTTTATAGAATAAAGGCATTAAGGTTTGAACATAGGTCATTACCTTTTCTTGACAAAGAGTCGTAGACTACAACTGTCTTTAGTCTCCAAGGACATTAATTATAGCCCGTAGGCACTTCATCACTAATGGATGATTAAATAATATAGAGAAAAGGAATTGGAAGGATCCAATATAAGGATGACTTATGCGATTTTATCGAATCACATTTTCCAGGAGTGTTAACATGTTTTTAGATGTTAACAGGGATCTGGATCTTAATAAGGAACTACCATCATGGCCCTATCTTAAAATGACACATGGGCTAGGTTTTGCCTTTAAGATTTTGTTTAATAATGGCAGATTTAATAAAAGGAATGATATTTTTATTTATTTCATATATTATATTCATACATATGATGACAAAATAAAATTTTAAATTCAAATATTCCACTAATAATTAAAGGAGTACATAATTGCCCTAAACAGGACTTTAACAGAAATGACTTGCCCACGCAGGGACTAAACAGAAAATACAAGTCCTCGCAGGGACTTAAAAATACTTAAATAGATGTCCACGCAGGGACTTGATTGAAACAAGGAAATTACAATACAAATAAATAAATAAATAAATAAGGAATCTTTTGAAATCCCCCTTGCTCTTCCCTTTGATTAGACTTGCCAAACCCTTAAGAAATCCCCTGTGGCTTCTATGCTCTTCTCGAACCTCACGCTCCACCTGACTCAACCTTTGAAGAATCTCCTGCTGCTGGGGTGGTTGGATCTGCGGCGGCTGCGACTATTGTTGCTGCGAAGGTTGAGGAGGTGGCGGGTATTGGTACCTATAGGCCCGGTATCCCGTCTGCCAGGGAGCTCCATAGGGCCCCTCGGGATGAAGAGCATTGTAGTTCGCCGCTACAAGGTATGGGTCAACTTCGGCGTAGTTGTAGTTAGTATGGGCTGGCTGCTCAAACGGGTTGTACGCCGCTGCACCGGCGTATGAAGGAATCGGGTTATCATAAACCACTGGTGGCGGTGCGACTGGCGCAGAGTTCACCTCGGAAACGGGGTTTGAAGGCCCACCCATCTGTGGGTCTTCATATAGTGGCAGGTAATGACTGCCACTTAAATGCTGAGGGGTGCTTATGCGAATTCCCCCTCACACGGACATCCGTGCGTGTCTTCTCCGCCTCGGTGGCTCCGGAGGTAGTTGCTGCTCTGGCGGTGGTGGCGGTGGAGTGACCGCTACAAAATGTGAATCCTCAGAGGGATCCTGTTGTTGCTGAAGCTGTGGCTGGAAAAGGGGGAGTAAACATCCAGTCGTATTGGGCAAACCTTGCCTCATAGCTGTCTGGACCACGATAAGGTGATCCATGGAAAGACGACCCATCCTAAATCTTGATGAGGTGAGTCGGTGTCCCAGATGGTGGTTCGGCGGGATTCGGGTCATCATCCATTTCCATGTCCTGAGCCTCGGAGAAATGGTCTTCGGGGCCCAATGGGTTATGACCCATTGGTTCTTCAATCTGATTTGCTGGGTTAAACCGGCTCTGGAAATATGGGGTCGGGTCTTGAAACGCGCGGTGCGACCCCGACCGCTGTAGTGGTAGATAAGAATGGTGCGAATCATTGGGCTCGTTCTCCGATTGCGGCCCAAAAGAATGATGGTAAGAGGGTGATGAACTTAGCGAGACAGATCGACTCGCGGGCTCCAAATATTACCTCCAATCCTCTTGAGGACTTGTGCTCATTGTTGCAGATGGAGTTCGCCGGTGGGAAGGTCCGGCCTCATGATCGTGGCTGGTGAATGGCGCCTTGCCTAATCCTCCTCTTCTGAACCTTGGTGGCATTTTGTTGAACCTGTCAAAACAAACAAAAGAAGCAACAAAGAAAAACAATAAAGAACAAAATAAAATAAATTAGGATTAGTCCTAAGTTCTTTGTCTAGACTTGGAAGTCGAGGAATGTGCAAACTGTGTCATTGAGATTAAACACAAAAGGCTAGTGTTTAATTCACTCAAACCTGGCTCTGATACCAACCTGTCACACCCCGATATTTCCACGTATTACCGGTGGGCCCGGTGGGGAGTATTGTGACGTAGTTGATATCATCATAGTCAATAATCACGGTTTAATGCACAGCGGAAGTCGAAAGATAAAAACATTACAAACCAAATGAAAGTAATATCATTTATTACAAAAACGTTTGTAAGGGATCCACAGGCGGATCAGAGTTAAAAGGAACATTGTTCAACAGATTTATAAACATCTAAGCTTGCAAGACTTCTTTATTGATGCTAGGAGTAGCCAGCCTATTTCGATTAGTACCTGCACTTAACCTTTTTGGAAAAATACGTCAGTTTACACTGGTAAATACAATTAACCGACTCATTTTGAAAAGAGTTTAAGAAAATTGATTTGAATGCACAAGGCACAAAATATCTTTTATAACTTGGGACAATTATTTATAAAACAATCTTGTATACAGTTTTACATGTTTGCCGTCCGTCAGGGCCGGTTAGAAGAGCCGGACAAGTTAAACTGACACGCCATAGATATAATGCCCAAAAGGAAAATTCCTTATTGTGGATTACCATTTATACATACGCAACTGTCAGATGTATGCCTACACCCCGTGCTTAAGTCGTGGCCATTTCAATGAATGAGCCGAGAATATCCAGGACATGGTCATTAACGCCCCAAAGGCCATATACCAAACAAAACAGATTAAAACGGGTTATGTAAATATATTAATCACAATCCAATTTAAATAACTACATACCGGACCAAGCGGTATTATTATAATACCGTATCCCAAGCCCGTATAACGGAAAATAAGTTAAAAGTATTTACCTGAGAAAATTATACAAATTTATCCCAGCCGTACAAATCAGCAAGTGCAAGTATCTTTTACTGATCTCCTAAATCTGGAACAAAGGTTTTAATTAACCTATTAGATTCCTAATGGATCTTACTTAAGTTTAAACTTAGACCGGTTAGACTTAAAGAAAGGTATTCGGTTCAAAACGCAAGATTAAGCGAAGACTGGAATAGAATGTGATTTAGACCCAACAAGTTTGAAGACTAGTATAATATGGGTAAACTAAACACATTCTGTTATGCAAACTAGTTACATAAACCGTACCGAATGCGATAAATGCATAACGGGCAACCAAATGAGTCATGAACAGGTTTCCTAAGTTAATATGCCTTAAATATGTTGTGATATCAGTAGGATACCTTTCATTATGCCCAAAACGAATTTAAAATCAATTTAAGCCCCGTAGGGGTATTTTGGTCATTTTAAAGGTTATAAAAGAGATTAAATATTAATCTGAGGTTCAGGTCTGAAAAGATCAGTAAAAATATTTAATTTAATAAGTTATATCAGTAGGGTATTTCATATATGTGAAATTTATCATTTATAACCAAACTATGCACCGAAGGGGCATTTTGGTAATTTCACATAAGCTTTAAAGGTCAAATTTGGAAATCTGAGTTCAAAACTTTTGCTTACTGTTAAAGTATAAAAATTTACTTAAAACATTAGTAAGTATTAAGTCTTATATGTTAAAAATAGTTTTAATCCATATTATGCGTTTAAAACGCGTAAGAATCGGTTTTAAGCGATTTTCGGGTTAAAATAGGAAATCTGAGTTTTTGATCAGTTTATAAAATTAAAAATATTTTATTTATCATATAAAATCAATAGCAAAAAGTTTGGAATCAAAATATTATGTAAAACTCATTTTATTAGCAAGAAGGGTATAACCGATATTTACCGAATTTAAGCAAGAACCCTATGTTATGTTCAGTTTAAAAATAAATAAAAATCTTCAAAAATCCCAAAATATTATATTACATCAGTGGGTAAAAATTTTGGTGTCAAAATTTGGGTTTAGATAGGATTTATGCTAATAATGCCGTTTAATTAATAAAAAGCTTTCTAATTATGATATTGAGCATAACTCCTAATTTAGACCTCAAACTGATGTCAAATTATTAGGACATGTTTATAAATCAGTAATAAAGGTTTTGTCCTCTCACATTTT
Organism: Helianthus tuberosus; assembly: GCA_030545235.1. Classification (NCBI taxonomy): domain Eukaryota; kingdom Viridiplantae; phylum Streptophyta; class Magnoliopsida; order Asterales; family Asteraceae; genus Helianthus; species Helianthus tuberosus. Next base: position 2,384,268 of record CM060450.1, on the reverse strand, counting down.
CAAAAATCTCGTTTTAAGGTCAAAAGGGTATAATGGTCAACATTTAAGCAATTAACGGAAACATGCAAATGAATCGGATTAATTAGAAACCCAGTTGTATGACTTAAGAGGGTTATACTAACCTATAACCTGGTCCTAATGGAACTCTAAAGCATGTCTAAACTAAACTAAATCGGGTCAGAACTGAAAGTCAAAGCAAAAGTCTACTTTTGTGACTTTCGGTTCCGAACCGAGCCTAAACTCAAAATTGTCGGGTTGAACATGCTTAGACATGTTCTTACATTAATTACCAAGTTATATAAGTGTTAAACCAGGTTTCATAACTTCTACATTGTTAATTATGAGTTTATTTGCAAAATAGCTTTCTGTTGACTTTTTATAATCAAGTTTGACCCGGCAATTGACTTAGTTAGAGTGGAAATCAGAGGGTGCCCCTTTAAGGGTTTATTACCCTCATAATTACCAACTCATAGCCATTTTCAATTCGAAAAATGACTGGACCATTAGTGATTAATCACTAAGTCAAAGCTTAATTACGATAAGTTTGACTTTTGGTCATTAAGCTTAATAAAACTGAACTTAAGGGGTTAAGGACACTTACAATGGTCCTTAGCACGAATTTGAGACTTAAGGAAGCTTGCTTGAGGTCCAGAGAGCTCCAGAGAAGGTTTAGAAATGAGTTTGAAATGAACAAGTTTATGGTTGCAACTTATGTTCCATATATAGTGATTTTAATTGCACAAGATCATGCCAACAAGGTCTACAACTGATCCCTGAAGAATTCCAAGTGTCCCTATGCATGAAATACCATTGGCTCAGCTCCTGGAATCGAAAACTAGCCTTTTAAGACGGTGGAACTGGCTGAACAGGCAGCTGTTGTAACACCCCGAAAACGGGTTTGGTAATCAAACCCCGTTAATACTAAAAGACGGGTAAAGTACCGTTAGTGGTAAAAATTTACCCGGTGAGTAATTAGGATTTTTAAATAAATAAACCTAATATTTAACAAAAAGTTAAATAAGAGCCTATGGATAAATAAAGTTTATAAAAGGCCCGAATTAACGGGACCTAAAATAAACTCAGTCGTAAATTTCCTCGAACCCACTAAATTAACTAGGAATATTTAACCTAGTTAATAAGTGAGAATAGTGTTAGAAATAGTTAGGTTGTGGTCTACTTAATAACTAACCAAACATGAGGGACCAAATTGGATATCTTGAAAATAGATTTATAAAAAAAAAAAGAAATCAAACACACACACATGGTGTGTGCGTACGTGAGAAGCCAGGAGAAGCTCCAAGGAGCCAAAACCCTAACTCAATCCAATTTAGCAAATTGAAGGTTGATTTCAGTCCTAATGAACACGGATTAATGATCACCCGAGCTAGGGGATCATAAGGTATGTAAATATTTGATGATTTGTGAAGTTGTAAAATTTGAGTAATCTTCATAATCGCGAATTATGTATGGATTAGAGAGGCTATGGCTAAATTAGTGTTGTATGATTGCTTAGAAACAAAACCCTAAGTGAAAAGTTTACATAGGTTGCTATGATTTGAATAATTTGATGATTTGCTACACTTAGACAAGTGGGTTTCGATTATGTAGTGAAGATGATGATATACACATACTTAAAATCATCATATTTGATAGTAGAAGCAAAGTACTTGAACAAAATTGTAAGATTTAGTGTATGTTCATACAAGAATTGAAATGGGTTTTGTGGGAAGATGATGAACACTAGATTTATGATCATCAATTTGATGTTATTCGATTTCCATAAAGTAAGTCTAGGTGTAGTTATGCATGCTAGACATAAGAACTTGTGAATGATGTTAAAACTTGGGTAAATAACTAGTTATGAAAATTGATTGTTGATTTTATAGAATATGCCCACAAGGTGTTTGTTAAAATGCCTAAGTGAATGTTTATATGTTGAAATTGCGAATGAAACGTGTAATTGCCTTGTTTGACTAATTACGTGAAATATGGGTTAAAACGGGTTCTAATCATAATGTTGATTTAACTTAATTGTGCCTATTGTATGATTTAAGGTAGTTGACTTTTAAAAGTCAAACTAACCAATGATAAAGTCGAATAGTAGTTTCGACATAGAAAATACGTAAGGTGGAATAGTCGTGAATTGAAATGACTAATCTAACCACCTTGTGAATGATGATAGTTTGTCGCCTAACGAGCTAGGTGGAGGCTTGGGAAAGAAGTGGTCAAACGGATCAAGCACGAGAAGAAAAGCGTATTCGGATGCGAGGTAAGTAAAGCTTATGCCCCTTTACATTATTTGCAAAATTACTTAATTTCAAGTATTGTATATGAATGCTACTAAGTGGTTGGTATACGATGTTCCGACACGATTCAATGAGAGTCGGAACAAGGGAAAATGGTAAGAAATCATGAATTATGGTAAAAGGGGTAAAAAGGTAAATTAGTCATGTAATGACGAACAAATACAAACGGTTTTAAGTGAAATAAGTTTAAAGGAAAACCGGGATAGGTTTAAGGGATGAAATGATAACTAAATACCATCTCATATGGATAAATGGCCAATTAGACTAAATGGGTCAAATGGTGTCGTTAACACCATTTGACACTTACATTTGACAATCGCTTGTTGAGTTTTGTAATCACAGGAAATAACATAAGTATGCGTTGCTTTAACTAGAAAGATTTAAAGCAAAAGTTATGTAAACGGGTTAATACCTTGACCCGAGCCAGGTACGCATAAATAAGCTTTTAGTTAAACATACAAATCTTGGTCAAATATTTAGCGAAAGTCCTTCGTCGTAAAGTGAGGGACTAAAGTTGACCAAAACACCCTTGAAGGGTATAATGGGGCAAACGACACATAGGGGTTATTTTGGAACTTGCATTAAGATTATAGAATCATTAAATATGAATAAAAGTTATAGGAATACACATTTGCGGGTCAAATGCACAAAAATGGTCATTTGCGTAAAATGACCAACCGATGAGTAAATTTGGGATAATAGGTTAGTTATGTTAAATCCACCACAAAAAATAATTGTGGTGGAACATAAGCAGACATTTAGATGTGACATTACGAAGTATTGAAAAGAAAAGAGCTAGTTTTAGACCTAAATGCATAAAAGATCCCCTAAACGGGTCAAAATGAATTACGCGCGTAACTTGGGTGTTTTGCCGCGTAATTCACAAAACTTATGAATCCAAGATTGATATTTTGAGTTAAATACCTTGGTCTAAGAATTATGATTAACTAGAAACAAGTTTGGAGGTCTTAAATACAAACGGGTCAAAATGTGGATTTTAATAATAAGCCGAATGCTTAAAAATTTAGAATTTTATTAGTTTGAATGTCGGATATAAACTCCATGAGATGGAGAATCAAATTACGATCATGTAGGAAGAAACGGGAGATCAAACGGATATGCGGATTGAAAGATACGAAAGTTTTCGTGTCAAAAACGGCAAAAAGGAAAGGGACTGATACAGGGGCCACCGTAACTTACGGTGCACACCGTAACTTACGGTGCCCACCGTAAGTTACGGTGGGGCTGAAATTGTTACGGTAGTTGCCTACTGAGTTACGGTGGTGGAATTTTCATACAGGAGCCACCGTAACTTACGGTGTCCACCGTAAGTTACGGTGGAGGCCAGTTTGTAGACCTTGTTTTTGGATCAAGAAATTAACGTTTGGATTTCCTTCCATTATCAATATCTTGTCTTGTACCGTTATTTAAACTATCAATACTAACATTTAAGCTGGTATTGATCCTAGGTGAATGTCGAGATTCCGTATGAAGATCAAGCGTCGAGCAAGAACCGAACACACGTTAAATGCAGCTTCCGCAAGTTGTTTCGTCGTTATTCTAAAACGATGAATTAAATTACACTATGTTGTTTTGCTTCAAGTTTAGAAAAGTTTTAATAAACCCGTATTTTAGCATGAATGTTTAAATATAAATACTCAGTAATTTGTGATTATTTACGGAAATCGCTAAATTTATTTATGGTTGTTACAAGTTGGTATCAGAGCCTTGGTTTAAGAGATTCAAGTATGGTGGGGAAAACCATGCTTGGACTTAAACCTTATGCTCTTGACAAAGATTGGTGTTCGGTTCGTGGCTTGATCGCAAATCCGGTAAGTGCATGTATGTTAATGGTTTGGCGTATTAAAGTGTTGTAGACAACACATAGGGTTATCGTGTAATACACGTTACCCCAATTAAATGATAGATATAGCTAACAAAATTATGTGCATTGACACATATAGTAGAAAAGCCTTGTATTATGATGCGGGCGTTTAGTAAAGTTGACATTACTAACTTTTGTGAATGTCTTAATTGAAAGACACTTGCATTTAAGGATGACAAGGGTTAAACAAATTACGGATATGATAGAAGAACGGTCCGAAGTATGACAAGAGGAGCATGCTCACCAAGGACTAAATCGCGTAACGACCGCGAACAAGGTTAATGGAAAGAAACGCCCGTCAGGGTAAGCATTACCAGGTGCGTGCTTTTAAATATAATCGCACAAATAACAATATGCAACAAACATGTAGAGAATGATTGTTGCATATGTAAATTAGAAACTTGGGAAACCTGAATAGAATACCTATCCAGGATACTATTTCCAAGAAAACTAAATAGAGGTGTTACTTACATAGGGCGTGATGTGAAAACTATAAAAAGGTCATGTGTGTCATGTGTTAATCGCTTACTCTGGCCAAGTAAGTAGTGGCATATGATACCATGAACTTCTTATGACGGACACATCTACATCCGATGTAGTAAGGACGTGATGAATGGGACGAATCGAAAAGGTACCCAAAACGGATCAAATAAGTAAAATATTTGATAATAAACGTAAACGCAAGCCTGAAGACGGAAGCGTATTACGTTAGTATAACGAGCCCAAGGGAAGGGACAATAATCAAGTAAATGAAAATACAAACCGACCACTAAGAATGCTAAGGCATAGAGGATAAAGTTGACTATCAAAAGTGGTGAAACTCACACGAACAAGTTAAACATATTAGATAAAACGTAATATTGGAAAGGATAATGAGCCTGGTAATGGGACGAGATTGAATACAAATATAGGCGCAAATCGAATAAAGGAAAGCGCGAGATATTAATGAACCCATGTAATGGGTCGGAATTAATTATGAAATGATTGCAGTCACGAATCACAGTCGGAGTGAACGAAATTTTGATGTGAAAACAAATGATTTTCGAACATAAAAAGGACGATCTACGGGATCATTATAACCTTCGGGTTATAAACAGTGTAAAGGTCTACGGGACTAAACTGACCCACGGGTCATGAATAAAAAGGAAAAGAATCATAAAGGCAACGTCCTAAAGAAGTGAAAGCCTAAAGAAATAGCCTACGAGGCTAAGTGAAAGAATCCAAGGGTTACTTAGACAAGCGTGGGAACCAGTAGAGAAACTAAGACTGTAAAAGAATAAATTATGGACTGTCAATATCCTGGTACGGATAATTGACAAAAGATAAAGAGAAGATCCTAAACTAAAACTTCGGTTTTAGTAAGAAATAACGTTTTTACAAATATAAATTCTGATAGAAATTCAAATAGTAAACATGAAAGATACAAGTCTTGACACTGATAGGCGCAAGGCGATATATTCGAAAAGTGATATTTTCAAAAATGAAAGGTTGATATAAATTAAACATGATGTGACACGATCACGATCAAGAAATGCAATGTGAAGTAAAATCACATTACAACCAAGCGAGCGGTAAAAAGTAACTAGACTAATAAGTCTAGTTAGTGAGACCGGTTAAGGTCAATTAAATGAATTTGAAAACAAAATAAATTGTTGTTAAAAGTGAAGGATTTCACTAAAGACCTTTAAACGGGTCAAAGTAACGGATTCCTAAAGAATTTGATAGTATATGAAAGCGATGGATATCGCTAAGTTAACTAAACTAGTGGAAATAACGAGATTACGTTATTTCAAGTTGCACTATGTCGCATGAGATACGTAGACAATTAGTAACCAAAAAGATGTTACCATGCTTTTCTGGTAATACTAACAATTGGTTAAAAGTATAAGTAATGTTCAAAAGATTTCTCGGAACAAATGCATTGAGTTTAAACTCGATGAATTATATAAGAAAGGGTTTCGGGGACGAAACCTCTTTAAGGGGGGTAGACTTGTAACACCCCGAAAACGGGTTTGGTAATCAAACCCCGTTAATACTAAAAGACGGGTAAAGTACCGTTAGTGGTAAAAGTTTACCCGGTGAGTAATTAGGATTTTTAAATAAATAAACCTAATATTTAACAAAAAGTTAAATAAAGGCCTATGGATAAATAAAGTTTATAAAAGGCCCGAATTAACGGGACCTAAAATAAACTCAGTCGTAAATTTCCCCGAACCCACTAAATTAACTAGGAATATTTAACCTAGTTAATAAGTGAGAATAGTGTTAGAAATAGTTAGGTTGTGGTCTACTTAATAACTAACCAAACATGAGGGACCGAATTGGATATCTTGAAAATAGATTTAAAAAAAAAAAAAGAAATCAAACACACACACATGGTGTGTGCGTACGTGAGAAGCCAGGAGAAGCTCCAAGGAGCCAAAACCCTAACTCAATCCAATTCAGTAAATTGAAGGTCGATTTCAGTCCTAAATCAATGCATGAACACGGATTAATGATCACCCGAGCTAGGGGATCATAAGGTATGTAAAAATTTGATGATTTGTGAAGTTGTAAAATTTGAGTAATCTTCATAATCGCGAATTATGTATGGATTAGAGAGGCTATGGCTAAATTAGTGTTGTATGATTGCTTAGAAACAAAACCCTAAGTGAAAAGTTTACATAGGTTGTTATGATTTGAATAATTTGATGATTTGCTACACTTAGACAAGTGGGTTTCGATTATGTAGTGAAGATGATGATATACACATACTTAAAATCATCATATTTGATAGTAGAAGCAAAGTACTTGAACAAAATTGTAAGATTTAGTGTATGTTCATACAAGAATTGAAATGGGTTTTGTGGGAAGATGATGAACACTAGATTTATGGTCATCAATTTGATGTTATTCGATTTCCATAAAGTAAGTCTAGGTGTGGTTATGCATGCTAGACATAAGAACTTGTGAATGATGTTAAAACTTGGGTAAATAACTAGTTATGAAAATTGATTGTTGATTTTATAGAATATGCCCACAAGGTGTTTGTTAAAATGTCTAAGTGAATGTTTATATGTTGAAATTGCGAATGAAATGCGTAATTGCCTTGTTTGACTAATTACGTGAAATATGGGTTAAAACGGGTTCTAATCATAATGTAGATTTAACTTAATTGTGCCTATTGTATGATTTAAGGTAGTTGACTTTTAAAAGTCAAACTAACAAATGATAAAGTCGAATATTAGTTTCGACATAGAAAATACGTAAGGTGGAATAGTCGTGAATTGAAATGACTAATCTAACCACCTTGAGAATGATGATAGTTTGTCGCCTAACGAGCTAGGTGGAGGCTTGGGAAAGAAGCGGTCAAACGAATCAAGCACGAGAAGAAAAGCGTATTCGGATGCGAGGTAAGTAGAGCTTACGCCCCTTTACATTATTTGCAAAATTACTTAATTTCAAGTATTATATATGAATGCTACTAAGTGGTTGGTATACGATGTTCCGACACGATTCAATGAGAGTCGGAACAAGGGAAAATGGTAAGAAATCATGAATTATGGTAAAAGGGGTAAAAAGGTAAATTAGTCATGTAATGACGAACAAATAAAAACGGTTTTAAGTAAAACAAGTTTAAGGGAAAACCGGGATAGGTTTAAGGGATGAAATGATAACTAAATACCATCTCATATGGATAAATGGCCAATTAGACTAAATGGGTCAAATGGTGTCGTTAACACCATTTGACACTTACATTTGACAATCGCTTGTTGAGTTTTGTAATCACAGGAAATAACATAAGTATGTGTTGCTTTAACTAGAAAGATTTAAAGCAAAAGTTATGTAAACGGGTCAATACCTTGACCCGAGCTAGGTACGCATAAATAAGCTTTTAGTTAAACATACAAATCTTGGTCAAATATTTAGCGAAAGTCCTTCGTCGTAAAGTGAGGGACTAAAGTTGACCAAAACACCCTTGAAGGGTATAATGGGGCAAACGACACATAGGGGTTATTTTGGAACTTGCATTAAGATTATAGAATCATTAAATATGAATAAAAGTTATAGGAATACACATTTGCGGGTCAAATGCACAAAAATGGTCATTTGCGTAAAATGACCAACCGATGAGTAAATTTGGGATAATAGGTTAGTTATGTTAAATCCACCAAAAAAAATAATTGTGGTGGAACATAAGCAGACATTTAGATGTGACATTACGAAGTATTGAAAAGAAAAGAGCTAGTTTTAGACCTAAATGCATAAAAGATCCCCAAAACGGGTCAAAATGAATTACGCGCGTAACTTGGGTGTTTGCCGCGTAATTCACAAAACTTATGAATCCAAGATAGGTATTTTGAGTTAAATACCTTGGTCTAAGAATTATGATTAACTAGAAACAAGTTTGGAGGTCTTAAATACAAACGGGTCAAAATGTGGATTTTTAATAATAAGCCGAATGCTTAAAAATTTAGAATTTTATTAGTTTGAATGTCAGATATAAATTCCATGAGATGGAGAATCAAATTACGATCATGTAGGAAGAAACGGGAGATCAAACGGATATGCGGATTGAAAGATACGAAAGTTTTCGTGTCAAAAACGGCAAAAAGGAAAGGGACTGATACAGGGGCCACCGTAACTTACGGTGCCCACCGTAACTTACGGTGGGGCTGAAATTATTACGGTAGTTGCCTATTGAGTTACGGTGTGGGAATTTTCATACAGGAGCCACCGTAACTTACGGTGCCCACCGTAAGTTACGGTGGAGGCCAGTTTGTAGACCTTGTTTTTGGATCAAGAAATTAACGTTTGGATTTCCTTCCATTATCAATATCTTGTCTTGTACCGTTATTTAAACTATCAATACTAACATTTAAGCTGGTATTGATCGTAGGTGAATGTCGAGAGTCCCGGATGAAGATCAAGCGTCGAGCAAGAACCGAACACACGTTAAATGAAGCTTCCGCAAGTTGTTTCGTCGTTATTCTAAAACGATGAATTAAATTACACTATGTTGTTTTGCTTCAAGTTTAGAAAAGTTTTAATAAATCCGTATTTTAGCATGAATGTTTAAATATAAATACTCGGTAATTTGTGATTATTTACGGAAATCGCTAAATTTATTTATGGTTGTTACAGTTGTCCTTGTTTCTGCCCAGTCACAGGTCTTACGGACCATAAGCCTTTGGCTTTGCGGTCCGTATCCGCTTTTTAATTATACCCGCCCAGCTCCGCCACCTTACGGTCCGTAAGGTGGTATCCTTGCGGTCCGTAAGCTTGGTCAGAAGACAAAAACTTTGAGAATTTTAATGTTTGTCCATGCAATCTTTTCACAACTCGAATCCAACGTCATTTTCAGCAGAATGGTCCACATGATCAGTTCTGAATTTCTCTTAAAAGCATTGCCATGCAAAATAATAGTCTTGGACTCTTTTTTAAAAGGTTAATGAATGTAGAATTTTGTCATTTTTGGCACATGTGCTCCCAAATTCTTGAATTCGGATTATTCCTCACAAACTTGAGTTGGGATTTATAATTTTTATTACCAGATGTATAAGAGGGCATAATAAAATATATTACAAGGCTTTGGGAACGTTAAAAGGACACTCAGAGGTAAAATTTAACATGTTGACGTTTTAACTCCTCTGCTTCGTAACTTTTCTATTCTTAAGTATGATGATTTTCGGTGTTCATCAATTTATTCCCTTGTGAACATGAATATCTTATGAGGTCATTCAGAGGCACGAGTTTGGCATGTTGATGCTTTTGGCCCTTTTATTTACATTGTTTGAAAATTTTAATCCCTCGGAATTAATTTATTACATGTTTAAAGTCCATGACACGTGTCTTTATAATATTGGTCTTGATTTTACGAGGTGTTACACCATCCGATCGGATGGTCATCCGTACGGATGACCATTCGATCGAATGGTCATTCGATCGAAGTGGTCCGGCGAGTTAGATTCGACGTTTAATTTTGCGTGTTGAGCGTTGCGATGCGTTTAAGCGAGTGTCGTTTAAGCGATGCGATAGGTTTATCTAATAGTCACACAAATACTATATCTAACATACAATCATCATAAATAACTTGCGTTTAGCGTTTGCGATTAGTTTGCGTTGCGATAGAGTTGCGATTGCGTTTTCGAATAATCACCACAAAACATAAATAAACATGCACAAGTAACACATAATTAGCACACACACGTAAAACAATATACAGAACGCATAATTCGAGTTGCGATGCGATTAGCGATAAATCGATTAACATGCGATTAAACCTCGATTGTTAATAGATACTCCACATTATACAACTAAAGTCAATAAAATAAAAGATTTGGTTACAAGTCAAAGAGTACAATCAATAATTAAGCAAGGAGTGACAAATCACAATTAGCAATCTTTTCTTCCTTTGACTTTGATTTTGACTTGTACTTTGACTTTCGAAACACGGGGTGTTACAGTAACCAAACAAGACATGGAATGGTAATGATCCATTGCATTCCCTCGTCCATTCCATTACCTCGTCCATTCCATTCCTTCGTCCATTCCATTACCCCATACCAAACAGACCCTTATTTTTAGGCTCAAGTTCGGCTTGTAAACAAGTTTAAATAAGCTAGGCTCGACTCGTCTCGTTTACACCAAGGCTCGATAAGGCTCGACGAGCCTAACGAGCTTCACACGCGAGTCTCGAGCTCGAGCTCGATAAGGCTTGGCTCGTTTCGAGCTTTTTTTCGAGTAGCTCGCGAGCCGCTCGGCTCGTTTGCACCCCTAATTTTCTTTTTTAGTTTCTACATTAGCACAATGGAGCTATCTTCGCCCATATCAAATTAAAATCGAAATCAACTAATTTGAGCATATGCATTTATTCACTTGCCGTCTTAGGTTTAAACGTGGGTGATAAATTATTGATCAAAAATTTTCTCTTTCCTGTTGCCAATACCTTAATAAAATTTTCTCTTTCGGTTGCGATACCTTAATAAACGGAGTTGATATCGATATAATTCCCGTTGTAACATGCGAATGAGTTCTACTAGTTAATATAAAATACATATTTAAATTTACTATATAAATAGTTTCTAAAAAGCAACTAGACTATGCTTGAAGTAGGGGTGTTCAAAAAAATCCGAATCCGAAATATCCGAAAACCCGTATCCGAAATATCCGAAATTTCGGATATCCGAATTTTCGGATATCCGAAAATCGGATAATCCAAAGTTTCGGATTCGGATGCTAATTTTCAAAAATTTCGGATAATCGGATTATCCGACTCCGAAAAAACTTAAATAATTTTTTTTATATATATATATGTAGTGTCTATTTACGGCCCACCCATCATGATCCAACCCATTTAGTTTTACCATAAGTCCATTCTAACACTCACGCTGCATCAGAACCTACATCTCAGTCTTCTTATCTTCCCCATCAAACCCTACCCTATCCACCAATGGCCTCTTCCACCCTACCCACTTTAACCACCGCTAAGCCCAACCAGAACCACCACATCCACCACCACTGCCGCACCTACAACGGCCACACCTTCATTCACCCTCAACCACCACGAAATCCCACCACTAAGAAACACCGCCATAACCAAACCCCCTGTCCCAATCCCTACCACTGTCGCAGTTGAACCCACCACCGGAACCCTAGTTCTGCTCCAGTTTCATCGTTAAAATCCACACTTGTTGCCGATTTCTCCGGTCGAAGGTCAACCCGGTTCATTTCCAAGATGCATATAGGCCGCCCTAAAGCCGGCGGGTCGGTTCGCCACTCTATTTCAGCAGAAGAAACTCTGCAATAGCTGATTCAGGCTAGCGGTGATGATCGGTTGGTGGGTCTGATGACTGTATTCATCATTTTGCATAATAATATACGTATATTATATTTTATTACAGGTTTACAAGGATATGGATATTTGATGTTTAGTGCTTATGTCAGGATTCATCATTTTTTATTGTTTTGTGTTCACGAATTAGTCTTGTTTTGAATGTTTGTGCTTGGATGAAACTTTGAACTATTGAAGCTTGAATTTTATTATGACTTTGTTTATTGTTTTAGATGTTATAAACATGAAAATTGGATATTTCGGATAACGGTTTTCACCGAATACAAGTTTTGTTGTGATCTACGCAGAAAATGGATTTTTTGGTTTTTTTATTCGGATATCCGTTTAGATATCCGAATCGGTATCCGAAATTTCGGATTCGGGTTCGGATATCAAAATTAACTATCCGAAATTTTCGGATATCCGATTTTCGGATATCCGAAAAGCGGATAATCCGAACTTGAACACCCCTAGCTTGAAGTCCCAGTTTTATTTGAATACTTGTTATAAGGTCTTTCACGTGAATAGAAAAGAAGATAATGTCTTTAACTAATTGATGCCCCGTTCGCGTTGCGAGGCGATGGTCGAATAGTTGTCAACCAATTAAAAAAACAGTACTATAGTTTTGCTAGAAAGGAAAAGTAAAAAGAGTGTTAGGTAACTTATTGACAAGATTTTTAGCTGGGGGCAAAGTTATATTTTTATTTTTACTTAAGGGAAAAACCGAATTTTTTTCCCATGGGTAAAATCCTAATTTTACCTAGGGGAAAACCATATTTTTATTTTGCACTGGGGGCAAAAACGTAATTTTGAATTTAGGGTGATATCGTAATTTTGAATTGAGGGGAAAATCGTAAATTTTAGCTGGGGGCAAAAGCATAATTTTATTTTGAACTGGGGGCAAAGACGTAATTTTAAACTGGGGGCAAACCGTAATTTTAAAGTGGGTATAAAATAATCAACTTGTGTATAATCGTAATTTTGAGGGGGGAGGGGAACAAATTTTATTTTGAACTGGGGTGAAAACGTAATTTTTGCTGAGGGTAAAAGCGTTATTTTGTTTACCGAAAGCGAATTTGTATTTTTTAGATCGGGGCAAAAGGGTAAATGTATTTTGAAGTTGGGGCATAACCGTGTTTTTTAACTAAGGGCAAAAACGTAATTTTAAAGTGGGAAAAAATATTAAACTGGTTGGTCCAACGTGTATTGCCCTCCGCCCATTTGAACCAATGGCAGAGAAAAACTATTTAGGGGCAAAGACGTAATTTTAAAGCGGGTAAAAAATAATAAATTGATTTGTCCAATGATGTATTGCCGACCGCTTATTTTGATCAATGGCAGGGAAACACTATTTCCTACCATGGTAAATATAGATATCCCATTTTTAGTTATAGATAACTATCATATGCTAAATTATAAAAAAAAAAAAATTACACTATGTTATTGCCCCCATTTTTAGCCAATAACCAAAGAAAACTATTCCCCTCCACGTAAAAAAAAAATTAAAAAAAAAAAAAAACTACACCATGTTATTGCCCCCATTTTTAGCCAATAACCAAAGAAAAGTATTCCCCTCCACGTAAATGTATATGTAAGAAATGAGATTTGGAGAGGGAAAAACTAAACTATTTTGAATTTCCTAAATTGCCCTTAAACCTGTTATTGAAAAACCCATTGTTTGACCTAATATCGTTCATTCTCTCTGGCGCCAAAACGTACCCATCGAACTTGTTTATTCTCTATCTCGATTGATATAATCAGACGGAACCAGGTACGACACTTGTATCAGTCATTGATTATCATGCCCGTGAGGGCTATATATGGTTTAAATCGATGTACCTGTTTCACTTTGCTGAATTTTAGGGTTTGTTTGAAACATATTGTTCATGAATTTAATTCGTTCTCTGGAAAAAAATAACTAGCGTTTTGTCAAAGAAATGGCAATATTGTTGGCGGAGCATGCCCAAACTTGTCTTTACAAACGATATGGTTGCAATGTCATCTAATCATCTTTCCAGACAGTTGAACAAGTATAAGCTTGTCAATGCCATCTTCCATGTTTTATTATTCCACAACGGTCCAACAATACTAGAGTTCGACCGTTCGGTTGTTCATCTTCATATGGAGTCTGAGTTTGCCCAGATAATAAGTTATCTTGCAAGGGAAAATACAGTGAAACAACTCTTTATTTTTAGTGATAATAGATCCTTCAAGTTACCGGTTTCTTTCTTTGCATTGCAAGGATTAGAAGTTGTACATCTTGAGAATTGTACTTTGGAACCACCATTGACGTTTAACAGATTTAGTTCACTGACGAGCATGACGTTTGACAATGTTGAGGTTTCTACTCAAATGCTTCAACGGTTTCTCTCCAAGTGCCCCCAGCTTGTGAATCCCCATTTTGTAAGCTCCATAACTATTTATGAATTAAAGCTTCTTCAATTAATGATGTTATACTAAAGATGTTTTAATGCAGTATGAATATCAAAAAGACTTCGACTCTTTACCAGGAGGAAACAAGTTTACATTTGCTGATCTTTTACAATGTGTTCCTATGATTGAGACTTTGGAAATGTCAGGGTATTATTGGAAGGTAGGATTAAGATTAAATATTACATCTGATGTAAGAATATATTGTTTTCTAATTTTGACTAATTTTGACTTTCGTACTCGGTTAAAGTGCTTGTCTGCAGCTGGCATGCCACGTAAGCTTCCAGCTTCACTAGTCCATCTCAAAAATCTGTTTTTGGATGTATGCATGGCCGAAAAAAATGATATTTCTGCGGTGCTTTGTATGATAATGAGCTCTCCGTTGTTGGAGAAAATTGATTTTCTGGTAACTAGTTTTATTATTTTAGCAATGGTAGTGGTTTTTATACTTTTATTGACATTTTTAATTAATCTTCTAATTAGATGTGGGATAATGAGAAGTTGCCTGTTCAGCAAACTCCCACCAACTTCCTTGATCCCGAAAACTACTCAGATTTGAAATTGGATCATCTTGAGACATGCAGATAGAAAACTATAGTAACTTGCCTCTCGAGATGGAATTTGTGAAACTCATCATGGACAAGTCACCTGTGCTAAAGAAAGTACGACTTAAGCATCGACTCATTCTTTCTGTTGATGAAGAACTGGAGATACTTTCACATTTCCGCAGGCATCACCTTGTGCTTTTAGAGGAAGTGAATTTCTGAAACTCATCAATCGCCCATAAACTACTTTATAAAGGCTGTTATTTTTATGCAGCTAATATCCTTCATTAGGATCAAGGATTGTAATCACAGAATGCTTTTTTGGATTATTTCATATGTGTAAATTCTCATGCCGCGTGTTCCTTTTCTCTAAATTATAAACAGGCTCCTTTATTCTCCTGGTGATCTATTTTAACAAGTTTTTAAATGCTAGTTATTTAGATATTATGTAACGCCCCAAAACCCGAATGTTTATATTCGTTTTATGTTCCCCATGAATATTCAATGAAATAAATAACTAGTCTATTTGACCTAGTTAAGTGTATGGTGAAAACCATTAAAAGATGAAAGTGGTGCCAATTGTGTTTTAGAGGTAAACACGAGGGACTAAAGTGGTATGGAATGAAAGTTATGTTAATAAATAAAAGATCACACACACACATACACACTTTCGTGTGTGTTCTGGATAGATCGATCAGGGGCTCTCAAGAGCCCCAAACCCTAGTTCATGCAAAAGCTTCAAATTGAAGAATGAATCAAGGCCCAAATTCACAACCGAGCATGAATTAGTGATCACCTTCACAAGGGGATCGTAAGGTATGTCTTGAATCAAAGATTGGTGATCATGTGTGAAGTGGGTTATGTTCTAATCCGTAAGTTAATGTGAAATTGATCATGTATAAGTGTTAGAATCATCATATAGAACATATGTTATGTATGGTTTGTGTTAATTTGATGTGTAAAGGTGAAACCCAATTGTTAGGGTGAAGATGATAGCATGGATATATCATCAAGGTCCAATTCTTGTCCAAAATTGATGTATCATGTTATGTATGATGGATTCTTGTTAGAAGGATTGGAAGAAATGTGATGATTATATGTTTGATGATTATGCATGTATGATTCGTGTTGATTGGAAGGAAGAAATTGATGAATTATGTATGAAATTAGAAGATTGTGCATGAATTAGTTGTACGTTATGCTTAGAAGGTAGTACGCACACCAAGTGTTTGATGAAATGCCTAGGTGAGCTTAATAGATGAAATTGTATGTAAGTAAAAGATGATATGTATATAGTGATGTCCGTATAGTCGATTATAATGTTACGGGTATATAATGAAAAGTCAAAAGTTAAAGTAAATGGACCGTTGACTTCTAAAAGTCAACTGTCATGTTGTCATAATTGTAAGACTAAAGTAAGTTATATGATGCGTGTTAGACGTATGTGTGTCTAATGCGATGACATTACGGACTCCACGAGTTGGAAATGATATGAATTTGGTTACATGTATTATGCTTGTTAGAAGTGACTATGAACGTCAAATATGAATTATACGATCGATATGATCGTTAGCTTGTACAATTATGTATGCTAATAAGAATGTGATTTGGTGACATGAAAGTATAGGAATCATGTCGAGAAGGACTCAAGCATGAAAGGCTAACGGGTCAAAAAGAGACAAGATAACGGACACGAACTCGGACGCACAAGGTAAGTGATTTCTGCAATCACTTCTTATGTTCGTTTAAGTTATAAGGCGTTTTAATTAACTAAGCATGATGGTTGAAGTCAATTATGTGTCGTAGTCTTTCATCGTAAAGGATGGGATTAAAGTTGACCAAAATGCCCTTGATGGGTATTTTGGGCAAATGATCTTAATAAGTGGTTTAAGAACAAGTTATACGATTAGTTTAATGTTTTGGACAAGTATGGAAATGGGAAGTATGGTTTTGTTGTCATAAACCGTTTAATGCGCAAATACCCATAACGGGTCAAATAGTTAGAAAATGATAATAAGCCGATAGAGCGTAAGTTAAGAATTTCCTTAATCCGGATGTGGGATTTTAAGTTCATATGATAGAATGTGAATTTACAAGCATGTAGGAAGAAACGGGAGGTTAAAGCGGGATCCCATAGCCCAGGTAAGAATCCCACCTCAGGTTCCTGAACCTTAAAGCGGGATCCCATAGCCCAGGTAAGAATCCCACCTCAGGTTCCTGAACCTTAAAGCGGGATCCCATAGCCCAGGCAAGAATCCCACCTTAGGTTCCATTTAGGAACCTTAAAGTGGGATCCTGTACCCCAGGTAAGAATTATTAATTTAATTCTCATTGGCAAACATGCAATGATGTGGGAAAGGTTTGTATGCATGTAGATGTGTATGTATGTATGTGTAAAGATATGTACGAGGGTATGTATGTATGCAATGATGTGGGAAAGGTTTGTATGCATGTAGATGTGTATGTATGTATGTGTAAAGATATGTACGAGGGTATGTATGTATGCAATGATGTGGGAAAGGTTTGTATGCATGTAGATGTGTATGTATGTATGTGTAAAGATATGTACGAGGGTATGTATGTATGCAATGATGTGGGAAAGGTTTGTATGCATGTAGATGTGTATGTATGTGTGCGTAAAGATATGTACGAGGGTATGTATGTATGCAATGATGTGGGAAAGGTTTGTATGCATGTAGATGTGTATGTATGTATGTGTAAAGATATGTACGAGGGTATGTATGTATGCAATGATGTGGGAAAGGGTTGTATGCATGTAGATGTGTATGTATGTATGTGTAAAGATATGTACGAGGGTATGTATGTGTGTAATGATGTAGGAAAGGTTTGTATGTATGTAGATGTGTATGTATGTATGTATAAAGGCATGTATGAGTGTATGCACGTATGTAAAGTTGTAGGGAAAAGATGTACGTATGTAGATATGTATGTGAGTACGTATGTAAGCATGATTTAGAGACGATGAGGGTTAACGTTATTAATGGTGTACCTCGAGAATGAAAAGTAATGCAGGTACATTATTGAAGCCTCACCAGGAAATGGATATGCAGATGAAATGCTTAAAGCTTAAAAGATGACGAAGTGTGAAGTGTACGCGAATGAACTTTGTTTCTTTAATGTGTGCTAATGTTATGAATGTGTGTGGTAAATGCAGGTTATGACAACTGGCCCAAACCGGTAATTTCCGTACACATTAATTATTGCTTAATGACTGCAATTATGAGTTTAATTGTCAGCAATGTCTGAACACATGATTAAACAAGTGAATTCATGCATGTTGTATACTACAAAATATTGCTTTATGCATAAACGAGAGCGTTGCGTCAGAATAATAGTAAACTCACCGGTAAGACACAATGTGTCAACAGAACTGCAGAAAGCAGTCAGACATCAGAATAGAGGCCTAGGTGTAGGTCCGACGACAAGAATGCATTAAACCCAAGAGTACATACAAGGGTTTAATTTATATACATTGCGAAAGCAAAAATAAGCACTAAAAAGCACCCGAAACGCACTTTAAGTGCAGAATTTATACAAATCAGCAATAATTCAGCATTTAGACATATAAATATTATGCAGAAATGTCGTTTTATTATCCAGAATATTTCCCTAAGTATTGGGAATTGAAAGAGTACTAGAAAGGTACTTAAACGACACTAAAAAGTGTAATTTAGCACTTTAACGAATCGGTGTGTAACCGAACGACCGGACTTTACCCGGAACATAAAAATAATGTCAATGACATTGTTTATACTTTTTGAGCTAGTTATGATCACTAAACACCCTAACACACTATATAACACACCATACACATAAACACTAACTAATACACTTATCTTCCAAGTAAATCACCTAACTTAACATCAAAACCAAACTAGACCCCCCCCCCCCTTGGTTGGGACGGTCACATGTGGGTCCCCATCAAAAATCTTCACTTGATCTTCATAATCCCACTAAATCTTCCTAAAGATTGGCTTGATATCTTGGAAGATCATGTTTAGTACTATGGGAACATATTATTCAATGGGTAAAGAAATTGGATCTTTATATAAGACTAAGGCTTCCACTCAACACTAAACAAAACACACTCTCTCTCCCTCACTATAAGCTTACGGCCAAGCACCACCCACCCTCCATCCATCATTTTCGATTTTGTTCATCACATTCCAAGTATCTACAAGTGATAAGGATCACGTATTAGGAGTCTTGGAGCAAACGGAAGGCGAAGGACCTCTCTACTTTGCTTTTATCCACTCGATTTGTGCTTAGATTCTTCCCTAGCCTTGAGCTAGAGGTATAATGCTTAAAACTCATACTTTAACTAATCTAAGGTGGTTAATAAGATGTATGATGATTAAAACTCGGAATCTTGCATTTTGAAGCATTAAAGTCCACTAAACTTGCAAGTATTGTTGGTTAAAAGCATTTATGTTGTGTAAAAGTTGTAGTATTTGAAATATATGGTTATCTAGACCCGATCTATGATGTGGTAGCTCGGATCATCGTTTAACCCGGTTTGGTAAGATCATGGATCTTAACATAAAGCTATTTTAGAAGTAACAAGGGTTAAAAGGTGAAACCCTACCACACATAAACCATGAACTTGTGTAAAAATGTTTTAACTTGTACAAAAGTGTTTAAAACTAGTAGATCTACGTATCTACAAGCGGTATTTTCAAAGGACCAAGTGTCCAAGAAACCACATGTTCTAAACCGGATCTTACACAAACAAAAGTGGTTTTTGTGAACAAACAAGTGTATGGATACTTGTGTAACAAAGGTTTTAACAAAGAAATAATTTTCGTAAAAACCGACTAGAAGTTGTAAAACTTCATATTCTTTAAAGATAAAGTTTTTAAGAAATTAAACTTATTTTTAAAGATAACAAGACTTACTAAATGTGCTAGTAAGATACTACACAATCTTGGTAAATATCCAAGTTCATGAAGTGGGGAAAAGTAGTGATTATTGTAGATAATTGTTGTTGCTGATTATTGATGATTGATGGTGATTTAAAAGAAAATAAACACACGTTTTGAAAACATGGGAAACCTCCATTTTTAGGGGAAATTAATAAATTTTGACACTTAGAAAAATATAAGTTTTTGAGAAACTTATTCCCTAAAAATGTGTTTAAGAGTATTACTAAGGTTTCCCTGATTTTTGATGATAAGAAATGAGGATTTCTTCAAGAATAAAAAATGGATAATAAGTATATATTTTTGAGAGAAAAATATATATTATTTGATCACCAACTTGTGTGTTAAGTGTATATAGAATGTGTTATACGTGCTAGTGTATTAAGACTTAAAAATACACTAAATACTCATGAGGAGTAGAAATATAAAAATACATATACAACATACAAGAAACATAATTCGGGTGCAAAGTGCAAAACATAAAAGACTTATATTTATTTTTGGAGAAAATAATATAAGTAAGATACTTAGTTAAAAATATAAGAATATTTTTAACACAAGAAAATATACACAAAAGAGAGTGACTGTACTTGTGCGACGCAAGTCTAGTGACTAACGTTAAGAAAACGCGTATAGGTTACGACGTTATTTAAGCAAATCCGGTGGAGTTTACGACGCTAGGAACGCAAAGTTGTGAGTTCATGCTCCCCCTTTTCTCTTTAACTGTTTTCAGTTTTTATAACTTCGGGGGTGAAATACATGTACAAAAGTACAATATTTATAAATGGTATGATATAAATACAAGAAGTACACTTGGTGAGAACGAGAACCAAGTGTGACAAAATATAAGAATACAAGAAGTACGCTTGGTGAGAACGAGAACCAAGTGTGACAAAATATAAGAATACAAGAAGTACGCTTGGTGAGAACGAGAACCAAGTGTGACGAAATATAAGAATATGAGAAGCGCACTTGGTGAGAACGAGAACCAAGTATGAGGCGCTATGAGAAATGATAACAAGAAACGCGCTTGGTGAGGACGAGAACCAAGTAGGATGCGTTATGAGAAATAGTGTCACGAATAGGGTAAAGAAGCACCATTAATCAACGTATACATTCAGACCGCAGAACAAAAGGTTAGATCTAACGGGTGCCTGGCAGCCCCACTCCCGGTCGGGGCGAGAACCGAGGAGTGTTTTTGTGTCTCAGAATATACCAATTAAATGCCTTAGGTTTGGTGACTTCCTATGACGTGCCACATGTTAATGGCTTTGCAACCCATTAACAATTTGATATTTACAGAAATACTGTATTTACATAAAATTCATACCATTCAAAAATTGATATATAACTTGAAGTACGTGGGGTACTCAAGAGAATTGATATATAACTTGAAGTACGTGGGGTACTCAAGAGGATTGATATATAGCTTGAAGTACGTGGGGTACTCAAGAGAATTGATAAATAACTAGAAGTACGTGGAGTACTCGAGAAAAACTTGATTTACTCACAAACTATGTTTTCATACAAAGTATACAAACATGAAAAACAAAACTGCATGAATTCACACCAACATTATGTTGACGTTTTTCCAAAAACTCACATGTATTTCAGGTAACTAGGATGGATGTGCGCGTGGTCCTGCTTATGCTCGTGGATGTCGCTTGTGTTTAACTTTAAATAAAGTTGTAAACTTTTAAGACAATGTTTTATGCTGTCTAGCGATGTAAACGCTAAACTTATGTTTTCAAATCATGGTATTTGATGTTATTTTGTGAGCATGTAGCATGTTTACTCTTCGTATGCAATGAGAACCTTTCACGATCACACCTCGTGCTTCCGCCATAGAAAGGGGTGTGACAGATTGGTATCAGAGCTGCGATTGTAGTGAACCAGGATTCCTTCTCGAGTCTAGTCTACAATCTCTAGGATCCATTCACGAAAACAATTTTCAAAGAGTTTTCATTGCATAAAACGTCCCGCGACATCCACTGCCTGAAACTGTTTACATGAGTCTAGAAAAGACACTACGAGACTTAGAGTGCACTTGAGTAGCACTTGTCGTTGGCTAGAAACTACTTGCAATCATGTGTGATAATTAGCATGTACTAGAAGTAGAATGTCACAAGTATATGTGACTTTACCTGAAAGCAATGGCCTACCTGAAGGAAGAAATACGAGGATGAAACGAACTGTGCGGACTGTGCAAGGAGTTACGTAATTATGGATGCATACATAATTATGGAATTCAGTGCACAGAAACCACAGCAAGTCTTGTCACGTGTGGATTCCCTCAGTGCAAGCCTACTAAGTACTCTGCTAGAGTAATAATTGTTTGATGTCCCTTATGTGATATATACCTGTGAATATATCTATACTACTACTGCCTAGTAGGACGATATCAAACAAATGTCTAACCCTGTTGTGTTATGTTCTGTCAGAACATGGCACCCAGGAAAACTGTGAATGCTCGCAATGACGACCAACCTCCTCCTCCCCTACTGCCAAGAACTGCTGAGGAGCTGAACGCTCTACTGGAGGAAAGGATCTCCGCTGCTATCGCCCAGTACGAGGCGAACCGAACTCAAGACAGTGGAGGACCAAGCAACGCTAGGGGTAATGGGAATGGAGATTCGTCTGGAGGCAATGCAGCTCAAGGTAACCTTGAGACACTATACTAAGCATGAGGAAATTTATGAACGGTCTTTGTTTCATTATTTCTTCGATTGCTCACATATGAATTGGTTGAATCAATTCCAGGCTGCACTTTCAAGCAGTTCCTCGACTGCAAGCCGATGAACTATGACGGCACAGGAGGTGCAGTAGCATTTGTGCGCTGGACGGAGAAGACTGAAGCTACTTTCCGCATGAGCAAGTGTACTACGGATCAACAAGTCACCTTTGCTACTGGGTTGTTTGTCGATGAAGCTCTGACTTGGTGGAACCTGCAAGCCCAAACTTTGGGTGATGATGCCGCTTATGGCCTAACTTGGGATGCACTGAAGGAAAGAATGAGAGAGAAGTACTGCTCTCGCGCCGAACTCCAAAGGCTGGAGACAGAGTTCTGGCACTTGACTATGGAAGGTGCTGACATCAATGGTTACACTCGAAGGTTCCACGATCTGTCAAGAGTGCTTCCCTACATGGTGACTCCTGAATTTAAGCGTGTGGAACGCTACATTTGGGGACTGGCCTCAGAATTTCGAGGCATGGTGACGTCGGCCAAACCTCAAACGATCACCGAGGCTGTAACTCTGGCTGTCAGCCTCACTGAAGATTGTGTTCGTATGAAGAAGCTATCATTGAACCCCACTGAGAAGACCGAGACGCATGCTGAGTCGTCCGGTGACAAAAAGAGAAAGCATACAAGTGTGAACCAAGCTACTCGCAACAACAAGGGTTTCAACAAGAAGCGCGACACTAACCCGCCTCAGGAGATGAAAACCCATGCAACCAAAGCATACCAAGGCTCCATGCCTAGATGCCAAAAATGTAAGTATCATCATGATGGAGCTTGTCGCGTTCCAAGGTGCGACAAATGTGGTAAATTGGGTCATCAAACAGAAGACTGTTGGGGAAAAGGAAAGAACCGAAGTGGGAACGGTGCTGGTAACAAGAATGGCAACGGGAAAGGGCAAGGATGCTTCAAGTGTGGAAGCAATGATCATTTCATGAAGAACTGCCCAGAGAGAAACAACGCTCCAGCTCGAGCATTTGTGATTGGAGCAAGAGACGCACGCGAGGACCCTAACGTGGTCACCGGTACGTTTCTCATTAACAATCACTTTGCATCCATATTATTCGACACTGGCGCCGATTATAGCTTCATGTCTGTGGAATTTAAACGCATACTCGGAATAGAATCTAGTAGATTAGAAATTCCTTATTCCATAGAATTGGCCAATGGTAAACTTGTTGAATCGGGAGAAGTTGTCAGAGGCTGCACATTAGAACTTGGCGAACGAAATTTTAGCATCGACCTCCTACCTATTCAATTGGGTAGCTTCGATGTGGTAGTCGGAATGGACTGGTTGTCCAAGAACAAAGCTGAAGTTGTTTGTCATGAGAAAATCATTCGCATCCCTTTAGCGAATGGTGAAACTCTCGTCGTGCATGGAGAAAAACGAGACGCGCCTCTTCGAATCATCAGTTGTATGAAGGCACAGAAGTGCTTAAGGAAAGGATGTGTCGCTTTCCTAGCACACGTTATAGACAAGAAGGCTGAGGAGCCGAAACTCGAAGACATTCCTGTGGTGAAGGAATTTCCTGATGTGTTCCCTGAAGATCTGCCAGGATTACCCCCGCAACGACAAGTCGAATTCCGTATAGACTTGGTTCCAGGAGCTGCTCCTGTAGCCAAGGCACCCTATCGACTTGCTCCACCCGAAATGCAAGAATTATCTACACAACTCCAGGAGTTGTTGGATAAAGGATTCATAAGGCCAAGCTTCTCACCTTGGGGAGCTCCAGTATTATTCGTGAAGAAGAAGGATGGAACATTGCGGATGTGTATCGATTACAGGGAACTAAACAAACTCACAATCAAGAATCGGTATCCGCTACCGAGGATTGATGACTTATTTGATCAACTGCAAGGATCAAGCTACTATTCCAAGATCGACCTTCGATCTGGATACCATCAGCTGAGAATCCAAGATGAAAGCGTGCCAAAGACTGCATTCAGAACACGATATGGGCACTACGAATTTCTTGTGATGCCGTTTGGGCTGACGAATGCACCAGCGGTCTTTATGGATCTGATGAACCGCGTATGCAAACCATATCTCGATAAATTCGTGATTGTATTTATCGATGATATCCTGATTTACTCGCGAACGAAAGAAGAGCACGAGCAACATCTTAGAACCATCTTGGAGCTACTGAAGAAAGAGAAACTTTATGCAAAGTTCTCGAAATGCGAATTCTGGATTCGCGAAGTACAATTTCTTGGCCACGTGGTGAATGAGAAGGGCATTCATGTAGACCCGTCCAAGATTGAAGCGATAAATAATTGGGAAGCTCCCAAGACCCCAACTGAAGTTCGTCAATTTTTGGGTTTAGCGGGCTATTACCGGCGATTCATCGAGAATTTCTCAAAAATAGCTCAACCGCTAACGACCCTTACACAGAAGGACATGAAATACGACTGGGGTCACAAACAAGAAGAAGCCTTTCAGCTACTTAAGAACAAACTCTGCGATGCACCGATACTATCGTTACCCGAAGGTACTGAAGACTTCGTGGTATACTGTGACGCTTCACGACAAGGTTTGGGTTGCGTGCTCATGCAACGCCAAAAAGTCATCGCTTATGCTTCAAGACAACTGAAGGTTCACGAGAGAAATTATACCACTCACGACCTGGAGCTGGGTGCAGTGGTATTCGCCTTGAAGATTTGGCGACATTATTTATATGGTACTCGATGTACAATCTTCACAGATCACAAAAGCTTACAACACATATTTGATCAGAAGGAATTGAATATGCGCCAGCGACGTTGGGTCGAGCTGCTAAATGATTACGACTGTGAGATTAAGTACCATCCTGGAAAGGCAAACGTCGTAGCGGACGCGTTGAGCCGAAAAGAAAGGATTAAGACCCTAAGGGTTCGAGCATTGGAAATGACGATTCGAACGAACCTCACTGCACGCATTCGGGATGCACAACAAGAAGCTCTTAAAGAAGAGAATCGTAAGGCTGAATACCTACGGGGTATGCTGAAATACATGGTGCCAAACGAAGAGGGAGCCTTATACTTTAAGAAGCGTATTTGGGTTCCACTCTATGGTGGCATACGAGAAGTCATCCTTAATGAAGCCCACAAATCGAGATATTCGATCCACCCAGGATCGGACAAGATGTACCAAGACTTGAAAGAGTACTATTGGTGGCCGAGACTCAAAAGCGACGTTGCTGTTTATGTTGGAAAATGCCTAACCTGTGCGAAGGTTAAGGCCGAATATCAGAAACCGTCCGGCCTACTACAACAACCAGAGATTCCCGTATGGAAGTGGGAACAAATCTCGATGGACTTCATAACAAAATTACCCAGGACCCCGAGAGGGCACGATATGATATGGGTAATAGTTGATCGATTAACGAAGTCTGCGCATTTCCTACCAATCCGAGAGAAGGATAGCACTGGGAAGCTGGCAGAGATATACTTAAGAGAAATTGTGGCACGTCATGGAGTGCCAATCTCAATCATTTCAGACAGAGATGGACGCTTTGTCTCAAGAATCTGGCAATCATTTCAGGAAGCCTTTGGATCTCAGTTAGATCTGAGCACGGCATTCCATCCGCAAACAGACGGCCAGAGCGAACGGACTATACAAACGTTAGAAGATATGCTTCGCGCATGTGTCATGGATCTAGGCGGCAGCTGGGATACTCATCTACCTTTAGTTGAGTTTTCCTACAATAACAGTTATCATACGAGCATAAAAGCCGCGCCGTTCGAAGCTCTGTATGGCCGCAAATGCCGATCGCCCTTATGTTGGGCAGATGCCGGAGATAAACGTATGGTTGGTCCTGAACTTGTACAAGAGACAACCGACAAGATTGCGCAGATCCGAGAGCGCATTAAGGCGGCTCGAGAGCGACAAAGGAGCTACGCGGATCCGAATAGGAAATCGGTAGATTTCAAGGTGGGAGACAAAGTGTTGTTAAAAGTCTCACCATGGAAGGGCGTAGTCAGATTTGGAAAGCGTGGAAAGTTGAATCCACGATACATCGGACCATTCAGAATATTGAGAAGAATTGGTACCGTGGCATACAAGTTGGAGTTACCGGCAGAACTTAATGGAGTACATGATACGTTTCATGTATCCAACCTGAAGAAGAGTCCAACGCAAGAAAACGTGACCATCCCGTTGGATGAAGTGCATGTTGATGAAGCCCTCCGATTTACAGAACAACCCATTGAGGTTACCGACTGGAAAGTCAACAAGACCAGGAGGAGCAGTGTGAAACTTGTCAAAGTACGTTGGAGCTCTAAGCACGGACCCGAGTACACATGGGAACGTGAAGACCAGTTCAAGAAAAAGTATCCCCACCTATTCAAGAAGACTCCAGCGAGAGTTAGTTCAGCCTGAATTTCGGGACGAAATTCTTTTAACGGGGGGAGACTGTGACAACTGGCCCAAACCGGTAATTTCCGTACACATTAATTATTGCTTAATGACTGCAATTATGAGTTTAATTGTCAGCAATGTCTGAACACATGATTAAACAAGTGAATTCATGCATGTTGTATACTACAAAATATTGCTTTATGCATAAACGAGAGCGTTGCGTCAGAATAATAGTAAACTCACCGGTAAGACACAATGTGTCAACAGAACTGCAGAAAGCAGTCAGACATCAGAATAGAGGCCTAGGTGTAGGTCCGACGACAAGAATGCATTAAACCCAAGAGTACATACAAGGGTTTAATTTATATACATTGCGAAAGCAAAAATAAGCACTAAAAAGCACCCGAAACGCACTTTAAGTGCAGAATTTATACAAATCAGCAATAATTCAACATTTAGACATATAAATATTATGCAGAAATGTCGTTTTATTATCCAGAATATTTCCCTAAGTATTGGGAATTGAAAGAGTACTAGAAAGGTACTTAAACGACACTAAAAAGTGTAATTTAGCACTTTAACGAATCGGTGTGTAACCGAACGACCGGACTTTACCCGGAACATAAAAATAATGTCAATGACATTGTTTATACTTTTTGAGCTAGTTATGATCACTAAACACCCTAACACACTATATAACACACCATACACATAAACACTAACTAATACACTTATCTTCCAAGTAAATCACCTAACTTAACATCAAAACCAAACTAGACCCCCCCCCTTGGTTGGGACGGTCACATGTGGGTCCCCATCAAAAATCTTCACTTGATCTTCATAATCCCACTAAATCTTCCTAAAGATTGGCTTGATATCTTGGAAGATCATGTTTAGTACTATGGGAACATATTATTCAATGGGTAAAGAAATTGGATCTTTATATAAGACTAAGGCTTCCACTCAACACTAAACAAAACACACTCTCTCTCCCTCACTATAAGCTTACGGCCAAGCACCACCCACCCTCCATCCATCATTTTCGATTTTGTTCATCACATTCCAAGTATCTACAAGTGATAAGGATCACGTATTAGGAGTCTTGGAGCAAACGGAAGGCGAAGGACCTCTCTACTTTGCTTTTATCCACTCGATTTGTGCTTAGATTCTTCCCTAGCCTTGAGCTAGAGGTATAATGCTTAAAACTCATACTTTAACTAATCTAAGGTGGTTAATAAGATGTATGATGATTAAAACTCGGAATCTTGCATTTTGAAGCATTAAAGTCCACTAAACTTGCAAGTATTGTTGGTTAAAAGCATTTATGTTGTGTAAAAGTTGTAGTATTTGAAATATATGGTTATCTAGACCCGATCTATGATGTGGTAGCTCGGATCATCGTTTAACCCGGTTTGGTAAGATCATGGATCTTAACATAAAGCTATTTTAGAAGTAACAAGGGTTAAAAGGTGAAACCCTACCACACATAAACCATGAACTTGTGTAAAAATGTTTTAACTTGTACAAAAGTGTTTAAAACTAGTAGATCTACGTATCTACAAGCGGTATTTTCAAAGGACCAAGTGTCCAAGAAACCACATGTTCTAAACCGGATCTTACACAAACAAAAGTGGTTTTTGTGAACAAACAAGTGTATGGATACTTGTGTAACAAAGGTTTTAACAAAGAAATAATTTTCGTAAAAACCGACTAGAAGTTGTAAAACTTCATATTCTTTAAAGATAAAGTTTTTAAGAAATTAAACTTATTTTTAAAGATAACAAGACTTACTAAATGTGCTAGTAAGATACTACACAATCTTGGTAAATATCCAAGTTCATGAAGTGGGGAAAAGTAGTGATTATTGTAGATAATTGTTGTTGCTGATTATTGATGATTGATGGTGATTTAAAAGAAAATAAACACACGTTTTGAAAACGTGGGAAACCTCCATTTTTAGGGGAAATTCTGTCAAAATTTTTATAAATTTTGACACTTAGAAAAATATAAGTTTTTGAGAAACTTATTCCCTAAAAATGTGTTTAAGAGTATTACTAAGGTTTCCCTGATTTTTGATGATAAGAAATGAGGATTTCTTCAAGAATAAAAAATGGATAATAAGTATATATTTTTGAGAGAAAAATATATATTATTTGATCACCAACTTGTGTGTTAAGTGTATATAGAATGTGTTATACGTGCTAGTGTATTAAGACTTAAAAATACACTAAATACTCATGAGGAGTAGAAATATAAAAATACATATACAACATACAAGAAACATAATTCGGGTGCAAAGTGCAAAACATAAAAGACTTATATTTATTTTTGGAGAAAATAATATAAGTAAGATACTTAGTTAAAAATATAAGAATATTTTTAACACAAGAAAATATACACAAAAGAGAGTGACTGTACTTGTGCGACGCAAGTCTAGTGACTAACGTTAAGAAAACGCGTATAGGTTACGACGTTATTTAAGCAAATCCGGTGGAGTTTACGACGCTAGGAACGCAAAGTTGTGAGTTCATGCTCCCCCTTTTCTCTTTAACTGTTTTCAGTTTTTATAACTTCGGGGGTGAAATACATGTACAAAAGTACAATATTTATAAATGGTATGATATAAATACAAGAAGTACACTTGGTGAGAACGAGAACCAAGTGTGACAAAATATAAGAATACAAGAAGTACGCTTGGTGAGAACGAGAACCAAGTGTGACAAAATATAAGAATACAAGAAGTACGCTTGGTGAGAACGAGAACCAAGTGTGACGAAATATAAGAATATGAGAAGCGCACTTGGTGAGAACGAGAACCAAGTATGAGGCGCTATGAGAAATGATAACAAGAAACGCGCTTGGTGAGGACGAGAACCAAGTAGGATGCGTTATGAGAAATAGTGTCACGAATAGGGTAAAGAAGCACCATTAATCAACGTATACATTCAGACCGCAGAACAAAAGGTTAGATCTAACGGGTGCCTGGCAGCCCCACTCCCGGTCGGGGCGAGAACCGAGGAGTGTTTTTGTGTCTCAGAATATACCAATTAAATGCCTTAGGTTTGGTGACTTCCTATGACGTGCCACATGTTAATGGCTTTGCAACCCATTAACAATTTGATATTTACAGAAATACTGTATTTACATAAAATTCATACCATTCAAAAATTGATATATAACTTGAAGTACGTGGGGTACTCAAGAGAATTGATATATAACTTGAAGTACGTGGGGTACTCAAGAGGATTGATATATAGCTTGAAGTACGTGGGGTACTCAAGAGAATTGATAAATAACTAGAAGTACGTGGAGTACTCGAGAAAAACTTGATTTACTCACAAACTATGTTTTCATACAAAGTATACAAACATGAAAAACAAAACTGCATGAATTCACACCAACATTATGTTGACGTTTTTCCAAAAACTCACATGTATTTCAGGTAACTAGGATGGATGTGCGCGTGGTCCTGCTTATGCTCGTGGATGTCGCTTGTGTTTAACTTTAAATAAAGTTGTAAACTTTTAAGACAATGTTTTATGCTGTCTAGCGATGTAAACGCTAAACTTATGTTTTCAAATCATGGTATTTGATGTTATTTTGTGAGCATGTAGCATGTTTACTCTTCGTATGCAATGAGAACCTTTCACGATCACACCTCGTGCTTCCGCCATAGAAAGGGGTGTGACAGATTGGTATCAGAGCTGCGATTGTAGTGAACCAGGATTCCTTCTCGAGTCTAGTCTACAATCTCTAGGATCCATTCACGAAAACAATTTTCAAAGAGTTTTCATTGCATAAAACGTCCCGCGACATCCACTGCCTGAAACTGTTTACATGAGTCTAGAAAAGACACTACGAGACTTAGAGTGCACTTGAGTAGCACTTGTCGTTGGCTAGAAACTACTTGCAATCATGTGTGATAATTAGCATGTACTAGAAGTAGAATGTCACAAGTATATGTGACTTTACCTGAAAGCAATGGCCTACCTGAAGGAAGAAATACGAGGATGAAACGAACTGTGCGGACTGTGCAAGGAGTTACGTAATTATGGATGCATACATAATTATGGAATTCAGTGCACAGAAACCACAGCAAGTCTTGTCACGTGTGGATTCCCTCAGTGCAAGCCTACTAAGTACTCTGCTAGAGTAATAATTGTTTGATGTCCCTTATGTGATATATACCTGTGAATATATCTATACTACTACTGCCTAGTAGGACGATATCAAACAAATGTCTAACCCTGTTGTGTTATGTTCTGTCAGAACATGGCACCCAGGAAAACTGTGAATGCTCGCAATGACGACCAACCTCCTCCTCCCCTACTGCCAAGAACTGCTGAGGAGCTGAACGCTCTACTGGAGGAAAGGATCTCCTCTGCTATCGCCCAGTACGAGGCGAACCGAACTCAAGACAGTGGAGGACCAAGCAACGCTAGGGGTAATGGGAATGGAGATTCGTCTGGAGGCAATGCAGCTCAAGGTAACCTTGAGACACTATACTAAGCATGAGGAAATTTATGAACGGTCTTTGTTTCATTATTTCTTCGATTGCTCACATATGAATTGGTTGAATCAATTCCAGGCTGCACTTTCAAGCAGTTCCTCGACTGCAAGCCGATGAACTATGACGGCACAGGAGGTGCAGTAGCATTTGTGCGCTGGACGGAGAAGACTGAAGCTACTTTCCGCATGAGCAAGTGTACTACGGATCAACAAGTCACCTTTGCTACTGGGTTGTTTGTCGATGAAGCTCTGACTTGGTGGAACCTGCAAGCCCAAACTTTGGGTGATGATGCCGCTTATGGCCTAACTTGGGATGCACTGAAGGAAAGAATGAGAGAGAAGTACTGCTCTCGCGCCGAACTCCAAAGGCTGGAGACAGAGTTCTGGCACTTGACTATGGAAGGTGCTGACATCAATGGTTACACTCGAAGGTTCCACGATCTGTCAAGAGTGCTTCCCTACATGGTGACTCCTGAATTTAAGCGTGTGGAACGCTACATTTGGGGACTGGCCTCAGAATTTCGAGGCATGGTGACGTCGGCCAAACCTCAAACGATCACCGAGGCTGTAACTCTGGCTGTCAGCCTCACTGAAGATTGTGTTCGTATGAAGAAGCTATCATTGAACCCCACTGAGAAGACCGAGACGCATGCTGAGTCGTCCGGTGACAAAAAGAGAAAGCATACAAGTGTGAACCAAGCTACTCGCAACAACAAGGGTTTCAACAAGAAGCGCGACACTAACCCGCCTCAGGAGATGAAAACCCATGCAACCAAAGCATACCAAGGCTCCATGCCTAGATGCCAAAAATGTAAGTATCATCATGATGGAGCTTGTCGCGTTCCAAGGTGCGACAAATGTGGTAAATTGGGTCATCAAACAGAAGACTGTTGGGGAAAAGGAAAGAACCGAAGTGGGAACGGTGCTGGTAACAAGAATGGCAACGGGAAAGGGCAAGGATGCTTCAAGTGTGGAAGCAATGATCATTTCATGAAGAACTGCCCAGAGAGAAACAACGCTCCAGCTCGAGCATTTGTGATTGGAGCAAGAGACGCACGCGAGGACCCTAACGTGGTCACCGGTACGTTTCTCATTAACAATCACTTTGCATCCATATTATTCGACACTGGCGCCGATTATAGCTTCATGTCTGTGGAATTTAAACGCATACTCGGAATAGAATCTAGTAGATTAGAAATTCCTTATTCCATAGAATTGGCCAATGGTAAACTTGTTGAATCGGGAGAAGTTGTCAGAGGCTGCACATTAGAACTTGGCGAACGAAATTTTAGCATCGACCTCCTACCTATTCAACTGGGTAGCTTCGATGTGGTAGTCGGAATGGACTGGTTGTCCAAGAACAAAGCTGAAGTTGTTTGTCATGAGAAAATCATTCGCATCCCTTTAGTTCACTGACGAGCATGACGTTTGACAATGTTGAGGTTTCTACTCAAATGCTTCAACGGTTTCTCTCCAAGTGCCCCCAGCTTGTGAATCCCCATTTTGTAAGCTCCATAACTATTTATGAATTAAAGCTTCTTCAATTAATGATGTTATACTAAAGATGTTTTAATGCAGTATGAATATCAAAAAGACTTCGACTCTTTACCAGGAGGAAACAAGTTTACATTTGCTGATCTTTTACAATGTGTTCCTATGATTGAGACTTTGGAAATGTCAGGGTATTATTGGAAGGTAGGATTAAGATTAAATATTACATCTGATGTAAGAATATATTGTTTTCTAATTTTGACTAATTTTGACTTTCGTACTCGGTTAAAGTGCTTGTCTGCAGCTGGCATGCCACGTAAGCTTCCAGCTTCACTAGTCCATCTCAAAAATCTGTTTTTGGATGTATGCATGGCCGAAAAAAATGATATTTCTGCGGTGCTTTGTATGATAATGAGCTCTCCGTTGTTGGAGAAAATTGATTTTCTGGTAACTAGTTTTATTATTTTAGCAATGGTAGTGGTTTTTATACTTTTATTGACATTTTTAATTAATCTTCTAATTAGATGTGGGATAATGAGAAGTTGCCTGTTCAGCAAACTCCCACCAACTTCCTTGATCCCGAAAACTACTCAGATTTGAAATTGGATCATCTTGAGACATGCAGATAGAAAACTATAGTAACTTGCCTCTCGAGATGGAATTTGTGAAACTCATCATGGACAAGTCACCTGTGCTAAAGAAAGTACGACTTAAGCATCGACTCATTCTTTCTGTTGATGAAGAACTGGAGATACTTTCACATTTCCGCAGGCATCACCTTGTGCTTTTAGAGGAAGTGAATTTCTGAAACTCATCAATCGCCCATAAACTACTTTATAAAGGCTGTTATTTTTATGCAGCTAATATCCTTCATTAGGATCAAGGATTGTAATCACAGAATGCTTTTTTGGATTATTTCATATGTGTAAATTCTCATGCCGCGTGTTCCTTTTCTCTAAATTATAAACAGGCTCCTTTATTCTCCTGGTGATCTGTTTTAACAAGTTTTTAAATGCTAGTTATTTAGATATTATGTAACGCCCCAAAACCCGAATGTTTATATTCGTTTTATGTTCCCCATGAATATTCAATGAAATAAATAACTAGTCTATTTGACCTAGTTAAGTGTATGGTGAAAACCATTAAAAGATGAAAGTGGTGCCAATTGTGTTTTAGAGGTAAACACGAGGGACTAAAGTGGTATGGAATGAAAGTTATGTTAATAAATAAAAGATCACACACACACATACACACTTTCGTGTGTGTTCTGGATAGATCGATCAGGGGCTCTCAAGAGCCCCAAACCCTAGTTCATGCAAAAGCTTCAAATTGAAGAATGAATCAAGGCCCAAATTCACAACCGAGCATGAATTAGTGATCACCTTCACAAGGGGATCGTAAGGTATGTCTTGAATCAAAGATTGGTGATCATGTGTGAAGTGGGTTATGTTCTAATCCGTAAGTTAATGTGAAATTGATCATGTATAAGTGTTAGAATCATCATATAGAACATATGTTATGTATGGTTTGTGTTAATTTGATGTGTAAAGGTGAAACCCAATTGTTAGGGTGAAGATGATAGCATGGATATATCATCAAGGTCCAATTCTTGTCCAAAATTGATGTATCATGTTATGTATGATGGATTCTTGTTAGAAGGATTGGAAGAAATGTGATGATTATATGTTTGATGATTATGCATGTATGATTCGTGTTGATTGGAAGGAAGAAATTGATGAATTATGTATGAAATTAGAAGATTGTGCATGAATTAGTTGTACGTTATGCTTAGAAGGTAGTACGCACACCAAGTGTTTGATGAAATGCCTAGGTGAGCTTAATAGATGAAATTGTATGTAAGTAAAAGATGATATGTATATAGTGATGTCCGTATAGTCGATTATAATGTTACGGGTATATAATGAAAAGTCAAAAGTTAAAGTAAATGGACCGTTGACTTCTAAAAGTCAACTGTCATGTTGTCATAATTGTAAGACTAAAGTAAGTTATATGATGCGTGTTAGACGTATGTGTGTCTAATGCGATGACATTACGGACTCCACGAGTTGGAAATGATATGAATTTGGTTACATGTATTATGCTTGTTAGAAGTGACTATGAACGTCAAATATGAATTATACGATCGATATGATCGTTAGCTTGTACAATTATGTATGCTAATAAGAATGTGATTTGGTGACATGAAAGTATAGGAATCATGTCGAGAAGGACTCAAGCATGAAAGGCTAACGGGTCAAAAAGAGACAAGATAACGGACACGAACTCGGACGCACAAGGTAAGTGATTTCTGCAATCACTTCTTATGTTCGTTTAAGTTATAAGGCGTTTTAATTAACTAAGCATGATGGTTGAAGTCAATTATGTGTCGTAGTCTTTCATCGTAAAGGATGGGATTAAAGTTGACCAAAATGCCCTTGATGGGTATTTTGGGCAAATGATCTTAATAAGTGGTTTAAGAACAAGTTATACGATTAGTTTAATGTTTTGGACAAGTATGGAAATGGGAAGTATGGTTTTGTTGTCATAAACCGTTTAATGCGCAAATACCCATAACGGGTCAAATAGTTAGAAAATGATAATAAGCCGATAGAGCGTAAGTTAAGAATTTCCTTAATCCGGATGTGGGATTTTAAGTTCATATGATAGAATGTGAATTTACAAGCATGTAGGAAGAAACGGGAGGTTAAAGCGGGATCCCATAGCCCAGGTAAGAATCCCACCTCAGGTTCCTGAACCTTAAAGCGGGATCCCATAGCCCAGGCAAGAATCCCACCTTAGGTTCCATTTAGGAACCTTAAAGTGGGATCCTGTACCCCAGGTAAGAATTATTAATTTAATTCTCATTGGCAAACATGCAATGATGTGGGAAAGGTTTGTATGCATGTAGATGTGTATGTATGTATGTGTAAAGATATGTACGAGGGTATGTATGTATGCAATGATGTGGGAAAGGTTTGTATGCATGTAGATGTGTATGTATGTATGTGTAAAGATATGTACGAGGGTATGTATGTATGCAATGATGTGGGAAAGGTTTGTATGCATGTAGATGTGTATGTATGTATGTGTAAAGATATGTACGAGGGTATGTATGTATGCAATGATGTGGGAAAGGTTTGTATGCATGTAGATGTGTATGTATGTGTGCGTAAAGATATGTACGAGGGTATGTATGTATGCAATGATGTGGGAAAGGTTTGTATGCATGTAGATGTGTATGTATGTATGTGTAAAGATATGTACGAGGGTATGTATGTATGCAATGATGTGGGAAAGGGTTGTATGCATGTAGATGTGTATGTATGTATGTGTAAAGATATGTACGAGGGTATGTATGTGTGTAATGATGTAGGAAAGGTTTGTATGTATGTAGATGTGTATGTATGTATGTATAAAGGCATGTATGAGTGTATGCACGTATGTAAAGTTGTAGGGAAAAGATGTACGTATGTAGATATGTATGTGAGTACGTATGTAAGCATGATTTAGAGACGATGAGGGTTAACGTTATTAATGGTGTACCTCGAGAATGAAAAGTAATGCAGGTACATTATTGAAGCCTCACCAGGAAATGGATATGCAGATGAAATGCTTAAAGCTTAAAAGATGACGAAGTGTGAAGTGTACGCGAATGAACTTTGTTTCTTTAATGTGTGCTAATGTTATGAATGTGTGTGGTAAATGCAGGTTGTACGGATAATGAGCGATTATCAGAAGGATTAGGGATTGAAGACCGAGCCACTAGAGAGATTGTACGGGGACGTTGAATGTAAAATGTAGTAAACGTAAGCTATGTTTTTAATTAGTAAATAAGAGGATGACGGATTTATGAATAAGAATTATG
The DNA here is from genome assembly GCA_030545235.1 of Helianthus tuberosus. Lineage (NCBI taxonomy): Eukaryota > Viridiplantae > Streptophyta > Magnoliopsida > Asterales > Asteraceae > Helianthus > Helianthus tuberosus. The sequence continues at coordinate 2,347,411 of CM060450.1, read as the reverse complement.
TTAAAGTTAAATTTTAAATAAGTTGAGGTATTTATAATGAAAGAAATTTTATGGTTCGTGTTTCCGCTGCGACTTTTTGTCAAATACGAATTAGGGTGTAACAAGTTGGTATCAGAGCCCTGGTTTGAGAGAATCAAGTGTAAGAAGGTAAGTGCTTGAACTCAAACCTGTGTGCTCTTGTGATAAGAAACCCGTACAATCCAAGACTCGGTCAAGATCCAAAGGTAAAAGAGAATGTAAGTATGTACTTATGTACACGCATAAAGAAATTGACGGTTTTGTATATGCAAGGTAAGTATAAGCGTTTGAAGAGGATGATCCGCGAGTGCGGTCAAGTACCGACACCAAGGCATGAAATAAGATAAAGTTGAACCCAGGTACGTAAATTCAATATGTCGGTATATGAAATGGTAAAATGCATTAAGGGAAGAAAAATGCTAAATGAAGGACCATGATGGTATAGTAAACATGTTTTGAAAAATGATACACGTGCCGAAACCTAATTCTTCGGACATAAGGTGACAATTACACGAAGACACGAAACTAGTATGTGGATTGTGTACCTGGCCAGTACACGTGAAGCATATGACGTTCGTGGGACCGTGATAATTAATACAGGTATGTCCGTTAGAATTAAGTAGTAGGTGGACGTGAGGGTGAAGAGAAATGTAAGACTCTCAAGAATGAGAGTATCAAATGCTATGTTAGAATCCGCGAGACGGATTCGAAATATGAAATGCTATGTTAGGATCCGCGAGACGGATTCGAAACATGAAATGCTATGCTAGAATCCGCGAGACGGATTCGAAACATGAAATGCTATGCTAGAATCCGCGAGACGGATTCGAAACATGAAATGCTATGCTAGAATCCGCGAGACGGATTCGAAACATGAAATGCTATGCTAGAATCCGCGAGACGGATTCGAAACATGAAATGCTATGCTAGAATCCGCGAGACAGATTTGAAACATGAAATGCAATGCTTGAACCCGCGAGACGGATTCAAGGGATGAAAAGCGTATATGCAATGTTTGAATCCGCGAGACGGATTCAAAGAATGAAAGATATGAATGCAATGCTTGAATCCGCGAGACGGATTCAAGGGATGAAAAGCGTATATGCAATGTTTGAATCCGCAAGACGGATTCAAAGAATGAAAGATATGAATGCAATGCTTGAATCCGCGAGACGGATTCAAGGGATGAAAAGCGTATATGCAATGTTTGAATCCGCAAGACGGATTCAAAGAATGAAAGATATGAATGCAATGCTTGAATCCGCGAGACGGATTCAAGGGATGAAAAGCGTATATGCAATGTTTGAATCCGCAAGACGGATTCAAAGAATGAAAGATATGAATGCAATGCTTGAATCCGCGAGACGGATTCAAGGGATGAAAAACGTATATGCAATGTTTGAATCCGCAAGACGGATTCAAAGAATGAAAGGCGTAAATGCAATGTTTGAATCCGCGAGACGGATTCAAAACATAGAAGGTACGAAAGGTATGAATAATGTGTTCGAATCCGCGAAACGGATTTAAGATATAAAAGACGGAACTAGTCTACATAAGAAGAAGTCAATAGCTTGACCATGTATGCGTCAAACAAGTCATAAAAGTAATGTAAAGCAAAAGAACAAAAGAATGATAGGAATGAAAATATCCGAATGTGCAAGTAACGTGAGGATATGTATGGTACAAAAGATTATAGAAACGTAGAATGATGTTAGCTACGGAGTTAAGCACGTATGTGTGACTATGAAATGGTAGTTTTGTTGTGATAACAAAACAAGGGTTAAATGTTATGCAATGCGTCTATAGAATGAAATCTTAAAGGATGAGATGAAGGTATTTAATCTGTTATAAAATGATCATATGAGTGTAAGCATTATTATAAGTTTGAATAAGAATGTATATTAACCTGTTTTAACGGGTCAAAGGAAATGAGAATGTTATATGAAAGTATGCCATGGAAAGTACAGCCTTGTTAAGAAGAAAAAGCCAATTGCATGAATAATTATGAAATGAGTTTATTTCTTGCTGATGAATTTTGTGACTTCGTTGGCATGAATAATAGTGTTTTAAAGATCAATTCACTTGAATATTTTGATAAACGTATAATTGTATATGTATATCCACTCCGCAATAATTTGATTTGATTAAGTTTTTATTGCATTCTACCTTGCAGCAGCAGCAGCAACATTATAATATGGAGGATCAAAACCCAACAACAACTCAAAGCCTAAATTCGGATTTCATTAGCACCCTTCCTCTAAACATTACTGAAGATATTCTTACTCGTATGCCAATCCAAGATGCACTGAGAACAAGCGTTTTGTCAAAGGAATGGCGGTATACTTGGCGGGGCATGCCCAAACTTACATTTACAGACGATATGGTTACAGGGTCATCTAATCATCTTTGCAGAGAGTTGAAGAAGTATAAGCTTGTCAATGCCATCTTCCATGTTTTATTATTCCACAATGGTCTGGGGACACTAGTGTTCAAGTGTTCCGTTGTTCGTCTTCATATGGAGTCTGAGTTTGCCCAGATAATAAGTTATCTTGCAAGGGAAAACAAAGTGAAAAACCTCTTGTTTTTTAGTGATCATAGATCCTACAAGCTACCCGTTTCTTTCTTTTCATTGCAAGGATTAGAGTTTCTACGTCTCTATAATTGTACTTTGGAACCACCATTGACGTTTAACGGATTTAGTTCGCTGACAAGATTTCGTATTTGGAATGTTGATGTGTCTGCTCAAAAGCTTCAACAGTTCCTCTCCAAGTGTCCGCAGCTTGTGAGTCTCCGTTTGGTAAGGTTCATATAACCATCTTTTGAAGTTACTACAATTAACGATATTATTATAAAGGCCTTTTTATGCAGGTTGGATGTCAAAAAGGCCTTAACTTTGTAGCAGGAGAAAACAAGTTTACATTTGGTGATCTTTTACTGTGTGTGCCTTTGATTCAGACTTTGGGCATCTCAAAGTATTATATGAAGGTAGTATCCAGGTTAAAAGATTACATCTGGTGTTTGCTAAATCTGACTTTGGTATTTGGTTAAAGTACTTGAGTGCAGGTGGCATGCCGCATAAGCTTCCCACTTCACTTGTCCATCTCAAAAATCTGTTTTTGAATGTGTGTTTGGTGGAACAAAACAAGATTTCTTCTGCCCTTTGTATCATCAGGAGCTCCCCTGTGTTGCAGAAAATTAAGTTTCTGGTAAATAGTTTTATTTTTATTTATGGTAGTGGTTCTTTATATTCATATTGACACTTATAACATGTTTATAAGTAGATGTATGATAATGAGAAGTTGCCTGTTCATCAAACTCCCAGCAGCCTCCTTGATCCAGAAGACTACCCAGATTTGATGTTGGGTTATCTTGTGACACTGGAGATAGAAAACTTTAGTAAGTTACTTCTTGAGATGAAATTTGTGAAACTCATCATGGCCAAGTCACCTTTGCTAAAGAAAGTGAAAATTGAGCTAAATGACAATATTTCCGTTGATGAAGAAATGAAGATGCTTAAAGATATGCTACGGCTCCCATTTCTGCGGGCATCACCTTGTGCTGAATTGATCATTGATCGTCCACTGGGTTTTAAAAATGGCGCCTGAGGCGCGTGCCTTATTTATTTTGGGTGTTTTTGTGTTGTTTTTATGCATGAAAGTGTTGAACAATAGGTTTTTTGGCTTGTACATGTAGGTAATATGATATATAAACCTTATTTATAACTATATTTTGGATAAGGGATGCTAAAAACCTATGGGATATATACAAAAATTTATATAATCTTCTTGCGCCTCGGGTACAAAAAGCCCACCGCTTTTGCGCTTCGCGCCTCGTTTTTAAAGGTCTCATTTTTAAAGGTCATCGCTTCTATGCGCCTCTCGTTTATAAAACCAAGATTGCCCATAAACCACTTTGTAAGGGATGTTATTTTGATGAAGTATTTAATTTCCTTCATTTGGATGTAAGATTGTCATCGCGAAATGCTTTTATGGACTATATTGTATGTGTTAATTCCCATGTTGCATGTTCCTTGTCTCTAAATTATAGACAGGCTCCTTTTTTACTCCTTGTGGTCTGTTTTTAACACGTTTGTAAAGTTAGTTATATAGATATTAGTAGGCTTGTGAGCCTCCTCCATTTGCTACGCAAATTTCCGATTTTTTGAATGGTGATCTTTTTTACTCATGGTGATCTGTTTTGAATGGTTCGTATTCCGAGTTGTTTGAGCTTCAACGTGGTTCTAAAATTGCTAGAATGTGTTTTTTATGCTTGGAGTTGGATTTGAAGTTGCATTTGCCCTTTGATTGTTGTAGAATACCTTTCGCCCTTGAAAGACTGATTCCAGATCTCATAAGATAATTCTTCATGATTTCAGTATAACCAAACCAAATTGACTATTTTTAAACGGATCGTTTCTGTGCCCAATTTTTTTTTTTTTGTCAAAACCCATTCAAATAACTATTTTCTAAGATGACTCATTCATACTTGTCACCCGTTCAAAGTATAAAACATAACCCTTTGGCCTAGAATTTAAGAAATCACATCCGCGTTCCTCAAGATCGTAGTTCAATTTGTTTGCACGCGCGTGTAGTTCATCTTCAAGACTTCAAGTTTGAAGATGTAAATTTCCTCGTTTTTTTTCTTCAATTGCAAGTCTAGAATCGTTTTTATTCTTCAATTAGAAGTCTAGAAAGATGAAAGGTAAACGTATTGATTACAATAAAATTGTAAAAAAAATAACAATTTATGTTCAAATAACTTAATTTGATTTTCTGGCTTAGTTAAAAGGTTAGCAAAACTTATAAACATTAAGGGACGTTTGTTTAGCTCTTAATGGTTCAGATATCTTACTGGTTCAACACTTAATGGTTCAGACTGTTTGTTTCGTAAGCAAATATCTGAATGATTCAAACATTTTTCTCTGAATGATTAAGCATTATACCGAGTCAAACATTTTTCTCTGAATGGTTAAGACATTTTATCTGAATTGGTCAGACTTTTGCCTCAGAACTGATGCAGAGATATCTATGGATATTATTTTGTATTTATTTGAATTTAGTTTCCTAGTATTTTGTTATTTAGTTTCCTTTTGAATTATAATTCCTATCATATAAATAGGATCTCTAGGGTTATTGTTTAGTTAGTTTTTTTATTGACTTTTAATGATAAGAACTTTGTTCTTGGAACCTTTGTTTCGTTTTATCGTCTTTGAGTCACCATCAAAAAATTAGTTTTTCATTTTTTTCTTGAAACCCACGTGTATTTCCACTATGAAAGTAATTACAATTTTCATCTTCATCATCCACATTCATAATTTTATCTCTTTCCTTATTCATGACAGCCATGCAATCTTTAATGTTGTTTATTTCCTTATTTTGTGACCCTTCCTTTGGAATTTTTGAAATAAATGGTAACCTACGGGTATCACGAAGATTATCCTCGTCTACTTCCTCCTTGTTTTGAATTGGTTTTGCAAGCCACCAATTAATTTCCCCGTCATTGTCGGCTCAAAAGTTGGAACTTCCAAAACCGGTTCACCCCATCCAACAAAGTCATCGCCATTTGTTACCATCATATCTCCACCGTTGGTCACCATGGTACCACCATCTGCTAGTGCATCACCACCGACGATGGCGTTTTCTTTGAAAAAAAATTCATTGTCAATTGTCGTCGCAACCGTGTTTACAACTTTTGTTAGATTCACAAGTAATACCAGAAGTTTTTCACTCGAATTTCTGATAATTATTCAATAGAAAGAGCTGGCTATAAATAGCCTACAACCACGACTCAAAACCCCAACGTTCACCTCACTAATCGGAGCTACCCATGACTCAACTAAACTATATTGACCTAATCTTCCAGAGAAGATAACAAACAAGAACGTGTGCACGCAGGCACTAAAACAAGACTACTGGACTGACTACTGTACTTAATAAAGAAAAGAAACAAACTTGGGCCAAGGCCCATTATTCTCACGAACTGGATCAGAAAATCTAGACCAAACAAACCTTCCCTTAAACTGGAATGAGTCACCATCCAGTTTAATCAACCAAATCTTTTACTCCAAACAAGCTCCTTAATCGCTTAAATGCTTCAAGTTTCAGTGGTTTTGTCATTGCATCAGCAAGTTGATCTTCAGTAGGGCAGTATGCAAGCTTTATATGTTCATCATTCACCAAATCCCTCAAATAGTGAAATCGAACATCAATGTGTTTGGTCCTGCGATGCATCACAGGATTCTTTGAAAGTTTGATTGTAGAACTGTTGTCACACCAAATCTCCGATGTGCCTTCTGCCCTTCCCCTTATATCTTCTAACAACCCTTTTAGCCACATTCCATGACATGCACATGAAGTAGCTGCCACATATTCTGCTTCTGTCGTGGACAAGGTGGCAATCTCTTGCTTACGAGAATTCCAGCAAATAGCTGTGTTAGTAAGAGTACAAATGTACCCAGATGTGCTCCTTCTATCTTCTCGGTCCCTTGCATAATTACTATCAGTATAGACCTGCACCTTTTCATCCTCACTTGCTTCATACACCAATCCATAATTATAAGTTCCCTTAACATACCTTAGGATCCTCTTTGCTGCCAGCAAATGCTCTTCTTTCGGTTTTGACATAAATCTAGCGACCAAACACACACTGTACATCAGATCTGGACGGGTCACTGTGAGATACATTAGGCTTCCCACTAAACTCTTGTATTGTGTTGCATCAACTTCTTTTCCAGATCCTTCTTTGGTAAGCACTACACCAAGAACTATAGGATTTTTTACTGAATTTCCGTTCAGCAAACCAAACCTTTCAAGTATCTCCTTCGCATATTGTTTTTGACATATGCTTATTCGACCATCTTCCTGTCGAACCTCCACACCAAGAAAGTATTTCATCCTCCCTAAATCTGTCATTTTAAATTCTTTTTGCATAGACCGTTTGAAACTTTCACATAGCACGACATCATTCCCAGTATATATCAAATCATCAACATAAAGACTCACAATTATGCAGCTATTACACACTCTTTTTATGAACAGAGTAGAGTCGTACCTGCTTTTGTTAAACCCTTCACGTTTGAAATAACTTTCGATTCTTTTGAACCAGGTTCTTGGGGCCTGTTTCAGGCCGTAGAGTGCCTTCTTCAATCTATATACCTTCCCTTCTTCTCCAACTTTTATGAATCCTTGAGGCTGATCCACAAAAACAGTCTCATCAAGTTCACCGTGTAAGAAGGCACTCTTTACATCAAGCTGATATACGACACATCCTCTTTGTGCTGCAACTGCCAACAAGGTTCTAACTGTATCCCATCTTGCAACTGGAGCGAACACCTCTCCATAATCTATCCCGTACCTTTGAGCATAACCCTTTACTACCAAACGAGCCTTATACTTGTCTACTTTGCCTTTCTCGTTCAACTTTGTCTTGTAGACCCACTTTACACCAATTGGTTTAGCACCTTTTGGCAGTTCTACTAAATCCCATGTTTTGTTCCTTTCGATAGATTGAATCTCACTTTCCATGGCTTTCACCCACTTGGATTCTTTTGATGCTTGTTCGAATGAAGTAGGGTCTTCAGATGAGCTAATCAAGGCAAAATCAACCTCTTCTCCTGAGGAACCATCCCCCATTTCATAATTCTGCATCCAAACGGGTTGGGTAGTGACTCTTCTCGGTCTTCCTTCCCGTGTACTTGACCCTGAATTTTCATTCAGAGTTTCTCCTTCTGTACCATCACCACTATTATCATTAGATGTTACATTGGGAGTTAAGGGCGATACCTCCGGGTTTTGATTCTGTTAAGCCTCCGCAGTTCCTTCTTCAGCAGCCTCATCATCTGACTGATTGTAACACCTCGTAAAATCACGACCAATATAATAAAGATACGTGTCACGGACTTTAAACGTGTAATGGATTGTTTCCGAGGGACTAAAATTATCAAACAATGTAAATATGTTAGTAACAGGATCCAAAGTGTCAACATGCCAATCTTGTGCCTCTGATTGACCTCACACGACGTTCGTATTCTTTGATGAATAAATTATCGAACATAGAAAGTTGTTTGTGCTTAAATTAAGGATTCTACGAAGCATAGGGGTTAAAAGTGTCAACATGTTAAAAGTTACCTCTGAGTGACCTTTTAACGATCCCGAAAACATTGTAATAATTGTATATTTTGCTTCCAAGAATATTGGATAATAATCTCGTAAAGTTTCGATGAAAACAAGACTTTTCGGGTGATCTTACAACTAACCGGGAGCTTTACGGAGTTAAAATGTGACCCAAGGCCCTTAAAAGTTAACTATGGGGGTCATAAGTGCAATAAATGGAAGTTAAATAAACTTAAAATGGACTAGGGACCAAAAATGCAAAGCTGGCAAACTTTTAACCGATTCTCCCCATTGTCGCGGGCCGCGTAAGCCGAAACCAATTCTTACGCGGGCCGCGTAGAAGTGCAAGTATCAGAAAGAAAAGGACAGCTGCAAGTTCAGTCAGTTCCACTGCCTTTGCATGCTAGTTTTCGATTCTAGGGGCTTGTTTGATGGTTTATTCTGCCACCACAACACTTGTAAACATCTGGGAGCCTCCCTAAACAGGTGTAATGATCTTGGCAACCTCAAATCTCCTATAAATAGCCCACATTTTGGTCATTTAGAACTTGCACACTTTCATTTTCATTCAAAGCTCACTCTCTGAAGTTTCTTGGAGCTCTAGGAAGTTTTCTTCTGTTTTAATCTCGTGCTAAGAGTTCTTGTAAGCATTCTTAGCCTCTCTAGTTCAAGTTTTATTAGCTTAATGACCAAAAGTCAAAGCTATCGTAATTAAGATTTGACTTAGTGATTAATCACTAATGGTCCAGCCATTATTCGAATTGAAAGTGGCTATGAGTTGGTAATTATGTAAGTAATAAACCCTTAAAATGGCACCTACTGATTATCACTTTTACTTGGTCAAATGTCGGGCCAAACTTATTAATAAAAAGTCAACAGAATCAGTTTTTACAAATTAATCCATAAATGATAATGCAGAGGTTATGGAACATGTTTTAACACTAAAATAACTTGGTAAATAATATAAGAACATGTTTAGGCATGTTCAACCCGACAATTCTGAGTTTAGGCTCAGTTCGCAACCGAAAGTCGCAAAAGTAGATTTTTGCTTTGACTTTCAGTTCTGACCCGATTTAGCTTGGTTTAGATATGCCTTAGGGTTCCTTTGGGACCCCATTACATGTTAGTATAACCCTTTGAGATTATACTATAAGGTTCCATAGAAATCTGATTCATATGCATGTTTCCGTTAAATGCTTAAAATGGGCCATTATACCCTTTTAACAATAAAATGATATTTTTGAAAATGTGAGACGACAAAAACCTTTATTATTGATATTTAAGTATGTCCTAAAAATTTGACATCAGTTTATGGTCTAAAATGAGAGTTATGCACAATATCGTAAAATGAAAGCTTTTTATTAATTAAATGACATTTTTAGTATAAATCATATTTAAACCCAAATTTTGACATCAAACTTTCTACCCACTGATGTAATATAATATTTAGGGATTTTTGAAGATTTTTATTAAATTTTAAATTGATCATAACAAAGAGTTCTTGCATAGGCTCAGTAATTGACAATAATGCCCTTTTCGCTAATAAAATGGGTTTTACACATCAATGCATGCCAAACCTTTTGCTACTGATTTTATACATTAAATAAAATATTTTTAATATTGAGACTGATCAAAATCTCAGATTTTCTTAAATAACCCGAATATCGTCAAATACCGACTTTTGTGCGATTTAGGCGCATAGTATGGTTTAAACCATACTTGGCACCTAAGACTTATTACCTACCGATGTTATGAGTAAATTTTTATACTTTAACAGTATGTAAAAGTTTTGAAGTCAGATTTCCAAATAGACCTTTATAGTATATGTGAAATGACCAAAATGTCCCTACGGTGCATAGTTTGGCCATAAATGATAAATGTCACATATGTAAGATATCTTACTGATATAACTTATTAAAATAAATATTTTCACTGATTATTTTAGACCAGAACCTCAGTTTACTATTTAACCTCTTTTATAAACATAAAAATGACCAAAATACCCCTACGGGGCATAAATTGTAGTGCGATTTTCATCACCAATCAATGATTCAAACACCCGATCAACGTGTTCTTCAGCTTTTTTTTGAAGAAAACCCAGTTTAATTTCATTCAAGATCTCGTTTTTCCCGTGATTTTGAAGAAAATCACTCGATCCTTTCGATTCAATCGCTGATAAGTGTTTCTATCATTCAAATTTCGTCAATTGTTGAAGAAATCGGCTTCGATCCATGTAAGAAATTCTTTAATTTCATTTTTACGATCTGGGTTTTTGATTTAGTCATTGCGTTTTACGATCTTGACGGAGGTCCGGGGGCAGCGCCCCTAGTAGCAGGGTCCAAGGGGCAGAGCCCCTGGCTGGGGTCGAACTAAGACATTTTTATGTGTTTTCTGGCCATTGCGTTTTAGAAAAACACATTTTTGAAGTGTTTTTAGTCATTGCGTTTTAGGTAAAACACATTTTTATGTGTTTTCAGTCTATTGCGTTTTAGAGAGAACATTTTCTTTTGTTTTTTTAGGCCATTGCGTTTTAGAAATAAGACATTTTTAAGTGTTTTCTGGCCATTGCGTTTTATAAATAAGACATTTCTTTGTGTTTTTTGTGCATTGCGTTTTAGGTAAAACACATTTTTATGTGTTTTCAGTCCATTGCGTTTTAGAAAACAGACATTTTAAGTGTTTTCTGGCCATTGCGTTTTAGAAATAAGATATTTGTTTATGTTTTTTGTGCATTGCGTTTTAGGTAAAAACACATTTTTATGTGTTTTCAGTGCATTGCGTTTTAGAAAGTACACTTTCTTTTGTGTTTTTAGGCTATTGCGTTTTAGAAATAAGACATTTATTTGTGTTTTCTGGCCATTGCGTTTTACAAACAAGATATTTCTTTGTGTTTTTGGTGCATTGCGTTTTAGAAAAATGTTATTTTTTAGGTTTTTTTCCATTGCGTTTACGCAACTGGGTTTTTTCCATTGCGTTTTACGCAACTGGGTTTTCGATTTTTTTTTTCGAAAATATAGCAATATTATACTTGTTTTAAAGATAAAAAAACGCTCGTTTTTTTGGTGCAATTTTTTATAAAAAAAATAATGTCGTATGAAAGAGTTATTAGGGTGGGGGGTATGGTTAATCACTCTAGAGTGATTGAGTGAAATCCTACCCAATAATATTATGCCATGTCAACTCCCCATTCCACTCCCCATTTTGCACTCAATCAGGGGGTATGGTTAATCACCCTAGGGTGTTTGAGTTATATATTTTTTGATTGGTTCCTCTCTCCTCCATCACCCTTCTCCATCATTCGGTGACTTTACACCGATTTTGCTCACCTCTCTCCAACTCACCGATCAAGTTCATCAAGTGGGTATAGTCACCGATCGGTGACTCCCACTCCCCGCACCACTCACCGAGCATTATACCCCCTACCCTTAACGTTTAAAAAATGGGGGGGAATTGAAGGAGAGAAAAACTATTGTGGTGGAGTGACTAGAATACCCTTACACAACCCACACGCCTCTTTTTTGATCTTCAATTTCACTCCTTTAATCTTAGTTATTGATTAAATCTATTGATTGTCAAGATTACTTCATAATCTTTCTAGCCAAATAAACTTTCTATAGTATTCTAACCCAAGAAACAATTATATATTGTTTGGAAACTTTATTTCCTTTAAATCTCTTTTAAATCTATTTTAATTATAACTAGAAATTTTACCCCGCGCGTTGCGGCGGGAGTTTGATTATCAATATAGTACCGACAATCGGTATAGCAACCGAAAGAAATAACATAAAATCATTGGAAAAGGATTATTGAAACGTCCACGTATGTATAAAAAACACTAACAAACGAAATACTAAAAGAAAAAAATATTGGTTCTGATAATACCAATAGCGGAAACAATATTATTCAGTTGGATTGGCTTTGGTTCATAACGTTAGGGAGAAGAAAAACTCTAAAAGGCGAAATACTTAACTAAATAAAAGTAAAGTAGAGTAATTAAATATGTATATCAACAAAGTTAAAGTAGATGACGTAAACATGTATATAAGCAAAGTAAACTAATGGGGAATCAAATTTATTAAGTTGAGGGACTAAATATGTATATTAGGAAAGCTAGAGTAGAAGGACAGCAAAGTTAAAGTAGAGGGACTTAACATGTATATTAGCAAAGTTAACTAATGAGGAATAAAGTTTATTAAGTAGAGGGACTAAACATGTATATTATGATAGTTATAATAGAAGGACTAAACATGTAAATTAAAAAAGTTAAGGGTTAAAAGCAAAAAATTCTTTTGCCCAACCAGAAGTGGACACTCGGCTATGTCGGATTGGCCGACCGACATAGCCTTTTAAGTGTACTAGTCGTTTACCCGCGCGATGCGGCGGGAAACATATCACTTAGGTTGGTTAGTTTAGAGCTATGTACGGGGATGTAGTTTCCGATGTGGCATGCGACGACGATTGTGGCAGTGTAGCAGAACGTGAGGGTCGGTTGCGGCCTTCTTCAGCGGCGGAGAATCAGCGGTGTGCGACAATTGGTGGTTTCGTGATGGCATTTGGTGGTTATTATGTGACGGTCGGTTACCGGCTTCTGTAGAAAACAAAGAAAATTTTGTGACGACATATTGTGATACTCGTTTAGTTTTCTTATTCGTAACATCTGTATGGTTTATCTATGCCATAAGCATTAAGTTGAATATCTATGTTTCATGTAAGGCTAAGCAATTCCAAAATCTACCATCTAAAAAATTAGATTACATATTACTTGATTTAAAGTGATTTATTTTGTGCTTGTTTTAAATTAAAGAGGAGACTTGTTGAACTTCATTTTCTCTCACAACTCTTCTTTTGTGCATACTTTTAATAATATCAACTTTCTCTTTTCATAGAATCAGATTTTAGTAATTCGATAAGAACTTTTTGTACATTTAGAAAAAAAAACACATGAAATTTTGAAGTACTCCAATTAAATTAGTTATATTTTAATGTATTAAATGAGTCCTATTTACCGCATATCTCATTTAAACTTATTCATTTAAGTTTATATAATTAACACGAATATAGAAAAAGAAGAAAGTCTTGATAACAAAGACAACAAAGACATGTACAACAGATTCATAGAATTCAATTTTTCTTGTAAATTTATTATATTCTAGTTAAATATCCAAAATCAAGCACAATGGTTGGAGCTTTGGTACATGCCATGTATAATATACTCAAATTCTCATTTCCAAAAATGTTCGTCTTAGAAAAGCTAATCAAATAGATAACTTAGAAGTATAAGCTTGCTACAGGATCTTGACACACTAATTATAGATAAGATAAAAATTTGGACAAAAAGGGTTTCAAACAGATTTAATTCCCCATAAGACCATGAGTAATGGACATTATAGGGGCATGAAGTGGATTGATAATGCCCCCAACACCATCCTCGTGGGCTTTATAAGGGCATGAAGAAGAATGGGCATTTCTGGTATAATGCCCAACAGAGAAAACAAAATTGGAAAGTAATGATGAATGAGGGAATTAAGAGTCATTAACCATTACACATTTTTAAAAGGGCATTATAATGTTGATGTGGCAGAAAATGCCCTTTAGTGAGCATTAACCATTACGGATGGCCTAAAGGGTTTCAAACCAATCTTACAAGTTAATTAATGTTGTCAACCTTGTAAGCTGGTACCTCATATTACCATGTAGCCTAAGACTACAAAAAAATGTTGAAACAAAACACAAAGCTAAAGATGTGCTCATGTGCAACACGTGTGAGTCTGAGAGCGAGTTAAATGCAGTAAGCAAGCATACATTTTTTTGGCTCCACATGGATCCTCCGCATTTGAGGTCCATTTGGTCAATTGCCAAAACACATATAGTGAGAGATTTATAAATTAATGATCCATGTGGAGTTTTAAACTTAAAACATATACCAGGAGAACCAGTAACATCATATTATCTAATACACACTACACAATTATTTTTCAGACCTACCCGAAACTCATAAACTACACATTATGTGATGCCAGACTGTTTTTTAAGAGGTATGACCAGACAAATCTAGTACTAAAGTATTTCCCTTTTGACGACAGAGAGCGAGACGATCCATACGAAGAACAATCACGTAGCATGTGGAGATGGCGGACGTCTGGTGGAGACGTATGAACAACAACTGTAGAGCCACGCGACTGGAACTATCCACAAACATACTTTTGAATATAGAGTAAAGCGGCCTAACCTCCTCGGGAAGATGAGCGGCCTAAGCTCCTCGGGAAGATGAACGAAAAAACAAACACGTCTAGCACAGCTTGTGCCATCTTTACATAACCGTGTACGGTACTGAGCCAGGTGTAGCCAACACTCGAACACACCATGAGCATAAACCCCTCTTCTACAAAGTTGATCGAGAAATACCGCAATATCTAACCACTTACAATGGGAGAAGGCAGCAGCTGCAGCAAGTAAGGCAGCATCAAATAGGGTACTGTCAGCATCCAAACAGTATATATCCTGAAAAGGCAGTATCATATTATGTCAAAAAAATAATATCTCCGCTGTAGATATGACCCGTGTGGCATGATACACACGAACAATCAAAACAGAAACAGAAACAAAATATTCAATGATGATTACAGTCATTCTTATTTAAGAAATGGGCGATTGCAGGGTAGGGGAAAGTAAGATGTGGAACAAGAGGAAGAAAACACAAAGAGAGACGTGTGCAATTTTATTTTTATACAAATAAGTGTTATGACTTATTGGAAATGGTACCAGGTATGCATTCCAAGCAGCTTTGCCACTGACCAATGACAACTCTTTTAAATCAATCATCCCAGAACCGAAAGAAACACTTCTCCAGTAAGAGGCGTGTATCTACTTTAACGCTATACAATAAAAAAAATACCAAGTGTTGTTCACAAATAATAAACACTAACATAATATACTTGAATTACTTCCTTCAGATTCACCATGAATTTAACCTGCTTCTACCTGTACCTTGCATGTGGAGAATAAGATCAAAATAGTTACCTTAAGATAGTGTCGGATAACTGCTTGGACACTACAGGTGCAACCTCGGCAGGCCTGCCAGGCCTAACAATAGGAGAGCAAATAGCAGGCATGTGGAAGTCAATGGCTGGTAAACGAACAAAAAAATAAAAATCAGATACAAGAGGGATAATACACTTAGAACAAAATGATAGACATGATGATAAACATAAAGTGCATTGTAGTCAAACCTATGCAGCCTTCATCTGGCGTTTCATTTGCAGGCGTCATGACTTCCATCTTAACGGTAGCTAAAATAGTCAGCACGAACAACGCAGCAGAGGTAAGAGGGTAGTTTAGTAAATCTCCATTAACATTTATGTTTTGGGTTGTGTCAAAACCTATATAACATTTATGACTTCCATCTTAATTTGGTTAATCCATCAACATTTTTTTGCTTTCAACCCATTCGACGGACCCATCCCATTTTTTTTTGTTGAAATGTTGTTATTTGACCCGTTGTGGGTCAAAATAGGTCTTATCAGATTGGATCTAGTTAACACACAAATATATTATTTTGTGCTCGATCCTTTTAACCCGTTTTCTCTTTTGTTGAAATTTTCTTAGCAACCCACATACATGTCAAAACGGGTGTCAAATATAAACAACTACAACAAGTCAACCAACCTTGGTTTTTTAAATATATAATCGAGGTCTGACTTCATCGACTTTAAATGTGTTACAAAATGCAAACCGCAGGGACCATTTGTGTACTTTTGAAAAGCTAGGGACCAAATCCAAAATTTTAGTTAACCACAGGGAGCATCCGTGAACTTTACTCTTAACAGAAATAACTGACCTGTTTAATTAACGAATGGTTCAGTTTTGATTCTTTTTTTTAACCAAAATGTTCGGTTTCATGGGGAAAACATGAACGATTGAACCGAACCGTCCTATTTTGAGTTTATGTAAAAAAGTATTAGGCTAATATGTTATATTAGACCATTATTTTACTTGTAAAATATTATTGTATTTTTATTGCGGTATTTTTTAATTAATTTCACCACACCATTTGGCCCAAGTAAACATCTAAAAAAAAGCTGGTTTTAGGATCAAAACCGTTTTTTTAAACCAATTTCAACCCGATTCGACACAGCGGTTTGTAACTGGTTCGTATTCTCGATCTTTGAAACCGGCTTTAAAACGAACCGGTTGTAAAAAAAACGGTTTAAATCAGTTTTTTGTCCAAAACCGGTTTATAAACCGAAATCGATTTGAACCCTGGAAACTGGTTTTCCCACAACAACAAAGAAACCAGTTCGGTTAAAAACCTGGTTCGTTTTGAAAAAAAATATCGGTTTGTACACCTCTGGTCCCAAGCCCAATAAAATTTGTTCAAAACTGATTAACTGAAAAACTGTTCCATAACCGCATTAACCGCACAAACCTTAAACCAAAACCAATAGGTGTTCGATTGGGGGGCATGTCGTCGTCTTTTTGAGCTGCGTGGACTCTTCGTAAAGTAGCTTCTGCTGCAAATTGAGCTGCCATTGATGCTTTCTTCTCATCGTTGATTTTCTTGATTTCTAGATTCTAGATAACCAAAAAGTTATTTAATCATATTTGATGCTATAATGAAAGAGTAAAAGTTAGAGGATAGATGTGGTTCACTCAATACCTTGCTGTCGAGAAGAGATTCAGTCAACTTCAGCTTTTCATCCACTTTTGACAGTTCTTCAGTTAGCTAAGGTATATAGGAGAGAGCAAGAACAAATGTATATCAGTGTTAACTCGAAATAAAACATCAATAAACAACCACATTCGAACATGAAAACAGCCTAAATACCAAACAAAGAGTACCTAACACAATGACAACGCACACAATTTTTTTCTCAATGAACACAATATCAATGTCAAAACTCATAACACCATATACCTCACTAAAAAGTAGCATTTGCTACATTCTACAGGTCGATTCGAAAATTCCAATTCATAGCAAACTCAAAACACCAAATCCGACGGTTACATTATGAATCAATCGCATAATTTGAAACCCTAGAAATCGGAAAACATAAACACTAACCTCAGTAGCACCTAAATTCTCTATAAGAGTAATCTTTTTTCCTGTAAATCAAACAAAATACACACATACATAAGTGAAAACGGAAACATGATTCAAATTGTAAATCAGGTCAAACTTAAAACTGAAAGGATGAGGAGAGTAACCTCGAAGATCTAATTCACGGTTGACGGAACCCTCAACGCCACCACCGTCTCACTACCGCCGACGTCTCTCCGCCCGCTCTCCTCTCTCTCTCTCTCTCTCTCTCTCTCTCTACCATATGCTGCTTCTCTCTATTGTTCTTTGTCTTTTTTTTTTATATTATCCATTTATCATTCCACACGAAAAAGGACAATTACAAAGCAATGGCAGGTAGTCGGGCAACAAGTTGCGCCGCCACCTCCTTTTAAATAATCGGATGAAACTTACCTTTTTCGCAACAAAAAAAAACCCTAGAACCCAGATTTGATTTGATGGAGAAATCAGTGGCACCCTTAAATCTCCTTCCCCACTACCATCGCTCGCCGACCAGAGCCCTCGCTGTCCTGTTCTCCTTCTCGTCTCTCTCCCCCTCCTCGTTCTCTCTCTTTCTCTTTTTACAATGAAATGAAAAGAAGGCAGATTTTTAGTGGTTAGATTTTTAGAGGTTTTGAATTTCAAATTTTTGGCAGTGATCTGGCCGCTCAAAATTTGGATCCCTTAAGGGTATTATTGGAAAGTTACTTTTCATGTGCTTTAAACACTTGTACATTGTGCTTTAAGTGTGTTTTCAACACATTGACAAGGAATTACCATTCCTTGTCCTTCTAATATGCTTTTATATATGGGGAAAGTGAATATGAGGCTGTTACACATCTAAGCTTAAATGCGAAACCAATTAAAACTACGTCGTTTTGATAAAAATCTTACTAAAACTTATTTAATTCCTTGTAATCCTCTGTTTAGTCTTCATCATAAGAAAAAAAGAGTCGAAAGAATGGTGTTGTCCTTGAAATGATGTTTTTTTTTTAATTATGATTTCTTGATTATAATTCCTTGAAATCTTACTACAACTTATTTAATTCCTTGAAATGATGTTTTTGTTCATCATAAGAAAAAAGAGTAAGTGAATTTCAGTGTGAATAATTCTTGATATTTATTTTGCCTTGAATAGAGAGTCTTCTTGAAACTTAAAATGCCGAAGCTTCGTTTTCTTGGATCTAAATGCCGGTTTCTTCCAACGAATTACACGATCCAGATTACACCCTTATACATCTAAACTAAAATGAATCTTCACGATCCAAATTGATTATACGCCCACTCAATCATCACGATCCAAATTACAACTAAACTAAAACGAATTTCCAATTCAAGTTTTGATACACAATAAATTTAGAACTGGACTATATATAATTCTTATTAGAATGGGATGGTGGGAAGACGATAAAGAGTAAAGAAAGGATTAAAAGGAATTAAATTTTTTTTGGTAATATTTTAATCAAAACGACATAGTTTTAATTGGTTTCACATCTAAACTTATATTTGTAACAGACTCATATTCACTTTTCCCTTTATATATATAGTGGGTTAGGATCAAATACAAAGGATAAAATAAATAAGAAGTGTAAGAAGGATTCTAGTCCATTGATCTTAGATTTGAAGGGTTGAGATTGGTTGTAGGGAAAAGAAGATAATAGAAGGGCATAAAAGGAATCATATATTTATGGATTTTCTCTCTCCACATGCAAGGCACATGCCAATTCCCCCATCGATTTAAAACGTCCATAACTTTTTCATACGACATTTTTTTTCAAAAAAAATTTCACCATAATAACGAGCGTTTTTTTATCTTTAATATGAGTACCATATTATCATATAAAAATAAAATAAAAATTTTCATTTTTACTGGGTTTTTGGCATTGTGTTAAAGGTTCGGGTCATTGTGTCTTTTAACTGGGTTTTGGTCAGTAGAGTTTCTATACATTGTGTTATTATCAAAACCTATAACACAATGTTAATTTGAGTTCTATCCATTGCGTTTTTATAAAAACCTATAACACAATATATGACACAATGAAGATTTTGTTATATCTGGGTTTTCTATAAATTGTGTTATTAGTTCAGGTCATTGTGTTTAATATGTTATTCATTGTGTTTTAATATATTGTCTATTGTGTTTTAATAATTTGTTCAATTTTTTTATTATCTTGTTCATTGTGTTTTAGTTTGTTATGTATTGTGTTTTTAGTTTGTTTTTCATTGTGTCTTCATCTGCTCTCCATTGTGTCTTTTATCTGCTGTCATTAATTGTGTCTTTTATCTGTTGTCATCAATTGTGTTTTTATTTAGTCTGATTCTTATTGTGTTATATGTTATCGCCATTGTGTTATACGTTATGGTCATTGTGTTTTAGTATGTTGTCCATTGTGTCTTTATCTGTTATCATTGATTATGTTTTTATTCTAATTTACGTTGTGTTTTACATCATGTCCATTGTGTCATATGTTATTCATTGTGTTTTAATATGTTGTCCATTGTGGTTTAATAATTTGTTCAATTTTTTTATTATCTTGTTCATTGTGTTTTAGTTTGTTATGTATTGTGTTTTTAGTTTGTTTTTCATTGTGTCTTCATCTGCTCTCCATTGTGTCTTTTATTTGCTGTCATTAATTGTGTCTTTTATCTGTTGTCATCAATTGTGTTTTTATTTAGTCTGATTCTTATTGTGTTATACGTTATGTTCATTGTGTTTTAGTATGTTGTCCATTGTGTCTTTATCTGTTGTCATTGATTGTGTTTTAATCTAATTTACATTGTGTTTTACATCATGTCCATTGTGTAATATGTTATTCATTGTGTTTTAATATGTTGTCCATTGTGGTTTAATAATTTGTTCAATTTTTTTATTATCTTGTTCATTGTGTTTTAGTTTGTTAAGTATTGTGTTTTTAGTTTGTTTTTCATTGTGTCTTCATCTGCTCTCCATTGTGTCTTTTATTTGCTGTCATTAATTGTGTCTTTTATCTGTTGTCATCAATTGTGTTTTTATTTAGTCTGATTCTTATTGTGTTATATGTTATCGTCATTGTGTTATACGTTATGTTCATTGTGTTTTAGTATGTTGTCCATTGTGTCTTTATCTGTTGTCATTGATTGTGGTTTTAATCTAATTTACATTGTGTTTTACATCACGTCCATTGTGTAATATTCAACTGGGTTTTTGAATTTTTTTTGAAAAATATAACAATATGGTACTCATATTAAAGATAAAAAAACGCTCGATTTTATGGTATAATTTTTTTTTAAAACAAATGATGTATAAAAATGTTACGGACGTTTAAAAGTTAGGGGGGGGAAATAGCATGTGACTTGCATGTGCATATTCTCATTCCTCTTGTAGACAAAATTACCCTTTCCATTTAATTACTCATAAGACACTTGTCACTCTCTGGTGCCTTCTTACCCTTCTTATTTTTAAATCTTTTGTATTATAACTCAACCCTATATATAGTATAGATATATAATTACATAATATATAATTATTTCGGTGGAAAACAGCTGTTAACCACAGCAACTTTTAATCACATGGATTTTGAAAAAAAAAAGAATTTTGTTGAAGAGATTACCACCGCACCTACCACATTGTTTGTTTATCAACTGATTAAGGGGCTGTTTGGTTAGCTCTGAATAAAACCATTCAGAGGTTCACCTCTGATTCGGCCAGAGGTGAAGGTGTTTGGTTGTGCCTCTTAATGGCAAACCTCTTAATGATTCAGTGCTGAATCATTCAGCAAGTAGAACATGCTGAATGAAAAAAAAGACAAGTGTTACCCCCATTCACCCTCCCTCATCCCTTTACCTCTCTCTCGATCAGAATTCCCGGCGACCGGAGCCGTGATTCCGGCTCCCCTTTCTTCTGTCCGGCTAGACACCCACATGTACGGCGACCACCACCATGTACGGCGGCGGTGCGGCGGCAGTGCACCCACATGTATCCCCCTTCGATACCAACAAACTTACACACTCCCTCTTCACTCTACTCTCCTCTCTCTCTCTACTGTGAATACAGCCGACCACCACCATGTACGGCGGCGGTGCGGCGGAGCTGGGTAACGGGGAAGCTCCGACTCCAACAACGAACAAGAGATGATGATGATGATGATGATGATGGCGACGATTGAGGCGATTGACGATGATGGCGGTGGCGGAGAACTCAGCTCTGGCGATTGACGATAATGGCGGTGGCGGAGATGATGTTGATGATGATGACGGTGGCGGAGATGATGTTGATTGACGATGATGGCGGTGGCGGAGATCGGTGGCGGAGAACTCAGATCGGTAGGGAGAGAAAGGGGAAGGGGGTGTGGGGGGGGGGGGGGTGATGAATACTGATAATGATGATGATGATAGGGTTTTATATAAAAAAATTCTATAATGGGTTTATTTTGTGGGTAGGGGTAAAAATGTCATTTTACACTGTCATTCAGATATGGAACCAAACAGCACTTTACTGGTTCAGCACTTACCAATTCAGACCCTCTTACCCATTCAGACCTCTTATTCATTCAGCACTTAATCATTCAGAAGTTGCCAAACAGCCCCTAAGTAGTGTAGGGAGTCGCAAGCTCAAGAACAGATCTGCCGGATAATCCAACATCAACTGTCGAACGAAGCCAGATAAGCGGCGGTACGGTGTTTCGTGAAGAAGTTCAACCTCCGGCGTCTTGTCAAAAGTAAAAGCGAGCGGTGACGCCGTCTAAGAAATTATGTTGTGAGTTCTGATGTGGAAAATTGTTAATATATATTGTTAAGCAGCCGGAGATCGGAGGAACCGCAACCGCCGGTAAACCGTTCCGACCCACCGGATTTCCGGCGACTCCGTCATCGTCGGGTAGAGTGTGGCCGCCGACACCGTCCGGTTTCTTCCGGCGTCCTCCGATCCACCATTGAAGGTCCGCTGGAGTCTCTCTCTCAAAACCGCTAATCTTCTCATTTCCGCCACAACTGCCGCGTCGGAGAACCGTATCTTTTCAACATACCATTGTGTTTCGTACTCTGCTGATTTTCTTTACCAGAGGTAATTCGTATTCAGTTTTTTTTTTAACCAACTGTACAGCTTTCTAGTTCTTTTCATGATCAATAGTGCTATATGAAGATCAGTTCAGTCCATTTTAAGAATTTGATATATATTTGATTTTAGTAAATTTGTGTTATTGTTCGGAGGCCCCCCATGTCATTCCTTTTTAACCCTGAATCTGATTCTAGTGTGTGTTTTGTCAACCCCTGACTATTTGTTGTCTAGTAAGGAATTTAGGATTAAGGAGTTTGATTGTGTTTTTACATTCTACCATGCAGCAGCACTATTATAATATGGAGCATCAAACCCCAACAAGAACTCAAAGCCTAAATTCGGATTTCATCAGCACCCTTCCCCAAAACATTATTGAAGATATTCTAACTCGTATACCCCTCCAAGAAGCACTGAGAACGAGCGTTTTGTCAAAGAAATGGCGGTATACTTGGCGGGGCATGCCTAAACTTGTATTTACAGACAAAATGGTTAATCATCTTCGCATACAGTTGAACAAGTATAAGCTTATCAGTGCTATCTTCCATGTTTTATTATTCCACAACGGTCCCACAATAGTAGAGTTTAGATGTTCGGTTGGCGAACTTCATATGGAGTCTGAGTTTGCCCAGATATTCAGTTATCTTGCAAGGGAAAATACAGTGAAACAACTCTTTATTTTTAGTGATAAAAGATCCTACAAGTTACCGGTTTCTTTCTTTGCATTGCAAGGATTAGAAGTTGTACATCTTGATAATTGTACTTTGGAACCACCATTGACGTTTAACGGGGTTAGTTTGTTGAAGAGCATGAATTTTCAGAATGTTGAGGTTTCTGCTCAAATGCTTCAACGTTTCATTTCCAAGTGCCCGCTGCTTCAGTCTTTCATTTTGGTTAGTTCTATATAACCATTTATGGATTAAAGCTTCTTCAGTTGATGATGTTATTTTAAAGATGTTTTAATGCAGATAGGAGTAGGAAAAGGCATTGAGTCTGTACCAGGAGGAAACAATTTTACATTAGTTGATCTTTTTCAATGTGTTCCTTTGCTTGTGGGTTTTGCTATCACAAAGCATTATATGAAGGTATTGTTTAAGTTAAAGATTACATCTGATGTAAGAATATGGCGTTTGCTAAATCTGACTTTGGTATTTGGAAAAAGTACTTGTGTGCAGGTGGCATGCCACATAAGCTTCCAGCTTCACTAGTCCATCTCAATTATCTGTTTTTGCATGTGTGTTTGGTGGAACAAAACGAGATTTCTTCTGCCCTTTGTATCATCAGGAGCTCCCCTGTGTTGGGGAGAATTGTTTTTCTGGTAAATAGTTTTAATATTATTTATGACAGTGGTTCTTTATATTTTGTTGACGTTTTTAACTTATCTTCTAATTAGATGGATAATAATGACAAATCGCATGTTCAACAAACTCCCGCCAACTTTCTTGATCCAGAAGGCTACCCAGATTTGAACTTGGATCATCTTGAGATGTTGGAGATATATAACTATAGTAACTTGCCTCTTGAGATGGAATTTGTGAAACTAATCATGGCCAAGTCACCTGAGCTGGAGGAAGTACGAATTAGACTGAATAGCAATGTTTCTGCTGATGAAGAGCGGAAGATGCTTAAAGACATGCTACTACTCCCATTTCCGCGGGCATCACCTTCTGCTAAATTAATCATTGTGAGCCCATAAACGTCTTTACAAAGGCCGTATTTTGATGAAGCTATTAATTTCCTTGGTTAGGATTCACAGAATGCTTTTATGGATTAAGTCGTATGTGTAAATTCTCATGTTGCGTGTTCCTTTTCTCTAAGTTATAGACATCCGGTGATCTGTTTTTAACACGTTTGTATTGTTAGTTATATAGATATTAGTAAGGTTTAGATCTTTGATCGCTTTTAAATGTTTCTTTAATTATAGAACTAGTTCAAAAGGGTTTTGAAGTGGTCGTTGAGGATTAATAATCAAAGTTTAACCGCAGCATCCAATGCCCAAATAAAAAACAAGAATTATAATGATGTTATTAGAGTTAAAGCATTTCTCTCCACTAGTAGTGCTTCGTATAGACCTTCCGGTAGACCGGTCGTCCGATCAACCACCAGCTTCGAGTCGAGTACCGCTTTGCTGAGAAACAAATTTGTAAAAAAAAAAAAAATTCTGTTGTGTAAAGTTTTAAATAACTTAGTGTTTTTCTGGCTTAATTAAAAGGTTATCTAAACTTATAAACATTAGGCTAGACGGTATGGGGAACGTCCCCGCCTCCAATGGCGCAACTTTCAAGGGGCCGAGAGGGGCGCCCGACATCCCGAACTTTTCGCTCAGTAGTGTTATGTATGTACGTTTCGTATAGAATTTTTTAGGTATATACGTTTTCGACCTCCCAGTTTTATAAAAAAAAATTACTTATATAGAATTTTTAGGTTCGGTGACTTCCAACCCCCCGGTAGAAATTTTCAAGCTTCGCCACTGCCCGCCCCATCTTGGCCCGGCACCGCTGTCAACACCATTTCGCCAGGCCCATCGTCGTCGAGAACGTCGTGTGTGGGACGACGGAGATGCTCACAAAAGGACAAAAAGGTTAGGGCTTTCACCAACATCCAGCCATATACCCATCACCACCAACATCCTCTCTCGCCGGAAAATCAGGCATCTCCGGCCAAGTACCCATTCTCTCTCTCTCTCTCTTGCCGGAAAACTTAAACTCTGGCCAAGTCGTTCATCGTTCATACCGAGCTCAATTAGGTAAGTTCTTTACACGATTTTATTCGTTTACATCCGTCGAACAAAAGGCCTAACACAATTCCGATTAAACTTGCATGTTTCTGTTCAATTTGGGGAATCAAAGGTTAGGGCTTGTTTGAGATTTATTTGGGCCGCAATCAAACCCGAACCCGATGGGTAAACCCGAAACCCGACACATTTGGGACGGGTTTGGGGTCGGTTAATTGGGTTTGGGACGGGTTTGGGAATAGTTTTTATTTTTTTCGCGGGTTTGGGACGGGTTTGGGATTTAGTGATATACTCGTTTACCCGACCCAATTACCCGATAAAGTGTACCCGTTTACCCGATTATATACCCGATATAATTTCTTTTATATTATTAATATGTATATATGATACATCCATTTTTTACACATATAGGTATTCTATTCCGTATACATTGTAGTTATTTGATATATATTTTTTTATAATAACAATACAAAATGTAACCGGTTAGTAGTTACCCGATAGATACCCAATGAGTTTTGAAATGAGTATACCCAATGAGTAATCTTTTTAAATTAACGGGTTTACCCGAAACCCGCGGGTATACCCGATACCCGATGGGTATTTACCCGCTAGAAACCCGACGGGTTTTGGGACGGGTTTGGGACAAGCTTATCTAATCGGGTTTGGGTTTGGGATTACCTAAACCCGTCCCAAACCCAACCCATTGCCATCCCATTAGTAACACTCAGTTGGAATGAGTTTTTTTTAATGAAAATAAATTTGGGGAATTAAAGGTGGGGTCGACTCATCCTCCATTTCCATGGTTTCATCCTTGGAGGGACATCCTCCAAGGACTATGACGTGGCGTTTATGTGGCGGGTCATCCTCCAAAGATGAGCCTCTACCATACCGTCTAGCCTTAGTTTCACTAGATAAATACATTAGATATGTTAAACAATACCTCTAAACAAATAGATAATTGAATGCAGAAGAAGTTTGTTTAAGAGTAAACTTCCGTTTTGCTCCATGTGGTTTAATCGTTTTAACGATTTTGTCATAATCCTTTAAAAATAATTATTTTCCTTCAATAGTTTACTATGTTTTTCACATTTTCCTCCATGATCTCAACTCAATTAAATCGTACAATTAAAGGTAGGGGTATTTCAAGAATTCCTTAAATATGTTTTATCTTTTTATTTATTGATATTAAAATACGAGGCTTAATTGGGATTTTATTCTCTCTAGAAGTTCGTTGGGTGGGGTGTGGTGTAACATAGCTCGGGTTCTATATAAACAAAAGGTGGGCGGGATTCCAATAAGGAATTTCTTTAGAAGCAAAGTTGGAAACGGTGAATCCACTGCGTTTCGGTTGGACCCTTGGCTGTGTAATGAGCCTCTCAAATACTGTCACACCCCGAATTTCCACGTGTTACCGGTGGGCCCGGTAGGGGAGTATCGCGACGTGGTTGGCAACATAATAGTCAAACCACACAATATTTAAATGCACAGCGGAAGCAAAGTATAGATTCATTTCAACCAAACGATATTGTAATATTAAGTATCACAAGTAGTTGAATATAAATCCACAGGTAGATCAAAATAAAAGGAAACAATGTTCAACAGTCTATGACATCCAAGCTGGCGAGACTTATTGTGGATGCTAGGAGACAAGCCAGCCTATTACGCGTAGTACCTGCACTTAACCTTTTTAAGAAAAATACGTCAGTTTACACTGGTAAATACAATCAACCGACTCATTTTGAAAAGAGTTTAAGAAAATGCATTTAAGGCACAAGGCACAAATAATATTTTATAACTTGGGATAATTATTTAAATATATAAACTTGTAAACGAATTATATGTTTCTTATGCGTTCAGTAGCCCGATCCGTAGACCGGGTTAAAGATCAATAGACACACCACTTTATTTAATGAGACACTGACAGGTGTACGCCTACACCTGAGTGCTAAGGTCGTGGCCATTTCGTAAAATGATACCAGGGATATCCGGGACATGGTCATTAACCCCCCAAAGGCTTTAGGCAAACAAAACATTTCAAAACGTAGCATATCAATGATTTAACCTCTATTCGATTAAAGATTCAATGCCGGACCAAGCGGTATTTTATATACCGTACCCCAAGCCCGTATAGGGAAAATAAGTTAAAAGTATTTACCTGAGCAAGTATAGATCAAAATCAGCGAGTGCAAGTATCTTTTACTGGTTCTCCTAATCTGGAACGAAGGTTTATAATAACCTATTAGAATCCTAACGGTCTTTAGTTAAGCTTAAGCTTAGACCGGATAGTTTTAAAGATACGGTTCGTACGCACGATTAAGCGAATACCGGATAGAATGTGATTTAGACCCGACAAGTTTGAAGACTTGCTTAATATGGGTATATGATACACATTCTGGATTTTGAGATAAAACCGATAAGGTTTGACCCGTTTCGGCTAATTTATGTAAACTAGTTACATAAACCGAACCGAACGCGTATGAAGCGTAACGGGTAACCATAAGAGTCCTAAACAGGTTTCCTAAGTTAACATGCCTTAAATATGTTGTGATATCAGTAGGATACCTTCCGTTATGCCCAAAACGAGTTTAATCTCATATTAAGCCCCGTAGGGGTATTTTGGTCATTTTAAAGATTATAAAAAGAATTAATTTATCTTCTGTGATCCGGGTCTGATTAAATCAGTAAAATGGTTTATTTTAACAGGTTATAACATTTGGTTATAAGTCTTATATGCCAAAATAGTTTTAAACCCTAATTATGCGTATAATACGCGTATAAAGCCGTTTTAAGCGACGTATGGTTTAAAATAGCATTCTGAGTTTCCAGGTCAGTTAAACAGATTCAAAACACTCCATTTAATATTTAAAATCAGTAGCAATTGGATTGGCATCAAAAGGATTTGTAAAACTCATTTTATGGCCGAAAAGGGTATATTCGGTATTTACCGAATTAAGGCGATAATCCTAGCTTATGATCAGTTTAAAAATAATTAAAAATCTTCAAAAATCCCAAAATATTATATTACATCAGTGGGTAAAAGTTTTGGTGTCGGAAATTGGTTTTAGATAGGTTTTACGCTAATGACGTCATTTAATTACTAAGAATCGCTATAATTACGTTATTAAGCATAACTCCTAATCTAGACCTCCGATTGATGTGAAAATTTACAGACATGTTTAATAATTAGTAACTAAGATTATTTTACTTTCACATTTCCAAAATTCTTGTTTTATGGTCATAAGGGCATTACGGTCAATATTTAGGCGATTAACGGAAACGTTGGACAATTAGGGATTTATGTGGTATAAACGCAGAGGGTTATACACACATGTAACTAGGTCCTAATGGAACTTTAAGGAATGTCTAAACCTATCAAAACCGGGTCAGAACTGAGGTCAAAGCAAAAGTCAAACTTTTGCGTCTTTTAGTTCCGAATCGGTTCAAAACTGAAAGTTGTCGAATCAAACAAGCGTAGACAAGTTTTTATACTTATTATCAGTTTATAAGAATGATAAAATAGGTGATACGCCTTTTACATCGTTAATCATGCGTTAAATCGAAAATACCATTTCTGTTGACTTTTTCGGACAACGTTTGACTCAACAAACGACCTAGTTAGGATTGGAATCAGTGGGTGCCCTTTTAAGGGTTTAAAGCCCACATGATTACCAACTTATAACAACTTTCGATTCGACAAAACCCTGGACCATCTGTGTTTTATCGTGAAGTCAAACCGTAGTTACGACGGTTTGATTTCTAGGCTATAAACTAAGCATAACTGAAATAGAGAAGGTCAAGGGTACTTACACTTGTCTAATGGGTGATTTGGAATGCTTGGGATCTGCTTGAATGCTCCAGAAATGATCAGGAAGTGAATGCAAGATGAATGCAAAGAATGTGGGTCTTTTATATGAATTCAAACATCTTGGATCATCAACACATAAGTCTAGGAGTGTTACCAAATGACCAACATGTGTCCTACAAGCTATAAACCACCTTAGGCAGCCCAAGGTATCGAAAAACTTGCATGTAAGTCGATTAGGAGCTGAAAACAGCCACCTGCCATTCTTTTCTGCATCTGGCAGTCGTAGGCGGCCCGCTTGGGCTTTTGTTATATGGGAGGCGGGCCGCGTGGCCCTTCAGATCAGGTCACACATGATTTTTGTTATTGCATTTTGGTCCTTGGTCCCCCGAAAGGTCGTTTTCACTTGTTTTCCAGAATTCTTATCCTATAATATTGACATATGGGGGCTTTAAGACTTATACCCACTTTGTAAAGTCCTCGGGTAACTTTGTGATTACCCGAAAAGCCCTAAATTTCAATGTTGACGATTTTAACCCTCACACACGAATTTTATCACAACTTTCTCATACAGTAACGAAACTTGGTGAAATTTTTATGGTACATTCTAGTGAGCATATTTAATCGTTACAAGGCTTCGGGTTTGCTAAAAGGTCACTCAGAGGTATAACTTAACATGTTGACACATTTAACCCCTGTAGTTTGTAATCTCTCACTTTCTTTCACAATTCGCTTCGTATGATCCATGATCCATTCGTTTAAGGTTATAAACATCATGTAGGGTTATTGTAAAGTATATTTATTCATTGTTGACACTTTGAACCCTTATATTTACACAGTTTCACTGTTTGTCAACTTTAGTCCTTCAAGAACATTCTTTCACACGTTCAAACCTATGACACGTGTCAACACATTATAGGACGTAAATTTTCGAGGTGTTACATCCTCACCCCCTTAAAAGAAATCTCGACCTCGAGATTTATTGAAATAGATAAGGGTACTTTTCTTTCATGGTGGACTCAACCTCCCAGGTATACTCTGGACCTCTACGGGCATCCCATTTAACCTTTACAATCGGAACATGTTTCCTTCGACGCTTCTTAACCCGTCGATCCTCGATCGACAATGGTTTTTCCACGAATTTCAAGCTCTCATCTATATGCACATCTGTATGGGGTATAACCAGTGATTCGTCAGCGAAACACTTCTTCAGATTGCAGATGTGGAACACATTGTGTATACTACTGAGCTCTTCAGGTAAGTTTAACTTATAGGCAACTGACCCGACACGTTCGATAACCTCGAAAGGTCCTATGTATCTCGGGCTTAGCTTGCCTTTCTTACCAAATCGCATCACTCCCTTCCAGGGTGACACTTTAAGTAGGACTTTGTCACCTACTTCGAAGTGAAAATCCTTACGACTTGGATCAGCGTAACTCTTCTGCCTATCCCGGGCAGCTTTGAGACGGTCACGAATCTGGACAATCTTGTCCGTCGTTTCGAACACTATCTCTGGTCCAGATAACTGGACATCTCAAACTTCTGCCCAACAAATGGGCGATCTACACTTTCTACCGTATAATGCCTCAAAAGGCGCAACCTTAATGCTGGTATGGTAGCTATTGTTGTAGGAGAACTCAACTAATGGTAGGTGCTTATCCCAGCTACCACCCAAGTCAATTGCACATGCACGAAGCATGTCTTCCAACGTTTGAATAGTACGCTCACTCTGACCGTCTGTCTGTGGATGGTAAGCCGTACTAAAGTTCAAACGTGTGCCTAAAGATTGTTGGAAGCTTTTCCAAAAATGTGATGTGTATCTAGTATCTCGGTCAGAGATAATAGACACAGGTATGCCATGTAAAGCTACAATCTTATCCACGTACAGTTGGGCTAACATATCGGAGCTGTAGGTCTCCTTAATGGGTAGGAAATGTGCTGACTTAGTCAGTCGGTCAACTATCACCCAGATGGTGTCATTTCCTTTCCTTGTCTTGGGTAACTTGGTGATAAAATCCATAGTTACCATTTCCCACTTCCAAGTAGGAAGTTCAGGCTGTTGTAGCAAACCTGGCGGTTTTTGATGTTCTGCCTTGACTTGCGCACAAGTCAAGCATTTAGCTACATAGGTAGCTACAGACTTCTTCAAGCCTATCCACCAATAGTTTGCCCTTAGATCCTGGTACATTTTATCAGCTCCAGGATGAACAGAATATTTAGAGCTGTGGGCTTCCTGGAGGATAACATCTCGGAGTCCTCCATAAATTGGAACCCATATCCGTCCATTCAATCTAAGAATTCCATCCTTACTAAGAGATAACTGTTCCTCAGTTACTCCTAGCTTTTCGTTAGGATAGTTAGCTTCCAACACAGCTTCCTTCTGTGCAGCTAACAACCTTTCTATCAAATTGTTCTTTATTTCCATGCGCTTGGCATTGATTCGGATGGGTTTCACCTTCTCCTTCCGACTCAAGGCATCGGCGACTACATTCGCCTTGCCGGGATGGTATCTTATTTCACAATCGTAATCATTCAGAGTTTCCATCCAACGGCGTTGCCTCATGTTCAAGTCCTTCTGATTGAACAGATGTTGAAGGCTCTTGTGATCAGAATAGATCACACATTTGATTCCATATAAGTAGTGCCTCCACAGTTTTAGTGCGAATACAACGGCACCCAACTCCAAGTCGTGGGTGGTGTAATTCTTTTCGTGCACCTTTAACTGACGTGAAGCATAGGCAATGACTTTGCCTTTCTGCATAAGCACACATCCCATCCCTGTGTGTGATGCATCACAATAAACTACAAATTCCTCTATTCCATCAGGCAATGTCAGCACTGGAGCATTGCTCAACTTTTGTTTCAGAATATCAAAGGATTCCTGCTGCTTAGGACCCCAGTCAAACTTAATCTTCTTACGTGTCAGCGAAGTCAGGGGTGCAGCAATCCTTGAGAAGTTTTCAATGATTCTCCTATAGTATCCTGCCAAACCTAGGAAGCTACGTATTTCTGTAGGCGTCTTTGGCTCATGCCAATTCATGACAGCTTCAACTTTAGCGGGATCTACTTGGATACCACGCTCACTGACAACATGTCCAAGAAATTGAACTTCTCGAAGCCAGAACTCACACTTCGAGAACTTGGCATAGAGCTTTTCTTTATGAAGTAATTCCAAAATGCAGTGAAGATGCTTCTCATGGTCAGCTTGGTTCTTTGAGTAGATGAGAATGTCGTCGATGAAAACGATGACAAATTTATCTAAATGCGGCTTGCAAACGCGATTCATGTGATCCATGAACGCGGCCGGTGCATTAGTGAGCCCAAAAGGCATCACTAGGAACTCGTAATGACCATAACGAGTCCTAAATGTTGTTTTGTGCACGTCTTCATCTCTAACCTTCAATTGATGGTAGCCTGACCTCAAGTCAATCTTCGAGAAGAAACTTGCCCCTTGAAGTTGATCGAACAGATCGTCGATTCTGGGCAAAGGATACCTGTTCTTGATAGTGACCTTATTAAGCTCGCGGTAGTCGATGCACAGACGCATCGATCCATCCTTCTTCTTGACAAATAAAACTGGTGCTCCCCAAGGAGATGAATTAGGTTTGATGAAACCTTTGGCTAGCAAATCATCTAGCTGCATTCTCAATTCCTTCATCTCTGTTGGTGCCAACCTATAAGGCGCCCTTGCAACTGGTGCTGATCCAGGAATAATGTCAATTCTGAATTCTACTTGCCTATCTGGTGGCAAACCAGGTAGTTCTTCAGGAAATACTTCGGGGTATTCAGAAATGACGGGGATATCTCCAATCTTGGGCTTCGGCTCATCAATAATCACTTGTGCCATGTAAATGACACAACCCTTCTTCAAACACTTAGAGTCTTTGAGTATAGACATTTTCTCGGGCAGCCCATACTGGGTATCTCCCTGGATAGTAAGTGATTCATCAGACGGAGTCTTGATCATCACTTGCTTCTTATTGCAAATAATCTGGGCCTGGTTATGAGATAACCAGTCCATACCCAAAACAATGTCGAAACCGGCTAGTTTTAAAGGAAGTAGGGACAAAGGAAAAGAGTGGTTCTTAATGGATATGAAACATCCATCTAATAAGGTTGAAGCGGTTTCTAAAGTGCCATCTGCTAGTTCCACCTCATACTTCACACTTAAAGTTTTAACAGGTAGTTTCAACAATTCACAAAACTTATTATCTACAAACGACTTATCAGCGCCTGAATCAAATAACACTCTCGCATAAACATCATTTACGAGAAAGGTACCTATTATCACATTGTCGTCCTTGACGGCTTCCTTAGCATCCATCCTGAAGACCCTTGCATTGGTCTTCTTCCCCTCTTCATTCTTCCTTGTAAGTTTCGGGCAGTTGGATTTGATATGCCCCTTTTCATTGCAACTATAACACGTTGCGTCCTTTAGCTTCTTGCACTCCAGGGTCTTATGTTCCGAAGACTTGCAAATCCCACAAGGCCTCGGCTGATATTGGGATTTTGAGTCAAGTCTGCACCTTCCAAAGTGGTGCTTCTTGCAAATTTTACATCTGGGTTTTTCACCCGACTGCTGACCATCCTTCCTAAATCCTGACCCCTTCTTATGATCATTGTTTCCCTTCTGCTTCTTGTCTGAACGTCGTGAGTTGTCATCCTCACGCTTCCTCTTTTCAGTATCAGTGTTCCTCTGTGACCTCAGCCTGACAGCATCCAAGGTAAGGGACAATGATATGTCCGCTACTGACCGAAAAGTAGTTGGTCTGGAGGCCTTCACATTTGCTTTGATCTCCGGGGCCAAACCCCCAATGAATCGAGCTATACGTTTAGGCTCCGGAGTTACCAAATATGGAACTAACTTTGACAAAGTGTTGAAACTAGTAAGGTAGGCCTGACAGTCTAGGTTTTTCATGACCAGCGACAAGAAGTCAGATTCTATTCTCTCAACCTCGTGTTGAGGACAGAAATTTTCCTTGATTAGTGTCATGAACTGTTCCCAGGTCATGTTGTATAACGGGACTTTCCCTGTAGCTTGGATCAAAGATCTCCACCAAGCTAATGCTTCTCCTTTGAAAGATTGTGACACGAATTTCACAATATCCCTATTATCACAACCACTAATATCCACAACCGTATCCATTTCGTCCATCCAAGTCATGCAATCTACCGCTCCTTTTTCCCCGTTGAAATCCCTGGGTTTGCACGAAACGAAGTACTTATAGGAGCAACCCTTATTACGGGGTTCTTGATTCCGCATGACTCGTTGGGATGGAGCACTCCTCTGGTTTGATGAGTGGTGAGAATTACTGTTGTGGGCAGTGTGAGTCCTGGAGGGTGTTCTGGAGTGTGGTGCAGATTGGGTCCTTGCATGGGTACCACCGGATTCATGGAGCTGTCTATCCATAGCTCTATTAACCGCATTATCTATCATTGCTTGTAGTTCTGCACCCGCTACGTTTACTCGGGCATTATCATGCACTATCCCTGGGTGACTGTTGACCTCGTTTGAGTCTGCCATGTAGCTTGAACTGTAACATATCGACAATAATCTATTGGTGAGTTTATTATAGAATTGTCTTTTATGGCAATTTTATTAACCGTGGTAAACATAGACCACATATGGTTAATTTATTACTCACATTTATTTAGGATTTCTAATATAATTTATCCTAATTATAAAACAATAACAGTTTTATTAGCACATAAGGCCTAGTCACAGGGACAATTTAGATTATAAGCTATGATTTCAGAGAATCAAAGCATGAAGGTTTGAACAAAGTTCATTACCTTTATCAGACAGGGTCACAGACTAATACTGTCTTTTGTCTCATATGAAAATGAGAAGGGCCCGTAGGCATTCCATTACCAATGGATGGTAAAAAAGAACTGATCATATTTATTAATGATTTAACCCATGATTCAGAGATCATTTAGTTGGGTTTGGAATCTTTGAAAAGATCCAATTATAATAATAACACGTGTGTTTTTAACGAATCATGTCTGCCAGGAGTGTTAACATGTTTTCAGATGTTAACAGGGATTTGAATCTTTTTAACGAGTTTTACCATCTGGGCCAGGTCTTAAAATGACATGCAGGCTAGGTTATACCTTTAAGATCCTTAATAAAATAACATAGGCAGATAGATTTTTAAAAGGAATGATTCTGATTTATTTATTTCATATATAATTTAATTATGCATAACATAGCAAAGATGAAATTTATAAACTTACATTCCCTTAAAACTAAAAGTAATACATTTTGCCCTAAACGGGACTTTTCACATAAACACATGCCCACGCAGGAGCTATACAGATAATACATGTCCTCACAGGGACGGTTTACAAAAGTAAATGTCCACGCAGGGACTAATAGAGACAAGTCCACGTAGGGACTAAGTACAAAGGTAGATGTCCACGCAGGGACTACATACACACATAAATAAATGTCCACGCAGGGACTTGATTTAAACAAAGAAATACAATAATACATATTGGGATTTAACGATCCCGTTTCTTCTTTCCCTTCAGCAAATTTGCCAAGCCACTCATAAATCCCTCATTCTTCTTACGCTCTTTCTGGAGGTCTCGCTCAACCTTGTCCAGTCTTTGACGGAGATCCTCCTGCTCTGGTGGAGAAAACCGTGGTGGCTGGTACTGTGGCGGCGGCTGAGCAGGTACTTGATACCCTCGAGCTGAATGTCCCATTCCCCAAGGGGTTCCATAGGGTCCCTCAGGGTTTTGGGCAAGGTAGTTTGCTGCTACTAGGTACGGGTCAGCCTCAGCATAGTTATAGTTATGGTATGCTGGCGGTCCGTAAGGGTTGTAAGCTTCCGGAGCAGTATAAGCAGGGATAGGGTGGCCAAAACCCGGTGATGGCGGTGCAATAGGTGCCGAATTCACCTCCGAAACTGGAACTGAAGGTCCACCCATCTGTGGGCCTTCATATATAGGCGGGTAGTGGCTGCCGCTAGAGTGTTGAGGGGTGTTGAGACGAAAATCCACTTCTCGTGCTGAGATCCGTGCGCCAGTCCTCCTACGTCTTGGTGGTTCTGGAGGCTCTAGATGAACTGGCGGCGGTGGAGGCGGTGGCGTGACTGCCTCATAACGTGGATCCCTAGAGGGATCTTGCTGCTGCTCGAAACGTGGATCCCTAGAGGGATCTTGCTGCTGCAGTGGCGGCTGCTGGTGAGGTGATGAGTGTTCAGATGGTGTATAGTACCACTCACACCGTTCGAACCGTGCCATGTGACTATCCGGACCCTGGTATGGTGTTCCGTGAAAAGACGAACCGTCTGAGATCACGAAAGGATGGTTCAAGGATCCGGTTGAAGCCTCGACGGGATCTGTGTCCTCGTCCATATCTTGATCACCAGAAAAGTGATCCTCCGGTCCTAGTGGGTTAAAGCCCACGTGCTCTGGTAGGTACTCTGCTGGGTTAAACTGACCCTGAAAGACAGGAGTAGCGTCGCGGAAGGAATCTTGCGATGCGGATCGCTGCAACGGTATATATGAAGGTTGCGGGTTGTTGGGCTCATTCTCGGACTGAGGCCCAAAAGAGTGATAATATGGAGGCGTGGAGCTATGTGACGTGGATTGTCTAGCAGGCTCCTCATAGATCCTCCAAGGTTCACACGGATCTATACTCCTTGTAGCAGAAGGAGTTCGCCGGCCTGAAGGCCCGGCCTCATGGTCGTTAGGGGCGCTGATCGGCGCCTTTCCTCGATCTCCTCGTCTGAATCTTGGCGGCATTGCTAAACCTGTTAATATAACAAAGGTAATGACAAGGAAAAATAAAGGACAAAAATTAAATTAAAATAAAAACATTTTGGATTATTCCTAAGTTCTTTGTCTAGACTCGAAGATTTAGGAATGTGCAATTGTGTAACTGAGATTAAACACAAAAGGCTAGTGTTTAATTCACTCAGTGTTGGCTCTGATACCAACCAGTCACACCCCGAATTTCCACGTGTTACCGGTGGGCCCGGTGGGCCCGGTAGGGGAGTATCGTGACGTGGTTGGCAACATAATAGTCAAACCACACAATATTTAAATGCACAGCGGAAGCAAAGTATAGATTCATTTCAACCAAACGATATTGTAATATTAAGTATCGCAAGTAGTTGAATATAAATCCACAGGTAGATCAAAATAAAAGGAAACAATGTTCAACAGTCTATGACATCCAAGCTGGCGAGACTTATTGTGGATGCTAGGAGTCAAGCCAACCTATTACGCGTAGTACCTGCACTTAACCTTTTTAAGAAAAATACGTCAGTTTACACTGGTAAATACAATCAACCGACTCATTTTGAAAAGAGTTTAAGAAAATGCATTTAAGGCACAAGGCACAAATAATATTTTATAACTTGGGATAATTATTTAAATATATAAACTTGTAAACGAATTATATGTTTCTTATGCGTTCAGTAGCCCGATCCGTAGACCGGGTTAAAGATCAATAGACACACCACTTTATTTAATGAGACACTGACAGGTGTACGCCTACACCTGAGTGCTAAGGTCGTGGCCATTTCGTAAAATGATGCCAGGGATATCCGGGACATGGTCATTAACCCCCCAAAGGCTTTAAGCAAACAAAACATTTCAAAACGTAGCATATCAATGATTTAACCTCTATTCGATTAAAGATTCAATGCCGGACCAAGCGGTATTTTATATACCGTACCCCAAGCCCGTATAGGGAAAATAAGTTAAAAGTATTTACCTGAGCAAGTATAGATCAAAATCAGCGAGTGCAAGTATCTTTTACTGGTTCTCCTAATCTGGAACGAAGGTTTATAATAACCTATTAGAATCCTAACGGTCTTTAGTTAAGCTTAAGCTTAGACCGGATAGTTTTAAAGATACGGTTCGTACGCACGATTAAGCGAATACCGGATAGAATGTGATTTAGACCCGACAAGTTTGAAGACTTGCTTAATATGGGTATATGATACACATTCTGGATTTTGAGATAAAACCGATAAGGTTTGACCCGTTTCGGCTAATTTATGTAAACTAGTTACATAAACCGAACCGAACGCGTATGAAGCGTAACGGGTAACCATAAGAGTCCTAAACAGGTTTCCTAAGTTAACATGCCTTAAATATGTTGTGATATCCCTAGGATACCTTCCGTTATGCCCAAAACGAGTTTAATCTCATATTAAGCCCCGTAGGGGTATTTTGGTCATTTTAAAGATTATAAAAAGAATTAATTTATCTTCTGTGATCCGGGTCTGATTAAATCAGTAAAATGGTTTATTTTAACAGGTTATAACATTTGGTTATAAGTCTTATATGCCAAAATAGTTTTAAACCCTAACTATGCGTATAATACGCGTATAAAGCCGTTTTAAGCGACGTATGGTTTAAAATAGGATTCTGAGTTTCCAGGTCAGTTAAACAGGTTCAAAACACTCCATTTAATATTTAAAATCAGTAGCAATTGGATTGGCATCAAAAGGATTTGTAAAACTCATTTTATGGCCGAAAAGGGTATATTCGGTATTTACCGAATTAAGGCGATAATCCTAGCTTATGATCAGTTTAAAAATAATTAAAAATCTTCAAAAATCCCAAAATATTATATTACATCAGTGGGTAAAAGGTTTGGTGTCAAAAATTGGTTTTAGATAGGTTTTACGCTAATGACGTCATTTAATTACTAAGAATCGCTATAATTACGTTATTAAGCATAACTCCTAATCTAGACCTCCGATTGATGTGAAAATTTACAGACATGTTTAATAATCAGTAACTAAGATTATTTTACTTTCACATTTCCAAAATTCTTGTTTTATGGTCATAAGGGCATTACGGTCAATATTTAGGCGATTAACGGAAACGTCGGACAATTAGGGATTTATGTGGTATAAACGCAGAGGGTTATACACACATGTAACTAGGTCCTAATGGAACTTTAAGGCATGTCTAAACCTATCAAAACCGGGTCAGAACTGAGGTCAAAGCAAAAGTCAAACTTTTGCGTCTTTTGGTTCCGAATCGGTTCAAAACAGAAAGTTGTCGAATCAAACAAGCGTAGACAAGTTTTTATACTTATTATCAGTTTATAAGAATGATAAAATAGGTGATACGCCTTTTACATCGTTAATCATGCGTTAAATCGAAAATACCATTTCTGTTGACTTTTTCGGACAACGTTTGACTCAACAAACGACCTAGTTAGGATTGGAATCAGTGGGTGCCCTTTTAAGGGTTTAAAGCCCACATGATTACCAACTTATAACAACTTTCGATT
The DNA here is from genome assembly GCA_030545235.1 of Helianthus tuberosus. NCBI lineage: Eukaryota > Viridiplantae > Streptophyta > Magnoliopsida > Asterales > Asteraceae > Helianthus > Helianthus tuberosus. The sequence goes on along the minus strand of CM060450.1, from coordinate 2,308,392 downwards.
CGACAAAACCCTGGACCATCTGTGTTTTATCGTGAAGTCAAACCGTAGTTACAACGGTTTGATTTCTAGGCTATAAACTAAGCATAACTGAAATAGAGAAGGTCAAGGGTACTTACACTTGTCTAATGGATGATTTGGAATGCTTGGGATCTGCTTGAATGCTCCAGAAATGATCAGGAAGTGAATGCAAGATGAATGCAAAGAATGTGGGTCTTTTATATGAATTCAAACATCTTGGATCATCAACACATAAGTCTAGGAGTGTTACCAAATGACCAACATGTGTCCTACAAGCTATAAACCACCTTAGGCAGCCCAAGGTATCGAAAAACTTGCATGTAAGTCGGTTAGGAGCTGAAAACAGCCACCTGCCATTCTTTTCTGCATCTGGCAGTCGTAGGCGGCCCGCTTGGGCTTTTGTTATATGGGAGGCGGGCCGCGTGGCCCTTCAGATCAGGTCACACATGATTTTCGTTATTGCATTTTGGTCCTTGGTCCCCCGAAAGGTCGTTTTCACTTGTTTTCCAGAATTCTTATCCTATAATATTGACATATGGGGGCTTTAAGACTTATACCCACTTTGTAAAGTCCTCGGGTAACTTTGTGATTACCCGAAAAGCCCTAAATTTCAATGTTGACGATTTTAACCCTCACACACGAATTTTATCACAACTTTCTCATACAGTAACGAAACTTGGTGAATTTTTTATGGTACATTCTAGTGAGCATATTTAATCGTTACAAGGCTTCGGGTTTGCTAAAAGGTCACTCAGAGGTATAACTTAACATGTTGACACATTTAACCCCTGTAGTTTGTAATCTCTCACTTTCTTTCACAATTCGCTTCGTATGATCCATGATCCATTCGTTTAAGGTTATAAACATCATGTAGGGTTATTGTAAAGTATATTTATTCATTGTTGACACTTTGAACCCTTATATTTACACAGTTTCACTGTTTGTCAACTTTAGTCCTTCAAGAACATTCTTTCACACGTTCAAACCTATGACACGTGTCAACACATTATAGGACGTAAATTTTCGAGGTGTTACAAATACAAGCTGCCGGAGTTGTTTAAGTTAGAGAAGAATAAGAGATGCAAGGTTTCGGAGCGTATTAAACCTGCGACGGTCTACAGCGTTCTCGGTCACGTTTTTGTTTGGGACTGGAGTAGAAATGTCTCAGCTGGGGTTGAAGTCGAAGAACTGGTTGGCCTGTACAGTAGGCTGTCTCAGGTGGGTTTAGAGGTCGGGCCGGGTCAGTGGGAGTGGATTGGTGCTGAGGACAAACATTTCAGTGTGGGAGCGTTCAAGAGACTCTTAAACAGTAACGGGCAGCATGCTTCTTTATCGTTAGACCCTTTAGAAGATTGTAAATGGATTCCGGATAAGCTTAGTATCTTCATGTGGAGATCGGCGCTGAACAAGATTGCAACGGTGGAGGCCCTTAATCACAGGAACATTCAAGTGCAAGATGACATGTGTAGCTTTTGTAACGATGGGAAAGACTCGGCTGATCATATTTTCTCTTCGTGTTATGTGGCCTCGGTGGTCTGGTCTGGAGCCATCTAAGTAGGTGGTGTAACAAAATCTCTATTTTTTTAGCTTCAAAGATATTACTGAGATCCATAATTTCGTGGGCTTTTCCGGGGTAAAAAAGGAAGCATTCAAAGGAATTATCAGGATTGCGGTTTGGTGCATTTGGAAAGCCAGGAACAAAAAGAGGTTCGAAAACAAGGAGGTTCGTATCGGGGACGTTGTTAACAAGGTGAAAGCGTTAGGTTTTTTATGGTTCAAAAATAGAGGGAAATGTAATAACATTGAGTGGATCGATTGGTGTAAATTTGTATTTAAGTAGGTTGTTGTAGTGTTTGGGCCCCTCGATTTGACGGTTTCGGCTTGTGTTTTAATGAAGTTAACCTTTAGAAAAAAAAACTACTACTTCTCTCTATCAGATGTAACCACCATCAGCCACCGTCACGGCTGAGCACTGCCACACTACTATCATTACAAATACAGGCTAAAAGTAGACCCAATCTGGGTACAACTGAAACAGAGTTCAACAACACCCACCAGTGAACCACCTGCATCTTGCCTGAATCCAAAGGGAGCCGCCTGTGCTCCACCACCACCTGCTGCTCTCCTAGCGGCTTTCAATTGTGCAAGAATCTCATCGTAGTTCTAAACAGTCATCAAAACCAAATCTGCTCTCCTGCATCGATAACCACCACAACCATCTCCAACACCAACCACCAACTACCGCCGTCGCCAACACTAACCACCAGCAGCCGCCACCAATATCAAACCACCGCCTATCTCTCTCTCTCTTTAAATCGCAACCGCCATTAGCATCATCTTCATCAGATCTGAGCAAAACCCTATATTAGAGAAAACCGTTAGTGTATAAACTCCGGCGGCCAGATCTGAAACCTCCGGCGACCAGATCTGAAACATCTGGCTGCCGTAGAGTTTATCCAGAGAGTGTTGGTGGTGGTGGCAATTGTAGTGAGAGAGAAAAACAGTGAGTACGCCGCTAATTCTCAACAGGTTGTCAAATCGCTTGCTTAAACCCTAGACGACAAGAGGTATTTAATTCATACTCACTTTATTTCTTGCAAGGAGAAACAAAGTGAAAAAACTCGCCTTTTTTAGTGATGATAGATCCTACAAGCTACCCGTATCTTTCTTTTCGTCGCAAGGATTAGAATTTGTACATCTATATAATTGTACTTTGGAACCACCATTGACGTTTAACGGATTTAGTTCGCTGACGATCTTTCGTATTAGGGATGTTGATGTGTCTGCTCAAAAGCTTCAACAGTTCCTCTCGAAGTGCCCGCAGCTAGTGAATCTCCGTTTGGTAAGGTTCATATAACCATTTTATGAAGTTACTACAATTAACGTATTATTATAAAGGCCTTTTTATGCAGGTTGGATGTCAAAAAGGCCTTGACTTTGTAGCAGGAGAAAACAAGTTTACATTTGGTGATCTTTTACAGTGTGTGCCTTTGATTCAGACTTTGGACATCTCAAAGTATTATATGAAGGTAGTATTCACGTTAAAAGATTACATCTGGTGTAAGAATATGGTGTTTGCTAAATCTGACTTGGTATTTGGTTAAAGTACTTGTGTGCAGGTGGCATGCCACATAAGCTTCCAACTTCACTTGTCCATCTCAAAAATCTGTTTTTGAATGTGTGTTTGGTAGAACAAAATGAGATTTTTTCTGCCCTTTGTATCATCAGGAGCTCCCCTGTGTTGCAGAAAATTAATTTTCTGGTAAATAGTTTTATTTTTATTTATGGTAGTGGTTCTTTATATTTATATTGACATTTATTACATGTTTATAAGTAGATGTCTGATAATGAGAAGTTGCCTGTTCATCAAACTCCCAGCAACTTCCTTGATCCAGAAGACTACCCAGATTTGATGTTGGATTATCTTGTGACATTGGAGATAAAAAAATTTAATAATTTACCTCTTGAGATGAAATTTGTGAAACTCATCATGGCCAAGTCACCTTTGCTAAAGAAAGTGAAAATTGAGCTAAATGACAATGTTTCCGTTAATGAAGAAATCAAGATGCTTAAAGATACCCTACGGCTCCCAATTCTGCGGGCATCACCTTGTGCTGAATTAATCATTGATCGCCCATATTCTACTTTATAATGGATGTTATTTTGATGAAGTATTTAATTTTCTTCATTAGGATGTAAGATTGTCATCGCGGGATGCTTTTATGGACTATTTTGTATGTGTAAATTCTCATGATGCATGTTCCTATCTCTAAATTATAGACAGGCTCCTTTTTTACTCCTTGTGCTCTGTTTGTAATGTTAGTTATATAGATATTAGTAGGCTTGTGAGCCTCCTCCATTTGCTACATCTATATGTGCAATTTTCCGATCTTTTGAATGGTGATCTTTTTTACTCCTGGTGATCTGTTTTGAATGGTTCGTATTTTGTAGTTAAACTTCGCAAAGCTAGTTTTGTGCTTTTGAGTTTCGTTTGATGGTAAAATGTCGGGCACTATATGTGAATGTGCTTTCCTTCTAAATTCAGACATGCTAGGAGTCTCCTAAGCTCTATGGGGAGGTTTTTGATGCTGTCAATATGCATTCTGAAGGGTGTTGTGATCTGATGTGTGGTTGAGATATGATATATACATATCTTAACTGATCAAGGGTCATCTGGTCTATTTTCTTAGACGGTGATAAAGATGAAAATGGTGTTGGTTTGCTTCTGAGTCAAAGAAAGAAGAAAAGGACGAAGAGAAAGAAGAGTCAGATGATGTGAACTCTTTTATAACACCTTTGAAATTCAATTCAAGGCTTATAGGAGAATTCTGTATACCATATGGTGATAATTCTTCACGTTTTAAGTCTAACCAAAAGAAATTGACTATTTTTTAAACGGACCGTTTATGCACCCTTTTTTTTTTTTTTTTGTCAAAACCTGTTCAAATAACCATTTTCTAAAATGATTCATTCATATCTGTCACCCGTTCAAAGTATAAAACATAACCCTTTGGCCTAGAATTTAAGAAATCACATCCGCGTTCCTCAAGATCGTAGTTCAATTTGTTTGCGCATGCGTTTAGTTCATCTTCAAGACTCAAAGTCAAGATGTAAATATTCCGGATCCAATCCCATCAATGAAAAACCCTAATCTTGTCCAGTGAGTCATTGTCAATGCACGAATATAATATTCTGGATCTCAATTGGTATCTTCGAGTCGTCATCACAGGGTTTGTGGTTGTTTGTTGGTTGATTTACTCGGTGAAGACTGCTGCAAGGTACTTTTTGGTTGACGGAGATTACGATTCCAATTCCAATTCCAATTCTCAATCTTTGTCAGAGTCTGACAGGGGGTGTCTCGTTCGTTGTCGTCCATGATGCCGGGGCTTGCTGCTGTTGGGGATTCGTGTGCTGTTTGTGGGAGTTTGACGAGTAAACATTGTGCTAGATGTAAAGCGGTTCGATATTGGTACTGGCTTAATTTATCTTGATGGCTTTTGTTTAAAGTTTTGATTTTTATGTTTATTTGAGCTTGTATCACGTGTTTTTATAGCTGATCATATATGTGTGTTTCAAAAGTTTTCAAATTTTGAAGGTATAAACTTTTTTAATGATGACATCTTATATGTGAAAGTTATTGTTATGGATTATAGATTTTTTTTTTTAATTCTGTACAAACTGATCATGGTATGCAATCTGTGTGTGGGTGTGTGTGTGTGTAGGATTTGAAAAGTGGGTGGGTATATTTTTATATTTATATGAGTTTATATGATATGATTTATGACAATACAGTTGGGAGGGTTGTTTTCTAGCTGACCATATATGTATGTTTCACATGGTTGCAAACTGAAAAGGCTTAAACTTTGTATTGATAACTGACCATAGTTCTCAATCTGTGTGTGTATGTATGTATGTATGCATAATATAAGAGGGTTTGTTAATGTAGTTGGAGGTTGTAATGCAGAGATGTGGTTGTAAGATTCTTTAAAGTGGGTGTGTTACTATGGTGTTGTAGTGAAGTAGGTTTGATGATATGATGATTGAGATAAAGATAAGTTGTCTACGTATATCTGTTGTTGAATGTTGATAATGATGTATATTCTTTTGAAGCACATAAGAGATTTGGTAATATGAGGGACGGATTCAAAAGTTACTTGTGGTGTAGAGAATCTTGAATCGGTGAAATTGATCATGATCTCTATGAACATAATTTGGATAGTCTTTTTCCAGTCTTATTGGGTGATGCAAGATTTTACCCCTAAAGAATTATCTTAGGGTTGTTTTTATATTAATGTTTTTAAGCCGGTCATATATGTGTGTTTCACAAGTTTGCAAATTTAAAAGGCTTAAACTTTTTCAATGATAACATCTTATATGTGAAACTGAAAGTTACTTTTATGGAGTTTAGATATCAATTCAAATGACAAGGTGATGAGATAAAGTCAGCACATCAATCCTATACAGAATTGATCATAGTTCTTGATATCTGTGTGGGTATGTATGATATAGTTTGTCAATGCTCTTGGAAATCGTAGCACTGAGATATAGTTGTAGAATTTTAAAAGCGGTTTGATGATGTGATGATTGAGATAAAGATAAATGGTACACAAAGAAAGTGGAAATGAAAGGAAATCAGTTGTTAGTTAGGACCTCAAGACTGAAATTGTCAACAAGTGATGTATACGCGTTGTTGATAATGTTTTCTGATATGTAAGAGATTTGCTGATATGATGGACGGTTTAAAAGTTACTTTGGGGTAGAGGAATTGAATCTGTAAAATTGATCATGATTGCTATGAACAGCATTTTGTTATTGAAAATTATTTGCTGCTTTATTGAATGATGCAAGATTTGATGCTTCTTGTTAATATAGTCTACAGTTACTCTGTGTTTTTTTTTTTTTTTTTTTTTTTTTTAATTTTAGTTTTAGTTTATTGTATTTTACCTTTCAGCTCAGAAGCGTGTCAAAGATCTCACTGGAAATCTGGGCACAAGGAAAAATGTGAAGAATTTCGGCTGTCCCGCAACTCAAGTTTGCAAGGCTATCCTCCTTGTGGGCTTCTGAATTGTGGAAACAGGTGTCTGTTTATGTCTATTCTGTTTTATCTATTGTTTTTCTTATGTTCATGTTTTTGCGATTTATTTTAACAATACGGGTATCGGGTTTTTTGGAGATTCTGATGATTTTATTTTTCTTTTAACAGCTGTTTTGCCAATGTAGTTTTACAATGTTTAGCATACACTCGACCACTTGCTAAACATTAATGGGTTAGAGATTATCCGGAAATAATCCGGTGTGCTAAAAATTTTACAAATCGGATTGGATCCGGCGGATCTTATCGGATTGTATCCGGTTTCAAAAAATCCGGTTTCTCAATCGGATCGGTTTCAAAATATTTTTCGGATCGGTTTCGGATGCGGATTTTTTGTACACCTCTAGTTAAGCCTGTAATTCCATAAAATGCAATTTCGACTCAAAAAATACTCCAAAAATACATGATTCCATAATAAAAATAATCCAAATATACATAATTCGATGATAAAAATAATCCAAAAGTTAATCCATAATATAAAAATTAATCCAAAAGTACTCAATTTTTTAAAAAAAGTTTTTTTTTTTTAATACAAGTGTACAATAGGTTTATGTCATTAAAGTGTACCAAAATATATAATTTTTATATATTTTTTAAAACTTTGAAATCAATTATGAAGATTTTGTAAACCAGTTTAACGGTTTAAACCAATATAACCGGATTTACCGCCGGTCTAGCCCTTATGTTGTCTTCTCGTATTACCGGTCTTAAACGTACCGGAGTCATGCCCGGTATCCGATATGACTGGTATTACCGGCCGGTTCATACCAGTATTCAAAACATTAAGAAAACTGAAAAAACTTCCAGCATAATGATTCACAAACGTTCGGTTTATATGATGTACTAGAGTACCTCGCTAGTCACTGCCCCTTAATTCACTTGTGTGCATTAAATTGCATTATTTTATTAACAGGGCCCACATCACAAAATGGGTCCGCTCGAGGGGTTTAGATAGTGGCCCATTTTTCAAATATGAAAACTAAAACTCAAATGTATAATTGTATATGTATATTGTCTACGAAATAATTGTTTAGAGTAACTACTATAGAAATGCTTTGTGGGGATTTAGGTGTTTGATTGACACCTTTTTTTTTGTATTCTACCTTGCAGCATTATTATGGAGTATCAAAACCCATCAAGAACTCAATGCCTAAATTCGGATATCATCAGCACCCTTCCTCAAAACATTATTGAAGATATTCTAACTCGTATGCCGATCCGAGATGCACTGAGAACGAGCGCTTTGTCAAAGAAATGGCGTTATACTTGGCGGGGTATGCCCCAACTTGTGTTCACTGACGATATGGTCACTTTATCATATAATTCTGTTAGCAGACAGTTCGAGAAGAATAAGCTTGTCAGCGCCATCTTCCACGTTTTGTTATTACACAATGGTCCGGAAATACTAGAGTTCGTCTGTTCGGTTGGTCATCTTCGTATGGATTCTGAGTTTGTCCAGATAATAAATTATCTTGCTAGGGGAAATAAAGTGAAAGGCTTGCTTTTTAAGAGTGATTATAGATCCTACAAGCTTCCCGTTTCTTTCTTTTCATTGCAAAGATTAGAATGTATACATCTCGAATATTGTACTTTGGAACCACCATTGACGTTTAACGGATTCAGTCAGCTGACGACCATCAGTCTTGATAATGTTGAGGTTTCTGCTAGAATGCTTCAGCGGTTCCTCTCCAAGTGCCCGCTGCTTGAGAATCTCGCTTTGGTAAGGTTTCATATAACCAATGATATATTAAGTTGCTACAATTAACGACGTTATTATAACTTATAAAGGTACTTTGATTTGCTGCAGAATGGATATCAAAATTTCATTGACTTTGTAGGAGAAGGAAATAAGTTTACATTTGTTGATCTTTTACGGCGTGTGCCTTTGATTAAGACTTTGGACATCTCAAAATATTATATGAAGGCAATGTTGGTTAAAGGTTATATCTCATGTAAGCATGTTGTGTTTTGCTAAGTACTCCCCGAGTACTCTCCGCCTATGCCGAGTACTCTCAACTCCCCGGTCGACCGACTAGGGAGCGCCTAGCGACTTTTGCAACCATGTAGATGGGTTTGAAATTTGTTAGTGATATTAGGTAGTTCGTTGTTTGAAACAACGAACTTCTTTAGAATTTCTACCAAAAGCTGCAACATCTTACAAGTTCCTGCATTTTTCCTGAACATCGCTGTTTCATATCACAAGTTATAGAACCTCGCTGATTTGAATTGCAAAGTAACTTGAAGTCCGTTGTTTCATATGTCAAGCTTAAGAAACTCGCTGATTTGAATTGCAAACTTACTTGAAGTCCGCTGTTTCATATGTCAAGCTTAAGAAACTCGCTGATTTCAAGTAATATCTTTCTTAAGTTCACTGTTTTAAAGTACCAACTTAAACAAGTCCGCTGATTTGAATAGCAAAATTAAAACGAAGTCCGCTGATTTATACAAAGATGTTTCTTAAACTCGCTGATTTGAACTATGGAGTTAAATAACTTCTGTAAACCCGGGGGGGTGGTCCTCGGCCCCTCTGTTTTTCTGATTCGTAGTGTTAAGTTTACCGAAAATATCTAATTTTTTAGTGTACAATATTGGATTTTGATACTCCCCACCCAATCGTTCAAGATTCACCAATGGGTCACAGATACACTCACAACAACTTATCTTGGTAAGAAATGTCGTATAACTAAGAATGTAAAACGATAAGGAATGAAGTACACTTTCAATTAACAATTTTCCTCAGACTAAAGGGTATGGGGGCCGGCTAGCCCCGGCTAGGACCGGCGCCGGTCCCCCACACCGCCCCCCTCCGGCCCAAACGGCTCCCCACAGCCGATTCAGACGGGGCCCCACTTTCACATTTTCAAAATTGGAACGTTGATTAACGGCTCTTTTTAATAAAAAAAAAATTCTATTTTTCTATAAAAACACTCCCATTTTCACCATTTTTCCCCACTTTCAACCCACAACCCTCTCATTTTTATACCATTTTCTCTCCACTTTTATAAAAAAAAATTACCTTTTCATCCACAATGTCATCTAATTCTTGGTGGTCCTCGTCTTCGGATGAGGAAGAGGAGATGTTTTTCGCGAACGCTGTGCTACGGGCGGCGGAGATTCTTATCGAGGAGGAAGAGGAAGACGAAGACGTCTCGTCTGAAAGCGTTATTACCAGACGAATACGGATTAACAGAGACCGCCAAGGTTTATCATTAATAAATTTTATTATCCTTATTTCCTCGTATTTATATATTTTTTACGACAGGAGCGCACGAGAAATTGGTGAACGATTATTTTTCGGATGCACCCCTTTACAATGCCGAGATATTCAGACGCAGATTCCGAATGAGTCGTCGGTTATTCACACGGATTGCTGATGATTTGGCGGGGCTAGACCCGTTTTTCACGCAACGACCCGATGCTCGAAATTATGAAGGGTTCACCACGTTACAAAAGTGTACTGCGGCCATTCGCCAACTGGCGTACGGGACAGTGGCCGACGCTTTGGACGAGTACTTACAAATGTCGGCAAGAACTACGCGGGAATGTTTGTATCGGTTTTGCCGTAATGTGGTGAAACTGTATAGCAAAAAATATTTGCGTAAACCAAACGTGTATGATGTTCAGCAGTTGTACCAAGCTCATGAAGCACGGCACGGGTTTCCGGGAATGCTCGGTAGTATTGATTGTATGCATTGGGCGTGGCATAGATGCCCGACTGCGTGGCGCGGCCAATATACTCGCGGTGATCACGGCTATCCAACCGTGATACTTGAAGCCGTGGCATCACAGGATTTGTGGATCTGCCATTCTTTCTTTGGTCTCACTGGTTCACTCAACGACCTCAATGTGTTATACCAATCGACGATCTTTACCGATGTCGTTAATGGAACCGGTCCGGACACCAGTTTTACAGTTTCTGGGGTTGAGTATAGACGTGGGTATTATCTTGCTGACGGGATATATCCGTCTTGGTCTACAATTGTGAAGACTATTCCATATCCCGATGACGAAAAAAGGAAAAAATTTGCCAAGCGTCAAGAAGGTGCAAGAAAAGACATCGAACGTGCTTTTGGTGTCTTACGAAAAAAATGGGTCATCCTTGCACAACCGGCACGTGCGTTCACACCGAAGAGGTTGCGCCTTTGTATGTACTCTTGCATTTTGCTCCATAACATGATTATTGAAGACGAAGGTCGGGCAATTTGTGAGTATGATAGAGAATGCATCTATCGGGAATACTGTCCCGGTAGATCCGCCACAACAGGATTTAAACTCGTTCTCGCTAACCAACGACTTCACGCATGCAAACCTTCAACAGGATTTGGTAGAACATATTTGGAACAACGTTAACGTAGCGGACGGTGACGAAGACGAAGACGAGCAGTCTAATTTTTAAAAATTTTTAAATCTAGTCTTTTTTTACAAATTTTAGGTAGCGTAAATTTTTTTTTTTAGGTTATGTAATTTTTATTTATGTTATGTAATGGATTTTATTATCTTCCTTTATGTTTTATTTTTATTTAAATGTTGAATAGTTTTTATAAAGTTAAACAAATAAAAAATAAACAATAAAATTTAAACAAATAAAAGTTAAACAATAAAAAATTACGTGGGGTAGGCTCATCCTCCATCCCCCTCAAAAAGCATGGAGGCTCATCCCCCATGAGCCGCCTACGTGGAGGCTCATCCCCGTGGGGATGAGCCTCACCATACCCTTTAGTCTCAAAGGTTGGAGGGAGTGGGAAACCCAGACACCACTGCTTAGCTAACGTGGGATTGGGTAAGACTGTGGGGTATGGAGCGGGGGTTGGGGCGTGAGTGGGCTTAAAACGCCCAAGCCACCACCCCGGGTGGGCTTGGGTTTCGGTGTGGCCCAAGGGGCGGGAGTTTAAAGCCGGGCATGGGGCGGGTCTATCAGTATGACATGGCGGGTTCTCATTGGCCAAACCAAACTAGCCATTGGGCTAGCCGTTGGCCAACGGCTATGTTAAAAAAAAACCATTTTTTCACTATAAAAATCACACTTCTATTTCTTTTTTTACCACATTCAACCACAATACACTCCACATCTTCTATAATCATCTCTATTTTCATTCTACAAAACGAAAAATGCATCCTCATAATCGTGGTTATGACCCGAACAACCCGTGGGCATTCCAAGAAAATCCTAGCCCACCACCCAATCGTCCAATGCCTTGTCCATTTTTAATACACTCCTCTATGCCCGATATGGCGAGCTATGCATCGTATCTCGGGAATCGTTTGTATACTAACTTCCCACACACCGACGATTCTATACCTAGCCCGATTCTACAAACGCCCATCAACCTTTCACCAACCTCCATCAACCTTTCCCAAACCGAAACCGTCCCTGAAACTCAACCACCCAACGATGGTCCTTCCGCATCCAAACCCATCAAAAAGAGAAGTCACAAGAAAAAAACCGAGGCGGGGAAAGCACTTGAAACCGCTAAACGAAAACAACAAAGATGGGTCGTTAATGAAGAACTTGCATTGGCAAGGGCTTGGCTTCAACAATCTCTACATCCAACTTTAGGTATTTTTAAATATTTTGTAGCCCTTAATATTTATGTTTTTTTTATATAACTTTCTAATATATTAAATTTTGTTTTGATTAAAATAGGAAATTCTCAACATAGAAGCAATTTGTGGGAAGCGATTAGTAAAGCATTCCATGAAGAAATGGAAAGGGAGGTTTATCGTGAAAACGATAGCTTATTCTCGAAGTGGACCGAGATAAGCGGTCAACTTACCAAATTTAGTGCTTTTTTTAAATAAAGCAAAGCAAAACCCAAAAAGTGGTGAAACTGAGGCCGACTTTGTGACAAATGCATTGGTTACATTCAAAACAAATGTGGGGAGCGACTTCCGTCTCATGCATTGTTGGGAGATTTGTAAGTTCCATCCAAAGTGGACGAATATCCCCAGTGGTAGCGAAAGTAACACGTCTTCCAAAAGGTCAAGGACACCCTCGTCCCAAGCCCAATCGAATGCACGAGATCAAGAGTTGAAGGACTTTTTGGATAATTCGCCAAACCGGCCTGAATACAGAAGAGATGCCGCAAAAGACGCGCTCAAAAATCAAGATCGGGTACGGCATCGCCTTCAGTTGGGAGTTCGGGCTCGCGTAGGGGAGTATACAGCGATCAGTTGGATGACATTACATGCAAGCTAGATGCATTCAACGTATTCCTACAACAAATGACCGAAATTCGGAAGAGTAAAGAAGCTAGGGATGCCCTGAAACAAAGACGAGATGATATGAAATTTCTAGCCCAGCCCATTGATCTCCTAGAGGGTGAAGAGTTGGAACTAATGTTGGAGACGGGAGAAGAGACAAAGAAAAAATATAAGCGTTAGGGATTTTTTATGTAATTTTCTTTATTTAAAAAACATTAAAAAAATTAAATTTTTTGTTTTAAAAAATATAAAACACCCGTTTGGGCTGGCCACGCCCCAAACCCCCGCCCCACCATACCGTATTCAATGTGGGTCAGCCAAGCGAAGTCCCCGCAAGCCACGTGTCAACCCATGCCCCAAACCCCCGCCCCACCATACCCCACGGTCTAAGAGAGGTACCGGGTACACCGCTCCTTCCCAATCGAGTAGGGCAATCAGGTAAGACAATGGGGTTTGTATACTCGAGCATGGATGGGTGTGTTCGCTAGCCATTGAACAACATCTATAATTAAAAAAAAAAAAAAACAATTTGTTATACTATATATCTCTCCATAAAACCCATTTTTATCACACAATTATACTCTCTCTAGTTTTCTTTTCTACAACTTTCTACATATCTTTATTTTTCACCACTATAACTCGGTTAGCATAAGGTGGACCGAAAAAGAGGAAATTGCCATGACTATGGCTTCGGTGAGTGTCACCGTGGACCCGTAGCTGCACACACCCATGGCATTTTGGACTGCTGCTTTTTTACAATCCAGTCAACATTTGATTGGATCTGATAGAAGGTTACATGAAATTCATTCAAAGTTTTGGGTAATTAATGGCATGGCTCGTTAATTTAGCCAAGTCTACAACAAGGTGATAAATGGTTGTGGCGACGTAACGGAGGAGCGGCAATCGCAAGTACCAAAAGCAATCCCGGATGAGGAACCGATGCTTAGAATTTTAGTTTTAATGTATGGTTTTTATTTTAATTAAGTACTATTAATTATTTAAGTTGTTTGTTTTATGCAGTTTTTAAGTTTTTACTTTAATTTATGTAGTTTTTATTTAAAAATTAATGTTTAATCTTTAAATTTAGTTTTTGTATTATTTTTTTAAGAAAAAAATATGGTAACTGTTTGAGGGTAAGACGGTTCTTTCAATCCACCACTTATGGCGTATTGGTAGGGACACTTCCGTTCTCCAATGGAAAACCAAACGGTCAAATTTTGAAAAACAAAACCCTTCCCTTCATGCCGCTATGAGGATCATGGGAACACAAAAATTAACCCCCATAGCGCCCGCCGTAGTGGTGTTGGGCGGCGCTATGGGATGGCATGCTTGAATCCGGCGTTATATCCCGGACCACTACAGGTGGCCTTATAGCCAAGAGTAAAGTGCCATTTTGGTCCCTGTGGTTTGGGCATTTTTGTCATTTTAGTCCAAATCTCAAACTTTTTAAATCTGGGTCCCTGTGGTTTCACTTTTGTTGCCATTTTAGTCCAAAATCAAAAAACCCCCTATTTTGACTGTTGAAACCTGATTGTTTTGTCTTTTTGTGCAGGGGCATTTTGGTCATTTTGATTTACTCTTCTAATAAATTAAAACAAAATTAATTATATATATATATATATATAACCCTCTCCCTCTCACTAAAACACAGATCGTTGTCTCTCTCTCAGTTTTCTCTCTCTCAATTCTCTCTCTCTCTACACAGATTAACCGCCATCCACACTCTTCTCTTCCCCTCTAGTTCCGGCCGCCGTTTCAATTCTCTCTCAATTGAAACGGGAGTCTGCAGATTGAAATTGGGTTCAGGTTAGGGTTTGGGTTTTGATGAAACAGGGGTCTGTAGATTGAAATAGGGTTTGTTTGATGAAACGGAGGTGTGCAGATGAAACGTTGGGGAAGATGAAACGGGGGTCTGCAGATGTTGATTGTTGTCCAGGTTAGGGTTTGGGTTTGTTTGAAGAAGATGATGGTTTGTCTGCAGATGTTGATTGTTGTCCTCTTGCTTTAATATATTATAATAAAATTAAAATGAACAAAATGCTCCTGCATAAAAAGACAAAACAATCAGGTTTCAACAGTCAAAATAAGGGACTTTTGGATTTTGGACTAAAATGGCAACAAAAATGAAACCACAGGGACCCAAATTTAAAAAGTTTGAGATTTGGACTAAAATGTCAAAACTGCCCAAACAACAGGGACCAAAATAACATTTTACTCTATAGCCAAAATAAACTTGCTATTATATTAGGTAAGGCATACCTATTGATTTGTGCTAATTAAACCATCGTCTAATAAAAAATAATTATTTTACACACTATGGAGGTAATAGTCATTTTCCAAATCCAAAGCATAATTAATTTAAATATATACGATGGAGGTAATAATCAATTTCCAAATTCCAAGGCTTGTCGATTGAAATTCTCTCCATGGCTCCATTTGCAACGTTTCATTGCTCAATACATCTATCTATAAAGCCCTTCTGTCCGCTCCTGTAATAATCTCCTCTTGCTTTTTTCAATGTCGCCGTCGTGGATTAACCGGCCACCGCTCCAAGCTCTTACTATCTGAGTTTCTTCATCGCTTCATTTGTGTTTCGTGTTCTGCTGAGTTTCTTTATCAGAGGTAATTCGTATTCAGTTTTTTTTTTTTTTTTTTAAATCTACAGCTTACTAGTTCTTTTCATGATCAATAGTGCTATAAAGATCAGTTCAGTGTAAATTTTTGTTAATGCAGCAGCACTATTATAATATGGAGCATCACCCCCCAACAAGAACTCAAAGACTAAAATCGGATTTAATCAGCACCCTTCCCCAAAACATTATTGAAGATATTCTAACTCGTATGCCACTCCGAAGTGCACTGAGAACGAGTGTTTTGTCAAAGAAATGGCGGTATACTTGGCGGGGTATGCCTAAACTTGTATTTACGGACAATATGGTTACGTTGCCATCTAATCGTTCTTACAGACAGTTGAACAAGTATAAGACAGTTGAACATCTAATAGTAGAGTTTAGATGTTCGGTTGGCGAACTTCATATGGAGTCTGAGTTTGCCCAGATATTAAGTTATCTTGCAAGGGGAAATACAGTGAAAGAATTTATCTTTATTAGTGATGATATATCCTACAAGTTACCGGTTTCTTTCTTTGCATTGCAAAGATTAGAAGATGTACATCTTGAAAATTGTACTTTGGAACCACCATTGACGTTTAACAGGGTTAGTTCGTTGACGAGCATGACTTTAGTGGATGTTGAGGTTTCTGCTCAAATGCTTCAACGTTTCATTTCCAAGTGCCCGCTGCTTCAGACTTTCATTTTGGTTAGTTCTATATAACCATTTATGGATTAAAGCTTCTTCCATTGATGATGTTATTTTAAAGATGTTTTAATGCAGATAGACCTAGAAAAAGGTATTGAGTCTGTACCTGTACCAGGAGGAAACAATTTTACTTTTGTTGATCTTTTACAATGTGTTCCTTTGCTTGAGACTTTTGTTATCTCAAAGCATTATATGAAGGTATTGTTTAAGTTAAAGATTACATCTGATGTAAGATTATGGCGTTTGCTAAATCTGACTTTCGTTTTTGGTAAAAGTAGTTGTGTGCAGGTGGCATGCCACACCAGCTTCCAACTCCACTAGTCCATCTTAAAAATCTGGTTTTGGATGTGTGCTTGATGGAACAAAATGAGATTTCTTCTGCCCTTTGTATCATCAGGAGCTCCCCTTTGTTAGAGACTATGAAATTTCTGGTAAATAGTTTTATTATTTTAACGGTAGTGGTCGTTATACTAACATTTACATTTTTAACATGTTTCCTAATTAGATGTATGATAATGAAAAACTGCCTGTTCAACAAACTGCCACCAACTTTCTTGATCTGGAAGGCTACCCAGATTTGAAGTTGGATCATCTTGAGACGTTGTGGATAGAGAACTTTAGTAACTTACCTCTTGAGATTGAATTTGTGAAACTAATTATGGCCAAGTCACCTGTGCTAAAGAAAGTTCGAATTGAGCTTAATGGCAATGTTTCCATTGATGAAGAACTGAAGATGCTTAGAGAGTTGGTTTCAAACCCAATTCCGCGGGCATCACCTTCTGCAAAGTTAACCATTGTACGCCCAGAAACTTCTTAATATAGGCGGGTTATTTTAATGGCGCTAGTTAATTTCCTAGTTCTTTTGATGATGATGCTAGTTAATTTTCTTATTTTGAATGCCTTTAAGGACTATTTTGTATATGTGTTTTGATAATGTCATTTTGTGTTATCTATGAATTATTAGTTTGTAATAAGTGGTGGTGGCAAAATGGGTGGGTTGGGTAGGTTTGGGTAATGGGTTAAGATGGGTATTGGTTAGAATGTGTTTGGGTTAAGATGGTTTTATTAAGAAATGGGTTAGAATGGGTTTAGGTCAAGATGGGTTTTTCTCAAGATGGATTTAGGCATGATAGGCTAAAAATATAAAAAAAATATTTTATAAAAGGGGCAGACCTCTTATAAAAATTTATATTAGTAGTTTCTATTTTTGAATATAAATATTTTTTTAATAAAAATGGCTAGTTAAATCACAAAGTAATTGTTAAAGGTAGGGGTGCAAACGAGCCGAGCCCAAGCTCGACTAGACATGAGCTCGAGCTAGATTAACTTATATATGAGAGCTCGGGCTCGAGCTCGGCTCGTTGGTATTTTCTCAAGCTCGAGCTTGGCTCGGGTTTGGCTCATTTATTATCTATTAATTGATATATTAAATAAAAATAATATAAATAATGGAATTTCTAGGCTCGCGAGCTTGATAAGTGAAGCTCGGGCTCGTTTACTAAATAAGCTTATTCTTAGGTTCAACTTCGGCTTGTAAACAAGTTTAAATAAGTTAGGCTCGACTCGGCTCGTTTAAACTAAGGCTCGATAAGGGTTGACGAGCTTAACGAGCTTCACATGCGAGGCGCAAGCTCGGGCTCGATAAACAAATGAACTTTATTTTAGGCTCAAGACTCGTTTCGAGCTTTTTTTTCGAGCCGATCTCGAGGAGCTCTCGAGCCGCTCAGCTTGTTTGCACCCCTAGTTAAAGGGTGGGTTAGTCTAAGCCTATTGTCTACGTGACTGTGTTATACAACTTTTAGTTATGAGCACTCACATTCTATGGAAAGGGATGTGACTGCTCTAATTTCTAATTTTCTTTTTTAGTTTCTACATTAGCACAATGGAGCTATCTTCGCCCATATCAAATTAAAATTGAAATTAACTAATTTGAGTATATGCATTTATTCACTTACCGTTTTAGGTTTAAACGTGGGTGGTAAATTATTGATCAAAATTTTTCTCTTTTGGTTGCCGATACTTTAATAAACGGAGTTGATATCGATCTAATTCCCGTTGTAACATACGAATTGAGTTCTACTAGTGTATTTAAATTTTTACTATATAAATGGTTGCTAAAAGCAACTTGACTATACTTGGAGTCCCAATTTTATTTGATTACTTGTTATTATAAGGCCTTTCACGTGAATAGAAAAGAAGATAATGTCTTTAATGAGATTTGGAGTGGGAAAAACTCAAACTATTTTGAATTTCCTAAATTGCCCTTAAACCTGTTATTGAAAAACCCATTCTTTAACCTAATATCGTTCATTCTCTCTGGCGCCAAAACGTACCCATCGAACTTGTTATTCTCTATCTCGATTGATATAATCAGACGGAACCAGGTACGACACACACTTGTATCAGTCATTGATTATTGTGATTATCATGTCCGTGAGGGCTATATATGGTTTAAATCGATGTATCTGTTTCACTTTGCTGAATTTTAGGGTTTGTTTGAAACATATTGTTCATGAATTTAATTCGTTCTCTGGAAAAAAAAAAATAACTGTTTAAAAGCTCAAAACTACATGAACAAAAGAGAAAGTTAACTAGTTAAGTTTCTCAAGTCCATGAGACACTTGAAGTCCTATTGGGAAACACAACACTAGAGGTAATTGCTATTCAGTTTTTGTTGCAGATGTATGATATTCTACAACTTATGTCATGATTAATCTTAGTTCAGTTCAAGAGTTTGATAACATTAACATTATATATTGACCACACAATGATCTGATTTGAATCTAAAAGTGTGTTATTGTTCATTGTGTGTTTAGGTGAACCTCCTAGCCAGCTTCGGGTAGATTTAGGTGTTTGATTGTGTTTTCGCATTCTGACTTGCAGGAGCATCATTATGGAGTATCAAAACCCACGAACAACTCCTCGCCCAAATAATTTGGATATCATCAGCACCCTTCCGCAAAACATTATTGACGAAATTCTAAGTCTAATGCCAATCCAAGATGCGCTGAGAACCAGCGTTTTGTCAAAGAAATGGCAATATTGTTGGCGGAGCATGCCCAAACTTGTATTTACAAACGATATGGTTGCAATGTCATCTAATCATCTTTCCAGACAGTTGAACAAGTATAAGCTTGTCAATGCCATCTTCCATGTTTTATTATTCCACAACGGTCCCACAATACTAGAGTTAGACTGTTCGTTTGTTCATCTTCATATGGAGTCTGAGTTTGCCCAAATAATACGTTATCTTGCAAGGGAAAATACAGTGAAACAACTCTTTATTTTTAGTGATAATAGATCCTTCAAGTTACCGGTTTCTTTCTTTGCATTGCAAGGGTTAGAAGTTGTACATCTTGAAAATTGTACTTTGGAACCACCATTGACGTTTAACAGATTTAGTTCACTGACGAGCGTGACGTTTGACAATGTTGAGGTTTCTACTCAAATGCTTCAACGGTTTCTCTCCATGTGCCCCCAGCTTGTGAATCTGTGTTTGGTAAGCTCCATAACTATTTATGAATTACAGCTTCTTCAATTAATGATGTTATTCTAAAGATGTTTTAATGCAGTATGAATATCAAAAAGACTTCGACTCTTTACCAGGAGGAAACAAGTTTACATATACATTTGCTGATCTTTTACAATGTGTTCCTATGATTGAGACTTTGGAAATGTCAGGGTATTATTGGAAGGTAGTATTAAGATTAAATATTACATCTGATGTAAGAATATGGTGTTTGCTAATTTTGACTTTCGTACTCGGTTAAAGTGCTTGTCTGCAGCTGACATGCCATGTAAGCTTCCAGCTTCACTAGTCCATCTCAAAAATCTGTTTTTGGATGTATGCATGGCCCAAAAAAATGAGATTTCTGCGGTGCTTTGTATGATAATGAGCTCCCCGTTGTTGGAGAAAATTGATTTTCTGGTAACTAGTTTTATTATTTTAGCAAAGGTAGTGGATTTTATACTTTTATTGACATTTTTAATTAATCTTCTAATTAGATGTGGGATAATGAGAAGTTGCCTGTTCAGCAAACTCCCACCAACTTCCTTGATCCAGAAAACTACTCAGATTTGAAATTGGATCATCTTGAGACATTGCAGATAGAAAACTATAGTAACTTGCCTCTTGAGATGGAATTTGTGAAACTCATCATGGACAAGTCACCTGCTAGGTTGCACGGGGACGTCATTTGGTATCAAGTACCCGTCCCGGGGACGGCGCGGGGACGGAAACGCATAGGATACGGCTCGGGGACGTTTCCCAGACGAACCCGGATATTGGGGACGTATATAAAACCGTACCAAGATATTGGGTACTTCAGAAACAAAGTATCAGGGACGTTTCCTCCAAAAATATCTGGTTTTGACCCATTCCCAGACGAACCCGGATATTGCGGTTGGTCAGATCTGAGAGGAACAATGAGGTTTAGTCGGGATTCCGGCCGGAGTTGTTGCAGAATCAAAGTCGGGTAAAGAAGGGGTAGAAGAGAGAATGGAGTTACGTGCAGTTGCAGATCCGAACGCAGTGGCGGAGATATGTGAAAGGGAGGGTGGACACTGTGTATAAAACCTGCAACTCGAGGTCTTGAGGAGGAGAAGATAAGAGGGTAGGTAAGGGTTTCCTGTGTATTTGTGTGGACTATAAACCCAAAAAGTATAATATTTTATTCTTTTAAGAACATAAAAGATAATATTTTGTTTTATTTGATTTTTCTTGAGTTGTTATTTACACTGTGTCTTGGTGACAGTATATTGATGTTGCTTGGTGACAACATATTTTATATATATTTTATATATGTATATATAAAAAATCCGTTTGTTAGTGCACATTTGAATATTGATGTAGTGTTTTTGGAGTTTAATATATTTTTATTTTTTAATATTATTATTTATTTGCCGTACCCGTATCTTATATTTTTAAGTTTTGCCGTTCCCCGTACCCGTATTGTCCCCGTACCCCCGTCCCGTACCCGTATCCGTGCAACCTAGGTCACCTGTGCTAAAGAAAGTACGACTTAAGCATCGACTCATTCTTTCTGTTGATGAAGAACTGGAGATACTTTCACATTTCCGCAGGCCTCACCTTGTGCTTTTAGAGGAAGTGAATTTCTGAAACTCATCAATCGCCCATAAACTACTTTATAAAGGCTGTTATTTTTATGCAGTTAATATCCTTCATTAGGATCAAGGATTGTCATCACAGAATGATTTTTTGGATTATTTCGTATGTGTAAATTCTCATGCCGCGTGTTCCTTTTCTCTAAATTATAAACAGGCTCCTTTATTCTCCTGGTGATCTGTTTTGACAAGTTTTTAAATGCTAGTTATTTAGATATTAGTAGGTTTGTGAGTCTCTTATATGTGCAAGTTTCAGATCTTTTATTGGTTTTAAATGTTGCTTTATTGACTTGTTTTCTGAGTGGATGGTTCAAAAATTGAGTTGTTTGAGCTTCAATGTTATTCTAAGCTTGCTCGAACGTGTCTTTTGCCCTTTGATTATTGTAGAATACCATTGGCCCTTGAAAGGCTGATTCCAGACTCATAAGATCTTGCAATTTATACCCATATTTGTCGTAGTTAAACTCTACAAATCTAGTTTGGTGCTTGTAAAATGCCGGTGCTTTCAAGTCAAATTCAGACATGCTAGGAGTCTCTTTACAGCGATACAGCCTCCTAAGCTCTGCTGGAAAGGTTTTTGATGCTATCAATTAGCATTCCGCAGGGCGTTGTGATATGATGTGCGGTTGAGATATATACGCATCTTAATCGATCAATGCTCATCTGGCCTGTTTTCAAATAAAGAAGAAAAGGTCGAAGAGAAAGAAGAGTCGGATGATGTAAGTTCTTTTATAGAATCTTTCAAGTTCAATTTGAGTCTCATAGGAGAACTCTCTGAACTATACTATACGGTGACAATACTTTGAAACACATTCTAACTGAACAAAATTGATTATTTTTAAATGGTAGTGTGACGATAGAGGGAAAAGATGGTGAAAGTTTCAAAGTGAACGGTCATAGATTGAAGTTATACATAGGTAGGCCGAGTGAGGAGGATGACATCGAGGTTATTCGCCTCGATCCTCATAGTGCTTGATAGTTTTGAGTGATTCTCGGGTGAAAACCCGAGTGTATATTTTTTTATATTTATGTATTTTGAGTCTAAATTAGTCAGTTCGAGTTAGTTAGTTTTGAGTCGGTTTTTATTTTTGAGTCAGTTTTACGCTTGGGTTTGTTTGTGTTTATTTGTGCAGATTTGTTTGACCCGTCCGTACTCAATCTCCATTCGGGCGGGGATTTCGAGCTTATATCATTATGTAAAAGACAACTCAAGTATACAAGTTTGTTAGACGGCTGCGAATGAAATGCTATACAGTCGTGCTCGCTTTGGTTTGGAATTCGAAGACTTGTGCTACCAGGCGAGTTTGTTCCATTATATGTTTCTAGTTTATTTTTCTTTCTTATTTATTTTTAGTTGTCTTTCATCCTACATTGAGGACAATGTAAATTTTAAGTGTGGGGATGGGAGACTACGTCTTTTTAGATAGATTTGAGTCAGGAAAAAAAAACTACAAAAAAAAATTTTTTAAATCCAAAAAAAAATAAATATGAAAAAAAAAATCAGAAAATGTTCCTGTTTTAGATGTTTGCAAAATAAAAACGGAAAATGATAGAAAAATCAGTTTTTATTCGCGTTTCAAATAATAATAATATGAGAATTAATAAATTAAGCCCGTGTCTAATTTGGGATGTGTGAGTAGGCTCGGCCCGGTTTTAGGTTCCTTTGAGCTAAATATACCTAATTGTTGATTTACTAGTGGGTTCTCATCTAGGGAATATGAGAAATTGAAACCGCCAATAAGAATATAAGGAATGCCATTATAAGTTAAAACCGTTAGAATTTTTAATCATGAAAAAAAATAGAAAAAAAATGAGCTAGAAACTGAATGAAAGTAGCGCAGGCCTATGTAATCTTGGTTGGGGATAGCGACTCTACAACCGGAATACCTCTAGGATGTGTAAAATCGAACTTGCAAATAAAAAAGTACCGAAGCCTAAGTAATCCGAGTTGGGGATAGCGACTCTACAGCCGGAATGCCTCTGGGTTAGGGAAAGCAACGTCTACGCTCATTAAAAAAAAAAGAAAAAAGAGAAGATTGAAAAGAAAGAAAAAATGATGGAAAAAAAAATTTGATTTTAAATTCTCCTGGTTTTGATATAAGGCGGTTGGGAATTTGTCCAGTGATCGTTCCTTTTGTTCTATAAGCTTGAGGCGGGATTAGGTGGACCGTAGCTTCTAGTGTGAGACCCTAGGTAAGTTGACCGAACTTGAATTAAATCTACATGATAAGGGCTTGGAACCGGGTTTGGGTTTAAGAGGATCAAAATACTTGCAATCGCGGTTAACACGGGTTTTAATTTTAATAAAGTAAACTAGCTTTTGTGCCCGAACATTAATTTGATTCTGATTCCATTTGCATAAGTCTTTTTTTCAGGGACGAAAAATGTTTAAGTGTGGGGATGTTTGATGTGTTGCAAACGCATCTTATTTACCCGTATATTTTGTATTTTACTTTTAATAGTTTAGAGTCATTTTTATAATATTTAGACATATATTTTATTATTTGTTATTATTACAGGCCCCGGTGCAAAAAGGAATGAAAAACGAGCTTAAACGATTAATGTGTGAAGAATCGGGAAATATTAAATGAAGCTGAAACTCGAAAGGTTGAATCGCAATTAGAAGAAAGTCGTTTAAAAATAATTCATGAATTTTAGGGGACTAAATGTGAGATAAGGATCAAACTTGAAATTAATTCATGAGCATGAAGAAAAGGAATTCATACGATGGTGGCCAACAAATTTCTAGAAAATGACAATTGGAAAAAAAGATCCATGTGCATCAGCCGTTTAGAAAGGAAAAGAATGTGTGAATGGGCCTACCAATTGAAACAAAGGGTGACTTTATTTTTATTTGGGAGTGCCCTACGGCAAGTGTGAACGGCAACTATACAAATATAATATTTTCTCTTTGACTGCGGGGCATCAGATATCAATCGAACAAAAAAAAAAGACATACGGAGTAAAGCAGGAATTGGTGGAGTTTTGAAGAAAAGGAAGGTTTGGATAAAAGGAGTAATAGCCTAAAGTTCATATCTTTGTTCGGTTAGACTTGTTTATTGGTTTTAGTTTTTGTTTAAACTTGATACTTTTGAATATGTTTCCTGAATTTATTCACGTTGAACTTATGTTTGTTTTTTGTTTAAATATGCTTAGCTAATTTTCTTCAAGCTACCTAGGCTATGAATAATTGTTAATTTATTTACGGTTTCTTGGTTTGGTTAATTAATGTTTTGGTAAAAGTGTTCTAAACTAGGCTCTAATGTTTATGCGTATTTAATAATTGATGGTTTATTTTTGTTCCACCTTTTCTTGGTTAAAATTGATTGCGTATTAATTTAATCTAGGTTAGGTGATTTCGTTAACTTTGTGTTTTCGACTAAGGGTATGTTTGGCAAAAGTAGCTGGTGGCTGGTAGCTGAAAGCTGGTAGCTGTTGGCTGGAAGCTGGTAGCTGTAGCTGGTAGCTAGTAGCTGTAGCTTTTTAGATATATTTGGTGTTTGGTACAGTAGCTGGAGCTTTTAATAAAATGTATAAAATGACCAAAATGGACATAACTAAAAATTTAGAAAGTTGGTGCATTAAAAAGTTCCTTATTTTTAGAGGTTAAAATAGTCATTTTCCCTAAAAGCTTGTAGCTCCTTCTAAACGCTACTAGTAGTAGCGTTCAACCAAAAGCTTCAAGCTCCTAACCTAAAAGCTTAAAGCTCCTTCAACGAAACAAGACTTTTTATTGAGTATGAGTTTTTTCTTAAAAGCTTAAAGCTAGAAGCTCCTAAAAGCTCCTAAAAGCTCCATGCCAAACATACCCTAAATCTTGTGGTTGCTAGACGTAGTACACCCTAGGAACAAATTAATAAACTATTTGGTAATTAAATATTCTACCATCTTTGAGACCTAGAGGAGATTAGATGTCGGGTTGTCTTAATCATTAGACGGGTTTAGGTGTTAATTGCACGAGAGTGAATTACCCTAGGTTTTCTTGTGATTTTTAGCAAACCGTGTTAGAACCTAATTAGAGTCACCACCCCGTACATCCCTTACACTACCAGGATGTATCGTTTCTAGTGAGACCGAGAGGTAATCTAGACTTTGGGTACCATAACCTAGTTAGAGAGACCGAGAGGTGATCTGACATTAACCGGTAAGTTTATACACTTTTCATGACCCTAGATTGCGACATGTTTGGAGAATGATCTGCCAGCTAGTTTAGATCTTGTTTAGTAAACCTTAAGATCCCGGTAGCCAAAACTTAGTTATTCCATTCCAAGAACCGTGAGTGAATTGACATGCATCTTGCCTAGGTAGCTACTTTCCCATCATCTGA
Organism: Helianthus tuberosus; assembly: GCA_030545235.1. Classification (NCBI taxonomy): domain Eukaryota; kingdom Viridiplantae; phylum Streptophyta; class Magnoliopsida; order Asterales; family Asteraceae; genus Helianthus; species Helianthus tuberosus. The sequence goes on along the minus strand of CM060450.1, from coordinate 2,282,812 downwards.
CTGCACCCAAATCTGCTATTTGTGTCTGTTTGCTTGTCTGCTTTCTTAGTTAATTTTCTTAGTTGATTAAAAATCTAAAAATCCACCTCGAAATTATTAGACTAGGACTCGACAAAAGTTTAGTATCGAGAGTCGCGCCATTGTGTCCACGGATTGATACTCGGTCTTACCGACTTGACTACATAACGACCGGTGCACTTGCCGATTGTGTGTAATTAAGCTAGTTTGACCATTTAATTTGGTGTTTTAAAAATATATTAAACAAAACACACATCAAGAACCCCATCTAGTAGATCCATTGGAGGCGTCTGTTGTCCCGGAGCGGTCTTCAACCTCATGAATAAACTAGCGTCAATGATTGGTGGATACAAATCGGGTTGAGACTAATGTATCCCTAGCAGAACCGAGAGGTCCGGCCAGCAGACGGACTATGAAGTTAGATCGGTGGCATGCAGCGGTTGTGGAAGGTGTTTGGTGTTGAGCCGACCTCCCGGCGGCCCAAACAACCACCGAAAAAAGACGATTAGGATCTTTATATTCTCGTTTGGATCAACCTGAGTAACCATAAATTAGGGTTTGTAATGTATTGGTTGAAAATAGTGTTTACGTGATTTTTGTGTGATCTTCATCAAAGCACCACACCCCTTTCTCTGGGAAATCTATTTATGAGGTTTAAAAGTTTTGTGCTTTTTGGTTTTCAACGATGGAAGATAGTAAATGATGGTGTCGGCAGTCGGAAATATGATAGGCGACTGGATAGTCTGGTAAAGCTGTCGACGGGGAGAAGATCGCTGGTGATGAGTGAGAAAATAAGAAAGTGAATATGAACAAATCAAAGAGCGCGTAAAAAGTACATTTTCCAAAAGTGGAGGACCATTTGTATAAAAATCAGAAGAGAGGGGCCATCTGTGGACTGTTCTGTAAAAATGGAAGGGCTATATATGTAAAAGTCACTTTCACGTCGGTGTCACTTTCAAGTAGGGAGTAGCAAGCTCAAGAACAGATCTGCCGGATAATCCAACATCAACCGTCGAACGAAGCCAGATAAGCGGCGGTACGGTGTTTCGTGAAGAAGTTCAACCTCCGGCGTCTTGTCAAAAGCAAAAGCGAGCGGTGACGCCGTCTAAGAAATTGTGTTGTGAGTTCTGATGTGGAAAATTGTTAATATATATTGTTAAGCAGCCGGAGATCGGAGGAACCGCAACCGCCGGTAAACCGTTCAGACCCACCGGATTTCCGGCGACTACGTCATCGTCGGGTAGAGTGTGGCCGCCGACACCGTCCGGTTTCTTCCGGCGTCCTCCGATCCACCATTGAAGGTCCGGTGGAATCTCTCTCTCAAAACCGCTAATCTTCTCATTTCCGCCACAACTGCCGCGTCGGAGAACCGAATCTTTTCAACATCCCAAGGACAAATCTCCACAACAACGTCGAACGGGATCCATCAATAACATCGGTGGTGCGCAGCGTCGGTTAACCGCCGGAGGAAGGTTTTCGGGTAAGATTGCTATGTGTGACAGTAGGACTCGTGTGTTTGACAAAAAAAAATCTAATTTAATTGTATATCGGTTCGTTAATTGTTGTGTCGGAGTTGTTTCGAATTCGAAATAATTATTTCGTTTCTGTCCTAATGCACAAAAACAGGGCAGTCCTAGTTTGTTCTAAAGTTCAAAAGAAAATTGCAGAAAAATTGATAGTGTACCCTGATTTGATGAACGGCAATTATCTGAATCCAAGCCCGTAAATTCCCTAATGAATAGAGCGAACGTTGCTGATAACGTGATAAAAATGAAAATAGAATTCTCTTGATAACGTAAATTCCAAGCAAGAAGTAAATTAGTATTTATTTGGTGTAATTTAGGTGTATGTAAGGTTTGCCATTCAAAAAAATAAAATAAAGATAAAGATAATAACTTCTACAGTTATTAGAGAACTGTCGAAACAGTTATTGGAGAACTGCCAAAAACAGTTATTGTTTGTATATCTGGTTTTCTAACAATTTCCAAATTCCAAAGACTCTGGATTGATATTCTCTCCATGCTCCATATGTATTAGTCGATTATATTAATGGAAATGTGAACATGAACATAGATGTGAATGTGAACATGGAAATGTGAACATGAACATAGATTTGAATGTGAACATCTATTAGACAAACTATTATAGTATAGGGACTAAATGTGTAATATGGTGTTCTATATAAACACCTACCTCATGTAACTCTAAACACACATTCTACAACCTAATACAAGTCTGATTACAAGTTTAGTTATATGCGATGTTTCATTGCTCTATAAAGCCCTTTTGTCCGCTCCTGTTAATCTCCTCTTGCCTTTTCAACCGACCAATGTCACCTTCGTGGATTAACCGGCCACCGGTTCAAGCTCTTACTATCTGACTATCTTCATTGCTTCATTTGTGATTTGTATTCTGCTGATTTTCTTTGCCAGAGGTAATTCGTATTCAGGTTTTTTTTTTTTTAACCAACTGTACAGCTTTCTAGTTCTTTTCATGATCAATAGTGCTATATGAAGATCAGTTCAGTCCAGTTTAAGAATTTGATATATATTTGATTTTAGTAAATTTGTGTTATTGTTCGGAGGCCCCCCATGTCATTCCTTTCTAACCCTGAATCTGATTCTAGTGTGTGTTTTGTCAACCCCTGACTATTTGTTGTCGAGTAAGGAATTTAGGATTAAGGTGTTTGATTGTGTTTCTACATTCTACCATGCAGCAGCACTATTATAATATGGAGCATCAAACCCCAACAAGAACTCAAAGCCTATATTCGGATTTCATCAGCACCATTCCCCAAAACATTATTGAAGATATTCTAACTCGTATACCCCTCCAAGAAGCACTGAGAACGAGCGTTTTGTCAAAGAAATGGCGGTATACTTGGCGGGGCATGCCTAAACTTGTATTTACAGACAAAATGGTTAATCATCTTCGCATACAGTTGAACAAGTATAAGCTTATCAGTGCTATCTTCCATGTTTTATTATTCCACAACGGTCCCACAATAGTAGAGTTTAGATGTTCGGTTGGAGAACTTCATATGGAGTCTGAGTTTGCCCAGATATTAAGTTATCTTGCAAGGGAAAATACAGTGAAACAACTCTTTATTTTTAATGATAAAAGATCCTACAAGTTACCGGTTTCTTTCTTTGCATTGCAAGGACTAGAAGTTGTACATCTTGAAAATTGTACTTTGGAACCACCATTGACGTTTAACAGAGTTAGTTCGTTGACGAACATGACTTTTCAGAATGTTGAGGTTTCTGCTCAAATGCTTCAACGTTTCATTTCCAAGTGCCCGCTGCTTCAGTATTTCGTTTTGGTTAGTTCTATATAACCATTTATGGCTTAAAGCTTCTTCAATTGATGATGATGTTATTCTAAAAATGTTTTAATGCAGATAGAACTAGAAAAAGGCATTAAGTCCGTACCAGGAGGAAACAATTTTACATTAGTTGATATTTTACAATGTGTTCCTGTGCTTGAGACTTTTATTATCTCAAAGCGTTATATGAAGGTATTGTTTAAGTTAAAGATTACATCTGATGTAAGAAAGATTATGGCGTTTGCTAAATCTGACTTTGGTATTTGGTTAAAGAACTTGTGTGCAGGTGGCATGCCACATAAGCTTCCCACTTCACTTGTCCATCTCAATTATCTGGTTTTGGATGTTTGCTTGATGGAACAGAATGAGATTTCTTCTGCCCTTTGTATCATCAGGAGCTCCCCTGTGTTGAAGACTATGATGTTTCTGGTAAATAGTTTTATTATTTTTAACGGTAGTGGTCGTTATACTTACATTTACATTTTTAACATGTTTCCGGATTAGATGTATGATAATGAAAAACTGCCTGTTCAACAAACTGCCACCAACTTTCTTGATCCAGAAGGGTACCCAGATATGAAGTTGGATCATCTTGAGACGTTGTGGATAGACAACTTTAGTAACTTACCTCTTGAGATTGAATTTGTGAAGCTCATTGTGGCCAAGTCACCTGTGCTAAGGAACGTTCGAATTTTGCTTAATGGCAATGTTTCCGTTGATGAAGAACTGAAGATGTTTAGAGAGTTGGTTTCAAACCCAATTCCGCGGGCATCACCCGTAAAGTTAACCATTGTACGCGCAAAGTTAACCATTGTACGCTCAAAAACTTCTTAATGAAGGCGGTTCTAATTTCCTTAGTTCTTTTGATGATGATGCTAGTTAATTTTCTTATTTTGAATGCTTATAAGGACTATTTTGTATGTGTTTTGAAAATGTCGTTTTGTGTTGTCTATGAATCTTTGAATTATTAGTTTGTAAGAAGTGTTTTGAAAATGTCGTTTTGTGTTTTGAATTATTAGTTTCTAATTTCCTTAGTTCTTTTGATGATGATGATCTAGCACCTATTTGTACCGAATGGAAACATGTTTTTACCCTTCTGAATGTTACAAGGTTTTGCAAAATCGAGTTAATTTTCTTATTTTGAATACTTTGAAAAACGTTTTAACCGAACAAAATTGATTATTTTTTAAACGGTCTGTTTCAACTTGTACCCATTTTTTGTCTAAACCTGCTAAAATAACCATTTTCTAAAACGACTCGTTCTTACCTGTCATTTGTTCAAAGAAAAAAAACATAACCCTTCGGCCTAGGATTCGCATCCCCATTCCTCGAGATCGTAGTTCCTTGTTTGCACATCCATTTAGTTTATCTTCAAGGCTTCAAAGTCAAGTTGTAAAGTTTCTTGTTTTTTACTCAATTAGGGGGGTGTTTGGCTTAGCTTATTTGTGACTTATAATAAGTCTTTTTCACTGTTCAATAAGCTAGAATTTCTTGCTTATTGACTTATTGCCTCACATACACACATTTCCCAAACACTTCAATAAGTCATTTTCACCCCTTTTCACTGTTCAATAAGTCAATAAGTTGAAATAGAAGTTAAGCCAAACACCCACTAGAAGTCTAGCAAGATGAAAGGTAAACAGACTGATTAAAACAAATTTGTAAAAAAAAATATTTTCTCTTGTTTAAAGTTTTAAATGCCTTAAGGTGTTTTTTTAGCTTAGTTAAAAGGTTACCTAAACTTATAAACATTAGGTCCACTAGATAAATACATTAGATATGTTAAACAATACTACCTCTAAACAAATAGAATAGTGGACTAGTTATTTAGTAGAATAGTGGGTTGGCTATGGCGCCCTTCCCACACATAAAGACTCATGGCATCTTAAAATATCATTACGGCCGGCGCTATAGGGACTTTATAATTCACCCCGTGATATGTATAGCGCCTGACACAATGGTTGCTATCTCACACACATATATATACATACATACATACATACATACATATATATCTATAATTGAAGAGGTTATATTTTTTTTTTTGAATGACTAGTGTTACTCTCTCAAACTCCTATATCCAAGACCTCACACTAAGAGGCAAGAGTCTCTACCAAGTGAGCTAGACTCATTTGCCTGAAGGGGTTATATAACCCCATTTCCACTACACACTCAAGTTATATAACACCCCTCTCTTACACATTTTGCCACTTGTCACATAACCCTCTTTAGACTGCGGGTGTGGAAGGGCTTGGGTTGGGGGCATTGCTCGACACGTGGCGAGGATGGGATCCACAAGGTAATACTAAAAAACTAGGAGTGTGGTGGGGCGTCGCTTAGCTGGGCGTGACCAGCCATGTGGAATTTTAAAAAAAAACTACAAAGAAAATAAAAAAAAACCTACATTGAACCAGCCAACCACAGCCCGCCATGTCACCCACCCCCCCCCCCCCTCCCGCCCCAAGCCAGGCAGAATCTCCATGCCAAGCGGGCAACGCTGACCAAAACGCCAACCCGGGGTGGAGCACCCGACGTTAAAGGGCCAAAACGCCCAAAACCCACGCCCACACCCACCAATCTTATGGGTCTTTATGACTACACATGGCCGAAAACTATATTTAAGCCAAAAATGTGAAACGTGGAGAATATGAATGAAAAATAAATTAAGACTTGTTTCTTTCTAAAGTTCTTTCAAGCTTCGAAACTCGTCCATTTTGTTTGTAAAATAGTTTTCCAAATTATAAACCGTTGTTTTTAGGCTTTTGATCAAAACGAGCTAGGATACAAGTCGATTGATGTAAAACTTACCTCGAAGCAGTGCTCTAAACAACTTGATTTTTGTTAATTAGAAGATCAAACACTCGAAGTACTGTTTTCGTCGTTTAGAGCACTGTTTCGAGATAAGTTTTACATCAATAGACTCGTATCGTCGTTCTGATCCAAAGCCCGAAAACATCGGTTTGTAATTTCGAAAAAAACTCAACTCCGTTGTGTTTTTTTTAACGGCGGACTATTTTACAAATAAAATGAAAGAGTTCGGATTATTGTGGGTAGTTAACTGAGTTGTGATTATTATCTGCAAAAAGAGTCAGTTCAGATTATTAAAATCCAATTTAGTCTAAATTATATATAACCAGACATATGCTGTAAATTATAAGTTATTTAAACTTTTTTTTCTTCCTAATAAGTTATGCTTTAAATTATAAGTTATATATAACGAAACGGGATCAGGAGAAAACGCCCAAAAGTGTGAGAACGGATTCTGGCGTAACACGTGTCACGCGACATAGTGAAGGGCGGAGGGGCTTTTTTGTCCTTTTATATTATTTTTTTAAACGCGTGTCACATCACCTTTCCATTTTTGGCGTTTAACAAATATGCGGCGTTTTTATTGTTTTTTTTAGATCAGCAGCATAGTAAATATTTTGGCGTTTTAACTTAACTATGGCTTTGATTGTTGTGCCAAGTAGGATGCAGGCCTATAATGTAAAAAACATCAGTAATTTTTTTCTTGATGTTTATTTTTTTCTATCAATTGTTGTGCCATGTAGGATGCAAGCCTATAATGTGACAGGCAATTATGGTGTTTTGAAAATATAAACAAATTCAATTCAATTTTCCATGTAGTGGCTTTTAATATAATAAATGTTTGGCAATAATATTACCGTCTCTTCATTTTACTGTTTTGCAATTTCTGTTTCGTTCAGTTTCATCTGTCAATTAGTGTTGTTTTTTCCAGTAATACTTTGTTTGGCAATTTTTTGGCGTTTTATATAGCAACAACGTGCTTTGCTAGCATCCGTTCTCACAGTTTTCATACTCTCAGGCGTTTTGGTTTTTGTAGTTTTTGGTGTTTTATACTCAATTTTTTTATTAGTAGAGAATTAGATAATAAACAACAGAGAATTAGATAACAAACAATAGAAAATGAAAAAAAAATAAAAATTCTAATCTAATTTCTCATCCAAATCTTTACTGCCATCAGCCTCTTCTACTTTAACTTTTTGGCGTTTTGAACCTGTTTTGAATACCTTATCTAGATCATTATTTTCCTACATAATGGCCGTCTTTAGAAGATGCTTATTTTTAGTGGAATCCTGTATTGTGGTTTGATATATACTTGTTTGGTGACATGTTGAAGATCAATGTCTGCTCGAATGTATTGATCCTTTCATGCCATCCATATATCAATCAAGAACAAAGTGACATGATGACATATCAATGTCATCAGCCTTTTTTTCATGAATATTGGTCCATCTCATTCAGCAAAAGCTTATAGAGATACCCACCTCAGAGAAGAATCTATTCAGTGAAACTTTATTCAGAACAATACTCAATATAGAATAAAAGAGGTTTCCCATCTGTGGCTTTTTTAACTATTTTTTGACGTTTTAAAGTGAATGGTTTCTAGGAAACATGGCGTTATTTTTGGGTGTGATCAATTGATTGTGCAGAGACGTCTCTCTTATAGGATGTTTTTAGCGCGTAGTTTTGGAAGGATTTTATTTATAATAAATGATATTAATAAAGTAGCCGTCTTTTCAGTTTACTGTGTGTATTTTTACTGTTTTTGTTCAGCTTTTTATGAGTTTTTAGGGTGATAGACGTGCCATCTTCCAAGTTTGGCGTTTTTAATGGCTTTAAGTAGTTTTTGACGTTTTTCTTTTTCATTTTTAGCTTTTAATAATACTTGTCCAAATTACTTTTATTATAGTTTGGGAGTTTTTGGCGTTTTATTGCATTATGGCATTTCACAATCATTATGTCTGTTTGCGTTTTTATTAAAATAATGTATTTTTTGTTCTTAGCTGAAAAATACATAACAAACAACAGAAAAAGAAAATAAAAAAATTAAAAATAGAAACAATTTATCTTCCAAATCTTCACTGTCATCAGTCTTTTTCTTCTTTGAAACATGTTCACTGACGGTTTGACTTTGGCATGTGTGAGTTTTTGTTGTTGAAGTAGGCTTTTTTGTGGTCGTTTGGAAAGACAAAATGACGTGAGTTTTTTGTTTGAATATTTATCTTCAAACCACTCATCAATGTCATTCGTCTCTTCATGCCATTATAATATTCATCAATAACAAAACACAAAAAATGACATATGTCTGACACCAGCATCTTTTTGTTGAAGATTTGTCAATCTCATGCAAAATGTTATTGAGTCACAGCACCTCAGGGAAGAATGCATTCTGCGAAACTTCGCGTAGAACAATATTGAATATACAAGAAACGATGTTTGCCATTTTGGCGTTTTACTGAGGAAATAGTGTATCTAAAAGAAACGTAGATTTTTTTGGAATATTTGATGTTTGAGTGTTTTGGCGTTTTCTAAGATGATTGGTATATAGTAAAATATGGTGTTTTGAGTTGGTGTGTTTGATGTTTTGGGTTTTTTGACGTTTCTAAGATGAATGGTATATAGTAGTAAATATGGCGTTTCCGGTTCGGGGGGTGTGTTTAATGAATGTCTGAGATGTTTTGTTTATATAGGGATGTGTTTTGGCCTGTAATAGCGTTTTATTCATTAGTTTGGTGTTTTTGTTAGAGAAGTCTAAAGACTCTTTTACCCTTAATGAAGCGCGTCCACTTAATAGAATTCGTGTTATTTACGAAAACGCCACCGCGCCAATCTAGTTCATAGATTGTTTTGATCGGACGATCCATAAGCGTTCTCACATTTCCCACCGTTTTCTCTAAATCCTGACCCTATATATAACCAGACATATGCTTTAAATTATAAGTCATTGTGAAATTATGTCGAGCCATTGAATCTTGTTTTCAGTTCCTTAATTACCAATTCATTTCATTACCAAAAAGACTATTTGCAACTGTTTTATAGCCGCTTTCAACGATTTCTTAGAACAAGTTCCCCACTGATTTTTACGATTTTTCGACCAGTATTTCAGCCGTCTCAAATTTAGCAACCGATCAGCGACCGTTTCTTTTTCAACCCTACTAGTTTTGCGATTAATTTTTAGACCGATATGTGACAATTAGCTCAAAATTGATAACATTAAATCGTTAATTACGTTACAATAATAAGCTATTATTTTTCTCATTAAAGATCAATCATGTATTGTTTTTAAAGTTAAAAACAGAGTTAAATGCCCGGATATATAGGATTTTATATTATTTTGGTTTATCTTTTCCTATTCTATCGTCCTACCATATATTTTGTTACAGAAGGTTCACAAGCCCAAGAAGAGATGCATCTGAGCCTCGAGTCAAAAGAAATCGGTCACAACCTGCGCGTTTAAACGACTACATAGTGAAGCTTCCCCCTTCGGTCGACAACTCACAACCCGCCTCTGATCAAGCTGCTTCGACGGTACACCCAATTTCTCATTTTGTCTCATATGATAAGTTTTCTAATTCTCACAAGGCTTTTTTAACAATTATTAATTCCAATGATGAGCCGAGATGTTTTGAACAAGCTTCACAGGATAAACGATGGAGAGAAGCCATGCAGCAAGAAATTAAAGCCCTCGAAAAAAACGAAACCTGGACCTTGGAAAAGTTGCCGGAGGGAAAAAGAGCTATAGACTCGAAATGGGTTTATAAAACAAAATATAAATCAAACGGAGAGATTGAAAGATTCAAGGCCAGGCTAGTCGCTAAAGGCTTCACTCAGATGGAAGGAGTGGATTGTCACAGAAGGTTCACAAGCCCAAGAAGACAATACATGATTGATCTTTAATGAGAAAAATAAATCGGTCAAAAGAATTTAGGCCCAAGAAGACAATACTTGAAGGATCAAGTTCCTCAACGATTTGGGCCTGAGTTGGCATATTATAATTTAGCCCACTTAGAAGCCTTGTGGGCTCATCATTATCATTACTAGCTTCATTGCCATTTGTAATTTTGAAAGGAAAATAATTTTCATAGAATAACACATCTCTCCTGATAACGATGTTCCTGCTCTCCATGTCGTAAACCTTATCCCTTTGGTTCCTCCAGGATAGCCCAAAAATACTCCAGGTCTCCCCCTCGCTTCGAATTTATCTCCCTTAGTGTTATTATTTTTGTAGTAGGCTAGTCGCTAAAGGCTTCACTCAGATGGAAAGAGTGGATTATCATGAGACATTTGCTCATGTGGATAAGCTTGTGACTGTCCGAACATTGTTAGCCGTTGCCACAAAGAAAGACTGGATTATTCATCAACTAGATGTGAATAATGCTTTCTTACATGGTGATTTAGATGAGGAAGTTTACATGAAGATCCCACAAGGTTTCTCAAAGGAAAATGACACAAGAGTATGTCGACTTCAAAAATCTCTTTATGGCCATAAACAAGCGTCTAGAAACTGGTACCACAAGTTCACCAAATTTCTTCTCAACTTAAATTTTTGTCAATCCATGGCCGATCATTCGTTATTCACATTTCAAAAGGGGGATATTTATGTTGTTGTTCTCATTTATGTAGACGATGTTATTATCATCGGAAATAATTCGGAACAAATTCAACAAACAAAGAAGCAACTTGATGAAGAATTCAGCATCAAGGATCTTGGATCCTTAAAATATTTTCTTGGCATTAAAGTTGCCAAAACTTCAGATGGATTGGTTCTAAGTCAACGGAAGTACACTTTGGATATTCTAAGGGATAGTGGAATGTTGGGGTGTCGACCTAGTGCTTTTCCATTTGACCAAAGAATAAAGCTCGGCAAAGGAGAAGAGGAGGCCAAAATAGATGCCACTTAGTATCACCGCTTAGTGGGCCGATTACTGTATCTACAAGCCACCAGGCCTGATATTACGTACTCCATCAATGTGTTGAGCCAGTTTGTTGCGGATCCTCGTCGTAATCATCTAGAGGCTGCGAATCGGGTTTTGAGATATTTAAAGGGGACACCAGGACAAGGCATTCTTCTTCCTTGGGAAGGACCACCAATTTTGACTGCCTATTGCGACTCTGACTGGCTTGGGTGTCCGTACACGAGACGATCAAGAACCGGATATCTTATTCTTTTGGGTGGTGGTCCCATTTCTTGGAAAACAAAAAAAGTCTCTTGTGTCTCGCTCTTCAGCAGAAGCTGAATATAGAGCTATGGCTTCCACATTTAGTGAAATTCTTTGGGTGAGATGGTTACTCAAGGATCTACAACTAAACATAGCGACTCCTACATCATTATTTTGTGATAATCAAGCAGCTCGTCATTTTGCAAATAACCCAGTTTTTCATGAACGGACAAAACATGTTGAAATGGATTGTTTTTTCGTTCGTGAACGTGTGGAGGATGGCCGGAGATAAAGACCCAAAGGATACGGAAGGAAGCTCTGGTGTTGTGATCAATCACGATTCACCATACTATCGTCATCCTCCGGATTTCCCAAAACAACTTCACGTAAACGATGTCCTTACGGATAGCAACTATGTCGATTGGTCACAAGAGATGACAAATTTTCTCTTTGCCAAGAACAAAATAGACTTTGTCGATGGAACAATCGTAAAGCCAGAAAAAACGTCCCCTGAATATAAGCCATGGATGCGGTGCGATGCAATGATAAAAGGATGGCTTACTACAGCCATGGAAAAGAATATACGCGACAGCGTAAAATACGCAACCACATCATCGAAGATATGGTAGGACGATAGAATAGGAAAAGATAAACCAAAATAATATAAAATCCTAAACAATTACAATCAAATAATAAGAATAAATAAAACTATCAAAGAGCAAAACAAGGAAACAAAATATATGGTAGGACGATAGAATAGGAAAGATAAACCAAAATAATATAAAATCCTATAGTATAGTCCCTGTGGTTTGGCTTTTTTTCACCTTTAGTCCCTAACTTTCTAAAATTACAGCTATAGTCCCCAACTTTTTCAATTTCGTTCCCGGATAGTCCCTGACGCGAATGGAGGTTAGTTTTTTGTGTTAAGTGAGTGTGAAATGATCAAAAACAAAAAAACTGAAAATCACAGCACAAGTTTTTAATGAGAGGAGTATTATTTATTGGTGTTTTATGGTATTTGTGTTTGGTCCAATGAAAGCCTACCGATGATCCTTGTTTGATCTTGTTGAACCCAATTATAACCACTACTTTGGTCTTCTCCCAACCCATCTTCCAACTTATCTTTGATCTTGCTGCGGTTGCTCTGGGTCGGAACAACGTACACTGTCTGCGTGTTTGTATGATCTGCCCACATGTAATCTCTTCTGTTTAGTGCTGCTGCTGCTGTTCTATGATCACCATAGTTTCCGTCCATTATGGTTTCCTCACCGATCTAGAAAATATTATTGAAGATTAATATAGTACAATGCACATTAGCTGTTTATGTATATGTATGTGGATGTTGACTTTCAACTTTCGCTGCGTTGTTAGGTGAACGTCATTTATTTGACCGACGAACCTTCTTCTAGATCAATTTTTCTTCCCAACTATGAATACCCAGATGAACTACGAGTTATAAAATTCAATGTTTTCGTTTAGAGGTTGAACGGTGATAGTGGCAGTGGTGGATGAGGTTGAAGATGATGGTGGGAGGGTGAGGTGGTTGCGGTGGTATTTGGGGTGGTGGTTGGTATTTGGGGGTGGTTGGTGGTGTTTGATAATTCTAGTTGCAGACAAAGTAAATGAAAGAGGAAAGGGGGGTGGGGGTGGGGGTGGGGGTGGGGTGGGTGTATGGTGGGCCCTATTTTTTTAATTAGATATGTAAATAGATAATTAATAACATTTTTTTATTATTAAGGGCATTTTGGTCATTTCACACCCACTTAACACCAAAAACTAACCTCCATACGCACTAAGGACTATCCGGAAACAAAATTGAAAAAGTTTGGGACCATAACTGTAATTTTAAAATGTTAGAGACTAAAGGTGAAAAAAAGCCAAACCACAGAGACTATCCGGGCATTTAACTCTTAAAAATATATTTTAAGATGTTCATTTCAGGGTAACACTACCTTAAATACTAAATATCACACAAATCTATCTACTATAATAAAAGAAACCAAGTTTTAGACACGTGTCATTCATTGAAGGTATCTTCAAATATATACTTATCTTATATTAATTAAATAAATAAATAATAAATTAATAGTAAATCTTATCTTACTTTAATAAAAATATTATCCTCAAATCTAAATTGTTAATTTAATATATTTTTAAAACAAATACCTCTCTTTCCTACTTATCTTATATTAAATATATAAATAATAAATTAATATTAAATGTTATCCTAATTTATTAAAAAATATTTTTTTTATTATATGGTATACAAAATTATATTTATTCAACTCGTGTAAAACGTGGGGTTTTTTAAAATATAATTTTGTTTATTATTTACTATAAATATAATTTTTTTTTATTTACCGTACAAAGTTACATTTATATAACCCGTGTAATACATGAAGTTTTTAAAGATATAACTTCAACACGTGTAATACACATGGTTTTTTAAGGATATAATTTTTTTATTATTTGGTAGATTTTTCAACCCGACTATACATGGGTTTTTTAAAGAAATGACGTTTTTAATATTTAATATACAAAATTACATTTATTTAATCTGTGTATAGACATGGTATTTAAAGATATAACTCTTTTTAGATCTATTCCACACGTGTAATATACGGGGTGAGTTTTTAAGGATGTAATTTTTTATTATTCAGTAGATTTATTCAACCCGATTATACACGGGTTTTTTAAATATACGACGTTTTTAGTATTTAGTATACAAAATTACATTTATTTAACTGTGTAATACACATGGTTTTCAAAGATATAACTTTTTTATTATTTGATATATAAAATTACATTTGTTTAACCCGTACAATATACGGGGTTCATAAACATATAACTTTTAATTATTTAACATATAAAATTACATTTATTCAATATGTGTAATACACACGGTTCTAACCTAGTGCATGCTATAACACAAAAACACGAAAGAATGAACACAATACAAACATAATCTATACTATATAATAAAATAAACCAATAAAAGGACACTTGTCATTATTCTAGACCATCATTAATTGTAGATAATTATTATTTAATTTAAATAGTTAAATTTAATATATGTTTCAAACATTTAAGAAATTACGGATAAAGTTTCATAAAATATTAAAGTTTAAAGTTATATAATTTAATAATTACCGATAATTTATACTTATCTAATTAATTTAAATTTAAATATTATTTTGTAGCTATAAGTTTATCTATTTGGCTAATTGCTATATGCCTAATCTGGACATTTTAATATTTTTTTAGAACTAATAAATTAAGACCACTATTATTTAAATAAAACTTGGGTTATTAAATGTATTTTCACATGACTGTTAAAACTCGTGAGAAAGTCGATGATAAAGGTGGTCTTCTAATCGGTGGTTCAAATGCTTTCATATTTGTAAACTTGACAAACATCACACGTTTTGATCATACATGACACAAAATTTTGTTTGGATATCAGAAACGCGTCTTAAAAATATCGTTTTCTAATTGTTAAATCTTCGTTTTTAACTATTTGATTTTTTATTTACTTAACCCGTGTAATACACGGGGTTATAACCTAGTATAAAATATAATAAATCGAATCACACAAAGTTTCAAATATCCAAAAGTCATATTAGAAGTTGATCATCTTCCTATACTAATAAATGAAAATCTTTTTGTACACGTGTCACTCTCTCGTGCCTCCTCACTTTAATAATAATATAATATTAATTAATATAGCTAGAGATAAACGTATAAATTCAAATTTAATTAATAATTATCTACAATGTAAATGTATCAAATAATATAATATAGTATAATATCTAACTATTAATAAAAGAATTCAAATAAATATATATTATATATTACGATATTATATTAATTTAATAATTTAAACGGGGAAATCAAAACAATGTACATATGTAAATTTAGATTAGAAAAT